>WOXC01011362.1:0-632744 GCA_011680675.1 Gymnobelideus leadbeateri
TCTAAAAATAAAATTAAGAGGTGAGAGGAATATTTTGGGAGAAGGAGAAAGGGAGAGAAAGAATAGGGTAAATTATCTCATATAAAAGAGGTGAAACTGTTACAATGGAGGGGAAGAGCAGGAAGGTGAAAGGTAATGGGTCAACCTTATTCTCGTTGAATTTGACACTCAATTGGGTATCTTACCCTACAGGGAAAGTACGGGGGAAGGGGATAAGAGAGGGGATGAAAGAAGGGAGGGCAGATTGGGGGAGAGGTAGTTAGAAGCAAACTTTTGGAAAGGGACAGGGTCAGAGGAGAAAATAGAATAAATGGGGGGTAGGATAGGATGGAGGGAAATATCGTTAGTCTTTTACAATATAACTACTATGGAAACATTTTGTGTAACTACATGTGTACAACCTGTATTGAATTGCTTGTCTTCCCACTGGGGGTGGGTAAGGAGGGAAGAAAGGAAAGAATATGGAAATCAAAGTTTTAAAAACAAATCTTTTAAAATAATTGTTTTTTATATGCAACTGGGAAATAAGATATACAGGCACTGGGGTATAGAAATCCATCTTGCCCTACTAGAAAGTTGGGGGGTGATGGGGGAGGATATAAGAGAACAGATTGGGGAAAGGGTTATTCAGTAGGCTTGATGTCTTGGGGTGGAGGGTAGGGAAAAGATGGGGAGAAAATTTGTAATGCAAAATCTTGTGGAAATGAATGTTGAAAACTAAAAATAAATACATTTTAAGAACATATATTTTTTACAAAAAGAATCATGTTACATTTGGTTAGGCTAGTTAAGGAGCTACCTATCCCCTACCTACTCTCATGGTAAAATAGAAATTTTGCTAATTCATATCAATGTGGAATTTATCTTCCTTTCTACCATTAGTGATGAATGCCATCTACTATGAAATGAACTTTCATTTTAGAAGGCATGATAATCTGCTTTGACTTTTGTTGAACTATCTACTTCAGGGCTTCTTTAGTTGAATACTTAATTAAAAAATCAGAAATCTCTATTTCTTTAGTACCATACTTTATGTAGAGCTTCCTAATGAGATGGTGATAATGCCCATCCCCCAAGACCCATTTTAAATTCTACTTTGTCATGCTTCTAAAGCCCACAGATTCTCTCTCCCCATTTCAACTTCACTGGAATACTTAGTTCCTTTCCTATGCCCTTGGTAGTTAGTATATTGCTTTGTGTCATCTCTTGTGTTGAATTTTTCTTTCTTATTTATCATCGTCATTATTATTACTTCCATAATGTCCTTACTTCAGTGCCTCATTGTGGTGTGGATATTCTCAAGGTTGTCAGGTTAGTTCTATAAAGTCTATAGAAGCCTATTGGTGAATTCCACATATATCCTCTAAGGATCCTCCTCACTATGTTCCTATAAAGGTCACCAGGTTGATTACTTGGTAATAAACCTCTGTATCTTTTCAGGATTGTTTACTGAGTTTCAGAGGGTGTGTGATCTGTGTCACTGGAAAGAGTACACACACTGACCAAATCACAGTCTTTTTAAGTTTTGACAAAATTTCACTTTTCATATGTAGTAGTCTTCCCCCTAGATGTCAGGTTAGCTCTGTATAACTAGACCATAAATTGACATTAACATACATTGTTGTGTAGAATTTTACTGCACTTCACAGAAAATATATTGTTTAAATGCAAAGAAAACTATGGTTAACATATACTCTTTTACAGTTTTGTATAAGATGTCCTCAGATGAAGATAAAGCTTCAGTTCCAGCTTTGCCAGGAGACAGTGATCCAGACAATTCAGTTTCTTCAGATCTTCAGGTAGGTCAGGGTTAATATCATTTGAACTTTAATGGCTTTTCCCTTTTACCTGAACCTTTTAGTGGCATGAAAGAAGGCCACTTTAATTTGTTCATTCTAAGATTCAGCACATGCCAAGTGTTAGATTGCTGTGGCACCTAATACTTTTATCATGGCATCTTATACTTGGAACAGGTATTGTATTTGGCACAGTGGCAGTGTCCCACTGGTAAGGCTTTATGTCTACCATACAACCAGGAGAAATTGTTGTCCTTTTTAAAACAGAAGAGAGAAAAGTAGGCATATGTGAAAAGAGGGGCAAGGGAATATGTTGATTCCATTCTAATTCAACAATATTATTATCTGTCCCCTTTTGTAATTCAGGCCTTAATTGCCTTTTGCTTGATCAATTATTAGTAGTCCTCTTTCTTCCCATAGTTCTTCCCCATTTCCTCACTTTCACATTTATAGTGCTACTAAGGTAATCTTTCTAATCAGTCCCTTAACCTGCCTCCTCACTGTCTGCCTAGTAAAATACAAACTCCTTTCCCTTGTGTTCAAAGCCCTCCAAGGCATGGCTACCTTCCTAAAGCCAAGAAGCAGTCTAATGAGGTTCTTTGACCTGGTGTTCTCTTCTGTCCCTACTTTTAAAAATTCTTTTGTTTTATTGATGAGGATAGGCAGGTCTGAAGTCCTTGCCTGATTTCTGCCCCACCTCTCCAACCAAAAAAGACCTCTGCCCATGTGAATCTGACATAATATTTTTTTTTTACTTCTTCTATATACCCGTCACATTCTACTTAGTACTATAGTTATTTATATAGGAGTCTTATCTCCCCCACTTGATTGCTAGTTCTTTGAGGAAGGAACTGTGCTTACTTTTATCTTTGTGTTTATTGAATGAGCCTCTAATGATGAATCCACTATAACTTCCTTAAAGTCAAGAATCTTCAATTCACATTTTTCTTCTGAAAATAGAAAAAGTCATCATTTACAGGGAGAAAAAGAAACCCCAACAAGCTAAGGTGGGAAGGGACTCCTTTTATGTATATTCAAAGTACTATGTTCATTTACACATAAAATCTAATTTACCTCATGAACTTTTTTTTTGCCTTCATTAAGCCCCAAATCCCTAAAAAAAAAAAATTCACCTACCTTCTAAATTCTTTGATCAAAACCAGTTTGTTGAGTCCTGGTTTCATTCATTTCAGTAGAGCTTTATCCACTACTATAATATGTAGCTCAGTAAATTAACCATTAAACTTCATATCTGTGAGGGGGGTTTATTTTTCAGAAAACAGCATTACTTCTCTCTTCCTCTTTAGGGGACTAAACTGATCAGTTGAGAGAACCTCCTACAGTACCTGACACATAGCAGGCACCTAATGCTTGTTGATTGATTTGAATGTCCTGAGACATTATAATACATTATATGCAAATAAATTTATAAGAAGATAGTAGTTAGCTCTTTCAGAAATGCCACTTTGGCTTTTAGTGCAAATGAAATATGCCAAAAATATGCCATAAAAAATGCCAAACAGCTCAAAATTGTGATGTCACAAATTCTAAGACTGTTCCAGCTTCACATTCTGACCTCTGTTGCTGTGACATTCAACACATTCTGCTATCTAAGACACTGGATCCAGTAGAGAGATCATATACATTGAGTATGGAGGATGTAACTTTATTTAAAATATTTTACTTTTTTAAATTTCTAAATATAGGTTTGTGCCTCAGTGGCACCAATAAAATCAACACCAAAGTAGAATTTTAAAAGGAAGCACTTCTATCATTGTACACTTATCCCAGTGTAGCTTTTGTAGCTTCTACAGATACATAGATTTGGTTAAAAATATGTAGCGAGAAGGCGTCCCCATTGGCTCTTTAAAATGAATGAGAGCCATAGATCTTTGGGAAATTGAAATTATTCTCTTGGTTACTGTTATTGATTTGGGCATTTGGAAAATGATAGGAAGATAGACCTGTATTATTGAACATTTTAATGAAATGGTAAAATTAAACCTGAACTGTGCATAAGGCTAGCTCAGAATAATGCTTTACTTCACAGTTTTTCATTGCATTTCTTTCTGGTAAGTCATTTCACCTCCCTGGACCTCAGTTTCTTTTTCAGTAAAATTGGGCTAGTGCCACCTGGTCTACCTGTTTCATCGGGTTGTTATGAGGAAAATGTTATGAGAAAAATAAAGTGTTGCATAAGTAGAGCCCTCTTCCTTTGTTCATCTTCCTGTTTGACTGGAAAGAATCTAATCCTTGTTTTCACTAAATCGTAAGTGACTTACAAATTTCAGACATTTTACTTTCATAAGCAGCAAAGTTGCCTTAAGAGGAACAAAGGGATCTCTAATGTAGAAGTTGAGAATCAGTGAACTAGGAGACCAGGTAGAAAAGGAAGCACCTTTATGGACACTGCTAGATCAGTTATACAGTGGGATTAGTTAGTCTTCCTGAGAGATTCTGGTCAGTTTCAGCAGTGGTAATGTGGTTTTGGGGGGTGATCTAGCAGATTATTATATATACCTAAATGCATGAGAAAGCTAAAGAGTATGATAATCTAGTACTCCTTAGATTCAAAAAGTTAAAATGCTAGCTCATTTATTGAACCGTGGTGTTTTGTGCCTTATGAATTCCATTCAATATATAATACCTCATAATTCTTCATGCCACTTTCCTTATGACTGTTGCAAAATAAGTCATGACCTTCAAAAAGATCTTTACAGTCCTGAAGCCTTCTTAAGGGTCCCAGAAAGTTTAATGGATTCTAAGTTGATCAAAAATTAGCATTTTGGCGTGACAGCACAAAAAAGCTAGGATTAGGCTTTACCCATAGAAACATATTATCTGCAACCAAAGAGGTGACTAAATTCTGCCCTGGTGAAATCACCTGTGGAATATTTATTGTTTTCAATTCTAACTACCACATTTTAGGAACATTTCAAGGCAGCTAGATGGTGCAGTGGATAGAGTGCTAGGTCTGGAGTCAGGAAGATCTGAGTTCAAATCTATCAGGAATTTACTAGCTGTGTGACCCTGGGCAAGTCACTTAACCTCTGTTTGCCTCAGTTTTCTCATCTGTAAAATGGGAATAATAACAGCACCTACCTCCCAGGGTTGTTATAAGGATCAAATGAGATAATAATTATAAAGTGCTTAACACGGTGCCTACCACATATAAATGTTAGCTATTATTATTATCATTATTGTTTTAAGAAGAACTTTGACAAACTCAAATGTTTTTGAGAAGAGACTAGCCAGGATAGTGAGGGACTAGAAACCTTCACATGTCGTATTGGGATCAGCTGAAAGCTTTAGTATCGAGATCATTGCTCTCTTCAAATATTTGAAGGATGGTTATGTGGAACAGGGATGAAAGGACAAAATTTGGAAAAATGGGCAGAAACTATAGATTTAGGCTTGATACAAGGACCAATTTGCCAATAATGACTGAAAATTGCCCAAAAGTAGGTAGAATAAGCTGCCCTTAGAAGTCATTTTCCCTTTACTGGAAGTCTTCAATAAAGACTAGATGGATGTCTAGAGATGATGTAGAGGAGATTGTGGATTCCTTATGTGCCTGCATCTCCAAGTTCCTTCCAACTCAGAAACTACATTTCTTTGATAAAATAACACATCATTAATCTGGCATTGTTAAAGAATGGGCTCTTTCATATAAGTAAATCTTCTTTATATTGTCTTAAAATATTAAAAGCAAATATCAAACATTTTTAATGGAACTATTTCTAAAGTGAATTACATACTTTCCTGCTTTAAACTTTTCTTGAGGACTTAAGGTTATTAATGTGAATTTTATTCTAATTTGCTATAATACAGTCATGTCTTCAGGAGCCGTGAGGATATATGGAGAGTTCCTTGCCCATACACTAAATTACCCAAACTGCTGTAATTTTTATAGATCATATTCTTTTTTTGTTGTTGTTTTGTTTTTCTGTCTCATCCCTTAAATTATCACTTTATTCTCCTTTTTAAGTGCCTGTTTACAGAAACAATCTACTTCCCGTTGCCCTCACTGCCTCTAGTCAGCTATGAATTTTGCCAATGACATATTCAAGCTTGCCAGATTAGTATTTATAAGTTTAAAAATAAGCAGGCTCTGAGTCAGCACCTGAGGGTCTTCTTCTGGTAAAGTGCTTAGATTTTGTGACAACTATTTCAATTTATCAGAGGCCTATTTTGTCTTTCTGGTT
This sequence comes from Gymnobelideus leadbeateri, assembly GCA_011680675.1. NCBI lineage: Eukaryota > Metazoa > Chordata > Mammalia > Diprotodontia > Petauridae > Gymnobelideus > Gymnobelideus leadbeateri. Next base: position 6,002 of record WOXC01011362.1, read on the forward strand.
TTTTGGCTAGCCCAGACAGCCGGTTCAAGTTGCCAAATAAGTTGCGTACTCTAAAGCCAATTTGCACTCTTCAAATAAATTTTTTGACAATCTCTTTTTAGTTCACTTCTGCAAGGAATTGAGTTGAGGCATTGAAATAGCTGTCAGGTTCACTTCATAAAAAGTAAAATTTCCTAGCTCTTAAATTTCATGTTAAATAGACTTTCTGCTTTAATTAAAAAGATATGGTGGCTAATATGGAAATTTTTGCATGACTTGACATGTATTATCAATATCAAATTCCTTGCCCTCAAGGAGTGGGGAGGGACAGGAAGGAGATAGAGAATTTGGAAGTTAAATTTTTTTAAATTATTGTTTAAAAAATTTACATTTAATTGGGAAATACCTAACAAGATAAATTTTTAAATTTTCTTTGAAAATTCAAAGAAAGGACAACTTGACTTTGTACAAAGCAGTATGAAATGCAAGAGGATTCATTCCCTTTCTCTGTTGTAATGACAGCCACAGTAGTCAACAAACTGTAGATAAGCCATTTCTATATGGCTCTATATGTTAGGCAATGTCTAGGTTATACCATCATTAAATTGGCATGATATAGTTATATAGAAACTCAGGACTGTGTTGCTTAAGAAAGGGTGGTTTTGTAGATAAAATTTGTTTTTCTCCAAAGAAAATTTATTTACTATGATATAGCCCTGGTGATTAATGAAAAATTCGATCATAAATGTCTTTTTAACATATATTGAGGTAGAAGACTTTTCTTTAAAAACAAATGTTTAAATCATAATCACATCTTAATGTTATTGATGACTGCTTTCTTATAGACTGAATATGAAGAACTGCTTCGATATGCTGTGGTGACACCAAAGAGTGATGCAATTACCTCAAAGCAGTCTTTTCCTAAGTCATTAGGGGGAACAGATGACAGGATATTGAGTGCAGTGGCTGAAGAGCCACACACTTCAGGTGAGAGAGTGCACTGTTTAAAAGATTGTCACACATGAACAATACTGATTTGCTAATTTATCATTGAGTATATATTTTAAGAATATGAAATTAGATTCTTAACTGTCAGACTCTGAAAATTAATGACCAGAGAACTACAGATGTCACCAACTGTCAACTCTGACCAAAGAGCCACAGGGGTTATACACCAACTGTTAACCCTGAAAAATAAAATAAGATAAAACCAAATAGCTCGCAGAAATTATAGGCAAAAAGCCTTCTTTATTCTGTTGGAGGAGGGAAACTAAAAACACGTGCCAGCATCTCTTGTACAACTGAGGAGACCCAAGGCAGCGAGGCTAAGCCCTGATACATTTAGTTGTGGCAGTGAAGATTAACAGCAACAATGAGGCAAGTTTGCCTCATGACAGAACGTCTGTTCATACATAGATGGGCTTCATGACTGGCAATGTGGCTCCTGCAGGTGCTTGTCTGAGTTTAAGGACAATCTGGGGGTGGTTTGAGCCGGTTCTTTGATTTGGCTACAGCAGAATTCATCTGGAAAGTTAGTGTAAAGGAGTGTTGTTATGCCAAACTCAGGGCACAGCTTGCTTGTTGGGCCTTAGTTCTGAAAATCAAGGTGTCTCCTGATAGTAAGAAAAGAGAGGAGTAAGAGGGATGATCTTGGGGTGGGAGCCCTGACATAACCAATACACAACATTATTGTCTTATTTTTAAAATGTGTACTAGTAATGAAATTTTTTTCTGGGAGCAGGTTAGGAGTTAACTTTCCTTATATCGAGAATATATCACTTTTGCATGTGCTTAGTAGGTATTCAGTAAATGCTTTCTTATAATGATGATGGTAAAGACTTAAGCTGCTGAAAAAGTATTAAAACTGTATATATTTTGTAAAACGGTGAGTTAAGTAGCAGACTTGATATTGGTAGTGTAATTATAGTCCAGTCCTTCTCATGTTCATCAGCCATAAGTACTTTAATATTTCTTCTTTTACCTCAGTAGTAGGATGATAATATAAAAATTGTTTAATTATTAAGGAATTTACATGAAGTTTTTGAAGATTTTATTCCAGTTTAGACATTTTAATTCTATTTCCAATTAATCCTTTGGTGTGTGGAGAGAAACTCAAATCCTGAATAAAGATTTTGTTGTAGTATCATATAACTTTTTCTTTTGATTCATCATAAATATACAATGAAATAAACTTTTAGGCTAATTATTTTCTACTATTCACCAATTTCACAATTTTTGAAGAAATTTTTATTCACTACTATATAGTTTAGGAATAAAGTAGCAGCAAACTTTTTTATTGTTCTCCCTTGATTGAACAGTAACACATTTAAAGAAGCACAAATACAGATTTTAAAATGGATTGAAAATTATTCCACTAATTGCCCCAAACATTTACAGCTTAGATTCCCCCCAGGGGTGTTAGATTATTGAAAATCCCAGAGGAGGGGCAACTAGGTGTCTCAGTGGATAGAGCACCAGCCCTGGAGTCAGGAGGACCTGAGTTCAAATTCAGCCTCAGACACTTGACACATTTACTAGCCATGTGACTTTGGGCAAGTCACTTAACCTCAATTGCCTTCCAAAAAGCAAAAAGCAAAAAAAAAGGAAAATCCCAGAGGAACCTCTGATTAAAACTTCTATATCTAGGTCCCAGAGCATGGAACCTGGGGACAGCTCTGTATGGCAAGCCTCCTGGTCTATTAACGTATCATTCTTAGCTTTTCTAAAAGCTATTAATTCATTTTACCTGCAAATTTTACCTAGCTTTGCTTACTCTTTGTTTCCATGTTTTGCTTTTTGGTCTAGACCAGAGCTATCATTTCACTAATGTTGGTAATTCATTCTACCAGTGCAAGTTAGCACCTTTTATAACAACGTCATAGTGCAAGAGAGTTGTCTGGGGGGCACTGAGAGGTTGAGTGCCTTGTCCAGGGTCACACAGTCAGTGTGGGAGATGGGCAGGAATTGAGCCCAGTTCTTTCCAACTCCATGGCCAGCTCTCTATGACATGCTTATATCTCTGTAGTTTGTGTTATATGATGTCATTATTATATTAATATTGTCATATATTTATGTGATATTTTATATTTCCAATATGCTCTTACACATTGGTTTACAGATATAAGAAGCAGAGACACAGAGATTAAGTACTAGTAAATGATAGATGAGAAAACTGAGGGTCAGATTATAACTAGCAAGTAATAATTATAACCCCGGATTCCAGATTCCTAGTCAAATGTTAATTCTACTATTCCTCATTCTCTCTTAAATTCTGTAACAATGAGATGCTTCTTAGGGGTTTACATAATATCTCTGCAAATGACCTAATGGCTAACAGTAGGTCCCAAACCAAGTACCACTTGGTCATTGTTTGGGTCTTGATTGACTCAGAGTGAATAACTAGCAATTGTTTCTGTTTGGCCAGAAATCCTGAAGGTCTTTCCCACCCAGATTGATTTTTTTTTTGACAGGTAAAGAGACAACTTTCTATCTGATTTCTTACCTAGTCTTAATCACTAAATGGGCATTGCCTCAGTCAAACTGAAACCTGTTAAAGACCTTAACTTGAAAAGGCCAAGTTCCCCCACTTCATCCAGGACCATCTCCAGTTGTCCTGATACATATCTTGCCACTGGCCTCAGATGACTCCCGGGGGAGAATGTGAGATTGGTGACTTTGTACAGGCCTCTCTCACTTAAATCCAATTCATTTGCATGTCATGACATCACCTTCCTGATGTCATGGTCCTCTTTGAGAATAAAGGCCAAACAGCAACAATGGGGGACTCACCATAACCATGCCCTGTAGCCAAAGTGGCCATGCCAAAAGGATCAGGTTGACCATAGGAATTACATAATCCTCAATATTTTAGATACTAAGACTTTTTCAGTGATTTGGATATGGACATAAAGGCCCTGTTTTTGGGTCATAGCCAGTATAACTGGTACAGAACAAATATAGGTATTGGAAGTTAAATAAAGATAGAAATATTTTATTCAAAGTGAAGAAACAGTGAGGGGAACAGGATACAAATGCATGTGATTGTTTTTTTAAAGAAGCAATAGAAGGCCACAAGGGCAGATTGACTAATTAGCAATTTATGGGGAGACATAAATAAGAATTACAAGGGATCAGAAGGCATGAAATTACATCTTCCTATGTGGAGGGAATGTCTATACCAATGAAATCACAAAAATCCGTTGAAGGGATTGTGCGGACTTTTTATTCCCATGCAAGTAGACAGTGATCATCTCCGAATCTGAAGTATAAGGAGGTTGTGTAGGTGTGGGTATGTGTGTGTTGTGTATAAACACATTTTCTTAGTATGTGTGAAACTAATGCTAAAATTCTGCAATATTTATACTTACATCATTTATACTTACACGACAGTTAATAAGTAGTATTAAATGTTTACCATGGGCTCAACCAAAAGTTTTCTCAATCTTGCTCTTTCCCTGGTTCTTCTCAGTTTTTTTCCCCATTTATGGTGTCACTTAGTAACTTAAAATTTGTAGATAACCCTGTAGCCTTGTTTACAAGTCAACATCAATAGTTCCTTTACATCCATAGTTCTCAAACTTTTTAGTCTCAGCATCCCTTTCTTTACACTTTTAAAAATTGAGGACCTCCCCCGCAAAGAACTTTCATGTATGTGGATTATATCCATGTTCATATATTAGAAATTTGAATGTCTTAGTGTTGTGAAAATAGTTTTTACTCCATGGACCTCCTGAAAGGATCTCTGAGGTCTCCAGGGGACCCACACCACTCAAGGTGAAAGCAAAAATAAGTGAGGTCGTGGAGATTACTGACCTGATGCTAATTGTCCAGACTGAGTCAAACGGCTTTCTTGGGTATTCAGAGTACAGACGGATGTGGTTACTGAGCTATTGTCAGAGATCTCTGAAGAGTCATGAAGGTCAAATGGTCCTGTATTCCCAAAAGGGAAGGGGGTGGAATCTGCAAACTATAGACTGGTAAACCTGACTTAAATGCCTGCAGAACTTCATGATCAATTATTAAAGAGATGTTTTGAAAACATTTAGAAAGGGTAATGTCATAAGGCCAGCTTCATCAAGCTTTGTGCCCCCACAGTGATATTTTTTTGGCAGTCTTTTTTGCTAGACTGGTAGATTTGGAAAATCTTGTAGCATATCTGAATTTCAGCTAGTCGTTTAACAAAGTTTTTCTTGCTACCCCTGTGGACAAAAGGGAGAGGTGCAGACTAGATTGTATTATCATTGGACTATGGATTTAGAACTGGAAGGGACCTTGAAGGTCATCTGGTTGAACCCCCTCATTTTACAGATAAGGAAACATGAGACCAAGCCAGGTTATTGACATGCCCAGGGTTTTCATAGGTACTATGGTTTGAACCCAGGCCTGCCCAGCCTTAGGTTCACTGCCTTACCCTTCATTCTGTGCTGCCTCTCCAAGACAACCTCTGCTAATAACTTCTAAATTAAAAACTCCAACTCACAGATCCAAGGCAGTCAAGGACTTATCTAGTGCAATGCTCTCATTTTACAGATAAGGAAACTGAACCCTAGTGAGGTTAAATTACTTGCCCAAGGTCACGCAGTTAATAAGTTGCAAAGCTGGGATTTAAAGTCAGTTTCTGTGACTCCCTTTTTGGTGCTCTTTCTAATGCACTAGGCTGCTTACCTACAGCAAAGTGGATCTGAAATTGATTGAATGGTCAGATCCAAAGAATAATCATTAGTTAATTGATATTATCTTGGAAGTGGGTCTGTAGTGGCATGCTTTCCATACTATTCAGAATTTTTATCAGAAACTTAAATAAAGGCTTAGATGACATACTATCAAATCTGCAGATGAAACAAACCTTGGAGGGATAGTTAACATATCATATGACAGGATTGGGATCTAAAATTATTTCTACAAGCCAGAACGCAATGACTGAACTCATTCTGCTTAATTTTGGAAGTCTGGCAATGGAGAAGGGTGGAAGTTTCAGAGGCAGATTTAGGCTCAGTGTAAAGAGAAACAATTAAGAGTTGTTTGAGAAATTTGGTGGTTAAGTAGTGAGTCCCCCACTACTAAAAATCTTCAAAAAGAGGCTGGAAAACCTTAGATCAAGGATGTTGTATGGGGAGATTCCTGTTCAAGAATAGGTAGGAATCTGGGGCGGCTAGGTGGCGCAGTGAGTAAGAGCGCCGGCCTGCAGTTGGGATGACCCGGGATCGAAACCGGCCCCAGAAAATGAGCACCCACACAGAAATAATGACTGGCCTTGTAACCTTGAGCAAGTTACTTAATCCCAATTGCTTTAAAAAAAAAAAAAGAATAGGTAGGAACCTGGGACCTCGGAAATCCCTTCCAATTCTAAGATACTATTATTACGTTGAAAAAAATAAACTATAGTTTCTACTAAGTGACTTTTTTTTTTTTAGAAGTTGGGGTTTATTTTCAGTTTCATTGAAACATAAAATAGAGTACCCTTCAGGCACAGCTAGCTGTGAAACCAAGAACAGGTGACTGTTTAGACTTCCTTCCTCTTAACCTGTCCAAAGTTGTGGTTGGTCTCAAGGCCATTAAGGCTCCTTTTTACTTGAACATTCCATGACTCCAGGGTTATCTTGAAAGAAATAAATTACAATTCCTCCCGCCACCTCCTATTTTGATTACTAGCTAATTAGTATGACAAGAGTTATCACGGTATAGTGGAAAGAGTACTGGATTTGAAGTCACCACAGTTGGGATAACATTGCCTTTATGACTTCAAGCAAGTCGATTCCACTGAGGGCCTTAAAGTGATGGGGTGACAGTGGATGGCCTCTAAGATCCCTGCAAGCTCTAAATCTATTATCTCATTTTATTTGAATGGCCCAATGGTTATTAGTTATTAATTACTTTCTTCCTTGATACTGGGCCTAAAATATCTCCATATTGCCAGTGTGTGTTTTGCTTAGTGAGCTGCCTTAGTATAAAAATTGTTTTTTTTGTATTTCAGTGAATATTAAATTATTTTACATATATATGTATATATATATATACACACATGTATGTGTGTATATAGATAATGTGTGTGCGTATATATTATAAAATTTATTTTATTCAAGGATGTGTAAAATTGGTCCTCATTTAGTGTGAATAAAGTCCCCTAAGTGGTTGTACTATTCAAGTTCCCACTACATATTTCCAAGGAACTAGAAGCAATTATTATCTTTTACATTGTTATAACTTCAAATAGTGTAGATCTGAATGCATGCTTCCACTTCAGGGGATTCATTATCCCTACTAATAAAGATCCAGCTGTATATACATCACAGTTATCTTTCTTTCCTACAGGAAAGGGCCCTACAGGAAGAGAGCACAGAAATGAACCTGGGAGATTCATAGAAATCAGTAATCCAAGTACTTCAAAAGCAGAAGGTATGGTTATCTCAAGAGAGTTGCATTTTTTTCTTTACTACATATTCTCTTCCTCCCCGATCCTCCTTCCATACTCCCTCCCCAAACAAGGAATCCTCTTATATCACAAAGAAAGATAGTAAAGCAAATGAATCAACACAATGCTGGTACTGTTTACAGCATTCTGTATGCATAGTTTCCCCCATCTCTCATACCAAGAAGAGGAAGCTATATTTCATCATCAGTTAATTCTCTGGAAACAGTATTGCTCATTTCTTTTAATCTGATTTTTTTGTGTTTCTGTTTTTTAATTTACATTGTTATGGTCATTATACATATTGTTCTAGTTCTGCCTACTTCATTAGGTATCATTTTATATAATCTTCTAGAGAAATTTTTTATCAAAAGTATTCTGATGAGTAGTTTATGCCACTACTTTTGGATTTAGGATTGTCTGGAGTACTTAATGCTTAGTGGTAGCATTTTGAAATGTCTGTTGCCAACTTATTTCAATCATAGTTTTCATGTTTAAAACGTTATTGTAAGGTGACTAAGTTAGTAAGTGATGTCACATGGCATCTTGATTTTCTTAAGAGTAAAGTCGAGTGGTGTAGATACTAAAATAAAATTTTGGTTACAAATTTTGTCATTAAGAATAGTTTTTAATTAACAAAAATCAAAAGCTAATGGAACATTAAAATTCTGTCCTCTAAAGTATTGTAGTATCCCATTCCTTCCTCCCCCAGCCTCCTCAGGACTCATTTTTAAAATTTTATAAACATTGTATATTTAAGGTATGGACTAAGAGTTAGACAACATGTGTGGTATAATAGAAAGACCACTGAGCTCCTACAGGAGGGGGCAGAGTTGTCACTGTGACCTTATGTAAATCACTTAAAACCACAGAATAAGCCTTTGAAAGGAAGTCATCTCATCAAAATCCCATCCAATATAGGAATTAATATTACTCTAAGAGATGCTTGTGACTATTCAGCATTTCTTTGAATGTTTCTAATAAAAGGGAATGCTTTACTTCAGGAGGTAGCTTATTTCTTTGTTAACCAGCTCTAATCATCAGAGATTTCTTCCTTAGGTTGAATTGAAATCTGCCTCCCCTAATTTCTACAGGCATAACTCAGATATTGCAGGTTCAGTTCCAGACCACCGCAGTAAAGCAAATATGGCAATAAAGTGAGTCACATGAATTTTTTGGTTTCCCAGTGCATATAAAAGTTGTGTTTAAGCTATACTATGATCTATTAAGTGTGCAACAATATTATGTCTAAAAAAAATTATGTACCTTAATTTAAAAATACTTTATTGCTAAAAAGTGCTAAGCATTATCTGAGCCTTCAGGGAGTTGTAATCTTTTTGCTAGTGGAGGGTCTTGCCTCAGTTTTGATGGCTACTGACTGATCTGGCGGTAGTTGCTGAAGGCTGAGTGGCTGTGACAATTTCTTAAAACAACAATGAAGTTTGCCACAGCAATTGACTCTTCCTTTCACTTGAACGTCTAGAGGCCATTATAGGGTTATTAATTGCCCTAATATCAGTTTTGTTGTGTCTGAGGGAAAAGGTAGACCCAAGGAGAAGGAGAGAGATAGGAGACTAGCCAGTCAATTGGTAAAGGAGTCAGAACATACAATGTTTATCTGTCAAATTCGAGGTCTTCTATGGGTGTGGTTTATGGAGCCCCAAAATAATCATAATAAAAAATTACTGATATAATAATAATGGAAAAGTTTGAAATATGACACGGAGACACAATGTGAGCACATGCTATTGGAAAATGACTTACTCAATGCAGGGTTGCCACAAATCTTCAATTTATAAAAAACACAGTATCTGAAAAGCACAGTAGGGTTTACTTAAATGAGGTCTACCTTGCACAGATGGCTAGGTCCCAAGATGATGGAGAAAAGCACTAGAATGTGACTGAGTGATCTTGCTCCCAAGTTTCTAGTAATGAGGCTGCATGTCTTGTCAGCTTCCATGTTTGTATAGGACACTAGCGGTGAGCCTTCAATGGTAGTGCATTTGAGGGCAGTGATTATTTTTCCTTTTTGTCTTTGTATCCCCAGAGTCTATCACAATGTATTAGGAAAAGCATACACTTAATATTTATTGGACTGATTATATATGGAAAAAGGATAATGTCTAATATGATAATCAGCAAAAGCTCACCTTTGATCTGGCCTTGAAGGTTTAGGAACAAAACATAAAGCTAAACTATTAGGAACTTCTACTAATCTAAGATAAATTAGAAATAAAATTTATTTCCATTGAGAGGCTTTGTTTATTTTCCAAGGGCTAGCTATTACCCATTTCCTGGTTTTAAAGTGGTGAATTCTTGAACCATGACAACCAGTAAAACAGAAAAATTACAAAAGGGCACTTTTGTCCTTTTTATTTTGCAGTGGTGGGACCAGAAGGCACTGTCGCAGTTTTTAGACCATCCCTAGACATTAACGTAGTCATTAGTTTTCTAAATATTATGTTCTCCCTAAAACTTAAATCTGGATACTAAAGAAAGCAGCATCTGAATGGGTTGATGGCTCACAGGCTTTTCCTGCAGATGCAAATTAAGGATTTGACAGAGTTTGAACAAGAAATATCAGTTGTCAGGAATTCTTCTATGTAACTGATGAGCATTCACCAAAAGAGCTACCATGAGGATAAAGTAGCTTATGAACCAACATCTGTGGCAGAGACTGAAAAGGAGAAACCCTACCAAGAGCTCAACAGGACTCTAACAGCCAAAACTAGCCCTAAATTTCACTGAACATTGTTGGGACAGGAGGAGAGAATTGATCATTTCAAAGGTCTACAGGATCAATCTATTTCTAGTTCTTACAGTCAATAACAAAAAGAAAAAATTTCCCAAGTTAAATATGCCCATAGTTGGGAGGGGGGTGGCAGGGAAGGAGAGAAGATGTGTACTTTTTTCATCTGTTTTTCACTCGTAGTAGGATAGCATCCTACAACTGATTTTTCAGCATAAGTCAATACTGAGTTGGGATATTTTTAACATTGCTTGAGTGATAAAGAATTTTCTCTTTGTATTTGTAGCTTTACCATCATTGTCACCACCAAAGAAGATCTCTCATTCAATCATGGACTTTTTCAGCTCAAATCATCTTAATGACTCTTCCTCACCAGGAACTTCTAGTCCCAGGGAAAAAGAATTTTATGACAGATTTTTTAGTGAATCATGTGTTACTGATGACAGCCTTCGAAAGATAGAAAATATAATTGATCTCTGGAGTTCAGGTCTTAAGGTATAGTATTTGTAGAAAATCAAGAATTCAAGGTTATTGGGGGAAAAAAAAGAATTCAAGGTTATTTGGTTTTGTGTTTTACCTGTCTAGATAGACTGATTAACTTCCTCAGATGGTTTCTATGCTCTCCCAACATACTTTGCTGAATTTGAAAGTACCTGGAAGTTTTGTATATGACATCTCTGGGTACCCTACTGAACTTTTAAAATACAGGGCCACATTACTGTTTGACTTTGGCCATAGCAGATCAAGGATAACATTGAAGCCAGCTCAGGTTCTCATGCTTTTATTCCAATAGCACAGAGACTAGTCATATACTAATTTAGGAAAGGCATGTCATTTAAAAAAGAGAGAGATTTCTTTTCATTGCAATATCCACTATTTTGGGCCTCCAGGCATTATTTAAAGATCATAAGATTAGTAGTTTTTGAGAGCTGGAAGAGAACTTAGGGACCTTTGGGTTCAACCCCTTCATTTTATAGATGAGGAAACTCATTAAAAAGCTCATATAGGTTGAATGATTTTCCCAGAGCCACATAGCAAGTAGACCTCTGAGGTAGGATTTAAATCCAGGTCTTCCTGATTACATTGTATTGTTCTACCTCTCAATTTAAGTTGGCAATCTCTCGTTTAAAATTAATGTATCTTCTTTCTGATTAAACAGAAATAGTTCCTACATCAAAGTAAAGTTTTAGACATCCTCTTAATTTCTAGTTCTTAAAAAAAAAACCCCAGTCTATAGTAAACTGACAAACCTAGTAAAATTAATATACTGTGATGAAATCTGCTGTCATCTTGACATAGGATGTCTGTCTGCAGTGTTCAGGAGAACATATTAATACTTAAGTGGGAAAAATGCTGGGAGCATGACTGTTCCCAGATTTTTCATTTTTGTTAATAATTATATTGTGTGAGTAATGTATGTATGTATGTATGTATGTATGTATGTATTTGTATAAACTCACAATTGGAAAATTATTTCAAAAAGTTTTCAGGCAATATATCTGAACCACCAAAGATAACTAAGGCTAAGTAGTTATGTGCATAGAGAAACTGTAATCCCTATAAGTTCTGGTATATTTTTATTTGGTAAAGGCAGGGCAGTTGGGGTTAAGTGACTTGCCCGAGGTCACACAGCTAGTAACTGTCAAGTGTCTGAGGCTGTATTTGAATTCAGGTCCTCCTGACTCCAGGGCTGGTACTTCTATTTGCTGAGCTACCCAACTGCCATAATCATCTTTATTTTTAATTCCACTACATCCCTATATACAACCAGTAACTTCATCTGTCTATACCCCACATGGCTCACCCTTGTCTCCTTTCCTACCTTATTGATGCCATTTCAACCCTTGAAATGTCCAGCTTCCAACCTGCCTGTCAAAATCATACCCAACTCCATTGATACCTTCTTGATAACTCCAGCCAAGAGAGATCTCTCCTGAATTTCTCATAGCAGTTATTATCCATACTTCCCACATGTGATTTATTATACATTTTCTTATATTGTAATTATTATCAAACATAGCTTATCGCCCCTTCTAGATTATAAGCTTATGGGTGGTTGTATAGCATGTAACAGAATATTGTTATGGATAGAATATGTTCAGTAAATATTTGAATACATTGATAATTTAATTCTTCAGACTCCATTCTTTCTGCATTTAGTATGGATATTTGCTATGAGTAATCAAAAAGACCCATTCAATGAACAAAGAGTCATTAAAATTTAAGGGTAAAAGAAATTTCATGTGCAACATTTGGGGTAGAATAAGTTAATTTCTTTATCATGGCTATTGGTGATTTAATAGGTTTTACCTGTTCGTATTATGTTTTGGAAAAATAATGGTTGGTAAAGTAAAAATGCCAAACTTCAGCGTTTCTATTAGAAGACTGAGTTTTTTGTTTTTTGTTTTTGTCTAAAACCTCTAGCTCTTGTCTTGAACCATGATAGTATGTTGGATTAGATTTGTGTTCAGTGTAATTTTTTTTTAGAGCTATCATTGGCAGTAGATGGACTGTGCTAAAATAGAAACTCTAAATACTTACATATACTGATTGTCAGTTTTCTTGTTCCTCAGACAAATGTTCTTGCTGAATTAAGTAAATGGAAGCTTAATTTTATTGATTGGCACAGAGCAGAAATGAAAAAAGAGAGGGATAAGCACACAGCACAAATACGAAGAATGCAGAACCAAGTCGATGACTTGAGTGAGCTACAGAAGACGTACGAAACTTCCACCGGGAGAAAAGATGAGGTGACTTTTCTCTGTTTTCTTAATTTTGAATTTCAGAGCCTTTCAAAGTCTGGAAGCTCTTTTTGATCATTTAAGGTATAGGAAAGAAAAATCCCTCCAAAATACAAAGAGAAACATGTATCTACCTGTAAAATTTTTTACATGTACTGATATGACATATACCATAGAATCCTTGCCACTGGCTACATGCAGTCAACAAGTAACTATTATCTGGTCTTGGCTGGCACTAGTATTTGGTGAAATATGACAATACTGGGGCAGCTAGGTGGCACCATAGTGCATAGAGTGCTGGATCTGGAATCAGGAAAACATCTTCTTGAGTACAAGTCCAGCCTCAGACACTTCCTAGCTGTGTGATCCTGGACAAGTCACCTAACCCCATTTGCCTCAGTTTCCTCATCTGTAAAATGAGTTAGAGAAGGAAAACTCCAAAGGGGCCACAGAGAGTCAGACACAACTGAGAATGATTGAATGACAATAACATGGAAGCTTTTATCAGGAAGCTTCTAACTTGGCACTACGTTGTCTCCTGAGCCCAGGGGTGTGCAGGGAATGGTAGAGTTTTCACATTCCCTGCTAGTTTTGATTATAGAAGGAGCTCAGATTCCCATTGAGTTTGGGCAGAAGGGTACCCAGGCCTCAAGGATAGATAGGAGTGTCCTTTTGCATCAGTTTCACAGGATATCAAATTCAGAAACTGGAGTTAACACTTGTCTCCCAACATTTCTGTGACAGTGCTTCTCCCATTCCATTCCTCACATTCTTTTTGTTATACCTCTCCACTATGAATTTCCCAAAGCATACTATATATTAGAAAATAAGAACTTGTATATATTCAATTCACAAATAACTTATCTACATAATTCTTTTTTTATTTTTAAAATTGTTGCCTTTTGACGTTTTTTTCTTTTATTAATCAATTCCACATATATTCTCCTTCCCCCTAAGCCCCTCCTCTCTCCACCCACCCACCCACCTCCATTGAATCCCCCTCCCATTACAAATTAAAACATTAGATAAAATCTACTGGTGAAGCAATATTCTCTACCCAAGATAAAAATCTTTATGTGTTAACATCAGAGAACACCAACCCTTAAACTCATCACCCATTCACCCCACCCCATTCTCCATGCTTAGGGCAGAGATACAGAAACAAGCACAATCCAACCTATAGGTTTATGCCTGGGGTCTACACTGAGATCCCCTCAGGCTACAGAGATCTTAGACATCTTCCCCCACACACACACCCTAGCCTGGGCTACTAAGAGGAGTGGCCACAGCTGATGACCCCAATTTGAGAGGGGGCTGAGGAAGTTCAGCCCTGGAGATGTGTGGCTACCAACAAACGGGATAGAAAGTGAATGAACTTAAGAGGAAAAGGCTAAAATTCCAAAACAAGTAGATCAATTAATCACCTCCTGTGTACCAGTTACTATTCTGGGTGCTGGGGAAACAAGTACAAAGAATAAAAATCCCTATTCACAAAGAGCTTCCAGTTCCAGTGAGGGAGACAAGTACATATATAAACATGCATAATAAATGCAAATAAATACAAGCATATATGAAATAGTTAAATTCAAAGTAATGGCAGAGGAGGACATTAGCAGTTGGGATTAGGAAAAGCTTCTTGAAGAAGGTGATGTATAAGCTCCATCTTAAAGGTAGAGAAACTCAGAATCAGAGGCAGAAAGCAACCAAATCAAAGGCACACAGGTGAGATGGCCAAGGCACAGGCAGAGAAACAGGAGCAGGGTATATCAGAGACCGAGAGACCAGTTTGGCTGCATCTTCAAGTCTAGGAGGAAGAGTGGAGTGCAGTGGAAAGATAGGTTGGGGCCAAGTTGTTTAGGCCTTTAAAGCTAAACAGAGAAATTTTTATTTTATCCTAGAGGTAATAAGAAACCATTGGAGGTGCTTGAGTAGGAAAGTAAAATCAAGAATTTTTCAGATATTGTTGAAATGAAAGTATGGTTGAGTGTAATAGTAATACAAAATTGTCCAATGTGAGCATTATATAGTCTGATTCCTTTATTACCCATGTAAAAGTTGCTTTAGTACAAATTGTTAACATGATAATATGTTAATTGTTTTTACAGGTAATTGCTACCTTGACTGAAGCTACAAGCAAGCAAAAGGAAAAAATAGATTTATTGAAAACATTCTTCCGCTGGCGGATTGAACACATCAAGGCCAAACAGGAGGTATGTATAAAAAGACAGTACAATAAATGTCTCTACCTGGAGGGGGCTAAAGTGATTCATTGATGCTTTTGTTGGAAGTCACAGGTTTTTATTTGATAACTGACAAAAACTGAGTTACTGAATTTAGGTGACCTCATTTAGAAGGCATTTGCATCCCTCATTCCTCATAGATGCTTTTGGCATATCCTGAAAGGAATTCCTCTTAAGTGCAATGCTGAAAGGCATTGGGATATCACTTGTGCCATAGGGTATGTTAATGATAATCATGTTTTTTGATACTTAGCTAGTTTTGTGACCTTGGGAGACCATTAAACCCTCAGTGCCTCAGGCAGCTCTCTAAGCCCGATAAATGGAAGAATAGATTTTGATCTGTATTTACTAGAAACAGCTTCCTCCTTGAAGTTCCCTCCATCAGTGAAATTACAGGTCATAGGCATTTATTCAAAAGATGGGAAACATGATGATTAGAGGGAAAATAGCATTCATTTCTGTTTGTTCAGTATGGTGCTAATGATGCCACCTGGGCAAACTGATGTTGCCTGCATTGATTGTCACACAGAGTAGAGGTGAATTTGTTCATTCATGCTAGATATCCTGTAGGTCTCCCAAAGCAGAACTCACTCTTCTTCTCTCCTAACCTACCTCTCCTCCAGACTTCTCTATCCTGTTGAAGGTACCACCATCTTTCCAGTCACTCAGGCTCACATCCTCAGTCATCCTCAATTCCTCAACCTTATCACGTATCCAGTTAGCTACTAGGTCTTATTTTCACCTCCACAAAATCTCTTGCATCTGCCCCTTAATCTGCACTTGCAAGGCCTCTAACCTAGTTCCAACCTTAATACCTCCTACCTGGGCTTTCACAATAACATCTTAATTGTGTACCGGTCTTCATCTCTCCACTCTCCCATATATCCTCCATCCAGCTGCCACAGTGATTCACCTACAGAGTAGGTCTGACCTCCTCAGTCTACTTCTCAGGAAACTCCAAGGGCCTCCTACTACCTCAAGGGACAAATACTCCTCTTTTGGGCATTTAAAGTCTGTCACTGCCTGACTTACTGAAAGCAGGACACCTGACTGCAATTTGCCTTACAAACGTTATTAAATATCACTCCCCTTCATGCCAGCCAAACTGACTTCTCTGCTGTTTCTTGTAGACAGCACTTCCTCCCCCACCTCTATACCTTTGACCAGGCTGTCACCTGTGCCTAGAATGCCCTCTCTCCCTGCAATGTCCCTGTCTACCTCTTAAAATCCCTAGTCTCCATCAAAGCTCAAGCATTACCTACTAGACAAATCCTTTCCTGATCATTCCAGATGCTAATGTCTTTTTCCTGCCAAGTTATCTTGCATTTATGTATTTATTTTGTACATTTGTCATATGAGGTTGGGCTTAGACTAGCTGAGCTATTGATCACTAAGTTGACTACAGGGTGATGAATTTTTTTCATCACAGTAACTTTTGAAGAGCTTACCAAGCAGGGGTTACAATCGACATAAACAACAAGTATACCCACACTGAAAAAACCATCATTGAAGTACTGAAGAAGTATTATTTATTATTTTTAATATAACTGCATAAAGCAGCATTCTACTTTTCACACATATTGTCTATGGATTTAAGATTCCTTTCCCTTTTGGTAATACTTTCATTAAGATTTATGAAGCCAAGTTAGCTGACCAGCACTACCATAAAACATTGAAGAAGAAAATCTGGAAGGCCTGGCGCTCCACACTGAAATCACAGTGGAAAGATGCATTTGAAAAAGCTTGTCAATCCAGAGCTGAAGAAATCTGTCTCCAGATTTCCCGTGATTATGAAGCTCAAATTGCCGCAGTAAGTACTTTTCCAGTTAAGTTCTTTACCTTTGTATGATAAAGAAAAAGAAAATAAGCAGGAAAAACCATAATCCTACAAAAAAAAAAAAAGAAAAAAAAAGAAAATAAGCAGGATAGGTCACTTCAACAAACACCACTTGTAATATTGTGAGTTTGAGTAGTACTTTGGAAAGTAAGATACTCCAAATACTCCAAAATACTCCAGAGAATAAGATGTCTTAATTATCTTTAAGTTGAGCCTCTAAAATTTTACTCTTTCATATATATATATTTCTTTTTTTATCATTCATTTGTTCAACATTAAAAACACAAATTATTGATTTATTTTTAAGTACCCACCATAATGCAGTGTGCTAAGCACTATGAGAGAAACTTTTATGGAGTTTGCATCTTCTTGAGATGATCTGAACTTACAGCATTCACACTTTTAAGTGACCATTCAAAAAGGTACATGGATGTTAGCCAAAATAAAAGTACAGATAAACCTTTTATTAATTAACAGAATGTGTACCTTAAAACATTGAGCAGTTTTTTAAAATGCAAATTTTTTTGCAATTTTCTTTCATGATAAAATTATATTGTTGCTATAGTATAAAAAAGTTGGTTCTACAATGAAATGGGGAACATATTTGAAGTAAAAGTAATTTCATAGATTCTCATAGTTGGAAGATACTTCAGAAGCCCTGGAGTCCAACCCAGAGCTGAACTCTACAACAAAGGTTCATCCAGCCTTCCCTTTAAGAGAGACTACCTCTCAAGGCAGCTCATCTCACTTTTGGACAGCATTGCTTGTTAAGTTTTTCATTATGTTAAGCCAGAATTTTATCTCGATGCCTCTTTGACTCTTTACTCATTACTCTCCCCTGTCAACCAAGCAGCACAAGTCTATTTCCTGTTTCATATGACAGCTTTTCAGATACTTAAAAATATCTGCCATGTCCTCCCAAACCTTCTTTTCCCCAGCTAAATATCCCTAGTTCTTTCAGTGAAACCTCATGTAGTATGGACTGTAGTAACTTCAGCCTTCTGGTGCCCTTATCTACATTTTGCAGTTTCAGCTCAGCCCACCCAGGTTCGCCAAAAACTGTTACGGTTTCATGATGTGTTGTGGTAGAACCGTCTCAAAGAATTCAGAATCAGACCACCTCTAATCCAAGTATAGGCATTTATTGAGATTGACACCTCTCATGAAGCGGGCTAAGTTCCAAGAGGAACCAGCAACTTCAGAGAAAGCAAGATGGATTTGTATGGGGCGAAGATGCAATTATATAACAGAAATCATGAATATTTAAAAGGCAGGAGGGGTTTGTTAAGGGATTAGGTAGTGAAGGAGTGGTTCCAACCACAGTGGAACTGTACATGCAATTACCCACAATGCATACAGAAAAACCCATGGCGGGGGGGGGGAGGGAAATCTATGTATGATAATGATATTATAATAAGTGTCTCTACATCATAAATTCACTCTAGGTCAGTTCTTTATTATTACTGTGCAGATACCTACTTAGGGAAAGTATAGCTTTGGGGTCCACGTCCTCCTTGGGCATCCTGGTGGTGCCGCTTTCTAATTGACTGACTGTTGTGGTCCTGACTCAGACTAGATGGATGTGGTTGTGGTTGAGTGCATGGACACACCTGCTATTTCTGTGGGAAATATGAGGAATGGGTCTGGGGGTAGTGGCTGGGATCCCATCACATGGACACGCTTGCTGTTCTGTGAGAAATACGAGTTCATATACTTGCCTGTTGTTCTAGTGAATAGTGAGGCATAAATGAAGAAGTTAGGATATTGAGTGGGGAAGAGGGAGTGACTAGGTAGGGGTAAGAGGCCTATAAGGAAGTTAGAATATTGGGGCTGGAGGCAGCTTTATTAGGATTCTATCATATGCACTCCAGTTTATCAATGTCCTTCCTTAAAATGTGGCATCTATTTCTGAGCACCATATTGATTGTGATCTGACCAAGGTACAGTACAGTAGGGCTATCACCTTCCTTGTTCTGGACTCTATGCTTTGTTTTGATTTAAGTTTTATTGATGCTTTTTTTTTTTTTAAGCAGTTGGGGTTAAGTAACTTGCCCAAGGTTACAGAGCCAGTTATTTTTGTGTGGGTGTTAAGTATCTGAGGGCGGGACCAATCCCGGGTCCTTCCAACTTCAGGCCAGTGCTCTTACTCACTGGGCCACCTAGCTGCCCCATTTATTGATGCTTTTTGTTGTTACATAACAGTCACTTCTGGAATAATCCCCCCGCTTATGACAAAAAAACAGTTAAGCCAAAATGTCTTATACTGTGACCACATCTAGCAACATAGTCTATGTTTCTTTTAATATAACTTCACAAGCATACACTGAAACCTTTTTCAGTAAATATGAGAATGAAGCAAAGATGCCTACTGCTTCCCACTGTTATTTGACATAGTTCTGGAAATACTAGCAACAATAACAAAACAAAGAAAGAAACTAAAGGCATAAAGATAAGTAAGGAAGATGTAAAACTATCCCTGTTTGCTAATGATATGATGATTTACTTGAAAAATCCTAGGGAGTCATCAAAGATACCAGTTGAGACCATTAATATCTTCAGCAAAGTTTCAGGCTACAAAATAAATGCTCAAAAATCAAATTCATTTCTATATACTAGTAGTAAAAAATCTAAGAAGTGATAGTAAAAAAGGAAATTCCATTCTGAATAACTACAAAATGCATCAGTCTATCAAAGCACAACAAAGATTCGTATGGATTCATTTATAAAATGCTTCTTAAAGAAACAAAAAACAACCTAATTAGTTGGAAAAATATTCAGTGCTTGTGCCTGGGCCATAGCAATATATTAAAAATTACTGTTGTGGCCCTGAGACTACCAGTGTTGCCCCTAACACTACCAGTGTTAATTTATTCTGTTAATACTATGCCAATCAAAGGGATACTTTGTAGAACTTGATAAAATAGTAACAGAATTCATTTGGAAAAACAAAACTAGAATATCAAGAGAAATGATGAAAAGAGGTAAGACCTCAAACTATATTATAAAACAGTAGTCATCAAAACCATCTGGTGCTGGTTTAAAAAAAATCAATGGAACAAACTAGGTAGGGAAGAGTAAGAAACAGCGAAACTTAATTTAGCTTTATATCACTGCTGATATTGTTGTTTAATGCCCTTTGAAAGCTTTCTGAAGTGAGGAAAGGCATCTTTTTCTGCATAGTTAAAGCCAACAGGTATTTTGGTTTCTAGTTTTTTGGTATCCAAGCTTCAAAAGTCCTTCAAGTTCCAGTTTTCACCTTATGGTTAAGGACCAAACGGGTATGCTGATGGACACATCAGAAGTAGAGGCATGCCATGGGGCGGCTAGGTGGCGCAGTGAATAGAGCGCCAGCCCTGGAATCAGAAGGACCTGAGTTCGGAGCCGGCCTCCGACACTCAATCCGCACAAACAAAAGCCTAGCCGTGTAACCTTGGGCAAGTTACTTAACCCCAATTGCCCTAAAGGGGCGGCTAGGTGGCGCAGTGAGTAAGAGCACCGGCCTCGGAGTTGGGATGACCCGAGATCAGATCCGGCCTCAGAAAATGAGCACCCACGCATAAATAATAACTAGCCGTGTAACCTTGAGCAAGTTACTTAACCCCAATTGCTTTAAAAAAAAAAAGAAGTAGAGGCATGTGGTATTTTTTTATGTTTTCTATTTTAAATAAATCAATAACACCAAAAGAAGGGATGGGATGTTTATTTAGGATTTACCTGTGAAAACAGATTTACAAATGGAAAGTCATTTCTATAGAACAGCTAAATTGTTTTGTCCTGTGTCTAAAATCTTTATCATTCCTTTTCCTATTTTAGTTAAATGCTAATTTGGAAGCTGCAAGGACTGAGATCCAAAAACTCCAGTGTGAAAAAGAACAGTTTGAAGAATCCATGAAAAAAGCTTTCATGCGTGGCGTGTGTGCATTAAATCTAGAAGCCATGAGTATATTTCAGGGCAGAAGTGACAGCGGTTAGTATGGCAAATAAATGTTAAAATACCATTTTATTGCTATTATATCTCTTGCCAAAACAGTGTTATCTGACTTCATAAACCTAAGTTTCATAAGGGCAGATGTTGCCTTTTATGTTTTTTGTGATATGAGCACTTATTATACTACCTTTGCACATAACGAATTAATGCATACATGTATATATGAGGATTTACAGTCAATCCTCATTATTTGAGGAGTCTGTATTTGCTGCTAAAATTTATTTGTAACCCCACAATCCATACTCAGTGGTGCTTTTGAGGACTTGTACAAAGCAGCAAAAAAATTCGAGTTGGGGTGGCTAGGTGGCGCAGTGAGTAGAGCGCCGGCCCTGGAGTCAGAAGGACCTGAGTTCGGATCCGGCCTCAGACACTTAACACACACACGAACAGAAAAAACCTAGCCATGTGACCTTGGGCAAGTTACTTAACCCCAATTGCCCTCCAAAAAGCAAAAAAAAAATTTTAGTAACCCAGCACACACAGTGTCAAACAAAGCAGTGCCTTTTTGTTTTAACTGTCATACTGTAAATAAGTCTTTTGTTGTTGTTGTTCTGTTAGGGTTTTTTTTTTTGCCTTTTTCTATTTGTTTTCAGTGATTTCACTGTTTAAAACAGCCCCCAAGTGTAGTACTGAAGTACTGTTTAATGTTCATAAGTGCAAGAAGACTGTGATGTGACTTATGGTGAAAATACATATGTTAGATAAGCTTCATTCAGGAGTGAGTCATTGGCCATGAGTCCAATGTTTATGAATTAACAATATGGTACATCGAGAGGAGGGAAGAGGAAATTCACCAATTTGTATGTGAGGCCGTTGTGGAAAGTGCTAAAGTAAATGTAATTAGAGGCTCAGAGGAGTCTACCCCTAAATTTCATCCCGGAGCAAAGGTTCAGTATTCACCAATTTGGTGTTTGCAGGGGCAAACCACCAAAAAAGTGAGAAAGGTGTCCTTTCATTCCAAAATCTGTGCTAAGTACTGGTTATACAAATAAAAAATTAAAGACCAATAAAATTAAGTTCCTGCCCTCAAGGAGCTTATATTCTAATAAGGATAGAAAACTTTTAGAGGACTAGTGACCAGGGAATGATATTTTCTTTGGAAGGTTACAGGATTCATGAGTGATTGCCAGACCATTTCCAAAACCAATGAGAAGAGATGATCTTATTATAGTTCTGTAATACTACCACGGCATGACATCTGTTGGGAAATGCCCAAGAGATCTAAATGTAATAGGTAGCTGAGGTGACCACCAATCAAGACAGCTGGGTCCAAAGTTGGGAGTTCATAATAAGCATTTGATAAATGCTTGTTGAAAAGGATTTGATGTAGCCAATTTTCAGTCAACATGGATTTTTAGCTTCATGATGGATTTCAATATTTCATATTATTGTATCTGACAAATCATGTTATAGTCAATTCTCAATTATTTAAGCTCAGTGAAAGGTACAACAGTGCAGATAATGTGTTTTACATTTTTATATTTTGTTTTTAACATTGATGTTGCTGTTGTCAGTTTCTGTGAACATTGAGATGCTTTTCATACTCTCAAGCACTGAAAATCTCTACATTCACACTAAACTGGCCAAATTTCTTATGGTACTTTACTAGTCAAATTTTTCCTCAAACAATTGTGGATTTCCAATTTTGAAATCTAATTGCCTATCTATTCTACTTTTAGGAGCTTCCCCAACTAAATTACCATTCCAGACAAATGTAAAGATTATAGCAGTAGACTTCTCTCTCTCTCTCTCTCTCTCTCTCTCTCTCTCTCTCTCTCTCTCTCTTTTTTTTTTTAAGCAATTGGGGTTAAGTAACTTGCTCAAGGTTACACGGCCAGTCATTATTTTTTATGTGTGGGTGCTCATTTTCTGAGGCCGGATTCGATCTCAGGTCATCCCAGATCCGAGGCCGGCGCTCTTACTCACTGCACCACCTAGCCGCCATGAAGTATCTTTTTTTTTTTTTTGGCTTTTTGGAGGGCAGTTGGGGTTAAGTAACTTGCCCAAGGTCACACAGCTAGGTTTTTTGTTTGTGTGTGTTAAGTGTCTGAGGCCGGATCTGAACTCAGGTCCTTCTGACTCCAGGGCTGGCGGTCTATTCACTGCACCACTTAGCCTCCCCTGCAGTAGACTTCTCAGTAGTCAATAATTATTTCAAAGAAATATTCAATAACTTTTTCCAGTAATATATATTAGCTATTTAGACACTGTCATGATATGTGAAAAAGCATACAACTATAGCCAGAAGACCTAATTTCTAGTCCTGAGTCAGCTACTAACTTATTTTATAACCTTTACTCCCTCTGCCTGTTTTCTATCAAATGGAAAAATAATGCACAAAAGCCCTATATAGAATGCCGAAATTGAGCAGTACCTTGTATGCCATTTTGTTTGGATTGTTGAGTGGTTAGGAAGAGTAACATAAAAGCTAGAAGAACAAATTAGAGCCAAATTTTGAAGATTTTAAATGCCAGGCTACTACCCTAAAGATAATTGAGAGCTCTGATCACCTGTTTCTTTCATTGCCATACTCTTCTCAAACCTTCTTTTCATCCATTCTCTCAGTCCCTTTGTGTTTTCACAATCTGTCTACCCCTGTTCTGGCCTGACTTTCCTTCCTTCAGTCTGGATACACTGGTTAGTCTGTTTATTAACGGGCGTTACTTTCTGTGAATCCTTTATCCCTTTGTCCTTCCACATTCAACCCCTGCTAATCCTCAAGCTAAGGTCACCCCTACCATCTGCTTTTCCCCTTCTTACTCTTGAGCCACTTAACACTGTGGGGTGAAATTTTTTTTAAAAAACCATGCTGACTTCATCCTCTAAAAATTTCTAATTTCAGGTGGGCTCCTGGTGGTTCTTATTCATTTACTATTGCCTCCTATTTCTACAGCATCCCAACCAGTGGTTATCTAGCCTTTCCTTGAAGACTTCTAGTGAGGGTGAACCCACTACCTCCTGAGACAGGCCATTCTATTTTGAGGTAGTTCTAATTGTTGGCAAGTTTTTTCTTAACTCAAATCTAATTCTGTGACCTCCACCCATTGCTCCTAGTTTTGCTACCTTGGGACAATCAGAACCAGCCTAGTACCTTCTCCTTTAGGTAGCCCTCCAAATGCTTGAAGACGGCTATCATTTCTCTGTCTTGTACTTGTGTAGCTGTTGTTGGGTTTTTTGTTTTTTTAAATCTAAGTATAGGACTAATTTATATTTATACCTTTAAAATTTCCTCAAGCTGTCATTTTAGCCTTTAGTCTTTTTTGAATCCTAACTCTCTATTGAGTATACTAGCTATCACTCCTAGCTTTGTATTTTAAGCAAATGGGATTAGAATGCCATCTGTGCGTTTATTCATGTCCATGACAACAATGTTTCATAGAACATGGCCAATAACTGATCCCTTGGGATCCCTGGTATAGCATGCCCCTGGAGACCTCTCAGCAAGTCAGTAGTGTGCCATTAATGATACTTTTTGGTTGTTCAACCAGTTCTGCATCCACCAAACTGCCCCAGGTGGATCAAGCCATCTGTTAGAAGTTCCTCATCTCACCATATCATAGAATCTCCGAGTTAAAAGGGAGCTCAAAGGCCATCTACTCCAGTCCATATAGGTACAAAAATCCCCTCTACATTACACCCTTCAGGCTTTTACTTGATGATCTCCAATAAAGAGAAATCCCTCGCCTCACAAAGTATTCCATTCCACTTTTCAGTAGCTCTAATTGTTAGGAAGTTTTTCTTGCACCAATCCTAAATTTCCCTCTTCTCCCCTTCCCCCTATTCATTGTAATTATGTGCTAAAGGGCCATATAGAATAAGTCTAATCTCTTATGTACAGAAAAGTCTTTCAAATACTGGGAAGATGGCTATCACTTCCTCCTAAGTCTTCTCTTGCTTAAATAACCTCACCTCCCCACCTGGAACTCCTGAATTCAAACCTTTCACCCTTCTAGTTGTCTTCTGCTGCACGCTCTCCAGTGTATGTCCTTTCTGAAAGCATAGTACCTAGAACTGAACACAGTATTCCAGATGAAGTCTGACCGAGGCTTCATCCCTACCTCAGAACCTCCTCACATCTTCATCCATTCACTCTGGTGAGGTGTTCGTTCTCCTTTCAAAAGCCAGCCTTTCTGTGTGTTACTTTAAACATGACCCTTCCTATCCCCTTTATGAGATTGTCCCATTAATTATTCCCTGTCTCTTGGCCTTTTCCTCTCCATAGAAATATTCATTTTCCTCATTCTTAAATATACCTTAAATCATTTTTCCTGCTCAAATACCTCCAGCTGTTCCTATTTCCTTTAGCATAGAATATAAACTCCTTAGCATGGCTGTCCTTCTGCCTCCAGCCTCCCTTTCCAGCCATACTTCACATCCCTCCTCTTCCCACACTCACTTTTTTTTTTTTTTTGGAGTGGGGAAGGTAGGGCAGTTGGGGTTAAGTGACTTGCCCAAGGTCACATGGCTAGGTTTTGTGTGTGTGTGTGCATGTGTGCGTGTACGTGTGTGTGTGTGTGTGTGTGTGTGTGTGTGTGTGTGTGTTAAGTGAGGCAGAATTTGAACTCGGGTCCTCCTGACTCCAGGGCCGGTGCTCTATTCACTGCACCACCTAGCCTCCCCAACCCCACTCACTTTTGCAGCCAAGCTAAGCTACTACTTATTTCCAAACCTGACCCATCATCTCCTGCCTCTGTACAGATGAACAAGCAATTCCTGTGCCTGGAATGTACTTGCTCATTCCTGCCTTTCAGAAATCTTACCTTCCTTCAAGGCTTAATCTCTGGTTCTACCTCTTCTGTGAAGCCTTTTCTAATACCTCCAATTCACATGTGTTCTCTCCCATATTAAATTTTTCCTCTCTACATATATCTGTGTTTAGCCATGAATCTTTCTACTTTATCGCCCACAGCATGCAAGCTTTTCAAGAATAGGAACTGTATCCTTCAAAAAGTCTTGTAATGCCTAGTGTCTGGCACAGTTCCTTGCACATAGTAATGTTGTTGAATTGTCCAAGATGGTAATAATTACTGTTGTTCCATAATATCATCATCATCATTGTCATCATCCATTGATTATAGCTCTTGGAGGTTTTACACAGTGCTTCTTAGTCCTGTGAGGCAAGTGGTTCAAGCATTGTTGTCCCCACTGTATAAATGAGGAAACTGAGGTACAGAGTGATGAAGTGACCTAGGTGCTACCTATCTATTTTGTCTTCAATTTAGGACTTGGACTCAGTCCTTCTTACCCCAAGCTCCAGGGTACTATCTAAGTCAGCTAGTCATGTTACCTGCAGGTTCAATTAAGCTTCTACATTGATCTTGTTTTAATGTCAGGGCTTAGCCTAGAAATGTAATCAATCCTTCTGAGAATTTGATTTCTAATGTGTAATTTCAACCTAGGAAGTGGCTTCTCTGTGCCTTCAATTTCCATATTTGTAAGATAATGGTGGGGAAAAAATGTAGAAAAAGTAATGAGATTTTAAAATTCTCCATGTGAAGTGGTTGTATTTGTGTAATTTGTAAAATACGAACATATTATTATTGAATGACAGGTTTAAAAATTTAAATGGCAGGTTGATGGTATGAGGGAAGAAGCCACTGGCATAAAAATAGAGACTCAGGTTCTAGGTCCACCTCTACCCCTAACTTTGCTGTGTGCCTGTGAAGCTTCCCCTTGTCTCCATATCTTCATGTACGAAAGAGGTTGAATCATCTATAAGGTTTACCTTATAGATGATTCAACATCTTTCTTACATGAGGTGTATATGATGTGTGATATATATATATATATATATATATATATATTTGTCCAGACTTGTGATTTAATCAGCATTGGGAATATCTAATGAGGAAATCCATTAGCAACTGTTCTATACCTTATATACTCTTAGAAAGTTGCCTGGCATTTATAATATGTCCTAAATTTTGTGTCATTTATAAAAAACAAACAAACAACATACCTCACTAAATGGGATTATGAGCTGAT
Source organism: Gymnobelideus leadbeateri (assembly GCA_011680675.1). Taxonomy (NCBI): domain Eukaryota; kingdom Metazoa; phylum Chordata; class Mammalia; order Diprotodontia; family Petauridae; genus Gymnobelideus; species Gymnobelideus leadbeateri. The sequence continues at coordinate 32,929 of WOXC01011362.1, forward strand.
ATAATAATAGCACTTCTTATCCTAATACAATATAAAATTTTCTATTAGATATTTGGCTTGGCTTGACTTGATTCTTTACTTTCTACACATTAAGGTTACGTTGCCAAATTCATCATAAACATAAGAAGTCTTAGATATCATTAAGTTAGAAATCTGAGTTTATTGTGAAGTGACTCAAAAATGTAACAGTTATACACATTTAGAATGATTAATTATAACATGTCTTAATCTGTTTTTTTTCATATGTACCTGAATTATGTTTTAACTGAAAAATAATTGAACCAAAATCAGAATGAATGACAAAGCAATGAATTTGAGAAGACAGAACTGTACATTTCCATCTCAAATGGAGCACATCTCAGATGGCACACATTAGTGATATATTTGTCCACCTCTAGTTCTAGGTCCCTCAGGACCAGACCTGAGCTCTCAGCATCTTCTACTTACTTACCTGAAGAAAAGAGTACAGCATGTTTTTAACTTTTCATGGGAAAAAAAAGTAAAACTATTTCAAACTCTAGTTTTAAAGGGATACAATTTTCAAATGGAATGAGGTTACCATAATCAATTAAAAATAAATATCTTATTAAATTAGCAACAGAAATATTTCTATAGAACTATTTTTAAGCTACAAAAATGTTGCAAAATTTGCCTTATCTTACAGTGAAAGTGAGTGGAGAAGATATATATAAAGTGTGTGCCGAGCTCTTTTAAAAATATTGAACTTATAGAAAAAAGGTGACACAAAAACAATGAAAGAAGTGGGGGTTTTGTTACTTGTGGTTTTAAATTTTTTCACAAAGGACAGAATTATCTAGTAAAGGAAATACTTTTGTTGTTATTGTAGTAAATGAATGAAAGAAAGATGGAAAATGAACATAATTGCTTTGTCCTGAATGCTAGAGGAGATATTTTGCAAAGTGGAAAGAGACCTGATTTTGCAGTTGAAAGACCTTAATTGAGACCCATCTTTGCCACTCTCTGCTTCTAGCAAGTCACATGACCCCTCAAGGTCCCAGCTTCCTCATGTGAAAATAAAGGAAGTTGGACTAGCTGATCTCCAGAGCTCCTTGCAGCTCTAAATATTAGGATCCAGATGAAAAGCATCTAAATACAAGGGGGGACTGCCATGGGTTTTTAGATATTTGAAACTTTCAGCACTTTACTATTAATACCAAAGGTACTGACATATGATGACAGGACAAGATGAAAACCGGATTTCTTATTTTCAGTTCCAAAACCAGTCAAGTACAGTACATAATTATTTTTATTTAATAAATGAAAAGATGATGTTTAGGCCTATTAAACAGGGAAAGGAGACTGAAGTCTGAATAAATACTAATAGTGATTTTAGCTAGATATTTCGATACCAACCATATTAATGTAGCCATATCCAGCATATGACCAAGAATTCTGTCATCCTGGGCTTAGCTAGATTTTATGGTATCAGCTAGTTAGGTATTTTGAATAGTTCTGGTGGTTTGTTTTTTCCCATGTTGTCTGTCAGTTAACTTTCTTAATGTTGTGATTTTAGTCATACTAGATCAGTGTCACTGTTGAGCACCGTAGTAACTGAAGAATGGTGAAATGTTTTAATAGTGTTCTTCTTTGTTTTTTAGGCATAGAGAGCACAAATAAGAAAGATGACTATGGGCCCAGTGGTTCAGGGAAAGATGGTTCTATTCATTTTGATCCTTCACTTGTCTCAATACCAACACCAGCACCAGGACAAGCATCCACAGAAGAGACGGTTAGTACAAGTTTAGGGAGTCCCTGCCTTAGGAACAAATCAGTTCTTAAAGTTAGGTTTGGAGGGAATTTATTGTTGTTACTTTGTTTCTTTAGGAGGTCTGGGAGAAGAGACAGGCTCAGAATGCACCTTCCCATAGAAGCAGGATCATACGTGGTTATTGGTAGTTGGGTTCCAGGCAAACCACATAAGCCTTGATCTGTCATTCATTATATGGCTAAAAATACGATCTGTTCAAAACAGATGGGAGAACACATTGTTATTAGAACAACAAGAAATGTATAGGTAAAATATGGTGCTACAGCACTAGTGGTGAAACCAAATGGAAAGTAAGAAGAGTGATTAAGACCAAGATTTTTGTTTTTCTCAAATGTTAAGAAAAAGAAGAAAAAGAGTATGAAAAGATTCTAGAAGTAGCTACTGACGATATTTTTACGTGTCTGTTTTCCCTTAACTTTTTATGACTTTCCTTTTCCTTGCTACATTTGTAGTGACTAGCTCCACCATTATACTTTATAGCTACATTTATAGATTGGTTTTTGACCTGCATAGAAAATCTAGTGAGGAAAACAAAGTGGCTTTGCTAGGTGAACTGGACAAGAGTTCTAAGTTGTATTGAAATGGAATTGAGATAGATATGTCAATACGTATGAAAAAGATTGCTTGCATAAATCTGAATGATAAGAAGGGGAGGGCATGGTTGCAGGGATGGTAGGAAAAACACTTGAGCAAGTTTCTGAGGCTGGCCACAAGGTGGTGCAGTTTTCCCAGAATATATTAGTGCTATTCAACAATCATGTACTATGTTCTAAGCAAAGCTTGAACAATTAGATGATTAGGAAAGGCCTTCAGTAGGACTCAGCACTTAAACTGAAAGGAACTCAAGTCTTTTTCCTACCTTCTGGTACCTTCTGGTACCATGCACAAATAGGATATTTAAACATATAAAGTTCTTATTTCTAAATCAGTATTTCTACATGCATTTAAATGTTTCTCCCTATCCCAATAGCAACAAATGAATTCTAACTACTTTTGGGGTTTATTTTGTATCCTTTTTGTGATTTTTCTATAAATTATCAGTATGTTGATATATACATATATGTATGTGTATATACACATACATACATACGTACATACATACATATCTGCAATTCAGTATAATTCCACAAAAAATTCACCTTTTGTCAATGACACATTTTGATATACTATATACAGATAATTTAAATGAACATGAATGTGTTTGTTTAAATCTTTTACTTGAAACTTATGCTACATATTTGGATGAAACTCAGGTCTAGATTTTTCAAATTAGCCACTTATCATGTGATCCTACCATTATTTGTATCCTTGCCTTTCTATGTACCTTTGACCATATGTGTATAATTCAGCATAAGTAAATAATTAGTTGTGCTCCCTCTGATTTGATATATGTCTGAAGATTACTCAAACCACCATGCCCTGCCCTCCTGAACAGACACTTTTCCACATGGAAACAAGGGGGTCCTACATCCAGTATCTTTGCTGGATAACGCTGCTGTGTTGCAGCAAAGTAAACCTTTTGTTAACTATTCAGTGATTTTAGGGAATGCCTCATTTTATCCCAACTTCCAACCTAAAATAACAGGGAGTTCATGTTTAGCCTTTCCCTAAGAAGAAGGTAAATACCAAAATGTGGCCAAGTTTAAAAATTGTGCCCACAGCCAGGAATCCCATTCATTCTTTGGAAACAGCTGCAATGGTGTTAAAAATAAATAAGGGGAAAGTATTTGGGTTGAAAATATGTTGTCAAGGGGCGGCTAGGTGGCGCAGTGAGTAGAGTGTCAGCCCTGGAGTCAGAAGGACCTGAGTTCGGATCTGGCCTCAGACACTTATCACACACACAAACAAAAAAACCTAGCCATGTGACCTTGGGCATGTTATTTAACCCCAATTGCCCTCAAAAAAAAAGAGAAAAGAAAAGAAAAAGAAAATATGTTGTCAAAATACAGATTTTATACAAGCAAATACCACGTGCAGTAGATTCACCTTGGACAGTAGATGGCAGGCTAATCTCAACTAATTCTGACTCCAGAATTACTGAAAATTTTTCCTGTAATTTTCATTTCAATTAATTTAGGTATTTTCTTCTGTTGCACTCAGTTGAAAGGAGAATGAAGGGAACCATAACTATATGTATCTGGGTTAAGTGACAAAACTTGAGCAGTGATTTGAAAATCTGGGATTTTTTTTTTTTTGCTTATTCATAATTTTTATAATGCTGTAATCTTATGAAATCGTGAGGCAAATTTTTTGTACTTTGTTATTCATTTTATGATAAGATTTTAACTATAATTAGATGTAACAACACATAGACCATAGAGTAATAATTGAATTGAGTATTATGCATAGATACAAAATATTTAGTTTCTCCAAGGTGATCATGTCCTCATTGGTTATTTGCTTCTTTGTTCATCTAGTTTGGACCAAAGGTTGTGACATCTGTTCAGCAGAAGGCAGGAAGAACAATTACAGCCCGGATTGCAGGGAGATCTGATTTGCCTATTAAAAGCAGTAGAACTAGTAGCAATTTAGCTGTAATGGGGGTCTTGCCTCCCATGAGTTCTGTTGTTATAGAAAAACATCATCCAGTCACACAGGTAAGTCCATATTTGATGACTTTTTGTGAAAAATATTTTTGCAACACAAAAAGAATCCCCTTCCTCCCAAGAGTGTGTATTCCAGTAAACACTTTTAAAAGCTGGCATGCTGAGGAAGTTGTCAGCAACATTGGTTTTTTAAAAAGTCCTCTGTTTGCTTCTTTCCATGTGTTGTGTTCTCCAAACTTTGATTTACTCCATTGTTCTTTACCAATCTTTCTTTTGATTTACAAAGTCCTTCTTTGCAGAATCATTTCCTGCAAGATGCTTTGGACGATGTAAAGCTTCTGTAAGAACTGATTAGATGTAACAGAGAAGGAACTGCTTGTGCTCTGGCAATAGGGGTAAATGACATCACTATTTCTAATTTTGTCAATGGCTGTGTTATCAATCAGTCCCAAACAAAAAAATTCACAAAACAGATTCAAGAGACAAAAATCATCCTCTGTTTTCTCAGTTTTTTACCCTTCTTTTAGGTAAACAGTTAAATGTGTGCTTAGCATTTAGCAAAGCTACCCCTAACTGTAAGTAGAAATTCATGAGAAAGAGAATCATTTCTACATCCATTCTCAGTTTACATGATCTTCTTGTGCACTACAGAGACCAAAGTGTTAATGAGAGAACCTCATTGATGATAATTTAATTATCTTCCTCCCTGAATGAAGCTGCCTGATAGGATATCAGAATGGTTAAATTAAGGAGAAGCCAGCTGGATTAATTTGATAATATAACTTCAGCTGTAGTGAACTCTAGTGAGACTGAAGACCAGAGCCAAAGAGTAAGCCAGAGAGGAAAATGGTCAAAGCACTTGAAGGAATTGAATTGTTATCTTAAGCTTAATTACTTGAATAGGATTATGTTTAACTTTACAGTTATGTGGGGTTTTTCTTTCATTTTGAATAAAAGAGATTGCTACGTTAGCCATTGTTTTTATATATCTATTTTTCTATTTTTTTCTGTTCCATTATTTAACTTTAGTATTTTGAAAATAAATACTCTATTAAGGTATAAATGACTTGGCATCTTAATCATGTTATTTCTATTATCAAACAGCTACTAGCAAAAGTCTCAGAGTTGGATGATATTAAGAGGTCATCTGTCCTAAGCCCTAACTCACAGGAATCCTTTGTACAACATCCCCAGCCACACATAGATCACTCAGCCTCCATTTATAGATCTCCTGTGATGGGGAACCTCCTTCTACTCCTTGAGAAAGTGCATTCTGTTTGGGGATGCAGTCAGTTGTTACAAGTTTTTCCTCATGTTAAACCAAAATCTACTTCTTAATTTCTATAACTTTTGGTCCTAGTTCTTCCCTTTGAGGTAAAGCAAAACTAGTCTCATCCTTCTTCCCTGTGACAACCCACCATATAGTGGAAGACTGATAATGTCCTCATTAAATTTTTCTTCTCTAGATTTAACATTCCTGGTACCTTCAGCTGTTCATTTTGGGTAGGTGTCATTTGAAGCTCCAACCTCATGCTAGTCACCCTCTTCTATATACTGTCAGCTTATCAGAGTCCCTCTTACAATGGCACGCTAAATGGAATGTCCTTCACTGAGACTGCCCTGCCTTCCCTCCCACCCCCACATTCTTCTAGTATTAATGCAGCCAGGATCCCTTTGTCTTCTTGTGACTCCCCTCTCACAATGTTGATTCAAATTGAACTTCAAAGCTATTCAATCCTTCCCTTCTAGCCCTGTCTCCCCTATCTTTTACCCATGCAGCTGATTTTTTGAAACCCCAAGTAAAGGACATAATGTATCTTTATTACATTTCATCTTACTAGATTTAGCCTACTCTTTCAGTTTACCAGGTTCCTTTTGGATCCTAATTCTGTCATCAAATGTATAATGTTAGCCTGAATACAAATCACATGCTTCTTTGAAAAGAAAACAAATGTAATTATAGCTAAAAAAAAAATAATAATAATAATAATAATACTGATCATAAGCCATTCTTGGGTTTCATTTTTCTCTTGGGCAGTTTTTGTGGAGGGTTGGGGAAGAGTGGCCTATATCCAAACAAACATTGCATTAGCTGTCTCTCCCAACTTCATGTCATCCACAGATTTGATACATGACCTCTGCTTTCATGCAAGTCATAAAAATATGATCAGAACTTGACCAAGGACAGAACCTTTGGTTATTCTACTGAACATTTTCTACATTGATATTGATCCTTTAATCATTTCTCTGAATCTGGTCAGGCAGCCAATTCCAAACCTACCTAATTGTGCTATCATCCAATGCATATGTCTCCATCTTATCCACAAGGATATTATGAGAGTCCTTGTCAGATTATTTATTGAAATCAATATACAAATAGATAGCAAGCATTTTTTTTTTTTGCTTTTTGGAGGGCAATTGGGGTTAAGTGACTTGCCCAAGGTCACATGGCTAGTTTTGGGTTAAGTGTCTGAGACCAGATTTGAACTCAGGTCCTCCTGACTCCAGGGCCAGTGTTCTATTCACTGCACCACCTAGCCACCTCCGATAGCAAGCATTTTTTAAAGCATCAGCTCCTATAATAAGCATTTCGTAAGTATTATTTCATTCAATCTGCACAATAACTTGGGAGGTAGGTGCTGTTATTATCCCCATTTTATAAATAAAGAAACAGAGACAGGTTAAGTGACTTGCTCAGGGTCACATAGCTAATAAGTGTCTGAGGCCAGATTTGCACTCAGAGCTTCCTGTCTCCAGGTCCAGACTACTATCCAATATGCCTCTCCATATCATTCACCTTCATATATACTAATCTTATTTTTAAAATGATTTTTTTTTTGCCATGACTCGTTAATGAAGTTATGCAGGCTTGTTCAGCCAGCTTCTTCTTTGTGAGTGTTCATAAAGTGTATCTATAATATTCTGGAATTTTTCTGGGAATATATACTAAATTCATTTTGGAAAGGTGAGTTTTCCCAGCTCCAGTCCTGTAGCACCTCTCCTGTTTGACACTGCTAATTAAAGACCATTGACAATAGTTTACCAGACATATACCCATGAATTTTCAGTCAGCCGACATGTGATTTTTCTAACCTGAATAACCTGAACACCTTTCAGAAAAGCTAGGCACCCTTTTCCTGCTAGGGAAATGTCTATTTCTATTAAATAAATAAAATGTATAATAAATAAATAAATGTGTCTATTAAATAATACCTCATTTATTTGGGGTTTCATTTCCGTATTTACCACTTTTGTTCTATATTTCCTACTCTGAAACCCATTGTCTTTGGTAGAAAGAAAATAGAAGCAAAATACAGGTGTTGAGTTGTTTTGTCTTCTCTGTTATTCCTTATCTTTCCATCTGATCCAGGCAGGGGCCTTAATACCTTCCTGAAACTTAAAAAAAACCCTTCAACTTTTTGTTAGATATACTATTTATCACAAACCTCAGCAGGTTCTTTCTTTCCAACACCATTCTTATTATATATTTGCTAAGATCAAAGTATCTGATGAAGTCTTCACTTGCCTTGCTTTCAGAAAGTGGAGAAAAAAAACCAGAAGAAGTGTCTTTTCAGAACCTGATTCTGACCAGTAAGGAGGGACTGACTGATTTAGTGAATTTGGGAACAAAGATATTTGACTACCCCAGTTGCAGTTGATCCTGATGAAGAAGAAGAGGGAGAGTTGTTTAAAGGTGTGGCTGTACAGGGAACTAATCACCAGAATTTCTTTTTTGGGGTTTTCCCATCCCTCTTGAGTTGTTTAATAAGAGACTCCAATACTGGGTGTCCTAATAGTCCTGTCTCTGAACTCTCTGAAATCTGCTCCCCTAAACTCCATGTGAGACCATGTTTATGTTGCCATTCTCATTTTGGGGTTTTTTTTCCACAAAGTTAATGATGATGTGGTCACCTACTTGCAAAGTTCTGTGACTTTCAGTTTCACTAATCAGTTCCTCCTAATTAGTCAGAATTGGGTCTGGAATAATTGTCTCCATCATCATTTCTCCCCTTTTCAAGATTACATTGTCAGAAAGGAAAGTGAAGAATTTATCAGCTGCTTTGCTTTTAGCAAATATTTGAAGAGTTCATGTGGAAGAAAGAATAGGTTTGTTCTTGGTCCCAGAGAGTCAGGCTAATAAGTGAAAATTAGAGGGGGTCAAATTTTTTACTCTTATTAGGAATAATCTCCTAACTAGAACTGTGTAAAAATGGAATGAGTTGCATTAGGTCGGTACCTTATCACTGAAGTCATTTGTTAGGAAATCATAAGAGTCCTTTCACAATTAGACATTTCCCTAGTAGTTTATCTTTTTGAGAAAAGGTCTGAAATAGACTCTAGCCCTTCACATTGATCCCTTTAATTTTTTTACCTACGTAGTTGGGACTGCTCGGAATTTAAATTGTCTCCATAACAACTAGTGATTTTTATACTTTGTAATTGATACAGAGTTTGGAGTTTAAAAAATCTTATCTTATACCAAAAATTATTTCCCTGAAAGGACCGTTATCTCATCCATTTTAAGAACAGTATCTGAACAGAAAATACTGACAGAGTTTTCAAGTAAAGATATAAAGTGGTTCACAACAGTAACATATTTCTCCTTGACGTAGCCTGTCCTATCAGATTTTTTTTTGTTTCTTTGTTATTAAGAGCATGAAGACTTCTGCACCACTGCCCAACCATCTAAAATGCTAACATATTTTCTTTTTCTTTTATATGGAGGGCATATCAAAGAGTTACTCCATTTCTAAGAACAAAGATTTTCAAACTCAAGCACTATCTTAGTTGTGGTAAGGAGAGGGTATCCAAAATCACTAACCATATTTTCCTCAACATCTCAGCATGTATGTATTTCATACCCTTTCTTACCTGTCCATCACTGTATGACATATAATTCTCTAAAGAACTTATCTTAAGCTAATGTGTACTTTGTCAGTAAGTGCTGCCTTCATTGTGTTACAGATTGGTACCAATAGTCATAAACTTGGGTTATAAACACAGTTTTACAGCTGCTAAAAAGTATGATAGTTCAAAATATAATGAAAATTATTAGAAACTGCACTTCATTAATACCTCACAAAAGCAAAGTTGTCTTATCTGGGAATTTCATATATACAAAATACAGATGAGGACTAGGAAGTACACAAAATCTGAGTGGCCAAAATAAAAGCCACACAGTCCATGTAGCCCCTGACCCATACATAGAAGAAGCTCCTGGGCCCCATTCACTATTTCTTTACTCTTTCTGCAGAATTCTAAAAAGCTTACTTTTCTGGAGAGGAGGGATCTTTAGGGGGAAAAAATTTCAGTCATAGCTGACAACCTCATCGTGAGAAAAGACATAGAAAATGTATAAACTTTAAAATAGAAAAATTATGAAAAACTGCTTGTAACAGGAATAACCACACAGGGCCTTTAAAAGAAGAGACGAACACATTCAGGAACCACGTACATCCCAAAATGAGCATTAGTGTTCAAATAACTTTGAGTCATCAAGTACAATTTATCTTTATAAGGAAGAGTACAATCCATCACAGGAAAATTTTCTACTAGAACTGTTCATTCAAACTGTTTGACACATAGAGGAATATGTTATCAGTTATCTGGAAAACTTAGATGTAACACTTTCTTTCCTGTTATTTCTTCAGTCCTTCAAGGACCTCTGATTTCATCATAGTACTCAGCACCAAAACAAATCACAATCTCTCTTTGCATTAGTAGACTGTTTGGGGCTTGTAACTAAAGCAAATTGTGTTCAGTGCCCTTTTGATAAATGTCCCTAACACCAGGCCCATACTCAAAGCTTTCCCAACTGGGAGGGGCCTAAAAGCATTTGCACATTGTTTTGGCACAGCCTTTGAAAATCTGTGCTCACCTCCATGCCACGATATGGGACCAGAGTCCTATATTAATGATGGTTCTGCACGAACAAGGAAGTCAGTAATACTGCCTTGCTCCAATAGTGCCAGAAGGACTCTACAGATTTTTTAAAGTATTAATCCTTACAACATTCCCAAAGCACATGGCAACAGGTAATAGCTTCATTTTACCAGTGAGGAAACTAGTACTCAGAGAGATCAGTGTGACTTAAAATTACAAAATGAACCAATTCATGGGATCATGGATTTGAAAGTGAAAGAGGCCTTAGGAGTCAGCTCATCATTCTCTTCATTTTATAGATGAGGAAACCAAGGCCCTACAGAGAAGTCAGACTTGCCATGGGTCACATAGGTATAATAAGTGACTGGGGGTGGCTAGGTGGCGCAGTGAGTAGAGCGCCAACCCTGGAGTTAGGAGGACCTGAGTTCAAATCTGGCCTCAGACACTTAACACAAAAAACTAGCCATGTGACCTTGGGCAAGTCACTTAACCCCAATTGCCTACCTCTCCCCCTCCAAAAAGCAAAAAAAAAAAAAAAAGTGACTGGACCTCTGATTTCCAGATGCAGTCTTCTTTCTACTGTGCCAAAAGGTAGACATAGAATTCAGGTGTCCTGACTTGGAATTTAAATACTTTTTTCTAATTTAGCCTTGCTACAATATTTCCCCTCTTTATTTTTTTGCCCACTCTATTGCTGCACAGCATATAAAGAAAACATGTGTCCCTCGCTGTCTCTAATGAAAAGTGAGGAGTTTTGAACCCAGCGTTCGATTCCTTCTTTCCAAACTTTTAGAAATTTTAGAACCTTTTAGAAATTAACTTTTTATTTACTATGTCAAGGTACAATTTTATTTCCCTGCCCATCTTTGGTCTGGTTTTTCTTTGTCTCCAGATTCATAATTAAGTGTCTACTTTATGTAGCACATACGGTAGTAAGAGCTAAGGTTACAAAGATTAAAAAAAAAAAACACATAGTCTTGACCATCAAGTAGCCTGAAATCTAGTAGGGGATTAAGATACCAATACAAGCAACTACAATAAAGGTAGAATGTGATATTTTTTAGAAGGAGGAGGATTAGTCGAAGTGCTATAAGAAATTTGATGAGGGCAAGATCACTTTGAGCTGAAGCATCAGGGAAAGCTTCATGGAGAAGGTGCTACCTGAGCTGGGCCTTGAAGAAAGAGAATGATTTCATCAGGCACAGATGTGGAGGGAGCACATTTCAGGTATGGTAAATCATCTACACAAATGCAGAGGTGGACAAGGGCAAGATAAGAACAGACAGCAGCTAGTAGAGGTGTTTAGCCAATGTCTGGCCCAGTTTGGCCAGAACACCGAGTATCCAGAGCAGAAGTGTAGGGAAATAAGTCTAGAAAGGTAGTTGATGTCAGACCGTGAAGGAAGGCCTTCAGAGCCAAGCTAAAGAGTTTGTGTTTTATCTTCTAAACATTGAGAAACTACTGAAGGATTTTGAGCAAGTTCAAGGGTGAAGGATGATGCACTGTTGAAATTGAAATTTAGAGGATTAAAACAAATGGAGGAAGGAACACTAAAACAAGCAAGAGTGATAAACTGGGCAGTGAAGGGCCCAGAGATCAGGAGGAGTATGAGATGGGACAAGTATAAGGATAGGATGCACCAATAGAAAGGAATGCCAGAGTTCATGATCCCCACAGTTCCTATGTGTCCTGGTCTGTAGGGAAAAGGTAGGGATTGCGCCTGTGATTTCACTGGTATAGAGAATTCCTAGATGAGCAAACACCTTCCAAAAAAGCAAGCTGTCTTGTCACCTTTTCTGCAAGTTACATTCTTAGAGAGTTGCCCAAGGCACCAAGACAATAAGTGACTTGTCCAGAGTCAAACAGCTAGCATGTGTGAGGAACAGGATTTGAATGCAGGTCTTCCTTTCAAGGCCTACTCCATCCACCACACCACACTGCTTCTTTCCTCCTGATCCATAGATTTCTTTAAAATGTCCTTTACTCATTTTTTCATATTGAATTCAGTCAATGCATTAAATCTTAGCCATAATTCTGGCTAATTATGTAGAAGATTAGGCATATTTCCAGAAAGAAGCTGAGTTCTTAGACCCTCATGAGATGTAAGTGACCTTAGAAGTCATCTTGTTCAAAACCCCCCCATTCTACCAATGAAGAGACTTTCCCAAGGTTCCATTGCCAATAGGTGGCACAACTGAAGAGGGGAAAGATGGAGGGAAGTGGCAAGAGCTGTAGCATTGGACTAGGTCCCTTTTCCTCCTCTGCAAGATGAGGGAAAGGGAGTTTACAACTAGATGGTTTCTGGAACTCCCTTTATATTTACATTTTATGCTCCTTAACACCAGTATTTGCAGGGAATTATTCTAGGGGCCGGGGAAGAAAAATTAAGATAACTGAGGCTCCACATGGCCAAGTGACTTGCCATGATCACAGAGGCAGGAGCTCACATCCTAGTCTTCTGATTTCCCTTGCAGTGATCATTCTCATGCAAACAGAGAAAATAACTCCTGTGTTTACCTTCCCCAACAGTTTGAACCTGTTTTACATTCCTGTAAAGGGACTTACTCATCGCTTTTGTGGGCTAGACCGCAAAGTGAAACAAGTAACTTTCATTGGCCCAGAATGAATTAATGACCTAGTATTCAAACTGGCTGTAACTTCTGCTTTGCACATGGTGCATTTCCCTAAGTATAGTAAGTCTAGAAAGCAAGTTTCTTCAACCTATGCATAGAATCTGTTTGCTTGTAATGGATAGGAGAAGCATAGTAGGAAGTACATATATGTTTTTCAAATGCATAAACCTTTTTGTTTCCATTCATAATATTTGCAGTTAAAAAAAAGATAAAATCATTAATAGATGTCATTCCCATTTTCTAGGTAAAAAACACCTCAGGCACCAAAAAATAAATTACATCTCTGTCAGTAGGACAGAGATTTTGATTTAAATTTACCAACTTATGTAAGCCATGACATTCCATTTCAGAAATGTATTTATGGGGTTTTTTTCTTTCTTTTTTTCCTTTTCTTTTTCTTTTTTTTATTTCAAATGCTTTATTAACTTCTGGTTTACATCATTCATTTCTGTCAGATTTTGAGTTATAATTTTTTCCCCATTTTTCCCCTACCCACCACCCCAGAATAGCAGTCCCACAGGATATCCCCGCATCCAATGTGCTCCATTTCTTCTCCCATACCCCCTTCGACTTTTCTAGGAGGGCAAGGTGAATCCTCGTGCCCTAGTGCCTGCACATCTTATCTCCCAATTAATTTATGCACAATAGTATTAATCATAGTATTTATATATTTTTTTAATTTGGTTTTAAAAGGAAGATAAGCAACTCAGTATATACTGTACATGTGTAGCTATGCAAAACATTACTATAGTAGATATATTGTAAAAGACTGACTATATTTCCCTCCCTGCTATCCCACCTCCCACCTGGTCCACTCCCCATTTTGGTCCTGTCCCTTTTCAAAAGCGGGTGATTCCAACTTCCCCCCGCCCCAACCTGCCCTCCCTTCCATTGACCCCTGTCTCATCCCCTTCTCCCCTACTCTCCTGTAGGATGAGAAACCCTATTTAGTATGTATGTCATTCTCTCCCTGATCCAAATTCAATGAGGATAAGGTTTTGCCTTTTTGCCTTCCTGTTCTTCCCCTCTCTTGTAACCATTTACCCTTGCTTCTTCTATATGAGATAGTTCACCCCATTCTGTCTCTCCCCATCTCCTCTCATTATACTCCTCTCTCACCTCTTAATTTCACCTTTTAAGTATCATCCCTTCCTATTAAATTCGACCTGTGCCCTCTCTCTATGTATACCTGAAAACATATATACACATATTCACATATATATATATGTGAATGTGTGTGTATATATACATATATATATACCCTTCTTCAACTACTTTCATACTGAGAAAAGTTTCATCAGTTACAATTATCGTTTTTCCCTGTAGGAATGTAAATAGAAGGTCAAATTTTCTATTCAACTCTGGCTTTTTCCTCAAGAATGCTTGAAAGTCCTCTATTCCACTGAATGACCATATTTTCCCCTGAAACAGGATACTCAGTTTTGCTGGGTAGGTGATTCTTGGTTTTAATCCCAGGTCCTTTGCCCTCTGGAATATCATATTCCATGCCCTTTGATCCCTCAGGGTAGAAGCTGCAAGATCCTGTGCTATCCTGATTGTGTTTCCACAATATTCAAATTGTTTCTTCCTGTCTGCTTGTAATATTCTCTCCTTGATCTGGGAATTCTGGAACCTGGCTACAATATTCCTAGGAGTTTTCTTTTGGGGATCTTTTTCGGGAGGTGATTGGTGGATTCTTTCAACCTCTATTTTGCCCTCTGGTTCTAAAACATCTGGGCAATTTTCCTTGAGAATTTCTTGAAGGATGATTTCTAGATTCTTTCTTTGATCATGGTTTTCAGGTAGTCTAATAATTTTTAGATTATCTCTCCTGGATCTATTTTCCAGGTCAGTGGTTTTTCCCATGAGATATTTCACATTGCCTTCTATTCTTTCATTTGTTTGGATCTGCTTAATAGCATCTTGATTTCTCATAAAGTCACTAGCTTCCATTTGCTCCAGTCTAATTCTGAAGAAATGATTTTCCTCAGTGAGCTTTTGAGATTCTTTTTCCATCTGGCAAATTCGGCTTTTTAAGGCATTCTTCTCATTGCCTTTTTGAGCCTCTTTTCCCATTTGAGTTAGTCTATTTTTTAAGGTGTTCTTTTCCTCAGTCAGGCTGTTGACTCTCCTTTCATACTTTTCCTGCATCCTTCTCATTTATCTCCCCAATTTTTCCTCCACTTCTCTTATCTGCTTCTTAAGGTCCTCTATGGCCTGTTACCAGCTCGTATTTTCATTTGGGGCTTTTGGTGCAGGATTTCTGACCTCACAGTCCTCCTCCTGTTCCATTCTTTGATCCTCTTTGCCTCCAAAATAGGAGTCTAATGTTGCATTTTTCTGTTTATTTTGCTTCCTTTGCCTAGGCATGTTGCCACTCAATTACTTGACTTTTGGGCTTGTTGCCACAGTAGGATTCTGCCACCAGCCAGGGGAGCTTCCGTCCCAAATGCTGGGGAGGTCTCAGCTGTCTGAGGTATTAGTTGGGTGGCCTCCCTGAAGCCTCCACACACTGGCAAGCTGGTCACACACCCCAAGACCTCCACCCCAGACGGCAATCCAGATCCAAGAAGGTTAAATCAAGAGCAATTACCCCCCAGACTGATCGCTGGATCCCCCTACAGTTCGCAGGCCAGGAGCTGAAGCTGCAATGTGGCAACGTGGAGCAAACTGTGCCGGCTCCTCAGCAACTTCTCACCCCCAGGGGAAGAAGCTGATATGCTCTCCCAACCAGTCCCAAAGTCCATAGGGCACTCACTTCTCACTTTGTCCTAGGCATCTATGTGTTGATAATTCTGGAAACGCCACAGCTACTGGTGTTCTGAAGTCCCTCCAGCTGGCTGCTGGTCTGGCCATCCTAGGGCTAAAACCTCTGATTCACATGGTTCTGGGCTCGGCTCCCAGAGCACTGCACTGGCCCCTCCCCGCTGGGCTGCCAGCCTGTCCTCAGCGGGAGGTTAGCTCCTCTGTGTCATTTTTTGAGTTCTGGGGCTCCAGAGGTTGTTCAGAGTCCCCCTTTTACATAATTTTGAAGTGGTGTGGGTGAGAGTTCCGCGGAAGAGGAATGTATTTATGTTCATTAACAGTTTATGGATTAGAGAGAACCATAGACTACTTCTATTTTATATACTCTGGGCTATGTAAATGAATTAACACCAGTCTAGCTCCATGTTTAAAAGATTGTTTTTGCAAATAATTGGGGTAGCTAGGTAGGCAAAGTGCTGGCAGACATGCGATCAGAAAGCCTTATCTTCCTGAGTTCAAATCTGGCCTCAGACATTTAGTAGCTATATGACCCTGGGCAAGTCACTTCACCCTGTTTGCCTTAGTTCCCTCACCTGTAAAATGAGCTAAAGAAGGAAATGGCAAACCACGCCAGTAGCTCTGCCAAGAAAATCCCAAATGGGGTTACCAAAAGTTAAACATGAATGAAAAAAACCCGAATAACAATATAGTTAATAATATTAAACTCGGAATCATATTTAATGTTCTAGCCCCATCTGCTAAGTAAGTACAGCCTCTGCTACAACTTTTCAATCAAACCCTGTTTGATTACCAATTTACAGGAGATTCAGAAGAACAAAACCAGCCATAATTTTCTCCACTCGTTTTTTTCTCTTACCTGCTTTCCACAAGAGGGTTACCGTAAAGCTCTTCTAAAGAGGCGCCACCTAAATTTGCTAGTAACTACATTTTACAAGCATGCCCAGGTGCTGTGCTTTAAGCTCTCTTGGGGCTAGATCAACATGTTATTATTCATTGTATGTCCCTCAGTGTCTAGCCCAGTGCCTTTAGCTCAATAAATACCGTTCTGAAAGAACACAATAGCATTACAAAAAATGTGTTTAATACTTTTCAGTCACTTGGGATTGGAGGCTCCTAAATTTACAGTTGGCAAGGTCTTTGGAGATCAGTCACAAATCCAGCCTCTCATTTACAGATGTCAAACTGAGGCCCAGAAAAGTGAAATGACTTGCTCACAGTCACTTAAAATTCTTCATTGGAATGTTGAAGTCAGACATGGGAAAACATCTTATTTTTAACTGAATCAAATTACTTTCCATTAAAACACATTTTCAACTTTGGGAAGTTTACAGTAAATATTTTGATCAAATTATTTAAAATGTTTAGCTCAAAAAAATTTAAGATAAATATCAGTAGCAGAATATGATAAAAATTTTGTTTGTAATAGTAAGCAATAGTGCTTATTTTTAACATAAGCAGCCATTTTGTTAAAAGCCACATTAACAGTAAATCCTACTGCTAACCACCAAAAATAACCATTGTGTATCTGCAGCTGTAGAGTATTTCCATTATAAATCCAGTGCCAGATGTATGACCCACCAAGCTAGCTTTGCTGCCCTAATCAGCAGTCAAGAATTTACATCTTTTCAGACTTGGGATCTCATTCGTCTCTTAATGGAAAAAAAGTACAAAATATAAAATTTACAACATTTGGACTTTTTCCCCTTAAGGTGGTACAACCAGCCAACCTTTCTTATTAGCATCATTAGTGTTTCCTCCACTGTTCTTCCTCTGGTGCTTCATTGTAATGGGAAGCTGAGCCAGGGTACTTGAAGGCTGCGAGCTCAAGTACAAACTCTAGCAGATCTCACTAACCAGGAAAGGCTTCGAAACAATAGCAGCCCCAAAGACTGAGCCACTGAGCTGTAGAGGGGATTGTGATTTACATTACTGGGGGAGCATCCACAAGAGTGAGACCAAAGATCCTTGAAGCAGCCTCTTGAATTTATGCACATCTCTGCCTTAAGTATTGTGAAACACTTTGTGCACAACAACCCAGGGCACAGGGTTAGTTGTATTGCAGTTTAGCAAGTATCCCCATTTTGTATAAAATTATTCAGTATCCAAATTAGTTAGAGCAGCACTACCTTCAAGTGAAAACCTAAGGTGATTAAAAACAAAAGTTATCTCCCTGCAAAGCAATGATTCTTTTCTTCCTGAATAAAATAGTATTCCATGTGTGCCCAGTGTTTTGTCTTTTGAGGTATATGGCACCTTTCCACCAGAGGATGCCTGGGATCTCTGCTGCAGCCCCAGGAATTCCATTCTGATCTACCCACCTTGGGGGAATGGGCAATGCCTCTCCCTCCTTCCTGATATTCTACCTTTACAGCTTCCCAGCACTATGGAGCCCCTTCCTAGCTTCAGAATCTATAAAAGATGGAAGATTCTCTTTTCTCGTCAGTTTCAGCACTACAAAAAATGATACAGAATTGTATTGCATTTTTACTAGAGTTTATTTTTCTCTTTCAGCAAACCATTCCTCAAGCTCTTGCAGCAAAATACCCTCGAACTATACACCATGAAACGAGTGGCACAACTTCGAGACACACAGGACCCAGTGGAAAAACATCAGCCCTGACTTCTCACTCTATAAAAGTGGTTGACTAAACTGAATATAGGTATATATAGAAAGGGGTTGGGTTTTTTTTTTCAATTCCTGATTCCTTGCTGAAAAATTCCCATGGATTTGCTGTCTTGGAACTTCCCAGTGAAGCTTAGGCTGGCTTGGCAGAACACTGTGGATAACATCATGTTCACCTCTTCAGAATCACCAGAGACTGATTCAATGGAAAACTTATTTTGAGGAAGGTAAAATATCCTTTGTAACTATATGCAGAAATTATTTTAATGTTAATGAACCTTTATTTAAGAAATAAATTGAATATATGTCTTTTTAAATTAAATATGTGTATATATTTGTCTGGCGACCATATATTGGACTTCTGTCATTACTTCCAAGTGTATAAATCATGATTCTCTTGACCAAAAAAAAAGACCTTTATGATGGTAAGGCCACCTATGTGCTATGAGAATGTCATGTGGCGAAGGAACAAGAGAAGAGCTAATGAAGAGATTGTGAAAGATGGAATGAAGGCCAGAGGTTGGATTTGGAGGATTTGAGAAGTAGTTGAAGGAGAACAGCTGGGACTGAAGGAAGAGATGGATTTAAGTCAAAGAGACTAAGAAGAAGACTGGAAAATCAAGACCAGAGGAGAGATGAGTAAGACAAAGAAAGGAAGTAGAATGCTTTATCAAGAGCTTTAAGATTGACAAAGCTCTTTACAAATATCCCATTTGATCCTTTCAGCAGCCCTGGAAAGTACCTGAGTTTATCCCCATTTGATAGGTGAAGAAATAGGCAAACAAAGGTTGCATGACTTGCCCAAGATCACACAGCTAGAAAGTATATAAGGTTTGATTGATGTCAGGTCTCGACCTTGGGAGGTGAAAAGGTCCTGACAAGCTTCTGGAGCACATCCAGAGATGGCACCACAAGCTGGTCACCATAGGAGTTCTCCAGAGGAATAAACAGGAGAAACAAAAGGCTGAGTTAGGATCAAATATAGTCATCAGGGAAAATTTTTCAGTTACTGCTCTAGAGAGTTCTGGGTTGGGGTAGCTAGGTGGTGCAGTGAATAGAGCACAGCCCTGGAGTCAGGAGGACCTGAGTTCAAATTCAGCCTCAGACACTTAACACTAGCTGTGTGACCTTGGGCAAGTCACTTAACCCCAGTTGCCCTGCTTTCCCCCCTCCAGAAAGACAAAAAAAAAAAAAGTTCTGTGTTTCTATTTAGGGCGTGGCCAAATGACTGATCTAAAAGAGTAGATGAAGGTGTTTGTGGAATATCTCCTCTCTCCAGATGTGTCAGTGTGGAAAGGAAAAAATTAATTTGAAAAGGCAGAGGGAAATCCTGATCTATATCTGGATGTTGGAGGGTAGGGAAAGGTCACACAGAGAAAGAGAAGAAAAACCACTCAGCACTTAAAACTAAGCAATAAATACATATCCTTCAATAAATACTAATAGCCCTGCAACCTTTCCACATAGTCATTCCAAGCATCCATTAGTTTGAACCTTAGCTCCTATCAGGGTAAAATGGAACCCCATGACCTAAAAGTGTGCAAGTCCAGACAGCCTGGGCAGGGGAAAAACTCAAGAATGAAATTTAAAGACAATGCTGTTGAGGAGAAAGGGGAGTTAATATAGAAGCACAGCACGGTCCTTTTAGAACTGTGTTAGAGGTGCCCATTCTTAGAATAAGCTGAGCCTAGCAAAAAGAGCTATAGAAAACAAAAAGTGTATCTTAATGATTTGAGGAAGAAATGGTCAAATGGATTAGACCAGTGTTTGGAGTTGGCAGGATAAGGATAATTGATGATAGAAGCTGGAACTATTCAACTCTTGCCTGTTTTCTATTTTAAGGAGAATAACCTTTGGACTAGATAAAACAAAACCCCCAAAATATGACTAAGAGGGCATTGATGCCCAAGGTAAATATTTAGATAATGAAAGAATACCTAACTGCCTCAGTGAGCTCAAGTCACCTGACCCAGACAAATATATCTCCCAAGTTTTGTCTTTCCCAAGAAGTGGCAAAGAACTGGAAACTAAGAGGGTACCCATCACATGGGAATTTTAAAATAAAAACAAATGGTGAGAGATGGACTAAAGTAATGCTGTTCCCTTTCTCACTCTGTTAAAGGATCTTGCCATTATTGTCTTCAGAGGCAAAAATAGAATCAATATCATGTTGGATGGGAGAAGTACTGCATGATTAAACAAGAGCAAAAAAAAACGAAAAAGAATGGTGTCCAACAGCTAGGACAGAGAGCTTGACCTCAGCCCTTGGAAGGATTCTCAGGAAGGCTCTACAAAAGGCAGCAATGAGCAAAAGCAGCTTCCTCAAGAATATGCCATTCCAGACTGAACTGCTTTTCCTTTTTTGACCTGGTAAAACTGGCAGAACAAGGAGCTACTTGTAAACATGCTTTACCTAGATTTTAGCAAAGGATTTGACAAATGGAACCCATACTGTTCTTATGGTAAACGTGGAGACACATAGGTTAGATCAGGGATAGTAAAGTATGTCCTGTGGATTAAATCCAACCCACAACCTGTTTTTATACTGCCAGTGAGCAAAGAGTGCTTTTTACATTTTTAAAATAAAGTTGCATACAAAAACACTTGGTAGGCTGAATTTGCCCCTTAGTTTGTTGTTTGGTGACCCTTGAGCTAGATAAGTGGTTTTGAAACTGGTTGAATGGCCAGATGCAAAGAGTAGGCATTAATCATTCAATGCCAGCTTGGAAATCTCCAGTGACTTAGTTCTGTGCTTTTAAACCATTTTAACAATGATTGAATTAAAGGTAAACTTATCAAATTCACAGATAACACAAGGCTGGGAGAAATCACTAACACTGAGTAATAAAGGATCCAAAAAAATCTTAGGATACAAGAGAGAACAGATTAGGGGAAAGGGTATTCAGCAGGCTTGTTGTCTTGGGGTGGGGGTAAGGGAAAGACGGGGAGAAAATTTGTAATTCAAAATCTTGTGGAAATGAATGTTGAAAACTAAAAATAAATAAATTGAAATTTTTTAAAAAAAAATCTTGACAGGCTACAATATTAGACTGAAGCTAATGAGATGATAGTACTCTTCAGTTCAAAAAGTCAATTTGACAAGTACAAAGTAAGAGAAAAAAGGCTAGACAGCAACTCAATTGAAAAAGGTCATGGGAGAGGGTTTGGAGAAGGAGATGGAGCAACAACAAACCAGATAAGCAAGATCCAGAAGTACAGTAGTTGATAATTGCAATAAAAAGCTACAGGGAGAACTCCCTATTCAACAAGATCCTAGATATGCAAAGAAGTAATTTGGCAGAAAACAAGTTTAGGCCAACATCTTACAGTATATTCTACAATATGTATAAATGGATACAGGACCTAAATCCTAAATATAAAAGATCACACTTTAAAAAAAAAAAAAAGCATAGAAGGAAGGAACCTGTCAAATCTATGGGTAGGGGAAGACTCTTAACCAAACAAAGGATAGATATAGATAAATATGTAGATAAAATATAATTTTCATTACCTAAAATTTAAAGAATTTTTCACGAACAATATTACTGTAGCTAGGATGATAGAAGAAACTGTTAAATGAGAAAAAATTATATCAAATATCTTTTATACAATTCTGATGTATAAATCTTTTTTTACAAAAATACATGACATTCTCCAAATGAGTGGTCAAATGATAGTAACAATTTTCCTAAGAAGATATGCACTTTGCACAACTATATGAAAAATGCTCCAAGTCACTAATAATTAGAGACATTTAAACAACTCTGAAGTTTCACTGCACACACACCAAACTGGAAAAGATAAAAATGGAAACAGTCAATGTTGAAGAAGCTATAGAGAGACAAGCACAATTAACAATGTCAATGCATCTATGAATTGGCCCAACTATTCTACTATAAGTACAATATTAATAATGTAATATGGCAGCTAAAAAAAGACAACATAATCTAAAGCTTCACTGGAAGGCATGGTGTCTATGAATAGGAAGGAGTATAGTACTAGAATCCAAGAGAAAAAATAGTCCTGCTGCAGCCTGCCCATATCAGACCACTGCTAATATATGGTATTCTGTTCTAGGCATCATATTCTAAAAAAGATACTGATAAACTAGAGAAGATCAAGAGGACAACCATGATAGTGATGGGCCTCATGTTCATGCCACATGAGGATGGGTTGAAGGAGTAGAGTATGTTTGGTTTTGAAAGGGAAGAGTTGGGAGTTGTGGGGGTTGGCAAGAGGAAAGGACAGGATAGCTGTTTTCAAATTTGAAAGGAGGATTGGAGTTCTACTAGTAACAATCTGAAGAAGTTGCAGAAAAGGTGAATTTCAGCTATTCTAGCAATTAGAGGTATCCCAGAGTTGAATGAACTGCCTTAAAAGTCAGAGGGATTATCCCTCATTAGAGGTCTTCAAGCAAAGGCTAAATGACCACTTGGATACATGGTAGAGGGTTTTCTCAATTTGGTGATGGATCAGACTGATTAGATAGATTAAATGATAACTTCTGAGATGCCCTCCATCTCTAATTCTGTGGTCTCTCTCATGAGACAATTGATCATTGGTGCTTGGTTCCTTGGCCTCTAAGAGACCCAAAGTATCTCACATCATAGTCAATGATATGAACCTATTATTAATTAATTTCACATAACTCTGACTTTAGGAAAAACAACATTACAAGGGAATTATAGTTTCATTGGAGCAACATAAAGAAAGAAAAAGGCAAATTATATTGATTAAAATTGATTATACTATATTAATAACATTATTGCAAATGATGATGATCTGGCAATACTATGTCTTTATGCCTGTATCATATGCTATCATATCCTTTTGACAAATATAATTTTACTTGTTGGAGGAAACCAAACTCTTTGCTTGCTTGCTTCTTTTTGGGGGGAAATTAAGATAAACAGTATATGATTTCCTGCCTCGCTCATTTAAATAAATTTATATCATTACATAATGACATGATTTAGAACTATGCTTCTAAAGTGGAGAGCTATCAAAAAAATCTTATTACAGATTATAATCAAGATAAACTGTAGTTTCACTTTAAACACTCAATAAAAGAGTTGTAGTTCACAAATTCAGACAGTTCATGGGCTTATAATACATTGGTTTCTTTCATTCTGCAAATAAACAACAAAGACCTGTGAAGTCATAATCAGCCATAACATTTACCAACTATTCTGAGCTTTTTTTTTTTTTTTTTTTTTTTTTTGCTTTTTGGAGGGCAATTGGGGTTAAGTAACTTGCCCAAGGTCACACAGCTAGGTTTTTGTTTGTGCATGTGATAAGTGTCTGAGGCCGGATCCGAACTCAGGTCCTTCTGACTCCAGGGCCAATGCTCTACTCACCACCTAGCCGTCCCTATTCTGAGCTTTTTAAATGATGTTAATAACAAGACATTTATTAACTTTGAATAATGTAATGCTAATGCTCTGGGTTATATCTTTTTTATTCTACTAAATAGTATTCTACTTTTTTCCAATTACATGTAAAGATAGTTTTCAGCGGTCACTTTTATAAGATTTTGAATTCAATTTTTTTCTTCTTCCCTTCTCTCCCTCCTAAGACAGCAAACAATATGATATAGCTTATACATGTACAATCATATTAAACATATTTCCACATTAGTCATGTTGTGAAAAAAGAATGAGAACAAAAGGGAAAATCACAAGAGAGGGAGACAAAAAGAGAAAATGGTATGCTTCAATCTGCATTCAGTCTCCATACTTCTTTCTCTGGATGTGGATAGCATTTTTCCTCGTGGGTCTTTTGGAATTGTCTTAGATCATCCTACTGCTGAGAAGAGCCAAGTCTGTCAAAGTTGGTCATCACACAGTGTTGCTGTTACTGTGTACAATGTCTCCTGGCTCTGTTCACTTCACTCAGCATCAGTTCGTGTAAGCCTTTCCAGGGTTTTCTGAAACTTGCCTGGTTATCATTTCTTGTTGCACAATACAATTATATTCATATACCACAACTTGTTCAGCCATTCCCCAATTGACAGGCATCCCCTCAATTTCCAGGTCATATCTTTTTTGTCCTTGTTTTTATTGGTTTTTGCATGTCTTTGGCCTAATATTTTATATGTTTTTTTTACCCAGATTAGTTTCTGCTAAGAGAAATTGAGCAGTTTATTTAATTTAGCAAAAGAAGTTGAATTACTTTAACTTCAGCTATTCTCTCTGAATGTTCTTTTAAAATAAAAACAAAAGGTGAGAGAGATAAACTGAAGCAATATTGCTGCTTTTCTCACTCTGTTAAAGGATCTTGGCCTTGTTGTCTTTGGAGGTGAAGGGAAAATAGGCATTATTTCCCAAAAAGTTTTATAGCACTATTCTAGGTGGGAAGTCATTCTTACATAATTTTTCTTTAAAAAAAAAAAAAGATGTGTATAGGGTGTTCCAAAAGTGCTAGTGAAGTTTTAAGCTTTTGTAGTTGCCATAACACTATGGGAACACTAATTTTTTTATTTTCAATTTAACACCAATTTAAGATGACCATTTTCACTTACTCCCCACATTGCTCCCCAAATCAAAACAAAGAAAAATAATATATGCATACTGAAGTGCAATAAATTGCTTCATTAACCATGTCTGAAAAGGTATGTGATTCTGTACTTTGAATTCATCATCTCTCTATCAGCAAACTTCATGATCATTTCTTTAGAATTGTGGTTGGTTATTGCATTGATCAGAGTCTTTCAAAGTTGTCTTTCATTGCAGTCTTATTCTATCAGTTGTTCTATCAATTGTTCTTGTGGTTCTACTCTTTTTATTCCTTGTCATTTCATAAAAGTCTTCTCAGGTTTGTCTGAAACTTCCTCTTCCATCATTTATTACATCACAATCATATTCCCTCTCATTCATATAACATAATTTGTTCAGTCATTTTCCAACTACTGGGCACCCCGCCCCACCTTAGTTTCCATTTCTTTGCCACTACAAAAAGATCTGCTATAAATACTTTTGTATATCTGAGTCTTTTTCTTCTTTCTTTGATCTTGTCATTTGGGTCTGGAAATTTTATCACTGGATCAAAGGGTAGGCACACATTATTTCTTTTCAAGAGGTTATGAAACTGCACATTTCCTGGAGCTTGTATCTGTACTACTTTGTAATTGTCGAATCTTCTCTGAAAAAAAAAATACTTTTATCAGAAATAAGTTAGGGGGTGGAGCCAAGATGGCGGAGTAGAAACAGCTCATCCAAGCCACTCTGCCCCCAGATTCCCCCCAAACTATGTAAAAGGGGACTCTGAACAACTTCTGGAGCCCCAGCGCCCACAGAACGACACAGAGAAGCTAACCTCCCGCTGAGGACAGCCCAGCAGCCCTGCAGGAAGGACCAGTGCAGCACTCTGGGAGCCGGCAGCACGCAGAGCACAGGGAGCCGAGCCGAGTGGAGCCCAGGTCCTCACAAGCCGAGGTTTTAGCCCCAGGGTGGCAGGGCCAGCAGCCGGCTGGAGGAACCCCAGAACACCAGCAGCTGTGGCGACTCCAGAACTATCAACATAGACATGCCTAGGACAAAGTAAGAGGTTAGTGTCCTATGGACTTTGGGACCAGTATTTGGGGAATGCATCGGCTCCCTCCCCTGGGGGCTAGAAGCCGCTAAGGAGACACGCCATTTTGTAGTTTTCAGAGGCAGCTCCAGCTCCTGGCCTGTGAACTGTAGGGAGATCCAGTGATCAGTCTTGGGGGGGTAATCGCTCTTGCTTTAACCTCCCTGGATCTGGATTGTGATCTAGGGTGGAGGTCGTGGGTGGGTTTACAGCTTGCCAGAAACAGAAGTTGCCCCCCACACGTTCGGGACAAAAATTCCTCTGTCTGGCCTTAAAGCCATAGTGTGGCAACAAGCACAAAAGTCAAGTAATTAAGTGGCAACATGCCAAGGCAAAGGAAACAGAAAAATGCAACCCTAGACTCCTATCTTGGGGGCATAGAGTGAGAAAAGGACTGTGAGGTCAGAAGTCCTGCTCCAAAAGCCCCAGGGGAAAACATGAATGGGTTGCAGGCCATAGAGGACCTTAAGAAGGACTTTAAAAATCAAATAAGAGAAGTGGAGGAAAAATTGGAAAGAGAAATGAGAAGGATGCAGGAAAAGTATGAAATGAGGGTCAACAGCCTGACTAAGGAAAACAACACCTTAAAAAATAGACTAACTCAAATGGCAAAGGAGGCCCAAAAGGGCAATGAGGAGAAGAATGCCTTAAAAAGTCGAATTTGCCAGATGGAAAAAGAATCTCAAAAGTTCACTGAGGAGATTCATTCCTTCAGAGTTAGACTGGAGCAAATGGAAGCTAATGACTTTATGAGAAATCAAGATGCTGTTAAGCAGATCCAAACAAATGAAAGATTAGAAGGCAATGTGAAATATCTCATGGGAAAAACCACTGACCTGGAAAATAGATCCAGGAGAGACAATTTAAAAATTATTGGACTACCTGAAAGCCATGATCAAAGAAAGAACCTAGAAATCACCCTTCAAGAAATTCTCAAGGAAAATTGCCCTGATGTTTTAGATCCAGAGGGCAAAATAGAGGTTGAAAGAATCCACCGATCACCTCCTGAAAAAGATCCCAAAAAGAAAACACCCAGGAATATTATAGCCAGGTTCCAGAATCCCCAGATCAAGGAGAAAATACTACAAGCAGCCAGGAAGAAACAATGTCAATATTGTGGAAACACAATCAGAATAGCCCAGGACCTGGCAGCTTCTACACTGAGGGATCGAAGGGCATGGAATATGATATTCCAGAGGGCAAAAGAACTGGGAATGAACCCAAGGGTCACCTACCCAGCAAAACTGAGTATTTTGTTTCAGGGGAAAATATGGTCATTCAGTGGAATAGAGGACTTTCAAGCATTCTTGAGGAAAAAACCAGAATTGAATAGAAAATTTGACATCCAGACACAAGAAGCAAGACATGCCTGAGAAGGTAATCAGGGAAAAGAAATCAAAAGGAACTTATCAAAGTTGAACTATTTACATTCCTATATGGAAAAGCAATAACTGTGACTGATAATATCTTTCTCACTATGAAAATAATGGAAGAAGGGTGTGTGGTCATATGAATACATATGTGAATGTGTGTATATAAGGCTACAGTTATATATGGATAGAGGGCATAGGCTGAATTTGTTGGGAAGGGAGAATACTCAAGGGATGAAATTATGAGGTGAGAGAGGAAAGTGGCAAGAGGAGATGGGGAGAGACAGGGTAGGGTAAACTATCTCATGTAGAAGAAGCAAGGGGAAGTGGTTGCAAGGGAGGGGGAGAATAGGAAGGCAAAAAAGGCAAAACCACATTCTCATTGAATTTGGTTCAGGGAGAGAATGACATACATACTAAATGGGATATCTCAACCTGCAGCAGAATAGGGGGAAGGGGGATGAGAGGAGGGATGATGGATGGGAGGGCATCCTTGGGGGGAGGGGAGGTTGGAAGTACCCACTATAGAAGAGGGACAGGATCATGTAGGGAATGGACCAGGTGGGGGGTGGGATGAGTGGGAGGGAATTATAAGCAGCCTTGTACAATATATCTACTATGATAATGTTTTGCATAGCTAGACATGTACAACATATACTGAATTACTTATCTCCCCAGAGGGAATGGGTGACAAGGGAGGAAGGAAATGGATCTGAAATTCGAGGTCTTAACATTAAATGTTTCAAATATATATAAATACTGTTATTAATACTCTTTTGCTTATAATTGGGAGATAAGATGTGCAGGCATTGGGACACAAAGATTCACCTTCCTCTAATGGAAAAGTCAAAGGGGGTATGGGAGAGAGCAGATTGGAGGAAGTGATATCTTGTGGGACTGCTATTCTGGGAGGTTGGGTAGGGGAATAACGGGGGGAAAATGATTGTAACTCAAAATCTGATGTAAATGAATGATGTAAAACAGAAGTTAATAAAGCATTTGTTTAAAAAAAAGAAATAAGTTGCTGAAATATTTTTTTTTTAAGCAATTGGGGTTAAGTAACTTGCTCAAGGTTACACGGCTAGTCATTATTTATGTGTGGGTGCTCACTTTTTGAGGCCGGATTTGATCTCCTGTCATCCCAACTCCGAGGCCGGCGCTCTTACTCACTGCGCCACCTAGCCACCCCCTGAAATATTTTTTAAAAACACATTGAAAAAATCACTTATTTTATTGAAGAGTTATTGTGTAAATATCAATATTTTTACAAAAGTTAATTTTTTTTTTATTGGCGTGCTTACATGAAAGAAAAAACTCTTTCTGAAGTAGCAAAGATTTATTCATCAATTTGGTACAAAATAAAACTGGGAGCGGGGAGGCTTTGATTCATTGAAATTTAACCATTCTGATTCTGACAAGTATAATTTCTGTTTATGAGAAGAGCCACATATGCTAAGGGTACTTTCCACATGTATTAGGCTGGTTTTTACCTAAAAGATAGTGAGACTAGCTTCAAGACTTAATTGGTCAAGGGAACTAAGGCAGTTTACTTTTCTTCCAAGTATCTAATTATAAAAACACCCAGCACAAGAAGAATCAGGCACTCGTTAGGCTTGATGCACACTGTTGCCCAAATTCTCCACTATAGCAAATATGGAGGCAGGGGAATTGCACTGAAGTAAATTGATATCATGTCTTTGCTGAATATCCTCCCATGCTGTGGTTAAGTAAACCTCCTTTTGTTAAATGTCAGAAGGTCTGCAAACTCATTTTGTTCTAATCTCAAAACAGAATCCCCGGACCAGCCTAAATCAGACCTGAGCCAGAATACTCTTCTTACTTAGATAGGGATTATCACCATTTCTGTAAGGGCATCTCTGATCTTGTGAGAGGTAAATTCAAAGACCTTTCTTAAAACTTTACCATATGATATTTTTTGATGCATAATAACTCCAAATCATCATAGGATTCACAAAGAAAACTCTGTAATAATGTCATCAAACTCAGGACCCAACTGCCTAACCAACCTATCCCAATGTCACCTAGAATGATAGATGGGAAAAGCAAGACTGAGACAGCTTGGTATGGTGGATTAGACTGAAAGATTCTTGAAAGCAAAAACTGCCTTTTCTTTTTGTTAATTATATCCCCAGGGCTTAGCACAGTGTCTGGCACATAGTAGGTACTTAACAAATGTTTATTGGATTAGATAGGATAGTGGATACAGTCAGTATTGAATTTGTGTTCCAGAAGACTGAAGTTCATATGCTGTCTCAGACACTTACTAGCTGTGTGACCCTGGACAAGTCCCTCAGCCTCCCTCAGCTTCATTTTCCACAACTGCAAATGGGGATAATGATAGAAATTATATCACAGGATTGTTGTGAGGATCAAATGAAATAACATGTATGAAGTTTTGTAAACCTTAAAGCACTGTGTAAATCTTAGTTATTAACATTCTGTTATATCCAAAAATAAATCAGCCGTTAGAGTTATTTAGGATGTTACCTATAAACAAGCCCAATTGCCGTCTGATTTTATTTAATTTGGGTTCATCAGCTGTTGCTCTAGGAATAACTATGGGGGTACGATTAAGGGGAAAATATTATGAGTGCTCCCAGTTTATGAATATCCAGGTATGTGCTTGAGCCAGCTCAAAGCTGCTAGGAGAACCAATTTTTTTAACTTATCAAGGTATTTATTTGTTTGTTTATTTTTTAGTTTTCATCATTCACTTTTGTAAGATTTTGAGTTACAAATTTTTTCTCCCTCCCTTCTCTTCCCCCTCCACAAGACAGCATGCCATCTGATATAGGCTATACATGTACGATCCTAATAGACATACTTTTACATCAGTAATGTTGTAAAGAAGAATTAGAACCAAAGAGGAAAACCATGAGAAAGAAAAAACAAGAAACAAAAAAAAACAAGTGAAAAAATAGTATGCTACTATCTGCATTCAGACTCCATAAATCTTTCCCTGGATATGGATAGTATTTTCCATCTTAAGTCTTTTGGAATTATCTTAAATCCTTGCACTATTGAGAAGAGCTAAGTCATCACACAATATTACTATTACAATGCTCTAGGACAGGCCTGTACAATATACGGCACACAGGCCGCTTGTGGCCTGCCAAAGTGGCCCATAGGTGCTATGTTGTACAGGCCTGTTTTTACATTTTTACATATTACATCTTTTTTACAATTTTACATTTTTTGTAGGCTGCCTGAAATCCTTTCACGACTGCAAACAACCCAGAGGTCGTTCTTAAGTAGCTTGCAGGCCATAAGCAGCATGTTGGCTCAAATGTTGTACAGGCCTGTTCTAGGAGAACCAATTCTTAAATTTTCAGTTTGAGCAGTTATACCTCAGTAATCAGCAGAGAGAAAAATCAAGGCTTGATTGATTGTTTTGTTGATTTCTAGATTGAAGATAATAATGCAGATTAAATGTAAAAGTTTATCACGTGAGAAGGTTGTTAAACATTTACAAGCATCCTATGAATTCCCATTTTATAGCTAATCTCACATAGATGAATAGGCAACAAAGGAGGAGAGAAGCTCCCCCCAACATGTCACCATTTTCCCTGAGCTTTGGCAGACACAGAAGGATGATGTGAGCCTCATGCTTCTGCACTCCCTCTTTGCCACACACAAAGAATGCATTTCCTCATAAAACACCTAGCATTATGGGTAATTTCCTGCCTCACCCACAAAAGCCCATTAATCTCTAATGTAGAAGGAGGATTCTAGTCCTAATAAATTATAAGTCTATCATTTTGTTGTTTTGTCTCTAGAAGCTTGGAATCACTGCAAAGGACTATGAGTAAAGCAGATACTGCTATCCTGAAGAACTGAAGGAAAGTGTTTTCCCACGGGAAACCCTACTGCCTTCAGGCAGAACGATTGGAGATGCTTAACTTGCCAAAATCAATTGCTCATTAATATTTTACATTTTTCTCAGAATATTCCCCCCAAAATGCATTGAACCTCAATGACTTAACTTCATATAACTTCATTATTAATCTCCCAACTTTGTACCACTCTCATGTGATTATTTTTTGTTTTTCTCAAAAGATTATAAAAAGTTCCACCTAGATGCTAATTCAGAGAAAAGCTCCTTAACAGAGTCTGCACAAACCCTTGGGGTCTGTGTCTTTGTGGAATGTTTTCTCCCTTATAGAGATAAGAATAAAGGTATGCTTGATTAAGATCACAGAGTATTAGGTTAATTCTTTTTTTTTTTTTTTTTTGCTTTTTGGAGGGCAATTGGGGTTAAGTGACTTGCCCAAGGTCACATGGCTAGTTTTTGTGTTAAGTGTCTAAGACCAGATTTGAACTCAGGTCCTCCTGACTCCAGAGCTGGTTCTCTATTCACTAAGCCACCTAGCTGCCCTGAATTAGGTTAATTCTTCAACAATTGTGTTACTAAAATATTAGATGAGGAGAGATAATGGCACAGTGGATAGACAGCTAGCTTTGGAGTCAGAAAGACGTTGGTTCACGTCACACTTCTGACACATATTGGCCAGGTGACCCTGAGCAAGTCATTTAACTTTTTAGTGGTTCAAGTAATTCTCTAAGACTTGTTCTATTAAAAATAATAATAATAATAATAATAAAAACAAAACACCATTATGTAAAAAAGGCCATTCCATAAGACACTGAAATATATGGGTCAGCAGAGATCCAAGAAGTATATACTACAGGGAATCTATGATATCATCCGGATGGCTATCTTTCCCATCAGTGCAGACTGAAATCTATCAGCACCTCATTTCATACATCTGCTTCTTGACCATACTCTCTGATAGATCTTCTACAGATTTTTTGTAAGGCTATTTGTATTATTTGTAAGGCTCTAACCAAAATCTACATGATATACTGATAAAATATGGCCAGCCCAGCAACTTTTTTGATCATGCATTTCTAGGTCCTTCTGACCTCTCCATTTTGGTGACTAATTTATATCAGCCAAACTTCTGTAAGAAATACTGATTATCAGAATCAAAGTCTTTCCATGTTTTGACATCAATAACCTCTTTGAATAGGTCAGGTTGAAGCTGTAAAAATTGTATGTAATGGCATTTCATCTTTATTCTTTCTTCTAACCCAGTATTGATTTTGACTTTTCTTCTAACTTGTCAGTGGCCTGACTACACAGAGAGAGCTGATTCACAAACTCACACTGACAGCTAGTCATTTCATCATCATCATCATCATCCTCATCATCATCACTACCACCACCACCACCATCTTCATCACCACCACCATCATCATCACCACCACCATCATCACCACCACCACCATCATCATCATCACCACCATCATCATCATCATCACCACCACCACCACCACCATCATCATCATCATCACCACTATCATCACAATAAATAGCATTTCTATGTCTCTTTAAGGTTTGGAAAGTGCGTTAGTGTGTTATCTCATTTGATGGCCACAGCCCTGTGAGATAGCTTCTATTGTGATTCCATTTTACACATGCAGGAAAGAAGAATGAAAGATTAAGTGACTTGCCCAGGGTCATACAGCTCATAATGTCTGCTTCTAGATATTGTCCATTTCAGTTTTAATCAAGTTAGTTAATGCTGTCTATATTCAGCACCTTCAGACCTTCTTCTTAAACAAAGTAAAAATTTTTGGTACTTGCATGTGGAGGGTTATAAATACACACAGATAGGAAATATAGAAAAATAAAATATGGGGGGGTCAGGGGGCATAGAATGGGTTACAGTCAACAATAACACCATTGGCAAGATGATAGCTCTGCTGAAGAATAGAAACAATTAGACTTTCTCACAAAAAAAACCCTGGTACCATTGGTAGCACTACCCAAATAAAGAGACTGGATCAAGCACCTGATTCAGCAAGGCTTTCCTTAGTGTGATGGTGATGGCCCCCACATCTTAATGCAGTGACACTGAATTTACTAATAATCTTCAATATACCTATTATATGAAGAAGACCACTCCATAAGCACTGAAATCAGTGGGTCCACTTAGAAGTATGAATTACAAATATACTATGGGGAATCTATGACATCATTGGTATGGAATGTGTGACATCATCAACTTAGAAGCACGAAGTATATGCTGTAGGGAATCTATGACATCATCAGTGTGGATACCTATCAAGGTGGAATTTGAAAATGGTAATTTGTAAACACAGCCTCTACTGGCAAAGTGTCGTTCTATCTCCATTTCATTTCTATCTGACTAAAAACAACTAGTATCATAGATTTAACCTGGAAGAGATTTTACAAGTAACTTGTCTACCCCTCTCTGCCATAGATCAAGAACAGTAGAAGCTTTGTCTACCCCATGCACCAAGGTAATCCTCATAATAGCATAGCTAAATAGAGCTGGTAGTACAACAGAGGAATAATGGTAAGTCCTAGCCTGGAGTTTTCCAAAGCAGTTCTTTCACAATAACCCTGTGAGGAGCCAGTTCAAATATTATTTCTCCCGTTTTACAGATGAAGAAACTGAAGCCCAGAGGGGTTATGTAACTCAGGTATAATAAGATACCCAGTAAGTGTCAGTGTTAATATTTGAAGCTAATGGGATCATCAAGCTGAAAGGGACCTCAGAGGCCATGTAGTCTGACCACATTTTATAGAGCAGAAAACTAAGAATCAGGAAGATTAAGTGACTTGCCCAGGGTCACACAGGTAGAAAACCTCTGAGATGGGGTATGAACCCTAGATGATGGCCTTTTCACTGTAGTATACTGCCTCAGTGATGATAATTCTTGCCCTTGTCCTCTGCCATTTACAGAGGTCCCAGTTGTAGAGTATAGAAGGAAGAGAGTGTAATGATGATGATTTGTTACAAACAAAACAAGACCAAAAAGAATCTCTTTACTCACTCACCTGCCAGCTGTGGGAACCCCACATTTACCAGATCTTCATATAAGTGCTTCATGGGGTTCTCATGTCTCAGCAGTATTCCATGTAGCCAAATGAGCAACATTCTATGGCCATGCTCACAAGAACTTTCACTTCCTATGTAACACACATAGAATTACCTTATGTTTCTTTTTAGGCAAGATCTTCATTTTTGCTAAATATTCTCTCTCTCTGCATTCATTGATTTTTCTGGTTGAAATTATGATGTTACCAAGAATGACGCACCCTGGGTGAGTACATGAGCCATCAAGATTGTATGAGAGGCACCCAAGATTAAACCCAGTCTATGTAAATATAGAGCTATTTTCCTGTAGCAGTAATGGGCCACAGATTGCAGTAACACAACAAACATCTATAAGACCAAAGATAATGAACAGAAACCAGTCTATGTTTTCTAATTCTGACAAATGTAATTTAGTTTAAATCCTTTAATTACTTTGAATTACTGTCTTTCATTAACTGCTGTAGAACATTTTGTGAAACCCTGGGAAGCCAGGACATGTAATCCTATTCACCACAGAACAAGCCTAAGAAATACATATTACTCTTCAGTTGCAGTCACTGTGGTGGCCATTTATCAATCACCGGTGGCCAGCCAGTCACAGAACAAGCTGTTAAGAACATAGAGCTTCTTTTGGTACTCCTCCTACTATGTATTTATTTGGTCAAAAAATATCAATTGCTTTTTGAACCTTTGTAACTTGACTTGAAAAAGAAATAACCATTTGCAAACATTGTTTTCAAGGAGAGGAGTCACCGGCTAAAAATTCCCCAAAACCACAGCAAAACATTGATATCAATCACTGTTCTTGTTTTACAGGATGAAAGTAGCTGCTAATTGCTAATCCTCAGCAATTAATCCACGTAAGAAACTTTTAGTTTCATCATTCCTCACTCTTCATTTCTTCCAATAAGTTCTACTGGGTCATTACCTGACCACTGTTCTTCAATAGCTTTGATCTGTGCATCTGAAAATTCCCAGGAGCGCGCCAGCTTCCGCCACTCTCGGGCTTTAAGTTGACAGTAAGCCAGTTTCCAGAGGCAAGAGCGGATCTGCTTCGTCTCCAAACTGTGATCTTGTTTGAATGTCAGAACAGGGCTTGTTGGTGAATCATGGCTGCTTTCTTGATGTTCCTAAATTGAAAATAAAGATAACAGACAATTTCAGATGTACTGTGTTTATAGCCTAATCAGAGTATTCCCCTCCCCTTGATAAAACTGATAAAAATCCAGCCTAAATCATTTGTTCAGGGCCATTTGTCTTCGGGCCAAGTTTCATCATCCAAAATGCAGGAAATATCTCTAACAAAAACCATAAATCACAGCCTGTCTGACCCTGAGATGAGGCGATTCTGCAATCTTTAATTGCATGCTTCCACCCCAAGAGTGACCCGACTGAAGTTAGAATGCCCACAGGGAGAGTGAGAATGTCAGCCAGGAAAATGTCACCACAGATAACCTTCAGCACACTGCCTCTCTCCCCACTGCCTTTGACGGTTCCTCCCTGAACACGCTCATTTGTGTTTTTTTCTTCAAGTTTAAGTCTGTCTCATATTTGGAACCTTTAAATCTTTCCTAGCCAGGGCAGATTTTCTCAGGTGTGACCTTGTAGGAGCTCATTTGTTTTTTCCTTCTCCCTGGTCACAAAGTCAAGGTTGAGGGAGGAGGAGATAGGAATGAGAGAATCACAGAAAGGACTGGAAGGGAATTCTGAAATTCTCTCTTTTCTTGCAATGAGAAAATGAAGGATTCAGAGAATTCAAAACAAAATTAATGAAAACCTCACCCAAGAGCACCCAACCAGTAACTGGAAGAGTCTAGACATAAGCCCTTCTCCTTACTACACCATGCTTAGGGGGCAAATGGGAAGAGGGAGAATCTGATACTTTGCTTTTTAACAACTGAAACAAGATTGGGTTCTGCAGCACTGTGTGCTGGGGTCAAGTTCTATTTCTGTCCTTCAACAGAATCCTCCAAAGCACCTCTCCCCCCCACCAAACAACTCTTAGGCTAGGATGGGCTGCTGTGTCATGTGTGCGTAGTTTTTTTTTTAAGAGAATCTTAAATATAAGTTGCATTCTAAATTATTGACTACCCACAGGAGGTGTGACCTCTCTCCTGGCCTATGGCAACAACCTCCTAATCAGTTTCCTTGCCCCAGTTTTTCTGTTCACCAGACCACTGGTTTTAAACTCAATAGAAACAGGGCCACAAAATCTTACATAAGGATCCCAATGAACTGAATATTGACTTAGTTTTCAAATGTGATATTATCTATGTTTCACTATATTTTGAATGACTTTTTGTTAAATATTTCCCAATTGTGTTTTTGTTGTTTTTTTAAGGCAATCCAAGTTAAATGATTTGGCCAGGTTCACACAGCTAGTAAGTATCTGAGGCAGGATTTGAACTCAGGTCCTCCTGACTCCAGGGCTGCTCCTGGCTACCCCTCCAATTACATTTTAACCAGGTTCCCTCACTCCAGAGCACTGTAGGATATATGTGGCTCTCACCCTCTATAAAACTGCTAGGTTGATATTCCTAAAATGCAAGTGTGACCAGGCCACTCCTCTGCTTAAGAACTTTCACTGACTCTCTATTACCTCTAAGCTAAACTATAAGCCCCTCTGTTTAACATTCTTAAAACCTTCCACAATCTGACTCCAGGTAATTTCCAGATTCATTCCACATCACTCAACAAACCAGCCAATTGCTGTTCCCCCACGTTTCATTCCCTCTCTGTCCCTCCCATCTGGAATGCTTTCCCTCTGTACTTGCTCCTGTGAGGATCTCTAGCTCCCTTCAAGTCTCACCTTGAGTATCACCTGAAGAGTCCTTTCTTGATCTCCCTCTTGTTAGCACCTTTCCCTACTCCCCAAATTACTTTGTATTTACTTTAGATATAGTTTGTACAGCTGAGTGCCCATTTCCTCCCAGTAGAATCTAATGGCAAAAATTGTTTCATTTTTTATAGGGATAGAGACAGGGATAGGGCAGCCAAGTGGTGCAATGGATAGAATTCCAGGGCTAGAGTCAGGAAAGAATCATCTTTCTGAATTCAAATCTGGTCCCAGACACTTCCTAGATGTGTGACCCTGGGCAAGTCACTTAACCCTGTTTATCTCAGTTTCCTCATCTATAAAATGAGCTGAAAAAGGAAATGGAAAGTCACTACAGCATCTTTGCCAAGAAAACACAAAAGGAGCCACAAAGAGTCAGACACAATTGAAAAATAGGTGAACAACAACAAGGGATAAGGATAGGGATAGGAATGGGAAATAAAAATTATTTTATTGGTATAGGAAACTCCAAGGTAAGGAAACTTCCTCTACCAATGTGGTTCAGTACCTTCTGTGCAATGTATAGTCTTAGGAAGCTGCCTAAGTCTAGCTCAGGAGCACAGAGAACTCGATGATTTGATCAAAATCGCGCAGCAAGCATGTTCCAGAAGCAGGACCTGAATCCAGATCTTCCTAGCTTTGAGGCCTGCTCTGAATGGTACTAGGACATTGTTCATTGAATTGAACTGACATAGATCCAAAGTATTTAGACTTTTGCTACATAGTCTTCTCTATTTATATAAATACATCTGTTTCTGTTTATTTTAAGAGGAAAAGTCAGAAAAGATTAGTAATAATGGGACCAGAAACAGTATAGAGAAAAAGTATTGACTGGGATGGGGGTGAAGCTCAGTAGTATTAAAAACTTAGATTATCAGGGGACCAGAAGTGCCTCCTCCATCATGACTAAGCTACTGGAACCTATGTTTGACTTAGCAAAATTTGGACTTTATAGTTGACTCTAGAAAGATGTGGCAAGTTTTGGAAACTTAATGTGTACCCTAAACCTTATTAGCTAGAAATTTGGGGTGAGGTCAGGGTGTGACTGAAACACTACTGATAATACAGTTTTAAGCTAAAGAACACACACACACACACACCCTTTTCCAACTCTGCTTTCCCTTATCTCTTCTTTCAGGATTCTGCTACTGTCTTCACCCTTTAGACAGCTAGACAAAAGTAAGTGTAA
The DNA here is from genome assembly GCA_011680675.1 of Gymnobelideus leadbeateri. Lineage (NCBI taxonomy): Eukaryota > Metazoa > Chordata > Mammalia > Diprotodontia > Petauridae > Gymnobelideus > Gymnobelideus leadbeateri. Next base: position 71,062 of record WOXC01011362.1, read on the forward strand.
TAGGGGCAAACAGTGTAAGGGATGGAAACTAATGAGTTCCTCCTACTCCCAATGCAAGAGCAGACTAGGCATGTTCTGAATCAGCACTTTCAGATGAAAGTGCATCAAAGCTGGGTCAGAGACCGTTAGCTATTTGGCCACCATCAGTAGACCTTAACAGCAATGATTCTGCCTCCTAGGGCTTTCTCTTTTCCTTCCTGTCTCTAGAATATGTGGCATCTAACTCTCTCTGGGACTTCTATGACAAGTGTAAAACGTGAACTACACAAACAGCAACGATAGCATGTGCTTGGCTGGGAAGATGTGAGTTTGGACTTTGGGTCTCTCCATGCATCATCTGCCTTGTGTTTCTTTCCCTGAGCACAGGTGACTAAATGCTGGCCCTGAGCAGAGTCGAAGCCTTGGAGGCCACCTTATGAGTTTGAGAGATTGGGAACTCTTGGGTCTCTCAGTCAGTGCTAGTTATAATATGGGAGGGGCCCCCTACAGCTACTCTCTTGAGGAGAGGATGACCATCAACAGGAGGAACCCAGCCCCCACTCTGACTACTAGAAGACATGGACCCTGAGGGATCCAAAGGTGAAGTAAATACTGATTCAGTATTTCCATAAGATGCATCCTGGTTTAAGTATCAACCTCCCAGAAGAGTATAACAGTAATTCTAAGTTACTCTTTCCTGGTTGTCTTTGGCAATACATACCTTTGTTTTTAACATTTCTTTTGTGTAGAAGAAATAAGTAGTTATCCTATAGCTGATTTACTTTGTACACTGAGTCTTTTCTACTCCTCCCTCTGGGGAGATGCTAGACCTTGAACCAAACCTAAGTTTTAAATTATTTCTCCAGAGCTACAGGATTGTGATGTAAAGAACAAGAAGCAATGAAAAAAAAAAGGAATCTGAGTCCTCTCTACTGAAACCAGGCTTTCCCAAGTACTGAACCTGGTTTGTGCATATGAATCCACAGATATGGTCCCTTGACAAGGAAAAGGTGAGCATTTCTAGCCTGTCTGGACCCAGTAGGTCTATACAAAGAACAAATTGTGGAGCTCTCATGGCAAATCCCAAAGGGGTTGGCATTGTTTTAAAAGAATACTTACCCTCCTTCTGTCCCAACTCTAAATCGATGAGTTTTATCCCCACCCCCACAAGACTAAAGGTTCCAAAACAGCCACCTCATTTCATAAGCCTTTCCAAGGTTCTCATCTAATAATAACTCACATTTATAAAGTGCTCTAAAGTTCATAAAAACTGTTTCCTCAAAGTTATGAGATAGTGTATTATCAAAATACCCATTTAACAGGTGAAGAAAGTAAGACTCAAAGGGTAATCCCACAACTAGTGAAGAGGGGAGAGTTGTGGGGTGGCTAGGTGGCGCAGTGAGTAGAGCGCCGGCCCTGGAGTCAGAAGGACCTGAGAGTTCGGCTCCGCCCTCAGACACTTAACACACAAACAAAAACCTAGCCGTGTGACCTTGGGGAAGTTACTTAACCCCAATTGCCCTCCAAAAAGCAAAAAAGAAAAAAAGAGAGGGGAGAGTTGGACCAGGTCCCCTGACTCCTTCTACCACACTCCTTGCAAAATTCATCCCGAAGTTTTCATTTACAAAGCCCCTCCTTCTCTAAGATGTTGCTGCTCGCTCAAGTTCAATGCCACAACCTCTTAGAGACAGGAATTAAGGGAAAAGGCAAGTGCAGTGTGACTCTGTCTAAATCCTTTGCACGTTCAAGTTTTATTATAATGAGAACCCATGTAATGAGAACCAAAGGAGTAGTTCTATTTTCTGAGTATAGTGCTTTGAATCACTAGTCCTATCTGTCAAGACTACTGGGGCAACTTAGCTCCGCTGTCCTTCTGACTTCCTTTAGACAAGCTTGGGTGGGACTCCAGAGCCCTAATCTAGATGTCTCATTTTCCACAGCGAGAGGAGCAGAATGCCAAAAAGCATGTTGTCAGCAAATGCAGTGGCCAGGCGGAACTGGAGGAAATAAAAGAATAGGGAAATGGGCGGATTTCAGGAAACTTTCATGATGCTCAAGAGCACAGAATTTTGCTGTTACATGAAAAGGAATTTCTGTATTTCTTCTATCTGCTCCTCAGAAATCTATGAGGGCGAGCTATGTCATTTTTTTTGTTCGAACTTTCATTAAACTTTGAGATGTGGAGCTTTATCATGATGGAGAGCTTCTTCATTCAGGAGAAATATGGTACTGTGGGTAAAGAGCTGGCCTTAAAGCACAGTGACTCAGGGCTAGATCCCTCCCCTGACATGTGTTGACTGTGTAAACTTGGGCAAATCAATGCAGAACAAACATTTATTAAGCACCTACTATATACCTAAGTGCTTACCAATTTTATCTGTCTATAAATGCACTAATAATGTAATATTTGTACTATATAAATTAAGCTCTTATTAGCAATAATAATACATCTTTCCACAAACCCAGCTGTACTTCTGTAAAGGGTAGAGCAACTAATGACCCAGCAGATCTCCAGAGAGGCAGATAAAAGGTTTGAAAAGATGACTTCATAGAAACTAGGAAGGAAAAAAAGCTGGGGATTCCAAAATGGCGGGGTACACTGCATCCTGCTGAGGGTTTGGAGCCTTGAGATTTCCCCTCCTCTCCTGCTGAGATTGAATGTTGGGCATTGGGGACTGAGGCAGTCCCAAGGCCCTATTGATTCCTGATTGGGCATCTTTATGTAATCTATGGCACCAGACCTCTCCAGAAATGAGAGCATGTTCAGCTGTTGAATAGTGGTTTCCATATTCTGCAAATGTACTGACCCATGATAGGCACATTGCTATCCCATTTCTGCCTTGTCTAGACTGACCTCAGGCTACAAGTCCAAGGCCAGGCCACACATCACACAACAGACCCAGTTAAGACACACAAGCTTCCATCATTGGGGGTAGGGTAGGGTTAGGAAAGGGAGAGTTAGGAGGAGACTACCACCATTTACTTGGAGCTATGGGTGTCAGCAATGTTTGTGGATGATTTTATTGATGTCCCCGTCCTTATTATTTTAAATAAATTATTCTTGGTTTCTTTTATGTGATACCATGTTTGTTGTTTAGTTGTGTCTGACTCTTCATGACCCCAAAGATTTTGGAGTGGTTTGCCATTTCCTGCTCCAGCTCATTTTACAGATGAGCAAACTGAAGCAAATAGGATTAAGTGACTTGCCCAGGGTCACACATTTGAGCATTTGAATTCAGGAATATGAATCTTCCTGACTCCTGGCCCAGGGCTTTATTTACTGTGCCACCTAGCTGTAGTAAACTGATTGGTCTTTTCAAGGAGGAAGCTTCAGAGTGGCTAAGAGTCATTTGAATCAGAAGCTGAGTAGTATCTTAGAATAACAGTTTGGGGCATTTGTCACATCCTAGTCTACTGGAACATCCCTGCCCTACCTCCACCGCCCCCCCCCCCCAGCCCCCCAGCCCATACCAGAAGCCTCCATCATGCCTGGATTTTAGGAGCAAGAGAAACATCAATAAAATAAATTCCGATGTGGGATTTGGCCTCCAGGTACAGAGGAAATATTTAGGAGTAAATATTGAGGCCTACTCCTCTATTGTCTACTGCTACAATCCTGTTTAGGGAGATTTTATGAGAAGCAATGAGAGATCTGAGAACCAAGAGACTTATATTTGCCCCTCATTAACTGTGTAATCTTAGACATGTGGCTTAACTGCTCCATATCTCAGTTCCCTTATCTATAAAATAAGGTAATAAGAATAATAAATTTATATCATGTATCATATATAAATATATAATATATAAATAATGCATTATAAATATATCATATTATGTTATATATCATATCCTATATAATATTGCATATATAATAAATAATTAATATTATATATTAATATATTATAAACTCATAATATATCAATAAGTTTATATCATATACCATAAATACATAATAATAAATTTATATCACATATCATATGTAAATATGTAATGATAAGTTTATGTATGATAAATAACAAAGTTTATTGTTATATAATGATAAATATTACCTGACTTACCTATCTTATAAAGTTAAGATGAGGATCATTTGTTTCTGTGGGATGGGAGTGGGGAGAAGGGGAACCAGACCAATGATTTAGCTAGTTTAGAGAACTCCCAGTAAGAAAGTTCTGTCTACCAATGTAGATCAGCGTCTGCTCTGCATCTTATAGCCTTAGAGCACCTGGGGCGAGGGGGAGACATGAGAAGTTAAGTGACTAGGCCAAGGTCACACAGCCACTATGTGTCTTTCTATCCAAGTCTATCTGATTCTGAAGCTAGGTATCTGTCCAGCCACTGACACCATGATGCCTCCCTCCATTTGTAACCAGGAAGCAATGGGCTCTGTGCCCAGAATGATGACTCTGAGGAAATGTAAAATCCTCAGTCCTCACAGAAAACATAAATTCTGTTGAACCCTGGGAGTGGCAGTACCCTCCCCCGCTGCCCTCCAAACCACCAATCTTAATTCAGCCTGGTGCCCATAGCCATCACACTGGGAATGGAGATATGGTCTGGCTACACCCATGTTTACTGAAGATAGAGAAAAGAAAGTTCTTGCAACCAGAGAGCCTTGGCACTGTCAAATGGTTCAGCATCAGAAACTGATGTGACGTGATTGGGGAAATGACATTAAGGAAGAGGCATTACCTTCTCTTTGCTGTAGTTCCCTAAGGAACGTGGGACCTTCCCCCCGGAGCTGCCACTGACGCCTGCTGGGTGTGTTTTCTCCACCACTACAAGAGAGCTCCTTGAGAGGAGGGACTGCCTTCCTTTTCTGCTCCAATCCCCAGAGCTTTGTACAAAGTAAGCAGTAAAATGATAATAACATTATCTAACCTTTATATTGTGCCTACTATGTGCTAGATACCCTGCTAGGCTCTTTATAATTATCCTCTCATTTGATCCTCACATCCTGGGAGGCAATAATGATAGCTATTATTATTATTATTATTACTATAGCTAACACTTATATGGTACTTATTATGTCAAATGCTTTATAAATATCTCAACTGATCCTAACAACAACCTTGAGTCGTAGGTGCTATTATCTCCATTTGACACATGAGGAAACCAAGGCAAGCAGGGGTTAAGTGACTTGACCAAGGTCACAAAGCCAGTAAGTGTCTGAGGTGGGATTTGAACTCAGGTCTTCTTTACTCTAGGCCGGTCACTCTGTCCACTGTGCCACCAAGCTGTAATGAAGACTCCATGTGTTTATTTATTCATTCATTCATGTTCCCTGTACTGTACTTAACTAAGGCATAAGAGTGGTCACTAAGGGGCGGCTAGGTGGCGCGGTGAATAGAGCGCCGGCCCTGGAATCAGAAGGCCCTGAGTTCGGAGCCGCCTCCGACACTTAATCCACACAAACAAAAAAACCTAGCCGTGTAACCTTGGGCAAGTTACTTAACCCCAATTGCCCTAAAGGGGTGGCTAGGTGGCGCAGTGAGTAAGAGCTCCGGCCTCGGAGTTTGGATGACCCGAGATCAGATCCGGCCTCAGAAAATGAGCACCCATGCATAAATAATGACTAGCCGTGTAACCTTGAGCAAGTTACTTAACCCCAATTGCTTTTAAAAAATAAAATTAAAAAAAAAAAGAGTGGTCACTAACATATTTTAGAAAGAGTTTTTCAACCATAATGGTTTCCTGGTTAACCTCCATTTAACCAAGAAGTGCATTTGGCCAGAGAAATTCATTTCTCAACCAGTAATTTCATTTCCGCACCAAGTTAAGCAAGAAATAGCACAGAAAAGAGAACACAGCCACCATCCCAGCTTCGCAGTTTCTCTGAGGTATACCTTGGAGTACATCCACTTTCTACTTCCTCGGAATACATTTGTAATCTAACAGAAATTCAAAGGGAAGCTGTGGAGGGGGAGGGAGGGTAGGAGAGAAAGTGGGGGCAAAGATAAGAGAAAGGAGGAAGAAGTAAAGCTAGGAGAAGAGGAGAAAACTTGGGTCAGGAGTTTCTGACAACATATCATTTCAAATAGGTCATCATAGTAGTGACCACATGACACCAGAACAAAGCTTGTGAAACTTCCGCTTTGTGAGGGTTAAAACAAAAAGAAGTTAGGACACCATTTTCAGAGCTACATTGCGAAGAATTCATTATAAGGAAGTGTTTGGGGCCTCAATGACTGAGACTAGCTGGCCCTGTGATCAAAACCTGCTACAAAGGGAAGAGACAGGATCCCCAAGGGTCAGGCCTTGAGCTGCCACCACCTAGCAGTTGGGGACAATTTGAGACTGTAAGCACAACCCTGTGCTCTAACCATCGGGCCACTCGCTTCCCAGGAATTCAAATGCCTAAAGGGATTTTCTAGGCAGCCAGCAGAACGGGCTGATTGGGATATACATTTCGGAAAAGCTAAAATTGCCGAGGTGGTGAATTTTGCAGAACTGAGATCCCAGCAGCTACCCAGGCAGGTCAACATAGAACTCTATCACGCAGATGGCCAGCAGAAGGCAGCAGAGAGCAGCAGAGAGCAGTTTAGGGGAGACCCAGCAGAAAGCAGTATGAGGATATCACCAGAAGGCAGGGGTGGCAGCCAGCATCTGCATACTGGTCACATATATTCCCCTATGTTTGTGCCCCTCCAATGAATGTTTGCTGATCATGAGTGTCCACTTTCCCCACTGAGAATGTGGCACACTGTGGGAGACTATTCCTCTGTGCGTTGGGAATGTTTCTTGACCTTTATCTTACTGTGTTTGTTTAAATGTCTTTTGTTTTGAATTGATGTGTCCTGTGGCTGATCTAGTAAAAGACTTGGAACTGTGGGGACTCGTGAACTGTGGATGCTGACCTGCAAGGTGCCTTAAACCTGGCAAAGCTTTCTGAGGGAGTGGGGTAGGAGGACCAAGTGGGGGGTGTTGCTGAAATGATTTTGGTTCTTTCCCCTCAGGCATGGTTTGCAGTTCTGGGAGGAAATGAGACCTAAGTAGGTCCTGTCAGAAAGCCTAGGCATGAAGACAGCTTGTGTTATTGTTGTTAAGTTGTATCTGACTCCTCACGACCCCTTGGACTATAGGATGCCAATACTGGCCATAGGGTTTTCTTGGCAAAGATATCGAAGAGGTTTGCCAATTCCTTCTCTAGTGGATTAAGGCAAACAGAAGTTAAGTGACTTGCCCAGGGTCACACTACTAAGTGTCTGAGGCTAGAATTGAGCTCAGGTCTTCCTGACTCCAAATCTAATGCTCTATTCACAGAGTTGCCTAGCTGTGCAAATAAAAGTTAAGTGACTTACTCAAGGTCACACAGCTAGTAAGTGTCTGAAGCCAGATTTGAAAGGCACTTTACAGGGGTGGAGCCAAGATGTTGGAGTAAAAGCAGGAACTTGCTTCAGCTCCTCCTCCAACCACCTCCAATAATGGTAAAAAAAAAAAAAAAAGACTTAAACAAATTTTAGGGCTAAAGAACCCACAAAGTGACAGAGAGAAACAAATCTCCTGCTGAAAGCAACCTGGTAGGCCTTCAGAAAGGGTCTATCACACCAAGCTGGGAGCCAAGCACAGTGGATGTGAGCCTCATGGGCCCAGGTAGGCCAAAGCAGACTTCAGGAGAGTGAATCACCAGCAGCTGTGGCAGTTTCCAGACTTCTCAACCCATAAACACCAAAGACAAAGTAAAAGGTCAGTGGGGAACTCTATTGGAACTAGGTGACAGAGGAGTGTGATCTGGCCTCTGCCCCCGGGGCAAAAGGTGGAGGAGGCACATGGCTGCCTCCAGAGCTCCTGGCCTGCAGATTGTAGGGGGACCAAGCAACCATTCAGAGGGTAATCACTCTTGCTTTAACCTGCTTGAATCTGGGTTGCTGTCTTGGGCAGTGCTCCTGGGGTGAGGAATGCCAGTGTGCCAAAGCTTGTGATGGCTGCAGAGAGGGTACCCTCCTTATAGCTCTGACAGTTGCAAGAACCCCAGCAATTTGAGACACAGCTCTCTCCATGCTGGAAGCAGAGTTCTACTGTGGCAAAAGAGCTCAAAAGTCAAGTAACTGGGTGGCAAGATGAGCAAACAGAAGAAGCACAAACAGACCATAGAATCCTTTTTTAGAGGGGTGGCTAGGTGGCGCAGTGAGTAGAGCGCCGGCCCTGGAGTCAGAAGGATCTGAGTTCGGATCCGGCCTCAGACACAACACACACAAACAAAAACCTAGCTGTGTGACCTTGGGCAAGTTACTTAACCCCAATAGCCCTCCAAAAAGCAAAAAAAAAAAAAAAGAATCCTTTTTTGGGGACAAAAAGGATCAAAGCATGGAATGGGAGGAAGACAATGAAGTCAGAACTCCTGCTTCAAAAGCTTCCAAGAAAAATATGAATTGGTTACAGGCCATAGAGGAGATTGAGAAGGATTTTGAAAATCAAATAAGAGAAGTAGAGGAAAAATTGGGAAGAGAAATGAGAATGATGTAAGAAAATCATGAAAAGTGAGTCAACAGCCTGCTAAAGGAGACCCCAAAAAATACTGAAGAAAATAACACATTAAAAAATAGACTAACTCAAATGGCAAAAGAGGCCCCAAAAGCCAATGAGGAAAAGAATGCCTTAAAAAGCCAAATTTGCCAGATGGAAAAGGAATTTCAAAAACTCACTAAAGAAAATAACTCCTTCAAAATTAGACTGGAGCAAATGGAAGCTAATTACTTTATGAGAAATCAAGATACTATAAAACAGATCCAAACAAATGAAAAAATAGAAGGCAATGTGAAATATCTCATTGGAAAAACCACTGACCTGGAAAATAGATCCAGGACAGAGAATTTAAAAATTACTGGACTACCTGAAAGCCATGATCAAAGAAAGAACCTACAAATCATCCTTCAAGAAATTCTCAAGGAAAATTGCCTTAATATTCTAGACCCAGAGGGGGAAATAAAAATGGAAAGAATTCACTGATCGTCTCTTGAAAAAGATCCCAAAAAGAAAGCTGCTTTAATAAATAAATACCCTAAATTCCCTCTCAGGGAGCCCCACAGCTAAATCAAAATCCTCCTTCCTTACCTGTATCCAGGAGTAGTATCTCTCTGCTTTGATGATCATATCTACGATGAGATAATGGCTGCTCCTGGATGCTACAGCTAATGCAGTCTTTCCCTGCTGTGAACAAAAACACTGACAGTGGATCTGATAGCCACCATTCATTTCTAAACACATCACTGCAAGGATGTCACTGGGGAGGGGGAAATAGTAGGAGACAGGGGAGAAGGAATTGTTGGGTTGCCTCATAAAAAAAAAAAAAGAAACAAAAAAGTGAAATATTTCTCCAATCTTCCCTGTGGCTAAGAAACTCAACTCAAGGGTCTAAACAAAATCACACCATTTTCTCTCCCTTCCCTCTACCCTTCCTTCCATAGAGATTAAACAAGTAGACACCTTCTTGCTGCTCTTCTCCCTGACATCTCATCCTGTTGTCACAAACAGCTTGTTGGCCAAATGCCACCTGCCAAACTGTGAAATAGATAAAACTCCTGATCTTTCTCATCCCCCAGTACAACCCTACTTTAAGCCCTTTCTTACCCTTCTACATTTTTTCCCCAGAAAGAAAAATCCAAATGCTCTTTGGATGCCCAGGGTCCTCCACTGCATGGGCTCTCCAGCCCCTCCAAACCTTTACTGCCTCATCCCTAAGATTCATTCACTGTATGAGACGTGGAGGCAATGCCACATTGCAGAGCCATGGGATATGGCTCTGCATCCTGAAAAGGAAGTCATGTGACTACTCTGTGCCTCAGTTTCCCCTCTGTAAAATGAGGGAGTTGAGCATAAGCTTGATAGCCTCCAAGGCCCTTTCTAGCTCTAAATCTCTGATCCTCTGATCTACTTCCCCCTTGGGACCTTGCTTGGGGTCTGACAAACCTCCTGCACCTCTCAGAGATAACATTTGCATTTTAATAATATCTTATGCTGTGATTGCATACTTATAACCCATAGCAGATTGCTTACTGTTTCAGGAGGAAGGAGGGAAAGGAGAGAGAGAATTTGAAACTTGAAATTTTTTTAAATGAATGTTAAAAATTGCAATTGGAAAAAAATTAAACATTATTTTTAAAAATACCTTATGCTGGTATAGCCGTTTGTCTTTTTCAGTTTAGCTTTCAAACCATCTCCTCAGCTCTTCCCAATAATCCAGTGGGACATGCAGAGCGGTCGTACCATAAGGTCACAGATCTCCCGAATTTCAGAGTTGGAACCTCAGCTGACATCTACCTATACTGCTATTATAATCCCTCTTACAATGTGTCCATCTTACAGAAGGGGAAACTGAGACTCAGAGTTTAAGTACTTGATTCAAGGTTACACAGTAAGGGAGTGGCAGGCAGTCAATGAACAAGCATTTCTTAAATCCTTACTATATGTTAAACACTTTGTTAAGCATATTTATTAAACATTTACTATATGCTAGGTGGGCTAAGTAGTACAGGGCATAGCGTACTAGACCTGGAGTCAGGAAAATTCATCTTCCTGAGTTCAAATCTGGCCTCAGACACTTCCAGGCAACCCTGGGCAAGTCACTTAACCCTGTTTACCTCAGTTTCCTCCTCTGTAAAATGATGAGCTGGAGAAGGAAATGTCAAACCAAGAAAACCCCCAAAGAGTTGGACAAGACTGAAAATGACTGAACAACAACAGATGGCTTCTAGGCGAATAAAATGTTCATTGTGAAGACTAAAAAGAGGGGCAGCTAGGTGATACAGTGGATAGAGCATACACTTTGGAGTCAGGAAAACCTGAATTCAGATCTGGCCTCAGATACTTACTAGCTCTGTGACCCTGGGCAAGTCACTTAATCCCTGATTGCCTCCACAAAAATACAATACAAAAAAAAAAAAAAGGACTAAAAAGGTAGGAAGGCGCCAGGCTATAAAGAGTTTTACAAGTCAAATAAAAGTTTTTATATTTGTTCTGGGAGGTAAAAGGGAGCTTTTCTGAGTAGGGGAGAAGGAAGTTGGGGTGATATGGTTAGATCTATGCTTTAGGAGAATCACTTAGACAGCTGGGCAAAGGATGGATCAAATTAGCTAGAGATCTGGGGCAGAGAGATCAATTAGAAGGTAATAATCCAGGTGGTGAAGGGCTGTAGAAAGGTAGTGATTGTATGAGCAGAGGGAAAGGGATATATATATACAGGAAGGTTACTGAGAAGGAGAAAATAAGACTGGCAGAGCAAAAGCTAGGTATCAGCTGCCGAGTTGCCCTAGTCCACTGCATAATACTGCCCCTTAACCTGGTAGAGCAACATGGAACTCTCAGGGACTAAAACAGACGACAAAGGAAACAGGTTTGCTTTTGTTGTATTTCTTTGTGGGGGGGGGGGGTAGGGGGATGTTAACAGGGATTTTCTGGTTCTTCTATCTTACCAAGTAAGGTGCTATCTGCTCTGTCTATGCATTTTAAAGGCTAGGCCCAAGATGGAGCTATTAATTTCAGGGCACAATTAGCCAAGGTAGCAAGATATAGGAATATCAGAATAATTAAAATATATGACTGGAGATGTCCAAATCCAGAACCCCGCTCTGCCAGCACTGTGGTCCTGAGGGCCTTGAGGAACTGTGGCTCTATCTCAATCATCCCGGAATGCATCTGGAGACTCACTAGAAGTATAATTCCCACAGGCACCAGTGTTGGCCATTTTCCATATATTGAGAGTCTTAGATGAGCCTGAAAATTAGGGCTGAAAGCAATCAGCCTCTAATCAGGGGCACAGTAATTGGATTACAAAGTACTGCTACTCTGAGGCCTTTATACAACCCCCTAATCTCTGCCATCTGAGTGCTGGCTTTCAACACCATTCACAATCAAGGCAATTAGTCTATTAGGAAAGCAGCATGCTGGGAGCAAGAGGGTTTTTGCTCTTGGGAGAGCATTTTCTTTAGGAATATGTGCTTGAATGGTCTGAAGGTTCCAGGTACTGGTATTATCATTAAGCCTGTGATACTCTCCAGAGGTTAAACTTCAGGAAGAGGGGAGTTGTACCAGGTCGTAGTTCTAGCATCTTTTTCTTTTTTTTCCTATTAATAATATACCAACTCCCAAGAAGCATCATTTACCTAGAATGGGCAAGATGTGAATGCAACAACAGGAGAATTGTGAAACAATTTTTGTGCATGATTTCCAGGACAGCCCTGTGAGGTAAGTACTATGGGTATTATTATCCCCATTTTACAGGTCAGAGATCAGAGAGTTTCAATGAGTTGCCTCTTGTACACAGCTTTTATCAGGGGCAGGATTTTAACGCCCATATTCATTCTTTTCACTGCACCCGACTGATATGGCTCGATCTTAAAGAAAAGGCAGTAGGAAGGATGGGGAGTGTTTCCAAATTATTTACTATCAACTGATAGTAAACAAAGACAAACCGTCTAAGGTCCAAAATCTCTTCCTCAGTATCCTCCATTATTACTTATACTTAACTTAGGAGTGTTGGGAGATTTTTAGGTGGTGTTGGCGCAACACTGAGATTTTTTAGGTAAAATCCTTCAGACACAAAGTAACCTGACTTTGATTCTCAGCCTCAATGCCTTGTCTGGGCTACATTTTCTAGACCTTTGCAAGCAGCCTATGCGTCTTCCCCCTTTCCTCAACCCAGGATTTTTGGCTGGTTCGAAAAATAAATGGAAATGATAACAAAACCACATTCCTTCAGACCTAACTAGTGCAAAGATGATATCTGAAACATTACCTTTAGGCCCTATGTAAAAGAGATTTTTCAGGGCAGATAGGTGGTGCAGTGAATAGGGCACCAGCCCTGGAATCAGGAGGACCCGAGTTCAAATCCGATCTCAGACACTTAACACACACACACACACACACAAAACTAGCTGTGTGACCTTGGGCAAGTCACTTAACCCCAGTTGTCCTACCTTCCCCTCCAAAAAAAGAAATTTTCCAACAAACAAAAATTTAAATTTAAAAAAAATCGCTATTTAATTGTAACAATCAAACTTGGTCCCAAGTTGAGATGGGGGAAAAATGTAATTCTTTCACCTCTTTTCAGAAGTGGAGAATTATGGATGTGGAACATTGCATATTCTATCAGAGGTTATCGATGTGTTAGCTGCTTCTCAAAAATTGCATCCTTTTTTACAAAGGATGATTGTTGGGGAAGAGTGAGAAGAAAAATATGCTCAGAGATGAAGGTGATGTTGAAACAAAAGGAGTAAATAACAATCAAAGAGGGGGATGGGGTGCCTAAGCAAACAAATACCTTCAACAAGATTGGGATAAGGGGATTCCTCCATCTCCTTAGAGATGGAGAAGTAAAGAAGCTTTCCAATGGACTAACAATAAGTTGTGAATAATTTGTGTTTTAATATTCATTTGGAGACTGGTTTTAAGTAATACTAGTTATTTTATTTTTGGAAAATATAAAATGGCATTTCTCCTTTTAAAAAAGATACAATTCAGACATTTATTTGGCTTTCACAATGACCCCAGCAAGTTTGAAATTTCACTAAATGGTGACAGGAACTGTCTCAGGTAGGTGTTCACATGTAGGCAGATGTGCTAAAGCTGCACCTGGAGCAGTCATTTAGATAGTTACCTTGTCAACAACGTTCAGATCACAGCCTGCCTTCAGCAGGGTGTCCACCAATTCCACATTTCCAAGATCAGCCGCTAAGTGCAGAGGGGTTTGCTGCTTCTGTAACAATAATTTTGTTGGTCAGTGGTGTCCAACTCTTTGAAATCCCATTTGGGGCAAAGATACTGGAATAGTTTGCCATCTCCCGCTCCAGCTCATTTTACAGATGAGGAAACTGAGGTAAACAGAGTTAGATGACTTACCCAAGTAAGTCACACACAGTTGGTGTTTAAGGCCAGATTTGAATTTAGTTCTTCTTACTGTAGGCCTGGTGCTCTATCCACTACACCACCAGCTGTGTAACAATAATGACTGACATTTATGCTTCAAGTTTTGCAAAACATATTAAATGTATTCTCTTATTTGATTTGATTCTCACAACTCTGTGAAGTTGGTGCTCTTACTAGTCCCATTTTATAGCTGAAGACACTGAGATTATGAGGTCAAGTTACTTGTCCAGGGTCAAATATTTCTAGTAAATGTCTGAGCTAAAATCCAAACCTAGGTTTTCTTGACTTCAACACCATAATTCTGTCTCCTATACTGCATTTGTAAAGCCTTCTAAGGGTTGCAAAACACTATGTACAGCTGCTCATTTGAGTAGATGCAAATATGGAGTTGATACAACCATCTACAAAGGTCATAAGACACTAGGGAAAGTCACAACACTTGCCAATAAAGGCAAAGGGGCTCCTTGAATTTCAAAGCTGGAAGGAGCATTACAGGTAATAAATTATTTAGTCCTGACAATTACCATCCCAATTTTTTTTTCCAAATGAGGCATCTGCTTTCTAGAGAGGAAGTGACTTGCCCAAAGTCATAAAGTCAATACTAATAGTTCACATTTCTAAAGCACTTTAAAGGTTACAAAATATTTTTCTAGTTTGTTGGGCCAGAGCAGGGCCTAGAAACAGTGTGAGTCCTAGTACATCGCTCTGGACTCCCTTTCTAATTAGGTTTTTGAATTATTCAACACACAAAATAAGTATTAAACACCCATCTGTATTAAACTTTTCCCTTTAGATCTAGTTTTGTTCCTGAACCTTTTCTCACTCCCCAAAAGGAAGTGGCAGAGGAGTGTCTGAACCCAAGAACCCTTGGCAGCTGATTGTAAGGAGAGTCTCTGAAGTGAAATTGGTGAATTGAAGCTTAGCAACTGGGAATTGAACAGAGAACCACAAGGATCACTTTGCTAATCATTATATTAAACTGTTCCTACACACTCTGGAAATCTTCATCTAAGACAGCTTTCTGACAAACCTATCAAAGGACTAGGTGCTGTTCAATCTGCAGTGTACCCTAAAGATCATTTAATCCCAGAGTTCTCAAACTTTCTGATATCAGCACCCCTTTGCAGCTGTTGAATCATTTCTGACTCCTCATGACCCCTTTTGGGGTTTTCTTGGCAAAGATACTAGAACAGTTTGCCATTTCCTTCCCCAGTTCATTTTATAGATGGGGAAACTGAGGCAAACAGGGTTAAGTGACTTGCCCAGGGTCACACAACTAATAAGTGTCTAAAACTGGATTTGAACTCTGGTCTTCCTGATTCAAGGCCTGGTGTTATGTTCCATTGTGCCACTTAGCTGCCCAATGCCCCTTTACGTTATTAAAAATTATTGGAGATCCCAAGAAGATTGTTTATTCCTATTGGTATTTACTATATAAAAGGTCAAGTTAAAACTGATAATTTTTAACAAATATTTATTCATTTAAAAATCATAACTTATTACATGTTAACATAAATAACATTTTTTAAAAATAACTATTAACTAAAATGAAAAAAACTTACTGATATTGGCATTGTTTTACAATTTTTACAAATCTTTTTAGTATCTAGCTTAATAGACAGCTAGATTCTCATGTCTGCTTCCATATTTAATCTGTTATAACGTGTTGTTTTGGTTTTAGTCTATGAAGATAATCTGGCCTCACAAAGATATGGAAAAAGGAAGAGTACTTTAATAGGCAAATTACATCTTAGTGTTATTATGAAAATGCTTTTGATCTTTTGGACCCCCTGAAAAGGGAGGAGGGGAACTTCAAGTCTGCAGACTGTACTTTGGGAGCTGCTAATGATCAGTCCAGGGGTGGGGAGCCTTTGGCCTCAAGGCCACATGTGGCCTAACTCTAAGTCCTCAAGTGTGGTCCTTTCACTGAATCCAAACGTCACAGAACAAATTCCCTTAATAAAATGATTTGTTTGGTAAAACTTGGACACAAAGGCCACACCCAAGGACCTAGGAAGCACATGTGGCCTAAAGGCCCATAGGATCCCCACCCCTGATTCTAGTCCAAGCTCCTTGTTTTGTAGATTAGGGAACTGAGACCCAAAAAGATTATCATTTGACCAAGTTCACACAGCAAGTTAATGGTAGTGCTAGTTCTAAGGGTATGAAAATATATGGATGACCATGCCAACATCCAATAAGTGTATAATTAGATGAATCAAAGAATAGAAACTAATCTTGATATGGCATTTTAAAGGTTAAGGCAGCTAGGTGGTACCAATAGACAAGTACAAGCTTATGTGACCCTGGCCAAGTTACTTAACCTCAGCCTCAAATAAGTCTCCTCATCCATAAAGTTGAAACAGTAATCCCACCAGCCAGGGTTGTTGTGAAGATGAAAGGAGATAATTTTTGTAAAGTACTCTGCAAACTTTAAAGCACTGGCTGTTATTATCACATAGATCTCTTATCTCAATTGACCTTCATAGCAACCCTGAAGTAGTTATTCAAATATTCAGAATCAGTACTAATCTGTACTTTAAACTCTCGAGCTCAATTTTCCATTTACAGTGGTTTGAGGAGCACATAACTTTCATTCAAATAAAGGGATAATTAGATGGATTTGGAACTTGGTGAATGACCACAAACAAATACTTTTTATTGATTACATGTTGACTCAGAAGGAGCTTTCTGATGGTTTGTTTGTATAAAAAGTTCCAGAGACATAGTTTCTGGGTAATTAATCACTTTACTAATCATACTAGTGTACAGTTAATAAAAGTGACACTCTGGAATACCAAAAACCCCTCATGGAGCCTCTCAATATTTATATACTATTGGAATAGTGGGTGTTCCTGAGGATGGGAATGACTGTCTTTGGTTAACAAGTAATAAGAGAATATTATAATGAAAGGTGGACTTATTCTAATGAGGGACTTCGGGTCTTGATTTTGATCCTGTCATTTACTTCCAAATCACTCCCAGCCTAGAGCAATCTATTCAAAGAATTTATCCCCACCCAAACCTGAGTAGCACACAATGGGCTTCCCTGCTTGGGTGGGGTCTGAACCAGATGGAGGAGAAAGTTAATTCAATCTCATAATCAGCAATGTCTTGGCCTAGTAGAGAATAAGGTTTCAGAGATAAATCCTGTGTTTCTCCAATATTAACAATTGTTTTTTAATAATAATTTCTCTCGGTTATTACTTTTTATCAATCACTTTTCCCTAAGACGTCTTACTTTATTTAAAAGAAGCTAATATACACAACTATTTACAACAATATAGTAAACAGGCTGGTTTTCAATGGAGGCAGTAATCTGTTAGGATGAATGGAAAATAAAATAAAACAAACCAGGACATTCTAGGACCTTGGTGGGAGGACAAATGAGGCAGGGGTAGTTGGAGGGAAACCCCAAGTAATGTCTCTTTAAATAAATATTCCTTTGTGGCTAAGGTTTTGAACTATATTTAAACACCATTGGGTTCCAACACTAGGGATAAGGGAAGGGATGTCAGTGCTATTATTTCTTTCTTTGAGAGGCCTGGTGGTACAAGAATCTGTTGACCTATCCAGGCTCTGATCTCTTCCAATGAGAAGAGAGAGCAAACCCAGCCCAGATGCTGGCTATAGGCTTCATTCAGGTGATTGATCCCAATTCCACCCCTAGCCTCTGCTGTCCCACTATGGAAAACTCTTTGTTTTTCATTCTGTTTAAACTTGGGTCTGACTTTAATAACCCAGGCCCCTCCTGTGCCCTGCCTTCCACCCCTAACAATGGCACAGAGTTCTAGGCCTAGAGTCAGGAAGACTCATCTTCCTGAGTTCAAATCTAGCCTCAGACATTTCCTAGCCATGTGACCCGAGGCAAGTCACTTCATCCTGTTTGCCTCAGTTTCCTCATCTATAAAATGAGTTGCAGAAGAAAATGGCAAACTAATCTAGTACCTCTGCCAAGAAAACCCCAAATGGGGTCACAAAGAGTTGGACTGGATTGAAATGACTCGACAACAAAACACTATACTCATCGAATTTACAGATAACACAAGGCTAGTAGGAAGGGCTAACACACTGGACAAACTTCAAGATACAAGAAGATCTCAACTGGTAAGGGCACAGGAATGTGATTCACAGCTTCATTTCAGGCCCAGATCTCCCACTGACTAGCTAAGCAATTCTGGGACAAGCAGATCACTTAATCTCTCTGGGGCTCAGCATGCTCATCTGTTAGATGAAGGCTTTAAACTAGAAGATGTCGAAGGTTCCTCCAAGCCCTGAGGTTCTTTGGCTCTAAATCATATTTATTATTCTGTCTCAGCATTTCCAGATGGAGCCAGTGATAGACTGACCTTATGGATGGTTTGTTACTTCTTTAGTTAATTGAATCCATGTAATTTTTATATTTCGTGTGGCCTTTCTATCTTCAGGCTAAAAGAAGACACGTTAATGACTTCAAGATAGAAATAAAGCTTCCTTCTTGTGGAAAGGGGCCCCCTGCCAACGACAGTGCATCAGACTTAGGGAATGGCTCTTGATCTGGAGACCGTTTTTCTGTTAAAATATCTGCACATGTCAAATGTGAATTATTTTATTTTATTTTATTTGCTTTTTGGAGGGCACTTGGGGTTAAGTGACTTGCCCAAGGTCACATGGCTAGTTTTTGTGTTAAGTGTCTGAGGTGGAATTTGAACTCAGGTCCTCCTGACTCTAGGGCTGGTGCTCTATTCACTGAGCCACCTAGCAGCCCCAAAATGTGAATATTTTAATAATATGCTGGCTGCCAGAGGAAGCCTGAGCTGTGTGTGTGTGTGTGTGTGTGTGTGTGTGTGTGTGTGTGTACGGAGAATGTACACATCCTTCTGAAGAGCTGGCCCTTATCCATCAAGACCTTCACTGGAAACAATATGCAGACCAACACAGATTCTGTATGAAGATAAGGAAACCACACCAGTGGCTTCTGCCTGACTTTGCTTACCTGATTTAAGGCATCCACATTGTGCTTCGCTCCCAATAAGTTGTTCACTACAGTGACATGGTTGTTGGCAACAGCTAAGTGGAGAGGGGAATCCTGCTGCAGAGAGACAGAAGCCACTTCAAAATGGGGTATTCTCCCTTAGCTGTGTCACTCATGTACTACTGCAACGTGGTACAACGAATTGGCATTGGGCTCGGAGGTCATGGGTTCAGATCTCAGTTCTTCCACTTACTAGCCAGGTGACCTTGGAAAAGTTAGAAGTTAACAGATCTCACGCTGGAAGGACCAGAGTCCTTCTAGTCCAACCCCTCCATTTGAGAGGAGCCTGACATAATGAATAGAGAAGTGACCTTGGAGTCCAGAAGACCTGGGCCACAGGCAGCACATCCTGGCTATGTGGCCTCAGGGAAGTAACTTAACTTCTCTGCTCTCTAGGCCAGAAGGACTGAATACCCATCAAATGGGAGGGAAGTATTAAAATGAAATTGGGGCATAGTTAACAAAATAAATAAAAATACAGAAATCATCTATGATATTACATTTAAAAACTAAGCCAATATGCGGCCCGCAGAGATGCTTATGTACAGTTCAGCGGCCCCCACATCTGTCTGAGTTTAACTCCCCTGCTCTAGGCACCTCCCTACATCTATAAGGGGTAGAGAAGGGAATGATTGCAACAGTAAAGAGCTTGGTCTTCCAGGAGGATTCTTTCTACCAAAGACATTAGATTCTCTGCAGGCCTCTCTTCCCCTGAAATTCCTTTATATTTCCATATTTTACATCTGCTTTCTGTGCCCATGTTGTACCTGGGAACCACCAGAGGATGGAAGCTCCTTGAGGGCAGAGACTGTTGTTTTGTTTTTGTATCACTAGCACCTGCATACATAGAAGGCATTTAAGAAGTTCTTGTTAAGGGTGGCTAGGTGGCTCAGTGAATAGAGCATAGGCCCTGGAGTCAGGAGGACCTGAGTTTAAATCCGACCTCAGACACTTAAGGCTTGCCAGCCATGTGACCTTGGGCAAGTCACTTAACCCCATTCCCCCTGCCTTCCCCCCTCCAAAAAGCGGGGGAAAAAAATTCCTGTTGAGTTTAATTGAATTTCTCTTGGAGCCCATAGCCATTTCTAAAGTACCACTGCCAAGGTCCAGCTCCAATGTATTACTCAAAAGTTTTCCTGGTGGTTCCTTCCTCCCACTTTCGCCTCCTCTTCCAGCACCCAACCCATTTTCTCTGTCCTCTTCTAATTCTCAGCTTTCCTACTCCTCTCACCACCATCAACTCTCACTCCCTTAGTCAATACATAATAGCCCCTTTGTGGATACAAGGCAAAACAAAGGGGAGTGCTAGGGGCGGGAAAGAAGTGACAAAGAAAGTAACTAACTGAAAGTGAGCCTGGGGTTTTGATGGGAACCCAGAGCACTTTACTCCAGCTGACCCAATGCATAGAGCACAAGCATTATTGCCTCCATGTGACAGATGAAGAGAATGATGAAGAGTCAGAAAAGTTAAGTCACAATAGCTAACATTTCTGTAATAATCTAAGGTTTGCAAAGCATATATTCATTTGAGTCTCATAACAACCCAAAAGGTAGGGCTATTAATATCTTCATTTCACTGATGAAGAACTGCGAATGAGAGTAGTTAAATGACCTTTCCAAGGTCACCTAGCTTTAATGAGGCGGAGCCAGCATTCATACCCAGGTCTCCAGACTCCCAGAGGGAGAACTCTTCCCATTTTACTGGGCTGACTCCCTACAGCAAAAGGAAGAGGTGGTTGGGTGAGAGGAAGAGAGGATGTCCAGATAGGAAAGAAAATAAGGATGAGAGATACAATGACACTGGGGAAAGGGAATCACTGAATTGGAAAGAGTGAGCGGTGCAGAGATATGTCTGTGAGAGGGGGTGGGTCAGTGGGAACAGGAGTGGGGCTGGTCCAGAAGGAAGGAGGCTAGCTGATAAAGGTAATTCAAAGGGAAGGGCCCTTGGAGAGGAAGGCAAATATGAGAGGGTGAGAGAATAGGAACGACCTAAAAGTGCCAGAAGGCAGGAAGAAGCATGGTTGGAGCCCAGAACACTGTACTGAATTGGGAGAGATGGGCTCAAATCTCGGCTGGACTACCTGGGTATTTTTATGACTGTGATCCCTTAAGCTCTCTCATCCTTAATTCTCTCATATGGAAAATAAGGGGTGTGTGGCTAAATTAGGTGCTCTCTGAGGTCCTTCCCAGGCCTGCCTATCTGTGCCTCTCTGGAAAGCAAAGTCTATACAGGTGGGTAGAATTACTAGGAAGAACTGTAGGCCAGTGGTGCCAAATTCTAACAGAAAGACAAATAAAGACTAACAAAAATTTAAAAAAATAATAACAGACTACTAAACTAGACTAATATGTATTTTAGGATCCCTGCAGGCTGCATATTATTTTTAAAATGTCGTGTTATCTGTCTCATGTATTTTTATTTATTTTGTAAACATTTACTAATTACAATTTAATCTGATTTGTGCAGCACCAAGGTCATGCATTTGACACCTCTGATATAGTCCTCCATGGCCAGAACAAACTGAACTCTTTCCCCTTTTACCTTCAAACATTCTCTGAATGTTCAAGCAGAAGGAAGAAAAAAAAATTCCCAAATAATAAATAAATATTCTTTGTAAGGAATGGCCCTCTGGGGAAGGGAAGGAAAGGAAAGCGGATAAACTGGGAAATGTAGGTGATGTGAGAATAAAAAATAACCAATAAATTTTTTTTTAAAGCAAAGTAGCTCCCATTTCTATAGCACATTAATTTTTAAAAGGTACTTTCCTCACAACAATCTTATGAAGCAGATGGTGACAATGTTATTATCCCCATTTTATAGATGAGGAAACTAGACTTAGGTGATATGATTTGCCCAGGGTCACACAGCAAAAGATGAATCTAAGCTAAGACTCACACATACATCTTAGGACTCCAGGTTTTGAAATGTCAATGAATACTACAACTGCCCAACTGACATGGTGGCCAAAACACTTCTGCAAATCAGAAAGTTCTTTGGACTGAATTGAGAAAATTTCAAGTAAGTTCCAATGAAAACTTATCCTCCAAAACAACCAAACCCAGTTCAAGTCACACCCTTAGTTTGGAATTATCAGAACATATAGTAACAGATAGTCACAATCAGAATGAGTAATATTCTCAGGGAAGAAAATAGTAACAAAATGTGAAAGGATTTTCCTGGTCTAGTTCCAACACAGAAGGTCATTGTCAAAATGTTTGCTTTGGGTGTGTTGGGTCTTTTTGAAAGCCAACATGAAATTCCAGAAACCCAAGTTAGAATAGTTGACTGAATTTTAAAGAAAAATAGATAGCTTCATAGAAGAAACAAATGATAATTTGTCATAGCGTAACTATGCATATAGATGCCCTAATAAATATAGTAGCTTCTTCATCTTCCCAGACAAATTTAATAAGAGTAATGACATCTTGGGTGTATATTAAAGTTTTATTGCTCTAAACATTAAAATGTAAAATACACAGACTTACTTTTCATCTGCATTATAATTATAATGACTCAACCATTCCTAAAAAACAATTATTTTTAAATCATAAATAAATCTGTCTTCCACAAATATCACAATCCATCCAAAAACTAATAACTATTCAGCCAGAGTCAACCAGCCACAGCAAAGCATGTTGGGCATTATGATCCACCAGGTGATAAATTACCGCCCATTACTCACCTCAGCTTTCTGATCCAGAATAATGTCTTCACTGAGAAGAAAAGTAACAAGGGGTATGTGCCCATTCCGGGTTGCTATTTGCAAAGCAGTAATGTTGTTCTAAGAGAAAAACAGAAGGTTGGGGGAGGGAAAAGAGTTTCCAGGTTAGAATTGTAATTCTGCTTTTAATAAAATCAAGGATCTGTAATTTCAATTGTGGATGGAAACTTCACACCTTATTAAGAGTCATGATCATTATTGACATTTGTACAGTTCTTCAAAAGTCTGCAGATTGTTTTACTCTATAGACTGAGCTTCAGTGGCCAAGAAAAAATAAATTATAACCAGGTGACTAGCCTTCTGATGGTGCACACCTCTGAATTTAAGTTAAGTCCATTGGTGTGCCAAAATGGCAAGGCTTTCACTGCTGTATGACTCATCAACCTGGCATTTTTCTGGCATGACCTTCAAGAGCCCAAGATCATGTCCATGCCAGATGAGCCCTAGGAGTAGTATGTCGGTGGAAAATTCAGAATGGTTCCAATTATTTGTACCATAGGTATTTCTGATTGTCCACTATTCACAGAGCTATGGCACAAATGAGTACATTTTCCCCAAGGTGCCAGTGAAGTCAAAGCACCATTTCCATTCTCCCAGGGATAAGAGATGAGCATTTGGATTTATTTTCCACTAGTCCCCCTACAAGTCTCCTTCACTTCAACCAAGTTATTTCACTTGATGCACCTTGAACTCAGCCCCCAAAAATATCCTTCCTAGTCCTTTTCTGGGCAACTACATGGTTCAATAGACAGACTACAAGGCCTAGAGTCAGGAAGACCTGAGTTCAAATTTTGCCTTTTAGTCCTATGTGACCATGGGTAAGTTACTGTACCCTATTTGCCTCAGTTTCCTTATCTGTAAGAGGAGCTGAAGAAGGAATTGGCAAACAACTTCAGTATCTTTGCCTAGAAAACCCCAAATGGGGTCATGAAGAGCCAGACATGACTGAAACAAGTGACCAACAAAGTCCTCTTCTAAATTCCACCCATTTTTCAAGATCCGGATCAAAACCTCCTTTCTCCACATAGCCTTCTCCTTTTAGCCCAGTAAAAGTGGATTCTCTTCTGAACTCCTGTAGGCATTATTGTCTGTGTCATCTATAGTCACACAGTGCCCTCAGTTCTTACTTCACATGGTGGAACAACACCTGCTCATCTGGTCAGGGCCCAGAGAAGTTAGGGTGGGCCCTGAGACATTGGCTAGTTTCTCCTAAAAAGACAACCAAGCCAACCTCAAAACTTAATTGTTCCTGAGGACTAAGCTGTTGAGGCAGTTTCTTGATCTTCTCTAAGGCATAAAAGCCCAGTGCTGGAAAAGTTGGCAGTTCTCCAGCTTGATGGACACTCCTCTGGGAGCCTTCTGACAAGGCTTACCATCAAAGGGAACGTGGAGCTGGAGGGAACTGTATCCATAAGATGGGAAGGTTGGGGAGGGCAGAGGTGGAACAAGCATGTCTTACTCTCCTATTATGTGGCAGACACAGTGCTAAGGGCTTTTTTTTTGTTTGTTTGATCCTCACAACCTATGAGGTAGATACTATTTTCCCACCTTACAGCTGTGGAAATTGAGGCAGGCAGAGATTAAGTGACTTGCCCGGAGATACAGGTGGTAAGTGTCCAAGGTCAAATTTGAACTCAGGTCTTCCTGACTCTAAGTCAAGCACTTGCTCTATTTGCAATTATTGAGGAAATTTATTTTGTGAAATGTTTTATGGTCTATATATGCCTCATTTCATTCCAGGCCTGAACCTGAACCATATGCATGTTCTATATCAAGCACAGTCCAGATGATTTAATAATGCAAACATAAGTGGCAGTCCTGCAAGAGGCAGACATCTGGAATGTTATGCCCAGTTTGGGTCCATATTTTAGGAAGAAAATTGACAAGTAAGAGAATTTCCTGAGAATAGTGACCAGGTGGCAAGAAGGCTGCAAATTATACCAAACAAGTCAATTAAAGGAAGCAGGGTAATTTAGAACAGAAAAGAGAGGGCTTGTTGAGGTTGGCACAACTGTCTCCAAGTATGTGAAAAGTTCTCTTGTGGGAGAGAGATTAAAGTTCTTTTGATTAGCACCAGAGAGGCTTCATTAGGAAAAAAAGGGGAAGAAGCCCCAGGAAGACAGATTTCACCTTGTTTTCTAAACTAAATTTAACTCCAAAGTTACTTCCTGCCTGAGTCTCACTGTATTTTTTTTTTGCCCCCAATTTCTACTCTTTCTTTTTTTGTCGGGGAAAGGGGGGAGGAGACAAATCAGGGTTAAGTGACTTGCCCAGGATCACATAGCTAGTAAATGTGAGGCTAAATTTGAATTCAGATCCTCCTGATTGCAGGACTGATTGCTCTATCCACTGTACCATCTAGCTGCCCCTCTCCCCTTTCTTGAATCCAATCTTAACCCAAATAATCTTCCTAATGTACTACTACAATCATGTCACTCTTTAATTTAAAAAAAGATCTTTGATAGTTCCTCAATTGCCAATTTAATAAATAGTAAACATTTCACCCTTGCACCCCAGGCTCCCTCCTATTCTTCCAACTTGATACAAGGTATCCCAAAAGACTTAGTGTCTTTTTATGCTATTAAAGATTTAAAAGCTTCTTTCTTCTAACTCCTTCTATTGGAAGGCCTTCTTTTCTTCCTTCAAAGTCCAATTCTGGTTCCATGCACCTGAAGGAGCTGGAAGTTTCTGTAGGTTCTGGGCTCCAGGCTTCTTTTTGGTCTGAACTTCCTGCCCTGGTGACTCAGCAGCAGACCTCAGACCTCCATCTCAGTTCCACCTAGCCGCCCGATTGTGAATTCTTACCAGGGATGCCACATCTTGGGGACTTCTCCATTCCAGTGGTTTAGCAGCTGAGCTAACTTCCTGTTCACCCCAACACTAGCCTGCTTTTCTGAGCTTTTCTCTCTCCTCTCCTTCCAACTCCCCTTAATGTTTGTCTTCTCCTATTAGAATGCAAACTCCTAGAGAGTAGGGACTGTTTTGTTTTCTTGCTTTTTGTATCCCCACCATTTATATCTTGCCACTTGGGAGAAGAAAGTTGGGCTGATAACTTTGCATAACCCTTCCTCACTTAAATCTAATTCATTTGCAAGTCCTGGCTTCACCTTGCTGATGTCCTGATCCTCTTCCAGAAGAAAGGGCAAGCAACAATTTAGCATTATATCTGATACATAGAAAGTGCTTAATATTTCTCTATATATTAAGCTTTTCTCCATTGCCATTCTCTCTAGAGATGATTTCTTCCTCCTCAAATGTCTTCTTCTTCTTTGCCCCCTTCCTTTCCCCTGGTAACATCCTCATCGGGTCATGGTCCACAGATTACAGGATCATCCAATGAGAACTGGAAGGCACCTCAGTCATGCAAGGCCTTCCTCTTACAGATGAGGAAACGGATGTCCAGAGAAAGTGTGACTTGTCCAAAGTCACACAAGTAGTAATTGTGCCAAGACTTCAATACCAGTGTCAGTGCTAGTTCTGGAGTCAGTGCTAGTACCCCTAAACCACTAAAACCCTCTATTTTTAGTTTACAAAAACCTGAAGGAGCCAGCAGTATCAGATTCCTACAAAAAATGAGTCAAGCTTAGATAGTGGGGAAGGGAGAGTCATGTGGAAAAGCACTGTTTCTTTTGTTTTTCTCTACTTTTCTTTTTTTCAATGTGCTTAGCCATAAACCAGGAGTGGGGAACCTGCAGCCTCACTATCTAGATCCTCAAGTGCTGCCCTTCGACTGAGTCCTAGTCCAACCTGAGGCTGCTGGCTCTGTAAAACTTTGACTCAGTCAAAGGGCTGCACTTGAGGACTGGCCTTGAGGCCACAAGGTCCCCACCCCTGCAACTCCTAAACCCTTATTTAAAGGGCTCATGGTAGTTTCCAATAACCCTTGAGAAGTATATGATTAAGTCTCATTTTGTTTCCTCAGATGTTCTTCAAGGAACTTAGTGCTTGGTTCTGGAAATGTATTGCTTTATAGAGTTCATGCAGCTGTATTGTAGTGATTTGCACAATCTCCTTCCCTGCCAGGAAACTATTTCTTTCAAGAAGTTTCTCCTTAGCCCCCTCTTACTTCAGTGAGTCTGCTAAGAGTATTCAGTGAGCATTGAGCCTTCTGGCTCAATTTATAATCAAGAGAGGACACAGCCTTTAGTTTTGTGGTGAGCTCTTTGGAGAATGTGTTAATGTCCCACTTACAGTCTTTTTTATAGTTCTTTCTAGTATCCTCAGGTGATGTGACATAGAGCGACCACTTTCAAACTTAGTCCTCAGATAGCTTAGGCTGCAGGGGTGGGGAACCTGTGGCCTTCTAGATTCTTAAGTGTGGCCTTTTGACTGATTCTTAAGTGTGGCCTTTTGACTGAATCCAAATTCAGTCAAAAGGCCACACTTAAGGACCTGGAAGGCCACAGGTTCCCCACCCCTAAGGGAAAAAGGAAAAAAAAGGGTAAAAAACAAAAATCCAGCTATGACCCCTTGTGCCCACCAGACCCCCAGCACTTGACCTATTGACATAAACCTAAGGAGCCCTAGGGACTTGCCTTCTACCCTATCATTGAACCCTTAGCATTTTAAGGCCTCTCTACTCTCTCTTCAGTTGAACACTGGTGTCTTGTCTCTCCCAGTTAGAGGGTGGGTTCCCCAAGAGCGGATACATCTCACATTTTCAATTTATATCTCCAATGCTTAGTACATAGTAGAGGCTTAATAAATGCTTCCTTAATTCATTCCTTCATTCTCTATCCCTCTACAAAAAAACCCCAAACTTCTCCCAAGTGAACAAGAAGTGTATTCCTTTGGAGTAGACACCAGTTGGTAATGTGAGAAATAACTCCAAACAAAAGCACAGATGGTATGGTAGCTGTCAATCCTACGAAAGGCCAGTTCCTAGACTTCCCCTTGTCAACAGACAACATGGAAAGCACCTCTAATAGAGGACCCTAGTAAGGGGTACTTACATTATTTGAAACATTGACATCACTCCCTGCATCCAATAGCAATTTGCTGCATTCTTTGTGACCCCCTGCAACAGCCAAAAAGAACGATGTTTCTCCATCCTGTAACAATAAACAAGAGTGATAAGAAATATTCTCTTCTAGTCTCAATGATCCAATTCCAGAGCTCAGATTCTTTCAATCTTATGATGCTAATTAATGAGTTTAGCTTCTAAGAATGTAAAAGGATTTACCTTACCATATTTATTTATGCATTTATCCCTTACCCCCTCTAAAATCCCATCTCTCAGAATTTGGAGTTGGAAATATGTAAAAATATTCCCTTCCTAGGATTTGCTTTGCTACTCAGCAGCCAGAGAAGCTCTTGGAAAAGTCTGGTAAAATAATGATCAAAGAATGAATGATTCCAGAATTTAGTTATGGTTTTTGTTAACTTTTTTGGTAAAATTTTTTTCCAATTACAAGTAAAGATAATTTTCAACATTCATTTTTTATAAGATTTTGAGTTTCACATTTTATTCTCCCTCCCTAAGCTAGCAAGTATTATGATATAGGTTATACACATACAATCATATAAACATATTTTTTAATTAGTCATGTTGTGAAAAACAGAACAAAAGGGAAAAACCACAACAAAGAGCAAATGGTATCCTTCGATCTGCAGTCAGACTCCATGGTTTTTTCTTTTAATGTGATAGCATTTTCCATGATGATTCTTTTTGAATTGTCTTAGATGATTGTATTCCTGAGAAGACTGAGAATGTAGCTACTGTTAATATATATATGCATATATATATACATGTATAGGTATATATGAATTATATATCAATATATACATACACATATGTGTGTGCTTGCATGCGCAGGAGGAATATAAATAATGTTCAAGCCTGAAATCCTAGTTCATCTCTG
Organism: Gymnobelideus leadbeateri; assembly: GCA_011680675.1. NCBI lineage: Eukaryota > Metazoa > Chordata > Mammalia > Diprotodontia > Petauridae > Gymnobelideus > Gymnobelideus leadbeateri. Next base: position 99,498 of record WOXC01011362.1, read on the forward strand.
TTTATACTAGGGGAAAATGTACTCTTATTCTCTGTCCCATTTTAGCAGTAGAATGTGTTAAGAATGTAGGCTTCTCGAAGTCAAGGACTTACTATTTTGGGAGGGTGTGTGTGTGTATGTGTATTTCTAGTGCCTAGAACAGTGCCAGCACAGACTTGGCACTTGGAAAGCAAGTTAGTAATTGTTGAACTGAATTAAATTAAGAAAGGAAGTGAGAATTAAACATAGTGCTTTGGATGCCAATAGAACATTTCAAGTTTGCTGAATGCCAGGAAAGAATGCTGGATTGGGCTCCCAAGGACCCAGAGTTTGAATGCCAGCTCTTCCATTTATTGCTGTGTACCCTTTGGCAAGTGACTTAACCTCTCTGTGCCTTGGGTTGACAATCTGAGACATAAAAGGATTAGAGATGACCATTAAGGTCCTTTCTGAATAAATCTACAAAGAAATTCAACCCAGAGATGCCTAGTCAGAGGTCACACTAATCATAGTCTTGTGCCCTTCCTCTAGAATATTCTTCTCCAAACTTCTTTGCCTATAAAAAAAAAAGAACATCCCACATATATGCATATTAACTTATAAGTAAATGTACATATGGGGCAGCTAGATGACACATTAGATAGAGTACCCAGGCCTGGAGTCAGGGAGGCTCATTTTCCTCAGTTTAAATCTGACCTCAGACACTTACTAGCCATGTGACCCTGGGCATGTTACTTAACCTGTTTACCTTAGTTTTCTCATCTGTAAAATGAGCTGGAGAAGGAAATGGCAAACCACTTCTAGTATCTTTGTCAAGAAAAATCCAAATTGTGTTACAAGGAGTCAGACACAATTGAAATGACTGAACAACAAATGTACATATACTTATGTACAAATAATTTTAAAGCATTATACATTATACAACTTATGACAAAACATATATATGTATACATATATTATACATTATAAAATACAACCAAAAAAATTTTTAAGGATGAGCTAAAGATAAAATATTATATACTCCTAGCAGTATTATAGAGTACTGGAGTTTACTGAATAGTGGGGTAACATGGTCATTGTCATTACTCTTTATTGTTCTGTCATGTCTGACTCTTTGTGACCCCATTTGGGATTTTCATGGCAAAGACACTGGATTGGTTTGCCATTTCCTTCTCCAGCTCATTTGACAGATGAGGAAATTGAGGCAAACAGGGTTAAGTGACATGCATGGGGTCATGTAGGTAGTAAGTGTCTGAGGCCAGATTTGAGCTCATGAAAAAAAGTCTTCCAGACTTCAGACCCAGCACTCTGTCCACTGCAGCCACCTTAGGAAAATCACTTTGGCAGCTGTCCAGGGGTTGCATTGGAAAGGGAAGAGATTTGAGGGAGACCAACTAGAAGAATAGTTCAGGTCAGAGGTAAAGAGACACAGAATTAGAGGAGTAACAATGTGATTAGAGGAAAAAGGACCAGGATGTGAAGGTAAAATCAAAAAGATTTGACTACTGATGGAGAGTGAGAATGGCCTAGAGGTTGTAAAAGGGGATTGCAGAAAGAATTGGTGGTGTCCTTTGACAATAATAGTGAAATTAAGAAAAGGGATGGGTTTGGAATAATCTAAGGAGGTCTGTAATGCAGATAGTGGCCCATTCCTGCTCCATACCTTACAAGTCACTCAGAATCATCAAAACAAAAGGGAGAGGGCTGGACTCTTACCAGCTACACCCTAGGTCACAGGGTTAGCCAAGGGGCACAGATTCAGCTGAAGTAATCTAGGGGTAAAAGTGTGGGCATACTATTGGGAAAGGAGGAGAGGGATTTTCCCAATAGCACCTGCATAGCTAATGGTATGGGTGTTCAGGGTGCCTTTAGGTTATAACTGCAGGTGTTGTACCCCAATAAAAGCAAGACAGAAGATCCCCAAGATTAAGTTTGAAAAGTGGATTTTATTACCGTGGGACTGTCGGGGTCACCCAAATCAGACAGTGCTTTGGCACAGACATTGTGCTGGTTTTATAGAGGTTCCATAGCCAGGTTACATAAGCTGAAATTACAGTGATGTAAGCTGAAACTACAGTGATTGGTCAGTATACATTTGAATTTCCTCACCAGTGAGAAACCCTAGGCTGGGCCTCCCGCCCATAGATCAATCAAGGGAAAGCAAGGGGTGGGGGTCCTGCCTATTTACAGATCAATCAAGGGAAAGCAAGGTGGAGTTCTCTGCTTTACAAATCAATGAAGGAAAGGGTGGGCTGCCTGCTTTACAAATCAAGGAAAGGGAAGGTTGGGCTGCCTGCTTTACAAATCAAGGAAAGGGTGAGTGGATTTGTGTCCAGACATTAGGGAAGGGCAAAGTGACAAATCAATGGGGGAAGGACAGAGTGTACCTGTGTCCAACACAGGAAAAGGCCTATACACTGCCCAGAATAGGAGGGGAGGGAAGTTTCCATGGCCTCTAGAGGAGACAGAATGGGAAATGTTGGTTCATAAGGGTGAAGGGGGTGGTGAGACTTCCCTGTATTAGAGACAACCCCTGTGATTGGCTATTGCAAGGAAAATGGGGTATGACCCCTACCCTTTCGGGTCTTTCCATGGTTCCCTAGGGTCTAAGGACCACAATATAGAAAGCTTTCATAGACATTAATCTATCTCTACTTAGGCAATCTATTAAATTAAGAAAACAGCTATTTTAAAGGGCTTCACAAAAGCCCATGATTAAATGAGAATCACTGGCTTTGTGCGGGAGAACAATGTTGTCATTGTATAACTTATTTTGTATAGAAGAAACGAATCATAAGTGGCAATTATGGCCACTTAGACTTTATGAATTTTCTCTAGCATGCTATTTTTTTGTAAATAGCTAAAAAGAGCTGAAATCCTGCTGTGTACATTTCTAATACTGAAGTCTTAAACCAAAACTTGGATAAAGCTATTAAGTGCTCAAAATCAAATTATTGATAATAATGCTCACCCTTTACCCCACTTCACACAACATTCTGCTTATACCCCTCTTATGTACTTATAAGTTATTTTTCATTATAATTATCTATGTACACATCATACTAGAATGGTCCTCCCCTGGAGGACAGGGAAAATCTTATCTAAATTTTATATCTCCCCCAGATACTAGCCCAGTTTTTAGCATAGAACTGTAAACATTAGTTAATGTTTATCATTTGTTGAATACAATTTAATTAGGTAGCTATCTGAATTCTTGAAGGTGACTAGGTGACTCTGTGGAAGGGGGGTGGGATCTGGAGTTAGGAAGACCTGAGTTCAAATTCACCCTCAGGCATTTACTAGCTGTGTGGTCCTGGGCAAGTCACTTCACCCTGTTTGCCTTAACCCACTGGAGAAGGAAATGGCAAATCACTCCAATATCCATAGTATTAGCATGCTATGGTACATGGGGTCACAAAGAGTCAGATATGACTGAATGAAAAAACAAGAAGTCTGATTTCTATAACTATTTTTAAAGACTGATCCTGATAGTTACTCCAGGAGTAAATGGACTCCAGCTCTAAGCATCACAATAAACATGTTCATATCAAATTTAAAGGATTGTCTGTCCCGTTTCAATTCCCATCCCTGAAATTTTGCCCAGAACTAATTCCTCCATCTTCCCCACTCTATCCTTATAAACCAAAGGAGAGTGAGTAAGGAGGATATGAACCAAGAAACATGAGAACCCATTTATTTGCTCAACAAACCTTAATTTTGAACCTAAGACTCTTTCTGCCGCACTCTGCTAGGTACTGGGGTGAGATGCAAAGTTTAGAAAAGACTTTGCCCTTTTGCTCATGCAGTCTAACAGAGAGATAAAACAGAAATAACAGATAATCATAATACAATAATAACATGGTTAGTGCATTGGAGAGGTACAAAGTAGTTTTCAGTAAACTCTGCCCTCTGCTACCAGCTGGAAAGACTAATGTACATTCTAGAACTAAGATGAGTCTTGCCCCTCAATAACAGACAAATCAAGGTAGTTTGTTCACTCAAGAAGACAGATGGGTCTACACAGCCCCAGATATTGTTACCATGATTTCATGTTTACACAATAATCAAGTACTTATTAAATGCCTACAATGTACCAGGCACTTGTACACACACCCACACACACACCCCTACCCCTATCCCTTTAAGGCACCAAGGGAGAGTGAATAGGAGCTGGCCTCTGTTGAAGTCTTACCTATAACACACTTTGCGAACCTGGGCAAGTAATTTAACTGCTTAGTAACTCTAGGTAACTTTTCAAGACTCTTAAGTTTCAGAGAAAGACTTAACCATTTTTTATCATAAGTCCTTCAGAAGTGTTATAAATCTTTTTATTGCTGAGAATAGCTAAGTCGTTCAAGTCGCTCATTGTACAATATTGCTGTTACTGTATACAGTGTTCTCCTGGATCTGCTCATTTCACTCATCTAAGTCTTTCCAGGTTTTTCTGAGAGCATCCTGCTCATCGTTTCTCGTAGCACAATAGTATTCTGTCACAATTATATACAATAACTTGTTTAACTATTCCCCAATTGATAGTTGGGGAATTCCCCTCAATGTCTAGTTCTTTTTCACCACAAGAAGAGCTGCTATAAATATTTTTAAAACATATAGGTTCTTTTAAAAATATAGGCTCTTTTCCTTTTTCTTATAATATAGTTTAAGATAAATCTCCTTCCTTTACTTTATTCCCCCATTAATTCCTTTGATATTTTTGACCTTTTGTTCTTCCAAATAAATTTTTTTCCCCAAATGCTTTATTAACTTCTGGTTTACATCTTTCATTTCCGTCAGATTTTGAGTTATAATTTTTTCCCCATTTTTCCCCTATCCACGACCCCAGAATAACAGTCATATAGGACATCCCCTCAACCAATCTGCTCTCTCCCATCTCTTCTCCCATACCCCCTTCAACTTTTCCAGTAGGGCGAGGTGAATCCCCAAGCCCCATTGCCTACACATCTTATCTCCCAATTATATGCAAAATAGTATTAATCATAGTATATATATATATTTTTTTTAAATTTGATTTTAAAAGGAAGATAAGCAACTCAGTATATGCTATACATGTGTAGCTATGCAAAATATTACCATGGTAGATATACTGTAAAAGACTGACTATATTTCCTTCCCTCCCATCCCACCTTCCACCTGGTCCACTCCCCACCTTGATCCTGTCCCTTTTCAAAAGTGGGTACTTCCAACTTCCCTCCCCCCCAGACAGCCCTCCCCTCCACCACCTTCCTCCATCTCCTTCCCCACACGCTACTGTAGGGTGGGACACCCTATTTAGTATGCATGTCATTCTCTCCATGGTCCCAAATTCAATGAGAATAAGGTTTTGCCTTTTTGCCTTCCTGTTCCTCCCCTCCTGGCAACCACCTTTCCCTGCCTCCTCTACACAAGACAGTTCACCCCATTGTCTCTCCCCATTCCCCCCTCACCATGTTACTCTCTCACCTCTTAACTTCACCTTTTAAGTATCATCCCTTCCTATTAAATTCGACCTGTGCCCTCTATCTATGTATACCTGAAAACATATATATATATATATATATATATATATACACACACATTCACATATGTATTCATATGCCCATATACCCTTCTTCAACTATTTTCATACTGAGAAAGGTTTCACCAGTTACAGTTATTGTTTTTCCCTGTAGGAATGTAAATAGTTCAACTTTGAGAAGTTCATAGTGATTTCTTTTCCTGTTTACCTTCTCAAGCATCTCTTGCTTCTTGTATCTGAATGTCAAATTTTCTATTCAACTCTGGTTTTTTCCTCAAGAATGCTTGAAATTCCTCTATTCCACTGAATGACCATATTTTCCCCTGAAACATGATACTCAGTTTTGCTGGAGAGGTGATTTTTGGTTTTAATCCCAGGTCCTTTGCCCTCTGGAATATCATATTCCATGCCCTTTGATCCCTCAGGGTAGAAGCTGCCAGATCCTGTGTTATCCTGATTGTGTTTCCACAATATTCAAATTGTTTCTTCCTGGCTGCTTGTAATATTCTCTTCTTGATCTGGGAATTCTGGAACCTGGCTACAATATTCCTAGGAGTTTTCTTTTTGGGATCTTTTTCAGGAGGCGATCTCTGGATTCTTTCAACCTCTATTTTGCCCTCTGGTTCTAAAACATCAGGGCAATTTTCCTTGAGAATTTCTTGAAAGATGATTTCTAGATTCTTTCTTTGATCATGGTTTTCAGGTAGTGTAATAATTTTTAGATTGTCTCTCCTGGATCTATTTTCCAGGGAAGTGGTTTTTCCCATGAGATATTTCACATTACCTTCTATTCTTTCATTTGTTTGGATCTGCTTAATAGCATCTTGATTTCTCATAAAGTCACTAGCTTCCATTTGCTCCAGTCTAATTCTGAAGGAATGATTCTCTTGAGTGAGCTTTTGAGAGTCTTTTTCCATCTGGCAAATTTGGCTTTTTAAGGCATTCTTCTCCTCATTGCCTTTTTGAGCCTCTTTTGCCATTTGAGTTAGTCTATTTTTTAAGGTGTTATTTTCCTCAGTCAGGCTGTTGACTCTCTTTTCATACTTTTCTTGCATCTTTCTCATTTCTCTTCCCAATTTTTCCCCCACTTCTCTTATCTGCTTCTTAAGGTCCTCTATGGCCTGTAGCCAGCTCATATTTTCATTTGGGGCTTTTGGTGCAGGATTTCTGACCTCACAGTCCTCCTCCTGTTCCATGCTTTGATCCTCTTTGCCTCCAAAATAGGAGTCTAATGTTGAATTTTTCTGTTTATTTTGTTTCCTTTGCCTAGGCATGTTGCCACTCAATTACTTGACTTTTGGGCTTGTTGCCACAGTAGGACTTTGCCACCAGCCAGGGGAACTTCCATCCCAAACATTGGAGTTTTCTCAACTTCTGGAGGTATTAGTTGGGTGGCCTCCCTGAAGCCTCCACACACTCTGGCAAGTTGGTCACACATCCTAAGACCTCTACCCCAGACTGCAATCCAGATCCAAGAAGGGTAAAGCAAGAGTGCTTACCCCCCAAGACTGATTGCTGGATCCCCCTTTAGTTCTCAGGCCAAGAGCTGAAGCTGCAATGCCGCAATGTGGCGCAAGCACTGGCTCCTCAGCGGCTTCTCACCCCCAGGGGAAGAAGCTGATGCATTTTCCCAACCAGTTCCAAAGTCTATAGAGCACTGACCTCTCACTTTGTCCTAGGCATCTATGTGTTGATAATTCTGAATACTCCACAGCTGCTGGTGTTCTGGGGTCCCTCCAGCTGGCTGCAGGTCTGGCCACCCTCAGGCTAAACCGTGACTCACTCAGGCCTGGGCTCGGCTCCCAGAGCTCTACACTGGCCGCTCCTTGCCGGGCTGCAGGACTCCCCTCAGCGGGAGGTTAGCTTCTCTGTGTCATTTTGTGTGTTTTGGAGCTCCAGAGGTCATTCATAGTTCCCCTTTTACATAATTTTGAAGTGGTGTGGGCTGGAGCTCCACGGAAGTGCTATTTCTACTCCGCCATCTTGACTCCACCCCCAAATAAATTTTATTATTATTTTTTTGGTAATTTAATTGGGAAGGAATTGAATAAGTAGATTACTTAAGGTAGAATTGTCATTTTTAGTATATTGGTTATGTCTACCCATGAACAACTAATATTTCTCCAATTACTTAAATCTGACTTTATTTGTATAAAAACTGTTTTGTAATTATGTTCATGTAGTTCTAGGGGAGTTTATATATGATTCTCGAGGCAATAGTGACCCATTGGAGTTTAATGAGTAAAGGAATGATATGGTCAACCATGCACTTTAGGACTATCGTTTTGGCAGATGTAGTGGTTTGAATCAGGACAGAAAAGGCAGGGAAACAAATTAGAAGTCTATTGCATAAGGTCGTTGTTTTAAACTTATTTGTTTAAGACTGGCTTCCCAAATTCTACCTGGCTTGGAAATGCATGGGCTACTCATGGCAAGTTCCCCTCTGATCAGCACAGGAGCTTTGACTTTCTTTGCTTTCTGACATGGTAGCCCCCATTCCTGGGAGCTCATGGTAGGATTGCTAATTTAGTGCAGACCCTTGATTGACTTAAAACTCCTGATCTCAAGAGAGATCTGCCAACATGGGAGTGAGCCACTCCACCCATTTCTATTGAAATAATTCCGGCAAAAAGCAACAAGGGACTATATTAGAGTAGTGGTTGTGTGAATAGAGATAAGAAGATAGATCCGAGATGATGTTGAGGGAAAAAATGACAAGATCTGGCAGCTAATTTGGATATGTGGAGTGAGAAAGAATGAGGAGTAGAGTTAAGACCAAAGTTCTGATGAAAAGTGATTAAAGACAAAGCAGACTCAAAGTCAATCAGATTAAATACAGCTTCTCTGAGTGATTTTCATCACCAGAGTCATAAAAGGGACATTCAAGAGATCACTGACATAAACAGATGTTAAGAGTTGGGATTTTGTCATGCAAGAATAAAGAAAAAACAGAATTTATGAAACTCCTTTTTGCATTGTTATAATTTGTACAGCTAGAGAGGGGATTTTTTTTCTTCTTTTTGGAATCTTCCCTTGAAAGTCATTGCTGTAGGACAATATTTGATGTTGTCACCTTCTTACCCCTTTATGACTAGGAAATGCACTTACCTCATTGGGCTCATTTATTTCTTGCCACTGGGTTATCAGCACCTCCACAACACTGGTATGACCATACTTTGCTGCTAGGTGCAAAGCTGTATTTCCCTCCTACAATTAGAAACACAAGAGGTAGAATCCCAAGAGAAAAACAAGATCCTCCAATACGTGAAAAACATCAATATACTGCTTTGAATCTGATTTCATTTAGCATTTAACATGTGGTCATTTCCACACATACCTGCCAATCACTTTGTGGGGGAGGGGCCCACAGCTGGGTGAAAGTGATATTGACTGGTTAAGTGATCCAAAATTTACAACAGAAAGGAGAAGTAACCAGAGAGGGCTTGTTCTGGATAAGGGGTACTCATTGCTGATTGCCAGTGCCCTATCCCCAGTGCTTAAATGGGTTCCACCAAAGTTATGGAAAAAGTAAAATTCACCTTGTCTTTTTCTGAAGTGAGCAAGTTGAACATCATGAGTTTTTCTATCATTTCAACATGTCCCTTTTCAGCAGCCAAAAGAAATGGCTTTCTTCCTTTCTGAAAAGTAATCATAAGATTGGTGTTTTTATTACGTCTCTCAGATGCTCTAATAATAGTTAATATTTATATAGTGTTTACTATGTATGAGGCACTGTATTAAGTGCTTTACAATTATCATCCCATTTGATCATCATAACAATCTTGGGAAGTAGGTGCTATTATTATGTCCATTTTATAGATGAAGAAACTGAGGCAAACAGGGTTAACTGACTTGCCCAGGGACACACATCTAGGAGGTGTCTGAGACCAGATTGAAATTCAGGTCTTCCTGACTCCAGGCTCAATACTCTATCCACTGCAACATCTAGCTGCTTATCACTACTGTAAATGTCATTCCAGTCTAGGCTAGATAGCAGTTGGACCCAAGAAAGTAATTTTTCTCAGTAAAGGGTTGAGAAAGATTCTTTTTCTTTTAAATTAATTTATTTCTAGTTTTCAACATTCATTTCAATATGATTTTGAGTTATAATTTTTCTCCTTGTCTTTCCCCTACTCCTCACCCCAAAATAGTGAGCCTACTGAATACCCCTTCCCCCAATCTGTTCTCACTTATATCCTCTCCCATCACCCCGATAACTTTCTAGCAGGGCAAGGTGGATTTCTATACCCCAGTGCCTGTATATCTTATTTCCCAGTTGCATGTAAAAAAAAAAAACCAACAATTTTTTTTTGTTTTAAACATTTGTTTTTAAAACTTTGAGTTCTATATTATTTTTCCTTTTTTCCCTCCTCACCCACCCCCACTAGGAAGATAAGCAAATATAGGTTGTACATGTGTAGTTATCCAAATCATTTCCATAGTAGTTATATTGTGAAAGACTAACTATATTTCTCTCCATCCTATCCTATCCCCACTTATTCCATTTTCTACTTTGACCTATCCCTTTTCAAAAATGTTTGCTTCTAACTATCCTCTCCCCCAATCTGCCCTCCCTTCTATCACCCCCGCCCCCTGCCATTTTCCTGTAGGGTAAGATACCCAATTGAGTGTGTACATCATTCCCTCCTTAAGCCAAATTCAATGAGAATAAGATTGTCCCATTCCCTTTCACCTTCCTGCTCTTCCCCTCCACTGTAACAGTTTTCTCTTGCCTCTTTTATATGAAATAATTTACCCTAATCTATCTCTCCCTTTCTCCTTCTCCCAATAAATTCCTCTCTCACCTCTTAATTTTATTTTTTAGATATCATCCCTTCATATTTCATTCATCCCATGCCCTCTGTCCATGTATACATGAACATACATATGCTCACATTCACATACACATTTATATACACATATACCCTCCTATACATACATATATATGTATATATATATATATATATATACATACATACACACACACGTATATCCTTCAACTATCCTCATACTGAGAAGAGTTTTATGAGTTATAATTGTCATTTTTCCATGTAGGAATGTAAAGAGTTCCACTTTAATAAGTTCCTTATGATTTCTTTTTCCTGTTTACCTTCTCATACTTCTTGTATTTGAAAGTCAAATTTTCTGTTCAGCTCTGGTATTTTTCATCAAGAATGCTTGAAAATACTCTATTTCATTGAATGACCATATATTCCCCTGTAGCATTATACTCAGTTTTGCTAGGTAGGTGATTCTTGGCTTTAGTCCTGGCTCTTTTGACCTCTGGAATATCAGATTCCAAGCCCTTTGATCCCTTAATGTAGAAGCTGCTAGATCTTGTGTTACCCTGATTGTGTTTCCACAATACTCAAATTGTTTCTTCCTGACGGCTTGAAGTATTTTCTCCTTGACCTGGGAACTCTGTCATTGAGCTAGGAGTTTTCTTCTTGGGATCTTTTTCAAGAGGCAATCAGTGAATTCTTTCAATTTTTATTTTACCCTCTGGTTCTAGAATATCAGGGCAATTTTGCTTGATAATTTCTTGAAAGATGGTGTCTAGGCTCTTTTTTTTTTTATCATGGCTTTCAGGTAGTCCAATAATTTTTAAATTATCTCTCCTGGATCTATTTTCCAGGTCAGTGGTTTTTCCAATGAGATATTTCACATTGCCTTCTATTTTTTCATTTGTTTGGATCTGTTTTATAGTATCTTGATTTCTCATAAAGTCTTTAGCTTCCATTTGCTCCAATCTAATTTTGAAGGAGTTAATTTCTTCAATGAGGTTTTGAAATTCCTTTTCCATCTGGCAAATTTGGCTTTTTAAGGCATTCTTCTCCTCAGTGGCTTTTTAGGCCTCTTTCACCATTTGAGTTAGTCTATTTTTTAAGGTGTTATTTTCTTCAGTATATTTTTGGGTCTCCTTTAGCAGGTTGTTGTCTCTCTTTTCATGATTTTCTTGCATCATTCTCATTTCTCTTCCCAATTTTTCCTCCACTTCTCTTATTTGATTTTCAAAATCCTTCTTGAGCTCCTCTATGGCCTATAACCAATTCATATTTTTCTTGGAGGCTTTTGATGCAGCTCTAAAGTTTGTTTTGAATCATTTTTTACATGTATAGGAAGTGATTGGAGTGGGAGCTCACACCAAGTTTGTGTTTCTACTCTGCCATCTTCCTTTTTTTTTTCTTAATAGTATTTTTCCCAATCACATGTAAAAATAGTTTTCAACATTCATTTTTATAAGATTTTGAGTCCCAAATTTTTCTCTCTCCTCTCCCTCTGCCCTCCCCAAGACAGCAAGCAATCTGACATAGGCTATACATCTACAATTATATTAAACAAATTTCCTCATTAATCATGTGAAAGAAGAATCAGAACAAAAGGGAAAAAACACAAGAGAGGGAGAAAATAAGGAGAAAATGTTATGCTTCAATCTGCATTTAGACTCCACTGTTCTTTCTCAGGATGTGGATAGCCTTTTCCATCATGAGTCTTTTGGAATTGTCTTGGATTGTATTACTGAGAAGAGCAAAGTCTATCTTGGTTGATCATTGCACAAAGTTGCTGTTGCTGTGCACAATGTCCTCCTGGTTCTGCTCACTTCACAGCTGAGGAAGATTCTGGAAAAGGGCTCATTAGGTCCTCAAGAGTTCAAGGGAAAATAGAATATAAACCCCTGAAGAGACTGGGTTTTTTTCCTTTTCTTTTGTTATTGTTGTTGTCTTCATATTCTTAGCTCTTAGTATGGTGCCTGGCACAGAGTGGGCTATTTTAGAAGCAACATTTCCCAGGGCCTTGCCAGTAAGTTGGGCTGGTTTATCCTAAAACTCTACCCCACATGGGGTAGGCCAGTTTTTCCTTAAAAGGGATTGTAACTATCCTCCAGATTTAATTGGCTCCAAGACTAAAGCTTCTTCTTTACCTGAGGACAAAAAGGCCAGGGCACAAATTGCTGACCTTCCTGACTGGCAGACCAGCATTATGACCAACACCAATACAGGGAAGCTGTGCTCAGCTGAATTAATGCTACACCCTCATTGATTAACCTTGCCCTGTTTTAAATGTACTTCACTTGCCATGGCTAAGGAAACTTCTTTTTGCTAACTGCTAACTATTTCATGATTGTCTCACTTTGTTCCAATCTTGAACTTGAGATATTGGACTGGCTTGGTCAGGTCTGGACTACTACATAGGTATTTATTTAATAAATGCTTATGGGACGAATGAATACAATCTTTCTCTCACCTCTCAGCCTACTCTGAAGTCAAACTGTGGGCTTTGCCATCAACTTTATGGGGATCTACAAAGGGCAAAGGGTTGGTTTCTAACACTTGGCACATAGTGGACACAAACACTTATCAATTGATTTTCAGGGAGGTGATGGTATACCCACTATTGCTACAACATAAGGCAGGCAGAAGGCTTTCCCTTCCCTTCCCCCAAGAGACCCACTGTGCCACATCAAAATTAAAATAAAATAGGACAAAATTAACATGTAATTACACTGTATGTAGATATTTATACACATACGTATTATTTCTCTCAACAGAATGCAAGCTTCCTAAGGGCAAGAAATGCTTCATTTTTGTCAGTGTCCCCAGAGAAGCAAAGTGTCTGGTGCATGGTAGATGATTCAAGCTGATTGACTGATTGAACTTAGGGTTGGAAGATCTGGGTTTGAGTTTTGCTTATGAGCCAATTATTTCACTTTTCTGGTCCTCAGTTTCCTCATCTCTATCTAGCAGGGATGAGGATGTGCTCCTAATAGTGAATGGAGTAGAAGGTAAAAGTTTATGAGCAGGAGAATGAATTCCTCCCTCCCCCTTTGGTGACAACACTTATTCCCAGCTGCTCCCTTGAAGGGAAATTAATCCCTTCAGGAATGAGACTTCCTTTTTTTTTTTTTAAAGCAATTGGGGTTAAGTAACTTGCTCAAGGTTACACCGAACTCAGGTCCTTCTGATTCCAGGGCCGGCGCTCTATTCACTGCGCCACCTAGCCGCCCCGAGACTTCCTTTTGAATCTGCCTCTGGAGGTACTGAATAAAAAAGGAAAAAACAACTGAAATCACCACTGAGAGCCTCCCCCAAGTTGCTTGATTCAAATATGTCTTAGTCCCTGGGAGAAGCTATAAAAATGAGTCAGTAAAATCTCTTTCGTATACCTTGAGCCCTAACTGGAAAGGTCTGAAGATGAGTTCATCCTATCTTCTCATTGCCTTATCTATCTAGGACAAATCATTTCTCTACTATGTATCCATGTGATAGTTTATACAGAACTATGACTTACTGTATGGTACTTCAAAAGTGTCAAATGTAGACTACTAGTACCTAATCAGTAATAATTAGTAAAATTATGAAGCCTCCTGTGCTCTGAGGTCTTTGACCACCTTCATACCCCTCCCCCTGAAATGTCATTCCCAGCCCCTACTACTACCCCAAGAACAACCTTGGTGATACATTTACAAAAATTCCTAGCTATAGTTCTGGGTGCTCGAATATCAGCTTACTGATGCATACGTTTCCAACACACTTTAAAAATAACATAAATCTGCTTATTACCACAAAGTAAAATAGAGAACTAAGGAAATTATCCAGCCAATATAGGCCACAAAAAAGGTTTTGCTGAGTGTGGGTTTGTTTGTTTGTTAATACAGGATTTTCTGGTCACAGTAATAGCCCCAGATCTCACTTGGCCCACTTTGAGGCAGCCAGGATGACATCAGCAAAGCTGAGAGAACCTCTGAAAATGCTTTTCAAACTCAAGGGATTAAAGAAAGGTTAGAGTTCATTTCTGGGGTTTGGAGAAGATGGGGTCAACTTAAAAGAGAAAACATTTACAAATTGGTCTAGCATTCTATAACCACAACTGTAGTAAGAATAGAAAAAATCATGTATTATTTAGCAAGGGCTAGTGGTAGGAAGGGAGAGGAAGGAAGAAGGAGGAAGGAAAGTCTCTTTATGGTAGGTTCTTGAAGACAGAACTTCAAATTCTAGTCTTCTAGACTGAATAAACTGTTCACTCTTCATTGTTTTCTAATAACTAAAGCAAAAAGATGGGGTAGTGGAGAAACCCTTAAAAATAAAAATGGTATAAGTGAATATCCATGGGGAGAAGTTCAAGAAAGTTTCACAGTGTGCCTTATTTTCCTTTATCAAAAACTGAGAAAAAGGTGAAGTTTGGATTCAGTCAAAGGACCACACTTGAGGACCTAGAGAGTCACATGTGGCCGCGAGTCCACAGGTTCCCCACTCCTGGAAGGATCATCGCCCCTGCTTTGCTTGAATTCATTTTCAACAGGGCTTAAATATGGAGCTATCTCATGGGATCCCTCTTTTATTTGGTGTAGAGGAAAACACTAAAGTAAGAGTGAGAAAATCTGGGTCCTTGTCCCAACTCTAGCCGCATAATCTCTCCAGGCCTCAGTTTCCCCATCTGGAAAATGAGGGAAATTGCCTATGTGATATATAAAATGATTTCTAGCACTATATGGAGAAAAAAGTCCCAGATTTTGTTGGAAGATATGGATTCAAAGAGAGCTAGAAAGCTGGTTGTTTCTGTCAAGATATTAGGAGACACCCTGTTTTCCAGAGCTAATGCCAAGCAAGCAAGCTGTTGCCTGAGCTTAGCATAACCACAATTCTTTGTGCTCACCCTCTCAGCTACAGCAAAATCCCACAGGAAGTCCTGCTATGAATCAAACTTGTCTTCTTGTTGCCATTGCCCCTCACTGTCAGGGCTGTAGCTCACTGCATAGCCATTAGTATAATTATTAGTATAGCTCACTGCATAGCCATTAGTATAATTATTGAAGTCTCCCCACACTGCCTTGGGTCCCACCCAAGGTGGGGCTCTGGTTCATGTGTCCCTGCTTGCAAGCTGTTTCCCTCACTTTGAAATTAGACTGTTTGATTCCTGACTCTCCTGCCATTAGCTTGCTTTGCTTGGCCTCCCATCACCCACAGATTAGAGGTCGGTTCTATCTGGTTGACAATCCAAACTCTTCTTTTACATATAGAATACCTGAGGCAGGGAGGAATAGCGTGCTTTGGAATGACTTTGGGCAAATAATTTAAATTTTCTGGGCCTAAGAAGGGAGGACATTCCAGGCATGGAAGACATCTGGTGCTAATGAATAGAGGTAGGTGTGTGAAGAACAGGGAGAAGCAAGAGAATGGCTTGGGAAGAGAATGGAGCAGAAGATACAGCACAGCCCAGATTCATTCTGGTCCAATTCCCAGGCCATACTGAGAGCTGGCTATGCTCCTGCCTCCACCTCCACCTGGAACTGAAGGTTCTACTTCTGCTCTGATCGGTGAACCTCTATACATCCTGCACATTGCTTGGTGTCACCCCCCCCCCAATGCCTGGTCACTCTTCGGCATGTGTACCTCTCTCAGCCCCACTTCTAATTTTACCAAAGCATTTTTATCTTTGCTAAAGTCATGTTAGAATATCTCTAGACACTCGTTCATGTAACTAAGATCAGGATGGAATAAGAAAAAGAAGCAGCTGCATCATGCCTTCGTGGACATATGCCCTCCTCTATGCCCTATGACTTCAATTACCATGTACTCTGACTTCCCTGTCTCCTTCCAGACCACCACTCTTTATGGAGGGAAGAACACTCTTTCCCCAGTAGAATGGAAGCTCCTTGAGGGCAAAACTGTCTCATTTTTGTGTCCATAGCCTTAGAACTTTGCATAATGTCTGCTGTAGTGAGTGCTTGATAAATGCTTTTTTGGTAAAAAAAAATTTTTTTCTAGGTCCCAGTTTGTTTTTTAATCTGTAAAATGAGGGTGGTCCCTGCCAACATTACATCTATGATCTAAATCTGGTTCTTTTTTTTTTTCTTCTGTTGGACAAATTGCAGAAATTGGGGAGAACCTGTTCCTTGATCCCTTTTTGGTTCAGTGACCTGTTTAGTTTAATTTTATGGGCACTATAGATAAGAGAATTTCATTATGTCTGGAAGTCTGAAGGGCTGAGATTTCCTTTTTGGGTTTTTTTTTCCTTTTTAAAAATAAATTACAGATCTGTGAACCATCAAATCTAGCAACAATTACGTAAATCATCACTGTTACTGTTGAAACCCAAGCCAGTCACTTACTTCTCACAGGAATTACCTGATATTTCAAACCTAAGAATTTCTATGGGCTGAATTTGTAGGGAGGCACTGTTCTACCAAACTAAGCTTTCTTCCCACCGTGCCTTATTGTCATTCTGATACCACCAGCTTTCTTAGGCACCACATCGAAGGATCCAAAATAGAAACAAGAACCACCACAGAAGGAAAAGATAATTAGCTATAAAAACAAGCAGGAGATTTGTGGAAGGAGAATGGGGGTGGGGGAATGAGGGTTCTATGTAAGAGCTTTGCATATATTTGTACGTTAGTATAGGCAGGATTCAATAACTGGAATAAAACCTTAGTCATCTAGTCCAGCCCCATCTTCCTACAGATGAGGAAACCCAAGCCCAAGGTGAAATGACCTGCCCAACGTGAGCTAGCCATGGTACACAGAGGGCCAGGCCTCCAATCTGGAAGGCTTAGCTGCTTGAGTTCAAATCTGACCTAAAACACTAGATGTATGACTGTAGACAAGTCACTTAACCCTGTTTACCTCAGTTTTCTCATCTGTAAAATGAACTGGAGAAGGAAATGACAAACCACTCCAGTATCTTTGCCAGAAAACCCCCAAATGGGGTCACAAAGAGTTGGACAGAACTGAAAAATGACTGAAAGCATTACAGAGGAAGTAACAGAGCTGGTACTTCAACTCCACTCCTTTAATTCCAAAACTAGATATGCCTATGTGGGGGAGGTAGTGGAATAAGAGGGTGGGGTGTGTGTGTGTGTGTGTGTGTGTGTGTGTGTGTGTGTGTGTGTGTGTGTGTTTCAAAATAAGGGAAAGATTTCTGTAGTATAATAAAATGATTTTAAAATGTGGTCAGGTCAACTATGATGAGATACCCCTTGAGTCAGCTCTGCCCTTTCTTACTGGGGTTAAAGTGTTTGACTTAATTTATGTTGTTTGTATAATTGAAGCTATAGTTACCCTCACTTAACCAAGTTATCTGGCCTTTTCCCCCCTGACTGAAGTCTTTCTGGGCTTTAAATTATGTGCTATTCCTAAGCTTTTAAAAAATGTTAAAATCTCCTTCCAAGATGTATATGTCACTAAACTTATTCAACTTCTATTCCAAGATGATTCTTTCTCAGACTCTAGAGGAAAGTCCATTCTCTCTAATGGGCTTAAGTTCTTGACAATTTCACCCCCATTTACTGGGAAAATCCTCTGCTTAAATCGATTGCTACATTGACTGTTGACCTCAGTTCCATAGAACAACTCACATTTCTTCTCAGAGACCTTGGTGTTCATTATTTTCCCCCTTCATAAGACTCCCCTCCTCCAAGACCTCACACATCTTTCCTCTTTGGGGCCAGCTGAATCTCCCATTATCTGAATCTTACCCAAGATTATAAAGCCCTATAAACATTTGCAAATGTTCTGCAATTATATGGACATTCCCTCAGGCCCTCCCTTATGTCTTTCCTCAAATATTTTTGTACATTTCTTTTTCTAGAACCAGCAGGGAGTTTGCACACTGATTCAGAATGTCTACATATCATCACATATCATCATACACACATCTAAACATTTGCTCCCCTTTTCTGTGCTCTCTCTGATAAAGCAACTGAGGATGACAGAGTTGGGAGGGACCTCTAGACTTTTCCATCACTCCTTACCCATACCCAAACTCTCCAGGAGGGGAAGGTTCCTATTATTGTTAAAGTGCTATCTCCCTCACCAGAATCTAATCTGTAGCACAGGGAGCTCCGCCTAGGCAAACACCTTTATCTTTATCTTCCTAGTGGGTAAATATCCTGCCTCCTATTATCTTCTGTTTACAGTAGAATGGGGGTGAAGGTGACAGATCTCTTTCTATCTGATTAAGTTTATGAACAAAATGTTCTTGATTTCATAATCCCTTTTAATCTGAGCAAAGGCAAAACACCTATAATAAATTAACTGAAGATTGCTCAAACCCAGCTCACAGACCTCAAATGCTTACTAATAAAAGTACCACTCTAGGAGAGTGGGGGCCAACCTACAGTGTTGTAAGCATCAGCTGCACTCAGGGTGGGTGATTCACTTTAGAAGTCAGACACCTTGTGTGGTACTGCAGACCAAGGGCTGGAAGATATCTCAGAAGGCACCTAGTCCAGGGGTGGGGAACCTGCAGCCTCAAGGCCACATGTGGCCTTCTTGGTCCTTGGGTGTGGCCTTTTGACCTAGTACAAGTTTTACAGAATAAATCCTTTTAATAACGGTATTTGTTCTGTGAAGTTTGGATTCAGTCAAAGGGCCACACTTGAGGACCTAGAGGGACACATGGCCTTGAGGCTGCAGGTTCCCCACCCCTGATCTAATCTAACCCGTTCATTTTGTGTGTGTGTGTGTGTGTGTGTGTGTAAAATATGTATATGTGTATATATTTATTCATTTTAATGCTTATACATTTAAAAACACAATTCTGATGAGGGGTTCATAGACTTCACCAGACTGCAAAGGAGTCCACGACACAGAAAAAGTTAAGAATCCCTGAGCTATCCCTTCTATTGTGATCTATGGATACACTACAAGGGTACTGTTACTGGCAACTATCCTTCCTTGAGCCCTAGCTCCCAGTCCTGGTTCTGCTAACACAGAGGCCCATTTGTGGCCATCCAACAGATTCTGGTTGAACAGAGAGCAGAATCGGGCGCATGGAAAGCTAAACACATACCTCATCCTGCTGATTTAGATCTTTCAGATGTAGATCCTGAATAAGATATTCCACAATCCTCACATTATTGTTCTGAGCTGCAAAGTGAAGGAGATTCATCCCATCCTAAGGAAAGTCAAAGTGAGGCATTTGTTAGGGATCAGAAGCTCCCAATACCATTATGGCAGGTGCTTGTTAGACAAATGTGACCAACTGGAACAGACATACCTGATTCTTGGCTTTCTGATCAGCTCCAGCTTTCACTAACATGAGCATGATTTCTAGACTCCCAGACCAGGCTGCAAGGTGAAGGACAGTCAAGCCATGCTTCCGAAAAAATCAATGAGAGACAGATATGAGCATTCTTTATTTCATGGTACCCACATGTTGCCATTATAGTTAAGGGTGACTGACTCAGGCTGGCATGAATGAAATCTTGGATTGCTATTAGTTCAGACAGTGGAGGAGTGCTTCTGGGGAAAGACAGGAAGTATCCCTTACCAGGCTCAAATAGGTACAACAGACACATAGAGAAACCAGGCTACCTACCAAGCTGCCCCAGAAGCCAGACGTGCTCCTCAGTCTACATGTTGACCTTCTTTGACATTTGTTCCCTTTCATTTCTCCCCCTCAAGGCTACTGGCCCTTAGTGGCAATTTTAACCAGATTTCACCTGTGTAGATATCACAAGGTGAATGGACTGAATTGCCTCAAGGGCAGCCCTAACAGAGGCTAATGCTCTACAACTCAGGGAGCATCCACTCTGGAATTCCAGGTGATTCTGAGTTCTTAATGGAAAGTACCAATGTACCTTCACAGACTTAAAAAATAGTCTCTGCTGGATCAGTGCTCGAGGGAATACAGTCTCCCAAACAGGTCTCTTTTGGAGGATAGCGAGGTGTCTTTGCCTACTTATGTGTATAGATTTTTTTCCCCCTCACTTCATAAGGTTATTCCTCCTATCTGTTGATGACATTGCCATTCCCTTGATTTTTAGGCTTGAAAAGGATCTGGTCTTTTAATTTTTTCTTTTGCATCTTCTTTCTTCGAGGTACCTCTTACATTTGCTTTTATTTATTTTTTTGCTTTTTGGAGGGGGGAAGGCAGGGCAACTGAGGTTAAGTGACTTGCCCAAGGTCACACAGCTAGTAAGTGTTAAGTGTCTGAGGCCGGATTTGAACTCAGGTCCTCCTGACTTCAGGGCTGGTGCTCTATTCACTACAACACCTAGCCACCCCCTTTACATTTGCTTTTAAGAAAAGTTTTATTGAGATCTTTTGTTTTATACATTATTGTCATTTTCTGATATAGGTTTTTTCCCCCTACCTTGAACCCTCCTGGACATAATGAGCATATTCACTAGACATGCAATATTTGGAACTAGTACTTCACTCCCTCTTTATCAAAAGGAAGGAAGTGCATTTCATCAATTGTTCTCTGGGACTAACACTGTTCTTTGCGAATAATCTGACCTCAGCTGCCTTTTAGTGTCATTTTTGTTTATTTCCTTTATCCTATATATAGCTGATTTGTATAGAAGTTGTTTTTTATGTTGCCTTTAGACTATGATCTCCTTGACAGCACAGACAGTCTCCCCTCCCCCCGCCTTTGTTTATTTTATTTTCAATTTATGGAATAAAACAAGCATTTCCATAGCATAGTATAATAGAAAAGATGATTGCACATGAAATTGCAAATCTATTATGTACAAATTGCTATTTCTTTTAAACATATAATAAAGTTATCATGTAAGTTTTTTTCTTTTTTCCCATTTTTTCTCCCCCTCCCCATCCCTGATGGCTACCATTAGACACAGATAGGGGTGTGTGTGTGTGTGTGTAAAATTATTTTGCACATACTTTTATTTATCAGTTCTTTCTACAGATGCAGATAGCATCTTTCTTCATATGTCCTTTATAATCAAGTTGGGTATTTACAATAATCAAAATTACTTATTCACTCAAAGTTGTTCTTAAAACAATATTGCTATTACTGTATACAATATTCTCTTGGGTTCTGCTCATTTGGTTCTTTGAGTTCAGCATGGTACCTGGCACATAGTAAGTGATTAATAAATATTTATTGACTACTTACATTATTATAGTTGTCTCTTTCTTTCCATGTTTAATAAAATAACCTAATTTATGGTCCAACCATTCCAGAAAATAATTTGAAACTATGCCTAAAGGGCTATAAAATTGTGCATACCCTTTGATCCAGTAATACCACTACTGGGTCTAAATTCCAAAGAGATCAAAGAAAAAGGAAAAGGACCTATAATCACAAAAATATTTGTAATAGTCCTGGAAACTGAGGAAAGGCCCATCAATTTGGGAATGGCTGAACAAGCTGTGGTATATGATTGTGATGGAATACTATTGTGCTTTAAGATGAGTACCATGGTTTCAGAAAAACCTCAGAAGACTTAAATAAGCTAATGCAAAGTGAAACAAACCAAGAAAACATCATACAAAGTAACAGCAACATTGTAATGATCAACTTCAAAAGAGAGTCTTTAACAAGTTTCATATGGTTTGGTGAGATACAAAATCCATGAGCCTGAAGTGCATGAGTTAGCTATTGTTATATTATATTATATAAAATTATTATTATTATAGCTAACATTTATATAGCACTATGTATCAGTCACTATGCAAAGTACTTTGCAATTATTATTTCATTTGATCCTCACAATCACTCTGAAAAATAGGTGCTATTATCATCCCCATTTTACAGATGAGGAAATTGAGGCAGAGATTGAGTTGCTTGTCCAAGATCGCACAACTAGTAAGTGTTTGAAGTGGAGGTCTTTCTGCCTCCAGACCTGGCAGTCTATCCACTGCAGACCTTTTAGGGAAAGCTAATTCCTATCATAAGAGATAGGAGAAAAACCTGGTCCTACCACATAACTTCATCTGTTGCTTCATTGTGCCTTCCAGATTCAAGTTTAAAGCTTTCAATCTCTATCTTTCCCTGGCATACATTAAGAATTTTATGCATTTAAAAACATTTTGAGAAGATGTTCATTTTGATGTCTTTGGACAAAGATTCCACATGATAAAAGTAACTATTTTAAATTTGTTTTTCAGTGGAATTATATAACTTGATGTCATCCATCTATATCAAGGAGTTATTAAAATGTTTTGGTTTGACTTCTTTTTTAAGGAGAAATTAGACATTGCTAAATGCATAGTACATGTATGTCCATATGTGTACAGTATGTGCATATACATATATATATATAGCTAATGAGGCTAGAAAGGTAGGCTGGAGTCAGATTGTAAATAGCCTTGTATGCCAAACAGAAGAGTCTGCATTTTATCCTAGAGGCAATAGGAGGCCCCTAGAATTTCTTGTGCAAGAAAGTGACTTGGTCAAATTGTTTGGCATCTATTCACAGAAAATGGATTTCAGAGAGGAGAGACTGGAAACAGAGAGGTTTGTAAACAGGAGACTATTGTAATAGTCCAGGTGAGAGGTGAGGAGGGTTGGGCCAAGGTACAGCTATGTGAATAAATAAAAGAAGACTGATGGGAGACAAAAAGCTAAAGGTAGAGATACTCATGAGGAGGCTACTGCAGAGCCTAAGTCACATAGGGTATAATACTCATATAATTAATTGGCAGAACAGAACATTCATGATGGTAGTCTACCTATACATGTTACTTAAGCTCTTTATACACGTGTATAAAGTGTACCTAAGAGTAATTAGATTAATGATAAAAGTACTAAAAATTTTTTTATCAGGGAAGTAAAATATATGGGAAATTGTTCTATATCTCACCTGACAGGAATTCTTTTTTATCTTTTAACTTATGATGTAGTAATACTTGCTGGGGATATACTACATTTATAGGAAAAGATAAATATGTATATATATTGAAAAAGCTTGAAAAAGAAAAGTTAGGAAGAGTTTTCTCTGTTATTGATGGACTATAATTGGTTACTCAATATGAAACAGATCAGTACTGAATTTAGATAATGTGATAGAACCGGGCCAATCTCCACATCTACTTGTAAAAATATAGATTCTATTAAGACTTGGATCAGCGATTGCAACATTTTCCAACACCAAAAGGAGAAAGCAGACTATTCTCATTGAAAGTCATTAGCAAAGCCTCCTGGGAACAGGATTATGAAAGCTGAGATCAATAAGAAATGCTTCCCAGTTCTATAAAGTCTGCTCCTTGGTTAATGCCAACCTTCAATGCAGTTATTCACCTCCATATAAATGGAGGGAATGTCCAATATTCATATACCAAAAATGGTTATTTCCTCAATATTATCTCAATGTTATTTCTTTATCAGCAATGTTGTAGACAATAAGACAAAAAAGAACAAAACAGAAGGAAAAGATAACCCAGGAGTAAAATAAAGAGAAATCTTCATGACTGGCCTATGGACTGGTCCATACTACAACTGGCAAACAAACTGAACTACATGGAACAATGACATTGGCTATAATTTCATTCTCTGCAAGTTGGTGTCAGTCCCCACACCCCCACTGTTCAGTGGAGGGCCATGTTATAGCATCATCAGAGAATCATACATGTACAGCTGGGAAAGATCTCAGAAGTCTTGTGAAGGGCTCATGTCCTCATTTTATAGATGAGGAAACTGAAGTTCAGAAAGGTAAATCAACTTGCCCATGGTCCCACAATCCATAATTGTTAGAGATGGAATTTGATCTCAGGTGTTCTGACTCCAGAGCCAGTTGTCTTTCTGCTCTCCCACAGCAAAGTCTCCATTGCTTCTACTTAAGGTGGGGAGTATAGGTTTAAATTCAAGCTCCCTTTTCTATCAATGTCGCCTTGGGCAAGTCACTCTGGCCATCAGTTTGTTCCTCTGTAAAATGAAGGGTCTAGACTGTGTTATCATAAAGATTCCTTCTAGTTCTCAATCCCATGCATTTATAAGCATCATACGGGATAGTATATTCCTCTCTCTCTCTCTCTCTCTCTCTCTCTCTCTCTCTCTCTCTCTCTCTCTCTCTCACACACACACACACACACACACACACACACACACTAGTTTTTTTAAACCTGGAACAGAGTAGTAATAGAAAATAGAAAAGGGTAAGTGCAGGAAGCATTGTGGTTGGGTCATTTTGTGTATGTAAGCAGGCATGTCTGTGGTTTATTAGCTCAGGTGATTGGAACATTTTTATCTCAAGAGCAAAGTCATGAGTTTAGTCCCTCTGTGAACTAGTTTGCTTCAGCCTGTTCAATAGCCATAAACTGTACTATTTGCTCTCCTGCAAATGCATGCTATTGGTCCCAAGGGTCATTTGTGGAATTCATCATCATCACTGAACAAATAGCCCAAAGCATTATTTCTGTCTGGGAGGGGTTAGGAGTATAATTTCTGCATAGGACAGCCTCATTTAATATCTGCATGTATATGTTGTAAATAAGCATCTATAGCCACCACCATAGAAAAGACTATTGATTATTTGTTAGGGGAAAAACATTCTCTCTCTCTCTCTCTCTCTCTCTCTCTCTCCCTCCCTCTCAATTTAGTAGCTTTTTCTTCAACTATACTAGTTTTAAAGGAAGTATCTCAATTCTATTAGGTGAAGATGCACTTACCTTATCAGCAATGTCCACCCTGGCCTTATGATTGAGAAGGAAATCTACTGCTGATAAATGGTTTCCACCCACAGCAAAATGCAGGGCTGTGCGCTTCATCTAAATAAACACAGTTTGTAGGAAATGCTTATTGGAGGTTTGTTATGGTGAAGAATAAAAACATGCATTTTCTAAAGACAGAGCTGGAAATGAAAATTTTAGTTATCTCATCAAAACAGTGTTTGCTCTTTTTAAAAACATTTTTTATTTCTGGAGAGTCCAACATTTGCTCTGAGACCTTAATTTAAATATATATATATATATATTCAGTTCAATTTCCCCCTTTTTCCTTCTTTTCTTTTTTTTAAATATTATTTATTATATGGGATGGCTCTCTGGAGGGGCAAGGGAAGGGGTACTGGGAGAAACTGTGGTAATGTGAAAAACAAAAGCTATTAATAAAAAATATTTTTAAAATCATTCAGCTCTGCTTTTTTCGTTTGCCTTGAAAATACTATGAATTATTTCCAGCATAATTCAAAATGCATTAGGTTTCACATAACATTGGAGAGCTTTACAGCTCACTGGGATGTATGCCAGAAACATAAGGAATATAAAATTTAATAGGAAGAGCTGAAACCCAATGCGGAACCAGTCATTATTGTAATACAACAACAAAAAATATGCTAGCTTGTAACAGATGCCATTTCTTTTCATTAGCACAAAATCCTTGATAGAGGTTAAGATTTTTTCATAC
Source organism: Gymnobelideus leadbeateri (assembly GCA_011680675.1). NCBI lineage: Eukaryota > Metazoa > Chordata > Mammalia > Diprotodontia > Petauridae > Gymnobelideus > Gymnobelideus leadbeateri. Next base: position 125,083 of record WOXC01011362.1, read on the forward strand.
AAGAAAAAAAATGGAAATTTGTGACCGAAAATCTCCTGGGCAATCCTTTTTAACTACTCTCTCTTCAATTTATTTTGCCTATAAAGTTTATAATTTTAAAAAAATCCCCCAGAACATACATTATGCCTGTTCCCTAGGTGAGAATCTATAATGGTGGGAAGCCAATACTAAAACGCACAGTCTAAGGATAGCATCTTTGTTACCCAGTTGACTGACAAATGTAAAAGTACTTAGATATCCTCACAGACTAGAGTTTAGGGTACTTTTTAAAAAATTGAACTTATTGTAAACACTAAAATAAAATAGAAATTTCCATATAAAGAATAATAGAACAAGAGGATTGTATATGAAACCTTAAATCTTGATTATATGCAGCTTGCTTCATTATATATGAAACCTTAAATCTTGATTATGTGCAGCTTGCTTCATTATACACACACACACACACACACACACACACACACACACACACACACACACACACACACCTATGTCTGTCTATCTCTCTATCTAAAATGTAACTTTTTTTTTTGGAGGGGGAAGGCAGGGCATTTAGGGTTAAGTGACTTGCCCAAGGTCACACAGCTAGTTTTGTGTTGTGTTTGAGGCCATATTTGAACTTAGGTCCTCTTGACTCCAGGGCCAGTGCTCTATTCACTGCACCACCTAGCTGCCCCTAACATGTAACCTTCAAAGCTGTCTTACTTGTTTGATTCTTTTTGGCCTTCCTTCCTACTGTTTTCTTCTGCACATTTTTTTTTTAAATGCTTCTTTCCTTTTTCTCCCCCCCCCCCCCAACCTATACTTATTTTCTCCTCTCCCTCCTACCCCCTACCACTGGGGGGAAGGAGGGAAATTAAGATACAGCTTTTGTAACAAATATTTTGGCCTGCTTTTTATAATTCCACCACCTACCTACCTCCAAGGGTACCTACTTATTAACTTTAATGCCTCGAAGGAACCCACATGAAAGTCAGCATGGCAATAGTAGACAGAAAATAAGGTCTTAGAGTCAGAAAGACCTAGGTTTAATTCTGCCTCTGACACATACCAGCTGTTTGACCTGGAACAAATCACTTAATCCCTCAATGTGCCAGGCAGTCTCTAAGACTTTAGTTGTAGGGCATCTGGTGATCTGCATGGGTAAAGGGGATTTCCTAAATGAGAGTTCCTTATACCAATGAAATCACAATTCTATACCAGGAGAGGAGGTGTGTGTGTGTATGGGGTGGGGAGGGCGTGGAGGGAAAGAAAGAAAGAAAAAGAAAAACCTCCAGAAAGAGCTAGCCTTGGAGTCAGCATGCCTATGACATATACTGGCAGTGTGACCATAGCCAAGTCCCTTAATCTTCTTGATGACCTGACCCCATGCCTCACTAAGGTTTCAAATGAGTTTTACAAGTTTCTGATCTGCATACACAGAATGAGTTTTCTATGCTAGGAGTTCTCACATGCTGATAAAAGCAAAAATCCTGTCCCTTTCCTACAAAAAAAAAAACAAACAAAAACCTCCCATAATGGGTAGAGGAGGAAGTTTATCCATTTTTTATGGGAGTTGCCAGCAGCAAACAACTATTTGGTACTCTGTAATTTTAGTTTCTATGACACTAATACATGTACTCCGCCATCTTGGCTCCGCCCCCCCCAACTGATACATCTATACACACATGTATACATGCACACAGAGACCAACACACCTCTTGAAATGCACCTCCAGACTGTCTCAAGCCATCCATCTCCCTTCTCTCCCCTGCTCCTGTTCCACTTTCAGAAACATCACTAGGAATATACAGAGCTTTCCACAAAGAAGAGTTGCAGGAAATCCAGGGAAACAGGAAATCTGCATTTCTAGCAATGGACCCATTTAGCCATCCCCTGCTGCCCTTCATCTCTCTGAAATCTGACACCAGAGAGATAGGGGCTGAAATGGAAGGTTTCTGTCCAGAGAGGAATGTTTACAACAACCCAACAACAATGCTATGAAACAAGTCATTTTTTTCTAAAGACTTCAACTTTGGAGGAACCTAGCTACAAATGACACTCAGTGGAACAAAGTCAACTCAGATGAAGTAGCCAAGGATGTTCTGACTTTCCAGAATTTGAGAGGCCCAAATGATAAGCAGACTGAAATCCAAGTCCCTAATCTCCCCTATGGACTTACCACAGACCCACAATGTATTAAGTTAGGCAGGAAAGATTAAAAAGCAAGCAAACACCCTACATCCTTGCCCAAAGATAAGATAAACTCCCATACCCAGGGAGGTAGCACCCTCTGATTTCACCTTTCAATTCAATTCAACCAACAAACTTTATTAATAAAATAAAAGCAACTGACATTTATATAGCTCTTAAAAGTCTAACAAGTTCATGTTTCTGCCTGCCTCTAGGGCAAATATGAATGCCTCTACTTTAGAAAAAGAGAAAACTTGAAGAACTTGTCTATGGCTCGATGGCTAGTAAGTGTCAGAGCAAAGGACTCTTAATTTTAAGTCCATTTCACTTTCTACTACCCAATTGTATCCATTTCTACTACCCTAATTGTATCCATTAAGTCAATTTATCCAGTTTTTCCCACTACCTTATCTAATAACTTTCCCTTTGTTCTAAGGAATGCAGAGAATTACCATATGGACCTAACTCCCTAGGAGTTGTTCTTTAACACGGAAAAAAGCATCAGTAGACTAACCAGTGATACACGTTGGAAGTAATTAGGGCAGAGGAGAGGTCTAGTGTGCTCAGAGAAGTTAGAAGATAGAGCAATTCCTTTCCCCTGGGGTAGGGGTGTCATGAAAGGCTTCACAAAGGATGTGGTACCCTAGTTGGGCTTCTAAGGAAGGGGTAGGATTCCAATAGATGGAGCTAAGGTGGGGGTTGTCTATTGCCAGGCAAAGCTGGTATAAGCAAAAGCATGGAAACATCTGAGGACAGGAGAGGAAGAGAACATGCACAAAGCATAGTTTGATTGGGCTGTCAAAGTACAGTAAATAAGACAAGATAGTTGAACCCAGGTAGTGGAGGACCTTGAATGCCAAGGTCAGAACTTTACACTATATGTAGTATATAATCGGGAGCCACTGAAAGTTCTTGAGTGATTAGAGTAACAGATTAAGAGCATTATTCTAGCAGTAGTGTGAAGGATAAATTGGGGACAGGATATACACAAAGTACGAATACTAATTATGAGGCTATGACCATAATTCAAGATGACCTGGATAAAGGTGGGTGAGATATGGAGCTAGAACTGACAGGGGGCTGGCAACTAATTTGATGTGGGAGATGAGCGAGTGCAGACAGCATGAAGCAGTAAAAACATTGACACTGGAGTCAAAGGACTCCCAACTACCATTCTTACTAACAGTGTGACCCTGCCCATATCATTTAACCTCTGATTTCAGTTTCTCCATCAGTGAAATGAAGGGGGTTGGACTAGGTGGGTTCTGAGAGGTCCTTTTCACTTTTAGATCTAAGAGTTTCTGAATCAAAAATGTCATGAGTTTATGGACCTAGGTAATTGGAAAATGTGGCAGTACTATCAATAGAAAGGAATTAGGAGGAGTAGATCAGGGGGAAAGAGATGAATTCAGTTTTAGAAAGCATGAGTTCAATTTTAGATTGAAAGATTTTGGTGTTCATCCCGGTAGAGAGAACCAGAAGACAACTGTAAATATATAAGTAGAATTCCAGGGGTGTTAACATTGCTCCAGGACTTTTAGAGACTTGGTCTATCTCAACCACCACTCTCAATTCTTTTCTACCATACATATAGTCTATACTCACACTGTTCACAGCATTTATGTTAACTTTCTCCTCAACCAACTGCTCCATGATATCCAAATTGTTTCTTTTAGCAGCATGGTGAAAGCGTCTCTCATTTGGCAGCACTGGAGGAAGAAGCAAGTGCAAATGAGAAATGGGAACTGTGGGCATTAAAAAAAAAACATAATCCAATTTAAACAGACATTTATGAAACATGCAAGGCACTGTGGTATGTGTTGTGGATAATGGAAAGATACACGATTCTGCCAGCCTGGGGAAATTCCGGCAGAGGAAATCCCTTCACTGATGCAGATCACAACTTAACCACAACTTAGTAGATATGTCTTAAGTGCAGAAGTGATGTGATATTCCCAAGACCACCTGGCAAGTAGGGGTCAGGGGTGATATTTGAGCCCAGGTCTTCCAAACTCCAGACTTAGCACTCTAGCCAAACTACTTTTCACTGGTGATCTAAAGACCAAAAGAGAATTAGAGTCCGCCCTCAAGCAGTTTGTAAGCAAACTTAACTAAGTGTGCATAACTCAAATGATACCCTTCCCCTTTTGTAATTTAGGATAGTTGGATTTTCTTTCCTTCCTTTCTTTTCCCTCCTTTCTTTGCAGTCATTCATTCCTCCTTTCCTTCCTTCCTCCCCTTTCCTTTTCCTTTCTTCCTTCTCTCCCTCCCTTCTTTCCCTCATTCCTCTTTCCTTCCTTCCCTCCCTCTTTCCTTTTCCTATTCCTTCTTTCTTTTCTTTTGTTTTCTTTCTTTCCTGCCTGCCTTTACCATTTCCAAAACATCAAGCAAAAAGTAGAGCTCGTCAGACCACCCAGAAGATGGCAATGCATTCTCTATCCTGAGACATCAGGTGAGAGCCCCTGATTTTGGGGGGGGGGGGTGAGCAGAGGGAAGCAGGAGGAAGATTGCTGATAACTACTTTGGCCAAGATGAAGGGGGAGGAAACCTGGCTTCACTTACATAAACCGACTAAGAGAAAAGAACAACCTGCAAAAAAAAAAAAAATGCCTCCAGGCTAGGGCTGGAAGAAAATTTGTTTTTAAAACACCATACTGTATAAATGCAAGCAACATCTGTGACTAATAATGTTTTATTGCTTTATTTGTGTTATCTATAGCCATCTACTGTCCAAGGACTAAGTGTTGTCCAAATGGGAGCATTGGTCACTGAACACCTTGATTGGAGACACTTCTGTGTTCTAGCACTGTGGGAAAGAGCCTCTGGGATCATTTTGCTTTTCTAGATGACACTAAAACTGCCTATTGGTATGACTGAGGCCAAGTTGCCTTTCTTAGGACTCAGAAAGCATGAGATCCTGTGGCCTCAGGAGTAGTCTCTGTCTTTTCCTGGAGTAAGAAATCTTTCTCATTTCCTATCACAGCCCAATCAATAATGTGAAGATTGTTGTTGTTCAGTTGTGTTTGACTCTTTGTGACCCATTTCTTGGCAAAAATACTAGAGTGGTTTGCCATTTCCTTCTCCAGTTCATTTTACGGATGAGGAAACTGAGGCAAACAAGGTGAAGTGACTTGTCCGGGGTCACACAGCTAGTAAGCATCTGAGGCCAGATATGAACTCATAAAGATGAGTCATCCTGATTCCAGGTCCAGCACTCTTTCCAGTGCCCCACAGAGGTTCACAACCTAAATGTCACTGACTCCATTGAACCAGGGGTTATTAACCTAAGATCTATGAACTTAAAAAAAAATAGATAACTATATTTCAACATAATTAGTTTCCTTTCTAATTTTATACATTTTTCTTTATGCATTTTAGAAATCATTATTCTGAGAGTGGTCACTGGACCACCAGAAGTAGGTTTCAATAGACTACCAGAGGAGTCTAAGGCACTAGCAAGTTTGTGAATTTCTGCATTAAACTAACATAGTATTTTCACTATTTTGTTCTTTGACTGACAGGGAAAGTTCAATTCCATGGACCAAGATGGCAGTCAACAAAGGACAACCCACGGACCAATTCCATCCCACACCTGTATTTGTATAGCCCGATAGCTACCATTCTTAGCTGATGGGCCATATAAAAATGGGCAGCAGGCCACAGTAGGCTGACCCTTGACCTAAAAGAACATGAGGTTGAAAAACAAACACCCCATTCCCTGGCAAAAGGCCAGAGAACCAAATGAAAGATAATCTGAGACCAGAGACTTTGACTTCACTAATGTCTCTCATAGTTCATTGTTCATATTCTGAGCGTAGTGGTGGGGACTTAATATTGACTGATTGACTGAGGTAATAGTTTAAGTTTTCCTAAAGAACAGGATAATGATTCAAACTAAAATGTACAGGTGTGTGTGTGTGTGTGTGTGTGTGTGTGTGTGTGTGTGTGTGTATACTGTACACAGAAACTTTTATTTATCTCCATCCCTCATTCTTTTTCTACTGTAACTACAGTGGGGAAAAAAAGACTCATGAGGGGTTTGGTGCAGTAAGAGGGAAATGTACTGTCATTCACATACAAAAAGAATTACCTCAATGCATCAACAACAAAGTGTCCACTTTGAGTTATTTTCCCAATAGCTGTGATAGACTGTCATCCTCTTACCCATTCATTCATTCATTCAAGTGTTTATTAAGCAACTACTATGTGCCAGGCATTGTGCTATATGCTGTAGCTACAATGATAAAAAGGAAATGGTACCTGTCCTCAAGGAGATTATATTCTAATGGAAGGGAATAACAGGAAGGAAGGAAGGAAGGAAGGAAGGAAGGAAGGAAGGAAGGAAGGAAGGAAGGAAGGAAGGAAGGAAGGAAGGAAAAAAGGAAGAGAAGGAAAGAAGGAAGGGAGAGAGAAAGAAAGAAGAGGGGGAAGGAGGAAAGACTTCCTTTCCTGTTGAATACATCCTACATGCCAGACACCGTGCTAAACACTGTATAGACATTATATCGTTTCATCCTCACAATAACACTCGTAGTAGGACCTCTTTATCTATTTTTTAGTTGAGTTCAACTGTTCATGACCCCATTGGAGATTTTCTTGGCAAAGATACTGGAGGAGGGCTGCCATTCATTTCCTTCTCCAGCTCATTCAGTAGATGAGGAAAGCAAAGCAAATAGGATTAAATGACTTGCCCAGGGTCGCACAGTTAGTAAGTATCCGAGGTAAGATTTTAATTCAGAAAGATGAGTCTTCCTGACTCCAGGCCCAGAACCTATCCACTGTGCTGCCCCCCTCTTGTAGTAGAAGGTAGGTGCAATTAGGATGCCCAGTTTACAATCAGGGAAACTGAGGTAAACAGATTTTTGTTGTTGTTTTCATTGTTTTTAAATCACTTGCCCAGGGTCACCCAGATAGTAAGTGTCTGAGGTCAAATTTGAACTCAGGTCTTCCTGACTCCAAGTCCAGCATTGTACCCACTGTGCTACCTAGTTGCATGGATAAATATAAAATACACACAAAATAAATGCAAGCTCATTGTGGGGGAGGGAGAAAGCACTAACAGCTAGAGGAGATGGGAAAGACCTCCTCCTGGAGAGACACTTGAGCTTGACGCTCCCTTGGAGGGAGCTGGGGATTCCACAAAACAAAGGTGATAAGGGAAGGCCCTCTCCCAACCTGTTTCCAAGTGATCATAACTCATGTAGTAGGGATAGGGACTACGTCTGTGATTTCACTGGTAGAGGGACCTTCTGGGTGAGGAAATTCCTGCCTGTGTTCCAATATAGTGTTAGAGAGCAGCCTTGAGCATGAAGAGGTCAAGTGACTTTTCCAGGGTCACTGAGCCATAGGTGAGGACTCAAGTGGATCTGAACCTAAGGCTTTCTGGTTGTAAGACAGCTTTCTATTCACTCTGCCATGCTTCTCCATACAAAGGCTTTACCATGGGCACCAAGCCCATGACCTTTGTTAACTTTGCTGGTGCCATACTCTGACTCAACCGAGATAAGCGACCCTGACAATTTCACAATGTCACATGAAACTCGTCAATTGCCACCCCAGCCAGATTCTTTGGTTCATGCTTTTCATGCTTGCTTAGGCTGATTTCACTGCATATGTACTCTCCTTGGGATCAGAAGGTTTTGCAAGACTACTAAATGATTAAAGTTTCATAGTGCACAAAATAAACTGCAACTCTCTGAAGTCACTATTTCCTCTTTGCTGTTTTTCATCCCCAAGGTCGAAGCCAATTGTGTGACTTAGCTAACTGTTGTGCTCTATGCAACCGGCCTTCATTCAGGAAACTGCAAGTGGAACATTTAGAAATGTGAAACAGGTGATAGAACATTCTCTCCAAAATGACCTCCTCAACCAGTTCTAAACCAAAACTGTTCCGTAATCTTGCCTCCTTCCCAAGTCAGTTCCTAACTACAATTTGCCTGCCTTCCTTCCTTGTCTCTTCCCATCCCCCATAAAATCTTGGCACCATTGAATAGGAATGTTGAGATGAAGCAAAAGTTCCCATCACACCCTCATTGTCTGCAGTATGACCTTTTGTTGCATTTAAAGGATGTTTCCATCCATGAAGGTACTACAGGAGGAAGCAGCCAGAAGACAGGTTTATTGTGACATTATGTTAGCCCTGCTCTCCAACTTCAGTCCCTTCCCCATAGCTCTGCTGCAGTTTTCTGTTATTTATCTCAAGACAGATCATTTAATTGCTGTTGGGCATGTACAAAAATACTAAGTCTTTCAACATTCTGAAGGTAGCAGAGGGAAAGTGCTGTGTGAAGATATGACAACAAGGAAATCTGAGCTGCTGAGACCACCCTCTTAACCTTTATCTTATGAGAATGCTAGGTTTTGTTTTCCTCCCTGTCAAGCCTGTGATTTCCTTGGTATAAAGAACTTTTTGTTGTTATTGTTCAGTCCTTTCAGTTATATCTCTTTGTGACCCCATTTTGGGCATTTCTTGGCAAAGATACTGGAGGGGGGCTGCCATTTCTTTCTCCCGCTTATTTTATAGTTGAGGAAACTGAGGCAAATGGGGTTAAATTACTTTCCTGGGGTCACACAGCTAGTAAGTTTCTGAGGCCAGATTTGAACTAAGGAAAATGAGTCTTCCTGACTCCAGTGGGCCTTCCAGACCTGGCACTCTATCCACTGCACCACTACCAATGAAGAAACTCCTTCTATCAACAGAGGTCAACAACTCCTCTACAACTTAAAAAAGTTCTCTGAGGAGATTCTACTATTTAAACAGGCTTATGCCCAAAGAACATTTGGAGAGTCAAGATCATAGTGCCATTAAAGGATAAGTATTTTCCCCAAATATTTCAAAGCACTTTCATATATCTTATTTAATTTAGATTTATGATATCTTTGAAATAGACTGAGACATGTATGATGTTCCTATTTGACTTTGAGAGAAACTTTTATTACTCAAAAGGCATTGACTAAGCACCAGTGAAACCTATAACTATGAGGGATGTTGTGGGTCATATAAAAGAAGCCACCCCTACACACACACACACACACACACACACACACACACTTGCTCTCATCTAGTTAGAGAGACAAAATAGCATATATGAATCAATTAGAAAATCGTTCCAAGACAATCTACAGATTAGGTGGTAGAAAATGTACAAATACAAAAGGTTCTAACTGCTCTAAGGCTTAATAGGTGAGTCCTAAAGAGGGACCCAAGATACATAGAAATTACCTATGGGTTACATGACTTAGTAAATGTCTGGGACAATATTTGAACTCTTCCTGTCCCCCACCCCTCTCCCCTTTATCTACTACTACAGTACTGCCGTGATTTATGTAATAGAGAACTCACAGTGTACACATATGACATGAATTATCTGATCCATTGCTCTAAGAATGATCCTTAGGAAGGACATCTATCTAAGCCAGCAGGCAGGATGATATACCTTTCATTTAGTTTCCTCTGACTTCTTAATGCCACCCCATTTCCCAGGTGAAACTGCTCTCTCCAAAGTTACCATCACTTCTCTTTTTAAAAAGAGGTTGTTGACATTTTTCCGTTTCTTGCATTGCCATGGTTATCCCAAATATCACTCCTTCTTCTCCTAGAGAGCCATCCCATATGACAAATAGTATATTTTTAGAGGGGAAAAAATCAGCAAATTAATCAATACATTGATGAAGTCTGAAAACATGTTTAATGTGTTAACCCCTGTGACCCTCCCACCTCCATAAAGTGGTAGGCAGAGTCTTTTCTCATCTCTCTTTATCTGAGTCTTGCTTGACCTTGATAGTTTGGTTATAGTTACTTTTGAGTTTTAGGTGTGTAGTTGTTCTTTCCACTTACATTGTTATAGCTACTGTTGATACTGTTTTCTTGATTCTGCTTACCTTACTCTGCAACAGTTCATATAGAGCTTTCTATATTTCTCTATATTCATCACACACATCATTTTTTACAACACAGTAATATTCCATTACATTCTTATATCACAATTTGTTTAGCAATAATCCAATTTTGTTAGCAATTCTTAGCTATCACAAAAAGGGCTGTCATAAAGATTTTGGAGCATATGGGGACTTTTTTTCCCCTTATTGATACCTTCCTTGGGGTATAAGCCCAGTAATGCAATTTCTGGTTCAAAGAATATGGGCATTTTGGTCACTTTGTATGCCTAATTCCAATATGGTTATACCATTTCTCTGATCTATCAACAGTGTATTGGTATGCCTATCTTACTACATCCCCTCCAACATTGTTGCCATTTTGGGGGGTCATTTTTGCCCAGTTATCAGGGTGTGACCAATGCACTCTTAATTGTCAAGTCCAGTGTCCTTTTCTCAGTTCTTCTCCTTCTTGATATCTGCATCATTATACTTGAACCCTAACCTCCCAGATATTCTCTCCTCTCTTCATTTTCAGCACATTACTCTCTTTTGGTTCTCCTTCCTGTCTGGCCATTCTTTAGTTCCTTTTGCTGGAGCATCACCTGTGTCCTGCCTTCTAATTACAGTTATATTCCAAAGCCGTATTCTGTATCTTCCCTTAATAATAAATCTATGTCTACTCTAAAACATATTTTGCTTTTTGGTTTGTTGCATAGATTGAAAGAATAAGAAAATAAAAGTGCCTCAGATAATCCAATCTCTTCTCTCTTTACTTCTCCAGTGATTTCATCAGCACCATATGTTTATTTATCATCTCTCTGCAGGTGACTCTGTTTCTATTTATCCAGGCCTGGTCTCTCTCTTCATCATTGGTCCCTACACCTTCTACCACCCCCTCCCACTGGGTGTATCTACTTGGATGTCCCATTGGTACTTCAAACTTGACATATCCAAAGTAGAATTCATTATCTTTCCCTAAACCCAGACTTTCTCCAAAACTTTTCTATTTCTATTGAGAACATGATTATTACACTGTGTAATAGATTCACCATACCCACCTATCTCCTTGGAACTTATGCCAATGTTGATATTTTCTTTCTGCCCTGGGATCCACACAGAAACTGAAGCCTACACAAATAGGCTTCTAGTTATGTATAACTCATCACTGTTGGGTTACTGAAACTAGAAAAGTTGATGATGTTGGATAGAGGAAGGAGGTAACATTGGTAGGCTCTTAGATTCAGCTCTCCAGGTAGTAAGATGTGATTTCAGCAGGGAGTGGAGAAATAGGTCCTTTTCTACCCTGGAATAATGGGAGAGATTTTGAGGAGGGAAGAGTAGAGACTCAACTAGCTAGATTTCTATCAGCATAGAATCTTGGTGTTTTATCCTGGCTCCCCTTTGCCTCTCTTGTGTATTTCCTTTCTTTTTCATTAGCTTTTGAAAGATTATTGAAAGGTCCTGAAAGGTCTTAGAGAACTAGAAATAAGTAGCAGTCTATCAAAGCAATGGGCAATAGCACAGAGGCTCTCCATAGGCATAGAGGCCCTGAGAAAACTTGGCTATTTGACCCAACTCTACCAGTGCAGAAAGGTAAAATATAAAATCACCACCACTATTTATGTTCCAATGAGGCTTAAGTATTCCACTAGCCTTCCAAATGATTGCAGAAATAGTAATAAGTTGATTCCTCTGAAGTGCACATGATCCCACTTGATGTCCCAGCCCAAGACAATACAAAAGGTTAGTAGGAAAGGTCTGTTGTCCCAGGGTGACAGAGGAACACAGTACATAACAGGCCATGCCCTAGCAAGCCTGGGCAACAGCATCAGTGGCAGCTGTCTGGTTTCCAGACCTCTCAGCCCACAGATGGTAAAGGGGTCAGACAACATTGGTCAGTAGAGTATTATAGGGGTGATTCTGCTGGTATTGGGGGCAGGACTTTGTTGTATTGCCCATACTTGGATCTGACTCACAGTCCTGTATCTCAGTCCCAGGTCAAGGAGGAGCACTAGCACACAAAAGTTTGTAGCCCCAGGGAAGTGGGGACCCTGGTCACAGCTTTGGGATAGAAAAGAATGCTGGTGGTCTCACAGTGACCAGAACACAGGCCAGGAGAGTAGTAAACACACCTCTTCCTAGATCATATTACCTTAGAAGAAACAAAAATTTCCAGATCCCCAGAATTATTTATGAAACAGCTGCACAAAAAACCTGAAGCTTGGGACAGTGTCTTCTCCACTCCATAAGTAGAGCCCTACTTTAGCATAGAGCCAAGAAGTAGGCTAGAAAAATGAGCAAACAGCAGAAAAAGATCCTGACTAAAGAAAGTTACTACGATGACAGGAAAGATCAAAACAAACTCAGAAAAAGATAACAAAGTCAAAGCTGCTATATCCAAACCTCAGAGAAAAATATGAATTGTTCTTAGGCCCCGGGAAAGCTCAAAGGGGATTTTAAAAATCAAGCAAGAGATAGAGGAACGTTGGGAAGAGAAATGGAAGTGATGCAAGAAAATCATGGAAAAAAAATCTCAGCCCCTTGGTAAAGGAGACACACACACACACACACACACACACACACACACACACACACACACACACACACCAACCTGAAGAAAATAACACCTTAAAAAAAAGAATAGACTAAATTGTAAAAGCACAAAAATCAAATGAGAAGAATGCATTGAAAAGTAGAAATAGCCAAATGAAAAAAAAGATACAAAAATTCACTTAAGGAAAGAACTTCAAAAGTAGAAGTGACCAAATTTGTACCAAGGAGGTACAAATGCTTACTGAAGTAAATCATTTCTTAAAAATTTGAACTGGGCAAATGGAAGCTAATGACTTTATGAAACATCAAGAAACAATGAACAACAAAATCAAAAGAATGAAAAAATAGAACATGTGACTTATCTCATTTAAGAAAAAAAAATCTGACCTGGAAAATACAGATAATTTAGAATTATTACATTACTTAAAAGCCACAATCAAAAAAAGAGCATATACGTCATCTTTCAAAAAATCATCAAGGAAAACTGCCTTGATAGTCTAGAAACAATGGATAAAATAGACATTGAAAGAATCTACCTATCACCTCCTGAAAGAGATCCAAAAATGAAAACTAAGAGGAATTCCAGAACTCCCAGGTCAAGAAGAAAATATTGCAAGTAGTCAGAAAGAAATACTTCAAATATTGTGGAACCACAATCAGGATAACACAAGATTTAGCAGTTTCTACATTGAAGGATTAGAAGACTTGGAATGTGATATTCTAGATGGCAAAGGAGCTAGGATTACACTCAAGAATTACCTGTCCAGCAAAGCAGTATAATCCTTCAGGGGAAAAAAATTGATATTCAATGAAACAAAGGATTTTCAAGCATTCCTGATGAAAAGATCAGAGCTGAATAGAAAATCTGACATTCAAATATAAGATTCAGGAGAAGGATAAAACAGTAAACAGGAAAAAAAATCCTAAGGGATTCAGTAAGATTAAACTATTACATCCCTATATGGGAAAATGCTAAAAACTTTCTTGTTATTAGGATAGTTAGAAGGAGTATACATAGACAGAGGGTACAGGTATTTGTTGAATATAATGGAATAATTATCTAAAAAAAATAAAGTTAGGGGGTGGTTAGGTGGCGCAGTGAATAGATCACTGGCCCTGGAGTCAGGAGGACCTGAGTTCAAATCCTGCCTCAGACACTTAACACAAAACTAGCCATGTGACCTTGGGCAAGTCACTTAACCCCAATTGCCCCCTCCAAAAGGCAATAAATGAATGAATAAATAAATAAACTTAAAGGGTGAGAAAGAGGAGGAGAAAGGGAGAGGTAGAATTAGGTAAATTATCTGACATAAAAGAGGCAAGAAAGAGCCTTTACAGTGGAGAGAATAATGGGGGAGGTAGAGAAAGTGAAGCTTACTCTCATTGGAATTGGCTCAAAGAGGAAATAACATACACATTCAGTTGGGTATAGACATCTATCTTACCATACAGGAAAGTAGGAAGGGAAAGGACAAGAAAAGGGAATGCTGGGCTTGTAGGAGGATGAATTGGGGAGGTAAAAATCAGAAGCTTTTGAGAATGGACAAGATAAAAAAAGAGAGTAGGATAAACAGGGGGGGAATAGGATGGAGAGAAATAGTTGGTAATCACAACTCTGAAAAAAAAAAACTTACAGCAAGTTTCTTTGAGGAAGACCTTATTTCTCAAATACATAGAAAACGGAGTCAGATTTAGAGAAATAAGAGCCTTTCCTCAATTGATAAGTGGTCAAAGAATATGAAAAGGCAGTTTTCAGATGAAGAAATCAAAGCTATCTATAATCATATGAAAAAAATGCTCTGAATCATTATTGACTAGAGAAATACAAATGAAAACAACTCTAAAGTATTACCCCATGCCTATCAGATTGGTGAATATAACAGAAAAGGAAAATATAGGAAAAGGAGATGTGGAAAAATTGAGGCACTAATGTCACTGTTGGTGAAGTGGCATATTGATCCAACCATTCTGGAGAGCAATTTGGAACTATTCCCAAAGGGCTATAATATCATGCATACCCATTGACCAACCAATACCATTACTAGATCTGTATCCCAAAGAGACTGAGAGAAAAAAGAAAAAAGGAAAAGACCTATACATATAACAATATGGCAGCTCTTTTGGTGGTGGCAAAGAATTTGAAGTTGAGGGCATCACAATCAATTGGGGAGTGACTGAACAAGTTGTTATATATAATTGTGATGGAATATTATTTTGCTACAAGAAATGACAGCAGGATGTTCTGAGAAAAACCTGGAAAGACTTACATAAACTGATGCAAAGGAAATGAGCAGATCCAGGAGAACATCATATGCAGTAATAGCAATATTGTATGATGATCAACTTGAATGACAGCTATTCTCAGCAAAACAATAATCCAAGACACTTCTGAAGGACTTATTATGAAAAATGCTATCCATTCCCAGAGAGAGAACTAAAGGCATCTGAATGCAAATCAAAGAATACTTTTTCTTTATTTCATTTTTCTTGGGGGTATTTTGTCTGTTTTCTTTCACAATATGACTAACATAGAACTATGTTATGTATGACTGAACATGTATAAAGTTCTATTAAATTACATACCTTCTCACTGAGGGGGGATAGGAAAGAGAGAGGGAAAGACCTTGGAACTGAAAAAAATTTAAACAATGAATGTTAAAAATTGTTTTTACATGTAATTAGGGAAAAATTAAAATGTTAAATTACAATAAAAAAAAAAAAAGACCATAACTCAGCCTGACATGGAAAGCTCTTCATGCTCTGGCTTTAGCTTTCTTTTCCAGTCTTACTTAATGGTACTCCCCTTCATACATTCTATGTTCCAGCCAAACTAGATTACAGGATGTCAGCGATCCATACCCTGCCTTGGTGCTTTTTCATGGGCTGCTCCCTTTATATGTTCCCTCCAGTCTGCCTCTTAGAATTACCAGCTTCCTCTGAGGCTTTTCCTTTTCTGATGTCCTCACTTGTTAGGATTCTCTCCTTCCTCAAATCATCTTGCATTTACTTATCTTTTTAAAAGCTGTACCCATCCTCAGTAGAATGTGTGCTTAAGAATGAGGGCTGTTGGCTTTTTCTTTGTATCCTCATCAAATAGTACAGTGCCTCGCACTGAGTAGGCACTTGACAAATCCTTATTGAACTTTACTGTTGGAAAACGTAAACGTAGAAAGATTAAATGATTTGTTTAAAGCCACATAATAAGTTACTAGGAGAGGTAGGAGCTGACATTAAGAGAAAGGTTGTACTGAATTGTTTTCTCAGAGTACTCCAGGATCTACAGGTTTAGGGATCTCAGAAGCCAGGTAATCCAACCCCTCCATTTTACAGATGAAGAAACTGAGGGTGAGGAAGGTTGTGACTTGCCCAGGATCACATAGGCAATAGCATAGGAGGAATTCAAACTTATGTGGATCCTCCAACTCCAGAGTCAATACCCATTCCATTGTTATATGCCTCCCTTTTTTCTCCTTTATTTGAAAAATGGAGGGGGAGAAAGAATGATTTAAAACATTATCTTTCCCCCAAATCATAACTACTTTCATTGCATTTCTAATAAAGAAAAAAATGAAACAAACCTTATTTTGATATAATTTCAAATTTGGCCTAGAAAACCGGCTCTTGGGGGTGGAATGGGGTGGGGTAGGGAGTGGGGCGGGGGGGAAGCTAGGGGGAGACGGGCAGGAACCATCTGGTTAGTTCCAATAAACTTCTTCCTTCAGGCCCTAGGTTTATTTTTGGTGTGACTTTTCAAGTGCATTTGAATTCTCATTTGAGAGCAATGCACTGAAAAGTGGAAGTGGGGGTGAGGACATTGGGGGAGGGAGCCTGGCCCTCTGACTGAACAGCACTCTGCCCTGGGGAGGCTCTCATTGTTGTTTGCTACAATGTGGTTTGCTACAACAAAGCTAGCTGCCAGGCTGTTCATTTTCCCTGTATCAGTTTTTCTTAAATCCAGCTCCTCTTCCTCCAGTCTAAGTATTGTCCAGATTCTGGAATAGTCTCCCCATCTCCTTCTCCTCCCTGTATCACTCTGCTTCCCACTCCTACCTTGCCAAATACTTACAAATGTCATGTCTGGCCAATGCCTCCTTCTCCCAATCCTCCTTCTCTTTTGCATTTTTTGAAAACCCCTTCCAGGACCAGGTCAGAGTGTTCTTCAGATTATCACTCAGCCCCTTCATGGCTCCTCCCAAACTCCCCTTCACCAGGGTCCCTTGTTCTGATGTCATCTCTGCTGGTACCACCTATTTCCTACTCCCACGTTCAGACCCCAGGGCAGAATGATTGTGGCACAGGGAAGTGGCCAGGCTTGGCTTGCAGGTAGGTGTATGTATAATGGGTGGGTAGGCAGTGAGAGAGGAAATAACTAAGATTAACTTCAGCCAGGGCTACGGGAATTCCTTCCCGGGAATTGAATGCCCGGGGTGTCTTGGTATCCTGAATGCTTAGCACAGCGCTTGGCGCTTAACGGGCATTTAGTAAGGGCTGCTGTATTGATTCCCTGAGAGCAGAAAATCTTTTAGGCCCATGTGCAGAGTAGTGCTTAGGTCTGCAGCTGGAAAGAGTTGATGAATCAGGGTGTGGGGCCCCACCATGAAGCAGAAGGAAGTAGCCCATGAAACCAGTGATGTTTGATGCATATTTCTTAGTTCTCTGTTCTTCCTCTCAACACCTTATCTCTTTTCCCAGAACCTGGATTATTTTGCCTTAAGAGCTGTTATGCCTGACTTTTAAAATTAAGCATAAAAATCCCAGAGAATCAGCAAAGAGACACTGATACAATTAATAGCTTCAGCAAAGCTGCAGGCTACAAAATAATCTCACAAAATTCAGGTATTTCTATATAATAAAAACAAAATCAAAGAAACAATAGAAATGGAAATCCTATTCATAATAACAAAATTATAAAATATTTTGGGGGTTAAAGCAACATTCAGTACATCTACAGATTTGATTACAAAATGCTCTTTTTAATTAATTTTTTTTCAATCAGCAAAAATTTGCCTTTTCTCACTTCCTCAATCCCACTCCCACTGGTGGGGGGGGGGGACGACCCAATAAGAAAAAACCATGCTACAAACACATATAGTCAAGCAAATCAGATTCCCATTGGCCAACAGGGGAAATATCTAGCTACACGTGTTCTCTACCTTGGAAAAATTTCTCTCTCTTTTTTCTTAGTCTAATCTTTCAACTTATTTGCAAACTTGATCTTATTTTTATTGATCTCTTATGTTTTTATATCACCTTCACTTACAAATACATCCCTTCCCTCTTTCTGGCAAACCATTCTTTGTGACAAAAAATTTTAAAGGGGAAAATACTTCTGGCTTCCTTTAAGTTTATTCAGATAAAGTCCCACCTTCTGATTCCCCCTTACCCTAGTGCTTGCCCTTTACTTTTATACACAATTATTCTGTATATACCTTGTTTGTATGTAATTGTTTCCATGTTATCTCCTTCATTAGACTGTGAGCTCCTTGAGAGATTAACTTCTTTTGTCTTTTTATGTATCCCTGGCACTTAGCACAGTGCCTGCCATGTAGTAGTTGATTAATAAATGTTTGCTGACTTAACAGTTCAGCAAAACTAATCAAGATATCCATAGCTGTCTGATAGTATATGCTGTATTCCAAATCCAAAGCCCCCTCACATCTGGAAAGAAAAAAAATGCTTTCCCCCCCCCAAAAAACTCTTTCCTAGAGCCTGAATCACAAAAGAGCTGAAACAGCCCTGAAGTTGTGATCTCACTTATAAAGAATCCGTAATTACTGGAGCCTAGAATACACTGCTTAGGAAAAATATATGGCAATAAATGGCAGGACTTTGGTATATAACCAACAGGTGGCAGTAGTAGCTCAGCAGAGGGCTAACAAATGGCTGAAAAGTAGAGAAAGCAGTTCAGCAGATGACCTCAGCAGCTTGCAGCTAACAGCTCAGAGGAGAGAGCAGCCACCTCTGCAGGAAAGCAGCAAGAGGCTTCAGAGGCAGAGATCTGTACCCCTAGAAACACAAGTCATCCAGCTCACTTGTATTCTATTTCTTACTGCTGTTGTAGGAATCAGTTGAAAAAAAAAGTGTGCCCTTCTGTGTATAGGGAGATGCTCTTTGTTATCTCACTAGTCTGTTTAATTAAGTGCCTTTGCTTTGAATTAACATGTGCTCTGATAAAAGGGAAATACAGTATATGGGCAAATCCTACAGTATGAACTATGATTTTGAAGGGGTGCTGACTCAAGGAGATTTCTGAAGCCTAGGTATAGCATTCAGGAAGTCGTATCAAGAGAGACTCAATCCAATTTGATAGAATTGCCTTCTTTTATAAAAATCTCCTAAGAAATTTAGCATGTCACTTTCAACCATACTCTCCCTACCCTCTTTACCAATTAATAGGTTTAAAGGATAATCAAATTTCTGACTTTTAACATTAAATTTTTCTTTGCCTGAAAGGCAAAATTAAAAAGTTTTAATTTAAATTAAAAAAATTTAATTTAAATTAAATTTTAAATTAAAAAATTTTAAATGACTTTTTTCAATTAGGCGTTTATTGCATCTCTATTCCCCCTGATTTTTTTTAACAAAATTATGTCACTAATCTTAATGGGCTCTCACTATAGCAAGGTAAACATTCTATTCCTCCTTAATCAATTACTTATCCTACTCTCCACAGTGGATGTTCCAAACCTTCTTGTGTTTCCTCAAGCCTTTTGTGCCACCTTTATCATCCTCTTAGCTAAAGATGTTGCCTTATACTTTTGAAAAAAATTATGCCATTCACTGAGAGCTCCCCTTTCTCTCTTCATCTCCTCACATCACTCAGCTATCTTCCACTTTTCCCTCACCCAAGTCTTGGATAAATGCCTCCCCCCCCTTTTTTTTGGTGCCAAAGCCAGACTATTTACATGTACCTTTGATCCATACCCCACTCACTTCAAGGTTCTGTATCTGCACTGGGCTATTCTTTGTGCTCTAGACTATCTTACTTGGTGATGTCATTAGCTCCCATACATTCAATTTGTCATCTTCAATAGAGACACTTCCTAGATCTAAATGTCTAGTCCTACTCTCTCTCATGTGCTATGGTCACACTCCACTGTCTTTTGGACATCTTGACCATACTAAAGACATTTTAAACTCAATATGTCCCAAACAGAACTCGATATCCTTCTCTTCTAAACTTTCCTTTCCTCTCCACTTTCCTATTATTGTCAAGATCACATCTATCCTCCCAGTCACTCAGGCTTGCAACCTTGGTTTTATTCTTGATTATTTACTCTTACCCTCCATATCCAATTCATTACCTAATAGTATCATTTCCACCTTTACATTTCTCATGTTATGTCTTTCTATATTCCTAGCCACAACCCTGTCCTTATCACCTCTATCAAGAGGTGATGAGTCTAGTGCAATTGCAACTGGTCTTTCTGCCTCAATCTCCCCCTTCTCTAATCTATTTTGCACTCAGTTGCCAATGTGATTTTTTTGAAGCAGAAATGAAACCATGTCACTTTCCTCCACCTCTCATCCTTGTGTTCAAGTAGCTCCCTGTTAACCTTCAGCATCAAACTTAAATTTCTCTGTTTGGCATTTAAAACTCATAACCTGTACCCTTCCTACTTTTCCAGTAGTCTTATACTACTTCCCTCCACACATGCTCTGATCCAAATATATGGCCCTCCTTACCATTTCTCTAACATGAATCTCCACCCCCAAATTCTGTGCCTCTACATTGGCTGCTCCCCTCCCCTCTGCCTCTTAGATTCTCTGGTTTCCTTCAAGACTCAGCTTAAACCCTATTTCTGAAGGAGGTTTTTCCCAACCCTCCTTCCTTTCCTCCCAACCACTCTCTTTCCCGAAACTGCTAATGTCTTCCCTTTCATGTTGCTTGTATCTGGTGATTTACATCGTGTCTCTCCCAATGTAAACTCTCAGGGATTATTTTTTTTTTAACCATTCTTTTTATTTCTAATGCTTAGCACAGTGCCTGGCACATAATAGGTACTTAATAAATGTTTTTTGATGACTGAAATAAGGAAAAGGAACAAGGCAGCTTGAAAACTGTTAGAAGAAATATAATTTTTTTCAGTTTCTAAATAAAAGTTCCTTAAAACAAAACAAATCCTCAACTTTGTTTGAACTGGCCTATGGAGAAGAGATTATTCACACTTTAATCAGGACAGATTAGAGAACCTGGGTCATGCTAATGACAGATACAGAAGGACCACCACACTGGAAGAATCAATGGAGCCAGGGAGGAGTTAAGAACCTTAGCTGAAGAAAGAAAATCAAAAAGAATTGTGGTTAGTGACTTCTTTCCATCTCTTCTATAGTTTCTCTTATCTTGCAATATTCTTATTAAAGTAAATCAGGCACTCTTTCACTCAGCGATTCATGGTTTGCTAATCCAGTATGTAACTAAAGAGATTTCAAAACCACCTCTACCTCTCCCATAAAAAGGTGCATTATTCTATGTAGAATGGTTTTAAGCTCCTCTAACATTGAGTTATTTATAATAACTATACCTTTCTACACTATTTTTGGATTATTTTTCCTTATCAAATGAAAAATAAAGGATAAAATGAAATAAATAGTTTGGGCAGTGGTAATGAACTATAACCTCGCATAAAAGTTAACCACTGGGGATCTAGAAAGTTTACGTAACCAGAAAAATCTCATTCCCTAAGAAGTCAATTTTAAGTTTTATGATTCCAAGATTCTGGCACTGGTGAAAATGAACTTTGAATTTATTGCTTAGTAAATGTTTACTTCATAAGGTTTTTTCATGTTAATTGTCTATATGGTATATTATACCTGTCTGTATACATAACACAAACAACAGTAAATATTATGTATGTTGTCCAGATTTTGACATGTAGTTAGATGTCAAATAACCATTCAGCAAGTATTAATCACCTACTATGTGCCTGGTACTGTGTAAGGAGCTAAGAATACAGGCCCAAAAGACCAAAAAGCCTAGATCCTGCCTTTAGGGAGGAGTTCACATTCTATTAGGGGGATACAACATGTATATACACTACATACATACATACATACATACAAATTCACTAGTATGTATATCCTGGATAGGTATTTCAGAGACACAATGAAACTGGGCTCAGAACTGGATAGAAAAAAAGATTTGGGGAAATTATGCAACACTTTTAATATAGAGAGTTCTCACTTTATGTAAGTTTGCATAATGCGTAAAGAATTTTGGAAGAAATCTGAGGATTCTGAAGGAGGATCCAATTGAACTACTTGCTGCAAAGATTGCGGAAGGAAAGAGGGTGAGGTGAAACCAAAAAAGGTTCGCAGCAAAACAGCTGGCAGAACCATTTCATAATTTTTTCTCGTATTGAAAAGATTAAAAGTTCAAAGACCAATTGAGGACAATATTGCTTGCTATAATTGGATATGCAAGGGGAAAAAAGAGAGCCATAGTCCAAACATCTCTAGATAGCTTCATAAAAAAAGCTGCATATCTAGCCACCAGTAATAAAGGCTAAGTGGAGTGAGAAGGGGGGGAAACATCATACCTATGTGAATTTTACTGCACACTGTACAGTACTGTGCAAACTTTATCATTGACTTTACTTTTCATTTTGTCATCATGACACCATATTGAATACATCTGCATTTTAGTATATTTTGTGACTTGCATAAAGCTATTATATTTTGTGTATGCCTTTGTTATATAAGCTAAGTGAAGTCGATGGGGATAAACTCACATTACGTAAAATATGTAAAAATTGTTTTATGCAGAGATCTGCAAAATGGTTCACTTACATAAAATGAGAACTGCCCCAAATCCTAAAACATTTCCTATTTTATTTTCCACACACATAACTCTTTGATATGCCCTTTATATAATGTGAGAAGAAATCTCTTACCCTTTTACTGTTCAGAACCTTACCTATAGGCTGCTAATACCTCCTTCTATGTGAACATAATGAACATGATGTGTCAAACATGTGAAAGCTTTATAATGCAATTGTTTTATTTAAGAATTTTTCTGTTTCACCTAACTGATTAATCTGTCATTGACAAAAATAACTCATCTCAACTAATTTATTTGCTTTCTCTGTTAATTTTAATAATGTGTCATATATGTTCAATTTAATCTTTAAAGACTGAAACCAATAAAAGCAAACATACACTCTACCTTCTATTATTTTAATTACTAGCCTCTTAGGAAAAATAAAACATAAACTCAAAATTTTAAAAAACAAATGTTAAAATTATTTTTACATGTAATTGAGAAAAAATATAAAATATTAAATAATTTTTTTAAATAAAGAAAAAAGTTTTGGCAAAACACTTAAAATCACAGTTTTGGAATTTTTTAGATAGTTTCATATGAATTCTGGTTTTTAAAACCAATGACAGAAAAGCAATGTATGTTTAGGCTCATATCAATTTCTGTGTCTCATATTTTGAAATGGTGATAATTTTCATCACATTGACTTGCATCAATGATCTGCATTCTTTTTTCCCCCTTTTTTCTTTTGCTTTTTGGAGGGGGGAAGGTAGGGCAATTGGGGTTAAGTGATTTGCCCAAGATCACATCACTAGCGTTAAGTGTCTGAGGCTAGATTTGAACTCAGGTCCTTCTGACTCCAGGGAGGGTACTCTATTCACTGTGCCACCTAGCCACCCCAGTAATCTGCATTCTAATTGATATCTTAGGATCCCTATGTAGCTCAAGAAAGATTTTACCTTTCTGCATCTTTTAATTAACCCTGAACACATTATGTATTTAAAGCATATCTCCTGTCTGCTACGAAAAAAAAAAAAAACAACACAAAACTCTAAAGCTATTCAGAACAGGAACTACTGATGCATGTCAACTTATTCTGGCAAAAACTGAACACATTTGTCATAATAACTCTTACCTTCTACCACTATGAATGTATCTAAAGTTCATTCTGTTTTTTTTTTAAAGGGGTGAGTTTTTTTTAAGTTTAAATAATTATTTTCTATCATTAGAAATTTTATGTTGTATTGAAAGCAAGGGGTCAGAAGTGGGATTGGCTATGTAATGATGTCAGATTCTATAGTACACATCAACGAAGGTGGTTAAAACCAGAGATTTTACTCACCCTGGAAGACCTATTCACCCTTTTAGCTTTTGGCTGAAACTAAGTTTAATAGAAGACATCTCTGAGTAATCAAAATAAGTTTTTATTTTTAATGATAAAGAACAATTCATGATACAATGTCCAGACAAATTTCAAGAATCAACATAAGGGTCATGAATTTCAGCTACAGAAAACAAGTAACAGGATTCAAAATTCAGGCAATTGTAATTTACTGTCAAAATGAGGAAGTAAGGAAAATGTAGATCGTACATCAAAGGTCATGCATCAAAGCTATGACTCTACCATGTACTATGACTTTACCAATACAGAAATAGGTCCAAAGAAAAAGAAATCCTACATAATCAATCTGAAAAACACTTTCTTTTTCCTTTTGCCCAGTCTCAGAAAGTGATAGAGAGCAAAATAAAAGTTGACAAGGATCAATAATTGTATCTCACTTTCACTTTATTAAGACACCAGCTCTTTGTTCTTGGGGTTTTCCTAGAAGATCGATTTTTTTCTTTAAATTGACATTTATCCCAGAAGGGTCTAGGTTTCCTAGAATTTTTATAAGAACACCAGATATTCTAGTAATAATTTTGAGATACTAGCGTTTCTGTTAATGATAAGGATAGAGAGTAGACCTTTGATTTCACTGATCTATGGATTTTCCAGGTGAGGAAACTTTCTCTAACAATGCAGGGTGGCACCTTCTCTGCGATCTTAGAGAGCTGTCCGGAGTACTGAGAAGTTAAGTGACTTTTTCCATGGCTATAAAGCCAGCATATGTCAGAGAATTCTGAGGCTGACTCTCTAGGCACAAATACCATGATGCTATTGCTCTTGAGTAACATCAATGCCATCCTACCTACATTCAAGTGAAGGCTTCCTTGTCACCACTGAAGAAGAGAGAACGAAACATCATCCAATACTACAGCACAGAAGTACAACACTGCATAAACTGTCTTGAGGCTGGTATAAATCATTTTGCTTTGTGAGCTTGTTTCAACAACAAGCTTGTTAAAGTTATAAAGTCAAGCCAACTCAAATGTTAATAAATGTTTAGCCTAATAGTTGCAAATTTCAATTTATGGTGAGGTCAAATTTTATTGCTTTTGTTCAAATGTTATGTTTAAGATCTCAATATAAGTTATCCCTAAAAACCTTGCCTTCTTACATATTTAATTCAAATACATACAGGTAAAACATGGGGAAAAAAGCCAAACCAAACCAAAACCAAAACCAAAACAAAAACAAAAAAATCACAGAAAAAACCTGGGGGAAAAATTACCCAAAGTAGCAAAAAGTAAAAACAATTTAGTTTGATAAACCCTAACAAAGTCTGAAATTTTTTTATTAGTAAAAAAGTAAAACAATTACTTTTTTCTTCTTTAAACAATAAGGTAAACTTTTTTATTAATTTTATATTCTGTAATTAGTTTCTTTATAAATATTAATTAAAATATTAAACTATATTTAACTAAAGTCTTACATAATTCAGAGCTTTAGTACATACCACAATCTTTACAACTGTACACTTTATCTTAAGTATTTCTCATAAAAGTAGTCACGTGTGCATACTTGTAATCCCATCCCTGCTGGGGGTGCTGATGTGTGGATTCCTTCAGCTCTGGAGTTCTGAGCTGCTACAGTGGACTGAGCCAGCCAAGTATCCATACCAAGTCTGATGTCAACATCATGAGCTCCTGGGAGGGGGAGTGATGAGGAGGAGCCAGATGGATACAAGACCAGATTGCCTAAGGAGGCTCAAACTGGCCTATGTCAGAAACAGAGCAGGTCAAAGTTCCCATGCCAATCAATAGTGGGATCAGGTCTATGAGTAGTCCCGGCATGTCTAGCCAAAGCAAGAGAGGGAGCCTCAGTCTTAAAAAAATTTTTTTAAGTGAATTTTTTAATACACAAAGAGTTAGAAGTGATAAAATAAGATACTGTTCTTCTGAGCTGCTATATAAATAGGGGAATATAACTTTTGGGTTTTTTTTTTGCTTTTTGGAGGGGGAAGGCTGAGCAATTGGGGTTAAGTGACTTGCCCAAGGTCACATGGCTAGTAAGTGTTAAGTGTCTGAGGCCGGATTTGAACTCAGGTCCTCCTGACTCCAGGGCCGGTGCTCTATTCACTGCACCACCTAGCTGCTCCCAGGGAATACAACTATTTCCACTTTTAGGATTAAATATTTAAAAAGTGAACTATGTGCCTACAGAGAGCATCTGTCATTGTCAAGTGTCCTCCTTTGACAATATTCTAACTATTCTAAAGGATGAAAGATATATTTTTTAAAAAGGCAGATAAGCAAAGTGAGTAAGCAGCTTTTTGGTTCTTAACGGGCCCACAAGTACAACTACTGTGATTTTTTTTATGTACCCTAAACAAATAAACACATTCTATTGGTTCCTGCCAAGACAAAGTTATAACGTTAACGTTACTGATAGCCACACTGGAAGATTCTAGGATCAAGTCACTTGCATTCATTGAAATCAATCTGTAATTTTAAAATAAGAATTTAAGATATTCAGTTAAGAAATGACCTCTTCTAATATAAAATTCTCGTTGTTCATTTAAAAAAGCTATCAATAGTGTATTTGGAATTGTTTAGTTTGGTTTTCTTTGATGTTGAATTCTGGGTCATCAGTCCTGGTCTGGAACACAAAAGAACATAAACTTAGTTGAAAAGTATGCAAGGACACATTTTTCCCTCCACAGCTTTCTAGAAAACTGAATTTTGTTTTTATCATGTTAATTTCTTTACAGAAAAGAGTCAAGCACCTTCTTATGAAGCAGTGCTAAGGCCAGTTTTTGACCATCTTTGTTGATTAAATTAACCATACCTTTTTGTTTTTCCTATGATATTCACAGTCTTCTGCATTTTGCCAGAGCTCCCTACAGAAACAACAAAAAACAGATAAGGAAATCCTAAAACGAGCAATTTAAATATTATTAAAAGGAGTCTGTCAAAAAACTAAAAGAAATTTCAGAAAAAGAAAAATGCCCCTGAATGGATAACTAAAGAAGACAAAAGTTTCTGGTAAGTTTCATAGTTTTTATTAGCAATTGCCAATGAAAACTAAGCTCCCATCCCAATTTCTTTATAATTTTACTAGCTGACTTAGTGTTTTACTTAATCCTCTTTTAGAAATTTGGCCAGCCACTGCTTCCATGCCCTATATAAGCCATCCTTTTCTTTCTTCTTTAGTTTAGTATAATTGTTGATTCAGAAATGATTTTCTGTATTAAACCAAATACTGCACATTATTGTATTGTATGCTGCAATTATGTATAAGTATAGAAAAAAGGAGACTTTGAAGTGGATGAGAACATCCAAAAATCAGTGAAAGGCTTCCTGACTGTGCAATTATAAGCGATTTGTCACTCTGCCTTTGTAAATGTACTTTGAAGGTATTGCCTCTTGAGGTAGACTCAACAGTTCCTTAAATCCCTGGGCTTTCAGTTCTTTCTGGTCTTGATTAAGCACATTCCAAGTCCTTTTTCCAAAGTTCAAACAATAGCAGTGTCAAATCCATTCAAACTCAGAGTAGCATAATTATATTTTCTTAAATGGAAACACAAAACTACCCCCTTTATAATTGGATGTACTTTGTACTGAATGGCTTCAATCCACTAATAAGGATATAAACATTTAGAAAAATAAATTATTTAAAAGCAAACTTACCAGTACTTTTAGAATTTTCTGTTGGACAATTAATAACTGGACTAACTTTGTCTTTCCTTAGTTCCTGGATAAGACCTTTATTTAAGCAAATGTCTACATGACTATTGAAGAGCATCAGATCAGAAGTCTTTTGCTCTAAGTTGCAAACAGGGCACACCAATGTTTTATGTCTTGGCAAAGAGGTCTGGAGGGCTGTTTGCCCACCTGAAGATCTGGCATCATATTCTTCATTTTCATGGGGAGAATTCTGATAGAAATATTCATCAAGAGAAGACTTGCTCCAGAGGCTAGAACACTGTTTTGGGCTTTGCTCATACCCTGTTCTTGTGTTTAATGACTCCATACTTTTTCCTTTAGAAAGAACATTTATACTTACTGAAGGCACAAAATCTACTAAAGGTCTTTCTGTAGTTTTATGGGTTTTTAAATCTGGATTTGCTTCAGAACAAAAAGACTGTGATTGTGGGACAGTCACCATTTTGGTGTCACAGTCTATCGGTGTCCTACTGAGACATTCATCCACATGCCTGTTAAGTGCTTCCAAACAGATTCTTCCTTGTTCCTTAAAACAAATAGGGCAGGTAAAGATCTGACAGTCATCTACATTTTCTGATATTTCTAAATCCTCTTTCATTTCTTCCTTTGAAAGACTGGGTGGCTGTGAAACTTGGAAGTCTTGTTTAGTCTCAGGCTCACATTTAAAGATATCTTGGTGGTTCCAACTCATCTCTGACCGCTTTTTAGTGAAAAAACTCTCCTTGTGAGATGTTTCTGGAGGTTTCATAACTTGATCTTGGTCATTTTTCTCTAGCACAGACCCAACTGGATCTAGGGCATGGCTTCCAGCTTTTAAGAACTTAATAATGCTTCTTTGTCTATGCTTCCGGTCTTCCTCACTGGAAAAACCTGATACCCGTACACCTGAATATAACCAATAGCCATAAAAATTAATTTAATCTTCAAAGCACTAATTCCAATGAAACATATAAAACCTTTTTTGGCATAATATTTCCTGACAAAAATTGTCATTAATTCAAAAGATACTCTTTTATGACTCCTATTAACTGGGAACTTACTCACTTATATAATAAAGAAATGTGTTGGGGTGGCTAGGTAGTGCAGTGAACAGAGTACTGGCCCTGGAGTCAGGAGGACCTGAGTTCAAATCTGGCCTCAGACACTTAATACAAAAACTAGCCATGTGACCTTGGGCAAGTCACTTAACCCCAATTGCCCTCCAAAAAGCAGAAAAAAAGAAAAAAAAAGAAATGTGAAATAATATCTTCTGGAGTGGGTATGAAAGTACAAACATTTTTGGTTTTTCAATTATCATACTTTATTCAATCCTGTTTAAATGTATGGTACCCTTGGATATGAAAAATGATGATGATCACCTACCCAGCAAAACTGAGAATCATGTTTCAGGAGAAAATATGCTTAATCAGTGGAACAGAGGACTTTCAAGGATTCTTGATGAAAAAACCAATGTTGAATAGAAAATTTGACATTAGTAATGTATTTAAGCTTACAAACTCTCTTTCTCCTTATCTAGTTTTTCTTAGGAATAGCACATTATTGTGTTGGCTGGATTTCTGAGTGTTGTTTATGGCAAAGAAAGGAGTGTACCGGTTCAGCTGCTGCTGAACATCATGCTTTGCAGCTAAGATAAAAGGCAGTAGAATGTTAAAAACAATTTAAACAATTTACAGAAAAAACAACAAAACAAAACATAACATGAAGGCCAAAACATGCCCTTTGTGAAAGGGAACAAGGGAAGAAAAATCTATTAATCACCTGCTATGTGCCAAACACTGTGTTAAGCACTCTACAAATATTATCTCATTTGACAACATCATCATTTCTTATTTGATAATATTAGCTTAACAAAGTAAGGAAAAACTGAAAAATGTTATACCCATAAGTCTTAGTCGTAAGGGCCGTGGGTAATCAGCATCAATCTCTACTTTTAGCAATTCCTTAGCAATAGCAAATATTTCTTCTGCAGTAGAAACAACAGCTGCTACAGTAGATGCTCTAGTTTTTACTTCAAAATTCACATTCTTCAGCTTAATTGTAACTGTTTTGCCCTGTAAAACAAACCAAACATGTATATACATATTAGTCTGGATTTGCTCAAGTCTAGATTGTAACAAAACTGGAGTGTGACCCATAATTGTGGGTTGTTTTTTTTTTTTTGTATATACATATATTTCTTTCCTTCCAAAGATTCTCATTCTGGGGTACAGTATTTATTTAGGACATATCCTCAAATGTGTTTTTCTTTTTAAAAATTGGAACTTTTAATAAAGTCATTGCTCTTCTCTCCTTTTTCTTAATCAGTATTTTCCTTGAAATGGGGTGGGGAGGGGATAAGGGTGGGACACAAAAGCAGTAGGGGAGAGAAAGAGTTCTGGCACAAATTCACCAAGGGGGATCTTCTCACTGAGAAGTTCCAGATAGCTCAGTAAAAGGGTCACAGAAGCATCTCTCCAGTATAGCTAATAAGGCCTTACCTTAAATCCCATTTCCATAGGATATTTGTATGATAAAGAAAACAATCTATGTTAATCTTTGTCTTGCCTACCCCAGTTGATTAGGGTCTAATCCTCAGGAATCAGGTTTATTCTTGGGCAGACCTAAATTTCCAATTATGTTGAGGTCCCCAACCTCACTCCTTCCAGACCCCCCCAGTCTCTCTCCCAGACTCCCTCACTGGCTATCTTGGATTAGACCCAAACTCAGACTATATTCCTTCTGGTCTGCACTTTATGTACAGCGTTGAGCTGGAACCAAACAGTAGAAAAGCAGTGGGTGAGTTTTTCAGGACTTTTCCTCACTGGTATTCATTTTTTATTGACATCTTCATCCAATCTATACTAGAGGGTGGAAATAAGAACAACAAAGCAAAATGAAATACCTTAAGTCCTTCTTTCTGTAGATCCTGAGCAAGATCACTACAAAGTTCTTGGCACAAGTTATACAGTTCCTCTGCTTTACTTATCTCACTGAATGTTCTAAATAGAAAGAAAATTCAGAACACAAAGTTAAGTAAAGTTGAGGAACAGCTGAAGGACGATATTTCATGTACTATATTACATGTTATTCACCAAAACAAAATCTAGTTAGATAAAAGTACTTTCCATCCATACTGTAAAACACAGCCAACTAAAAGTCAAAGAGGTAAACTATTTTTTTGGACAAGGCTAACAAGGGAGTTTGCTTTGCTTAATTCTAAATATTTGCTACAAGGGTTTTTCCTTTTTTCAGTGGAGGAAGGGAGGGAGAAATTCTTGTAAACTGGAAAAAAATGCAATACAGACATATACATATAGGTATATATGTGATGTTAACTAAATTTGCTAAAAGGTATATTTTAGTGACCTTATTCCTTAGACAATATTACAATAACGGGTGATTAAAGTCCACTAATAAACAATGATTATGTCACATGAATACTAGGGTCTATAATGCATACCCAGTGCTATGATATGGTGCAATATCTTAAAGTGGGAAAGATGATCAGTCCAATGATTGCTATGATAAGCAAAAACCATAGGACCTAAGAAACTGATAATTATTCAATACCTGACTCTTACCAAAGAGATACATACTTGCCCCCCTCCTCTCACAAGACTAGAAGAATATTTTGGTGCACTTATATTATTTTTCTAAATTATTAATGTGTCATCAAGTTAGTTATTGTCTAGGAACATTCATGGTAGGTAAGCTCAGTCTCAACAAAATACTTCCCTTATACAAAACTTAATTTTAATTCTACATTCTAAATAACTTTAAATTATAAGTTTAGAGCCTCAAAGGCAAACACTTTAAACAACAGAACAAAAAGAAACCTGACTACATCTTATAATGACACAACATTTGTTCCAGAGTCAGTTGTCTGTGTCAAGTCAGATCACCAACTGATTAGTGCAAAGCTCAAAATCAATACCAAATGAGAAGGGTCAAGATATAACAATCTGTGTGATTATAGCAGTTCCAACTATAGTAGTTTTAAACAATTAACTTTAAAAAACAAGAAATGGACAAAAATACCAACACTGACAGAATTGCCATTTATTAGGAGAAGCTGAAGTGACACAATACAGGTATCACAAAGACAATTCTAAAAGAGTCCAGAAATGGCCCTAACCTGTAAACATTTGCTTTTCTTGGCAGGCAGAGGGACATGGTGTTCAAGGGCAACACCATTACAAGTTCATTTGTAAAACATTAAGGAGCATAATGGAAGGTGGCCAACAGTCCTGCCTTGAATACTGGTAAAACAATTGAAGTTAAATAACCCTGAAGAAAATTTTGTGAGACCCAGTTTGATCAGATCATTCTAAGAGCATCTGAAGATGAAACCTCAAGGAGAATAATGACTATATAGATGTGAAATAAGACAGATTTGTCTTAAGTTTCTGCTGGGACAGGGTTAGATAAGATTACAACAAAATTAGAGGTGCTTTTAGTGTAGGTTTGTACTATGTGGGGTGACCAGGCTTACATGGGGGGGGGTAATGAAATACAGATATACTGTTAATGAGGACATGGGTTTTGGAGGTCCATGCAAGTTCCTAGGACTTTAGCCAGTTAATTTTATCAGGACTGCCAAGATTGAGTCCTTAAGGGACCTGAATCTACTGTACTTGCCCAGACTTATTCATCTCCCGTAACAACTATCCCAAATTGCCAAAAACGGACTGTCATAGATTGGCATACAAACACACAAAGGAGAATGAAAATTCAAACAACTATTCTAAGTTAGGGTTGCCTTGGAACTCTTGGGCTGAAGAATGGGTGATGTAAGGGGAAGAATTGAATAGTGGGCTATTTTGGAAGAGAAGAACTACTGAGAATGCAAGGTCCCATATGGCTAAAGTATGTTAGCCTGGGTTTTCTTAGGACAACACTCCTGCCTTATGGTTGTGTTGGGTAAAATGGACAATAAAATAAAGTTTGCCTAGAAAAAAGACACTCTTATTCTCAATCTGTACATCACTCTATGACTCCCAACTTTTAGTGGAGGTCATGCCTGATCTATGTAGTTTCCATAGTGATCTATACTCATCAGTGCCGATAATAGAAGTATTACATTTGGCTTTTTATCACCTGAATACTTCACCATATTATGTGGGGAAATAGTATTTAAGAATATGAAGTTAGGAAGAAGAACTAAATCTGACTAAATATACTAAAAAGAAATCTGTGCCTGAAGTGCCATAATATTAAAGATACTCAAGAATAAATTTTCAAAATATCTCAAAGTGGGGAAAATCCCAAAAGAGACTAGGGAAAAAGGCTACCAAAAACACAGCAGCAAGTACAGCTCAAGGATGAAGTATTTATGTTCTATTAGGCGGCGATGATACAAGTATCCCCTCAGAATGCTAATACTATTAGAGATCATTTAGTTTGGTCATTCCAATCATGTCTAATTCTTTTTTTTTTTTTTTTAAGAAATTGGGGTTAAGTAACTTGCTCAAGGTTACACGGCTAGTCATTACTTATGTGTGGGTGCTTATTTTCTGAGGCCAGATCTGATCTCGGGTCATCCCAACTCCGAGGCCGGCACTCTTACTCACTGCGCCGCCTAGCCGCCCCTTTTAGGGCAATTGGGGTTAAGTAACTTGCCCAAGGTCACACGGCTAGGTTTTTGTTTTGTGTGGGTTAAGTGTCTGAGGCCGGATCCGAACTCAGGTCCTTCTGACTCCAGGGCCAGCGCTCTACTCACTGCGCCACCTAGCCGCCCCTATCATGTCTAATTCTTCATGGCCCCATTTGGGGTTTTCTGGACAAAGATACTGGAGTGGTCTGCCACTTCCTTCTCCAGCTCATTTTATAGATGAGGAAATTGAGGCAAACAGGATTAAGTGACTTGCTCAGGGTCACAAAGCTATCTGAGGCTGAATTTGAACTGAGGTCTATCCTCTGTGTCACTTACCTGCCATAACAGAGGTCATAGAAGGTAAATAAAAGACAGAAAGGATTGTTTTTGTTATATTTTGATTGTCTTCAAAGAAGAAAGGGAAATGGGAGGAAGGAATATAGTAGGAAAACAAAAGGGAGAAAGCATGCAGGAACTTATTATCTGACATAATCTGTGTGTGCAAACAGAAGACTATAAACAAGGAGGAAGGAATGAGGGGAGCACATGTCACTTGAACCTCACTTTCATCTGAACCAGTCAAAGAAGAATAGAACATACCCACACCCACACATATACACAAGAGTTTGGGGGTAGAAGTAACTTCAACTCAACATGGGAAAAGAAAGAAGGAAGGAAAAGAATAAAAGAGAAAGAGAGAGAAAGAGACAGAGAGAGAGAGAGAGAGAGAGAGAGAGAGAGAGAGAGAGAGAGAAAGAGAGAGAGAGAGAAAAGATTTAGGGAGGAATCAGTCATAAGCAAAAAAAAAAAAAAACCCAAACACTCTAACTATACATGTGAAGAGGTGTTTAAAAGGAAAGAATGAAAGAACCTGCTGTTGGGGTCTAGGTGAGGGAAAGAGATGACAAGAAGGACAGTGGAATAGTAGTGGTGTTGAGTAGAGTCCTTTTCTCTTACTACCTTCCTATTCTTTGTAAAGAGGGAGAAGTAAGCAAAGAGTGAAAAACAGGAGGGGGAATACAATCATAACTGTGAATATGAATGGGGTAAACTCACCCATAAAATAAAGGAGAGCAGAATAGATTAGAAAACAGAATATGAAAATAGGTTGCTTTAAGAAACATTTGAAGCAAATATTCATACAGAGTTCAAATAAGTGGTTAAATATCTGCTATTCTTTAGCTGAACTTAAAAAAAAAACCCAGAGTTAGCAAGTATGATCTCAGACAAGGCAACAACAAAAATAGACATGATTAAAAATGATAAACAAGGTAACTACATTATAAGGTACCAAAGACAGTACATTAATACTAATGTTTAATATATTTACATTGAATGCCATAGCATCTAAATATTTAAAGGAAAAGTTGTAAAAGTTCCAGGGAGAAACAGACAATGAAACTATAATAGTGGGAGAATTCAATGTATCCCTTTCAAACCTAGGCAAATCTAACAACAAAAGAGAAAGAAATTAAGAACCTCAATAAAATTTTAGAAAAACTAGATGACAGACCTCTCTGCATGGGAATAGAAAGGAATAAATTTATTTCTCAGCTGTGTGTGGAACCTTTTCAAAAACTGTTCATGTATTAAACCTCATAAACAAATGCTGAAAAACAGAAATACTAGACACATCTTTTGTGGACCAAAATGCAAATAAAAACCATATTAAATAAAGGGCAGCTGAATAAAGAACTAAAAATGAACTAGAGATTAAGTAATTTCATCTTATTAGGTATGTTGAAGAACAAATCATAGAAACAATAAATAGTTTCATTAAAGACAGTAACTACAATGAGGCAGCGTACCAAAATTTTAGGGATATAGCCAAAGTAGTTTTTAGGGAAATTTTATAGCTCTAAAGACTTTCATTAATAAAAAAGAGAATGGATCAATTAATTGGAAATACAACTAGAAAAAAAACTAACAAATTAAAAAGTCCTAATTAAAAAACAAAGTAAAAATTCTGAAAATCAAAGAAGAGATTAACAAAATTAAATAAACCTCAAACTACTGAATTAACAAATAAAACCAGGGGCTATCTTTTAAATAATAATCAATAAGCCATTAGCAAATCTGATTTAAAACAACAACAACAACAAAAAAAAAACAAAACAGAAAGGAGAGTAAAAGATGACAGAGGGACAGCTGGGTATTTCACTAGTATCAACAAAATATCAAAAGACCCAGAGGAAGGCTTATGGCAAGTGGGTTAGATTTCCTCTGTAGGATTTATAAAAAAGCATGGACAAGAAATTTCAGGAGGAGTGGGTGTGTTACAATCTGTGATAGTGGAGGGTAGTACCCATACTAACAATCCACTGACGTACCATACTAAAAGTAGGGCATTTGGACCTAAGCTAAATTGTGTCAAGCTACAAAATATGAAAGGCATACCATTTTATAAACTGCTGAAAACCACCATGGCTTTAAATAAATTTTGTGCTACAGTATGTCTTACCCAAATTCATTTTAATACATGCTGAATTTATGATGAACAACAAATTCAGTAAAGTTAATAACAGCAAAGTATACATACAGTACCTTTCAATGCTCATACTTTTCCTCTCTCCATCCCTTTAAAAAACAAGAAAAAAAGTCTTTACTTTTTCAGAGTAATTTAATTTTTTTAAACAATTAGAAGATTTAAATGAAAACCAGGTATCTTTTAGAAATCTGAAAAAACTGTTAAGTTTAGAAATTAGGAATAATATTATATGGCAGAATGACAGATGAAAAGTGTACTGAATTTAAAGTGCGGAGGAAACTTGACTCAAATCCAGCCTGCTATACTTATTATCTGTTTGACCACGGACACGTAATTTAACCTCTCTGAGCCCGTTTCCTTGGTTGTAAAATGGTTAGGAAAAAGAAAGGTAACACAAATGAACAAATAACTATAACACAAAATAGAATTTAAGTATAAGAACAGAGGTACAGAGAATTATGGCAATCAAGAAGAGAGAGAGATTAGTTCTGACAGGGGTTTGGGATTAATCAAGAAAGGCTTTGTAAAAGAAATGACATTTGAGCTGCAGGGTGAGAACTGTGGGAAAGAAAGGCTTTTAGAATAGAGAGAACATCATGAGCAAAGTCACAGAGGCCAAAAAAACCAACCAAACAAACAAAAAAACCTAACCCCAGCATATTAGAGCAACAGCAAAATAGTGTATGATGATAAAGGTGAATGATAAATGCAAGAAAAAACTAGAGGTAAAATGAAACCACATTGTGGAAGCCCTTGAATTTCATAAGAAGCTTGAACATTTAGTTAAAAAAAGTCAGAAAAGAAAAAATTGTTTCTGATAAAAATGTGATAAAGTGTGTGCTGTCTGTCCTTCAGGGAAATTAGTATTAAAGCAATATGTAAGAGGAATCAGAGCGTTGCAAGGTCAGTGGGGTGTCTATTGGAAAAGATTAGGAAAGAGGTAAATAAGGAGCTGATTAAGGATGGAAGCAGAAGACTTAGAGACAAGGATACACAAGGGAAGAGTCAAAGATGATTCCTAGGATCCATGGTCTTTCTGAGGAAGTACATCTTCTCAATTAGAAGGAAAATCCCAAAGGCACTATTTCTTGCCAAGAAATTTCTCTTTTTATAGTTATTTTTAATTCTTTACAGTTGGCTTTTGTTTTTATACAATGGTCATTTTCCATTAAACCTCCCCTCCCACTGAATATTCCTTCAGAGGAGATAAAAAGTCATTTAAGTTCAATTCACAAGCACAGCAACTACTTAACCACATTTCACACATCCACTGACATTCACCTCTAGTCAGTGATGAGGAAGGTGTGGTTTCATCAGTTTATGTGACTAAGAGTAGTCTTTACAAATAACTAGAGTTTGCCTTTTAGTGTGGTTTTCATTTACATCACTGTCATCCTTGTATATTTTGTCTCCTAGTTCTGCCTAAATTTGTGTGTAGCAGATCACGAAAGTCTTCCCACTGCCATGAAATGTCTTTTCTTATTTCTAGTATAATGCAATTTCTAAATGCTTAATGACCAATTATTGTTTTAAAAATGCAAATGAAGACTTAAAGCCTTTAAAACTCCCTAAGCTAAATCATTACAGTTCTACAAGACCCAGCTTAGTCAAATAATGAATGACATTTTTTACAATGTATAAATGTGCCAAAAATACCAATTCAATAAATTGTTTCCTCCAAATAGAATGGCAGTTTTAGAAAGACAGAAAGAAGGAATTTTATCACTCCTGTATTTTTTAAACCCCCTGATAGAGTGTATTTCTATTTGCTTTCCTGGTGACATAGATATTCCAAATACATGTTAAAAAAAATTAAAGCTACCTTGTCAAGTATAGCTATTAAGGGATTTCTTTGTTCTTTCTTTTCCAGTTAAACTGGCCTGACAGAATTTTTTCAGATATAAACTTTATAACTAATATCACACTTGCTGAAACTGCCATTCATCACATAGAGAGGTAAAATGAACAAAAATATGGCATACCTTTCCAACTGTGTTGAACCCAGACCAAGGGAAATATGAAGGAAGCTATGCCAAGATGTTTCAGAAAAAAGAAGAGAAAGTAGGGCCCTTTTCTGGTAAAGGTCTGAGCAAGTGATAATTCCAAGTGCTTTTAACATTTTCTCCGTTACTTTCCCTATTCCTGGAACCTAAAAGAGAGTTGATATTATCACTAAGAGTGGAGAGAAAATATCTTAATAATTAACACTGAAACCAATCTTCAAAATAGAGTAAGAATTGAGGTAATTTCCTTTAAGGTATGATTATAAAATAATGAGATTGAGCTCATAAACTTACATGAAGAAACCTTGGAGATCATTTAGGTCAACTATCCCTTCTCTCTCCCCATTTTACAAAGGGGCAAAATGAAACCCAGAGAGGCTAAATGTTTTCCTTAAGTCATAGAGCTACAGCAGGAAAAGTAGTCCAGGAGTCAGGATTTAAACTCAGATCCTTCAACTCAAAATTTAACACTCTTTCCATTACACCATACTACCTTTGTTCATATCTGATAGCCACCAAAATTTAGTTAGGTAAAAGCAATAATCAATACTTGGAGGGTCCCTTCAGGCATATAAAAGTGCTTTATTAACATACTCTCAGGAATGCCTGGGGAAATCAGTATATTAGCAAATAATTTTGTTTTCCTTAAAATGTATTAGAATTATCACTTTGTTTTCTGGTTTAAAAAACTGAATTAAACTTGCAAATATGATTTTTTTGGAGGATACATCATCCATAAGCAGTTTAATAGACTTTTTAAAAAATTTATTTTATTTTTAATTTATGGAATAAAACAAGCATTTCCATAACACAGTATAATAAAAAAGACGATTGCATGTGAAATTGCAAATCTCTTACAACTTGCCATTCCTTTTAAATGTATAACAAAGTTATCATGTAAACTTTTTTTCTTTTCCTTTTTTCTTCTTCCCCTCCACCCTGCCTTAGAGATGGCTACCATTAGACACAAATATATATGTAAAATTATTTTATAGATCTACTTATCAGTTATTTCTTTGGATGTAGAAAGTGTCTTTATGATGAACTTATGAAAAATTATTTTGCTTCTTTGCTAGATTACACTACAGTAAAAGGGACATTTTCTGACTCAAATGTTTTAAATTGTTACACCATCTTTCTACTGGTCCTAGAATGTTTGGAAACTCAGCAAAAAACTCAGATGGAAAATTACTTCCCCTCCCTTAGGGACTCACTCCCAGGACAAGGTGCTTTATCTCTTTGGGAATTTTTTTAAATGGCAGTTGAGTAGAGAGGGGGAGACATTTATTTGAAAAGAATCTATAAATAAAATTATATTTTATTGTAAACATAATATTTGACATTCTGAGGAACATGGTCTATCTATCTTAAAGCTCTCCAGACCTGAGGAAACTGGGTCTGAGTCATAAATTTGGATTTGTTATAATATCCATATTTTCTCAGAATCTTCTAACTTACAGGCTTTTACATTTGCAAAACTGTAAAATTTACAAATTGCAAAATATCATTAAGATAACAATAGAGGAGATTCTGGAAACCTCATTTCTAATATTTTTTTATTCAGTCAGAAAGTTATTAAAGTCCAGTCTAATTTTTTTTTCAACTTTTTCCTTTTCTCCCATTCTATTTTTAATGAAGAGAGAACAGCTACTAATTATATTAAGGACTCAACCTATGTATCTATATACTCTCTAAAGTAATGTACAGAAGATATATGTTGTATATGTGTGTGAATAATATTTTATATTAAAAACCTCACCTTTTGGGTCAGTTAGGTGGCACAATGTATAGACCACCAGCCCTGGAGTCATGAGGACCTGAGTTCAAATCAGGCCTCAGACACTTGACACACTTACTAGCTGTGTGACCTTGGGCAAGTCATTTAACCCCAATTGCCTTGCCTTCCCCCGTCCAAAAAAAATAAATAAAAGTAAAAACCTCACCTTTCTAATGGGTAAATCCTTGATGAAGTCCATTACAGATTCTCTGTTAGGGGGAATCTGGTATTGTCCATTGGGTTTATTTTTATCACTGCATACTTTTGCTAACATTGTATTTGGAGCAATGCCTAAAAAAGAATTTTGAGAAAAATCAAAGAGATTGACAGCATATATTTCTAAAAATATATAATAAAAATCCAACTTTACAGAATAAAATCATTATATAAAATGTTTAAGAAACCTGAGATTATACAGAGTATATCCCCAAGGCTTCCTGTGGTTTTAGGCCTGGGTATAAAATAAGAATTTGACTGATTTCTTTGGTAACTGATCTCCTCTAAGGGATGGGGAATAGGCAAGCCACCAGCTGGTAATTTTAGATCTATTAGCAGCCTCTGATATTGTATACCATGAGGTTGTTTTTTTTTTTTTTAAATTTTAGCTTACTCACTATTTTCTACAGGAATAGAATTGATTGGCTCTATTCCCACTCCTCCAAAAAGTTACAGAAGATGATCTAAGATAAATGCTTATTCAATGAAAAGGTCCTTCTTATGTTGTATATGTGTGTGTGTAATATTTTATGTTAAAAACCTCACCTTTTGGGTCAGTTAGGTGGCACAATGTGCCACCTATCTGATCATCTCTGTTGTTGATAGTCATGCCAAGGGTTCCACGAAGCCCACTTTAATCCCGAGGGGAATGGGTCCAATCTTTCCCTTAGCACCACACAAGTCACTTTATTTTTCAACTCAAATGCACTTGTCATATGATACTATGCATTACAGTAGTTTGTGTTTGTGTTTTATGCTTATGCTAGACTCCATGAAGCCATGGACCATCTCTAATCTAGAATGTGTGTTCTTCCAAGCCCCTAGCACAGTGTTCTGCACACAGAAGTTTAATATGTGTTGATGAATTACTGAGATATGACTTAAAGAAGTTATAAGGGTTTGGGGCTGTCATATCAATAAATGCCCTGATGGCACTCAAATCTTTATTTCTTTTAGATGTAGTAAAAATAATTTAGTTTTCTTGCTTTTCAAAAGTGAAGAACCCTAAGAGTCTGAAGACATCACAGACTGTATAAGAAGAAAATTCAACCCTCTCATATCTCGAGGGAAGTAGGACATTTCCAGCCAAAGGATACTGGCCTCCTTGTGGTTCCTTGAACAAAATACTCCATCTTCTGACTTCATTTTCACTGGTTGTCCCCAATGCTTGGAATTCTCTCCATTCTCACCTCCCAACTTCCCTGCCTCCTGGAAGAAGCTTTTCCTAACCCCCCTTAATGCTAGGGCCTTCCCCTTTATTGTCTCTGATTTATCTTGTATATATTTGTACGTACAGACTTGTTTGCATGTTGTTTCCCCCATTAGACTGTAAGCTCACTGAGAGCAGGGCTGTTCTTTTGCTTTTCTTTGTATACTCAGCTCCCAGCACAATGCCTGGTACATAGCAGGCACTTACTTAATTCATGGCACTTGAAAGCCTGGACTGTACAAAATCAACTCTGCAGATGAGATCCTCCATACCTCTTTCAAAAAAAGATCACTCTGCCTTTCCACAGAAAAATGCATATATAAACAAATAGCCATTTTTTTTTTAAGCAATTGGGGTTAAGTAACTTGCCCAAGGTCACACGGCTGGGTTTTTGTTTGTGTGGATTAAGTGTCTGAGGCCGGCTCTGAACTCAGGTCCTTCTGACTCCAGGGCCAGTGCTCTACTCACTGAGCCACCTAGCCGCCCCAATAAATAGCCATTTAAGGTTGTTTCATTATACCATAAAGAATCCTCAGTGAAAATCCCTTTCCACTAAGGTCCAGCACAATACTGATTTTTAAAAGATCAGTCTTCTCTAAAGAATGTAGTATAATATGAGAAGTCAAATTAAGTCAACAAGCCTTTCTTAAATACTTAATATGTACCAGGAATTATGCCAAGCACTGGGAATACAAAGGCAAAAAAAAAAAGTCCCTGCCCTCAAGGAGCTCACAGTCGAATGAAAGAATTTCATTAATTATTATTATTACTTTACAATATGTTACTACTTTTAAGGTCTAGGCACTTTATTATGTAAAATGCCTTATGTTAACATCTTGTAGCAAATTCACTGATTACAAATAGTAAATCAGTGAGCAGCTCAGTACAGTGGAAAGAATGCTGAATTGGGATCTGAGAGGTCTGGATTTGGAGCCAGACTAACTGTGTGATATAGCATTCACAGCTGTGAGCTTTAGTTTCTTCATCTACCTCTATGGAATTTTGTGAGGCATATACTTTTAAAGCATTACAGAAAGGGGACTGTTAATAAGATTTTAATATTAGCAACTGACAGTTTTGATATTGAATAAAATATCTTGAAAACACAAGCCTGGCTACAGCTTGAAAATGAGATACCATCTTATGTTGCATAACAGAAACTATGATAAGAATAAAGACGTTTGTTTTCATTTATAGTTCAAATTAGAATCTGGAATCATGCCTGGAGATGAAAGAGACCCTTTATAGACAAGCTTCAGGATTAATAATGAAAGCAGAGTGGTGCTTCATTTATTTGACCCCACTAAGGAAGGAGATATTCGGGTGAAGTGAATTTTCCAGGTACCTAAAAAATAATATTTTAAATACCAAAATATTTTTTCTTTTGTAATTCAAATATTTCTAAAATGAGTCACATACTTCTCTCCTTTAGTAAATAAACAGATCATGTAGTACAAAATAGACCCTTTCCTGATGACTAATTATGACCAAAGAGTTGGCATACTGTGCCAATTTATGATATCTCAGTGGCTCCTTAAGTATGCAAGACTGTTTGGCCCTACATTCAATGGCCCTAGAGGATTATGTCACTGTAGTGGGTATTTCTGTCTCCTTTCTGATGACCACCTCTGTTCTCAATGTCATTTCTCACAACTATTCAGTGGGTTTGCTTCTGTTTTTCCTGTCCATAAAGACGGAAAAAGACTGAAAGACAAGGATTATGTATGAACTTTATTAAAATACTACTACTGTTGCTAATTCACATGCTATAAAGTTTATATGGCACTTTTTCTTTTTCAAAATAACTCTTTGAGAATGGTAGTATAGGGATTATTATCCTCATTGGGCAGTTGAGGCAACCAAAGCTCAGAGAGATTAATTAACTTACCCAAGATCACCCAACTCATAACAGCTGGGACTAGAATCCAGAGGCTTTGATCCTAAAGCTAGGCCTCTTTCTCCTATACCATCCAGTCTAACATATGCCTAAGATGGGCTATAGCTCAATGGCTATACTTTATATGCTTACTTATGCTTTTGTCCTTAAAGGCTTTTTTTACTTTTTTTCTACGCCTTTGGCTATTCTGGAAGCCCAAGGTTGCCAGAAGTTTGGCTGACCACTATGAAATGGGTCACATTTTGAAGCAATATTAAAGAGGTAAATGTTAGTTGCATCCTGTATTTAGCAATCCTGAAAAGGATCCCTGAATTAGCTCCCAGGATGGCCTGACATACCTGCGCTGGCTGTGAGCGATGTTTTTTGTTCGATTCTGAACCTAATTTCCTTTACAACTTCCTCAGCTGAAGTTCCAAAAATAACTGAATTTTGGAGGACTTGAGGATCTCTCTGTTCTTCAAAGTGTGCTTGGGAAGGAACTTCTGGCTTCTCTTGCTGTGGTTGAACAGGGCTATCTTCAAAGAGTAAAGGAGAGATGGATAGGGCAGCTTCATTTAACTCTGGTGCCTTTGATATGACCATTCCTGGTTTATCTGAATTTTACAAAAGGAATAAAACTTAAGATTCATGTTAAGGGAATATATAACTAATATACAAAAATTAATCCACAAAGGTAAGAGAAATTCAGATATTTTAAGTTTCCCACACTATTCCAAGTCAAGTTGGGAAGCTTGACTATTTTTATAGAACTATTTGCAATAAAGTCTACATCAATTCAAAGATTTTTCTATGGGGAAAAGTCTTCTAGAGCAAATATATCATTTAAAAAATTACAACGAAAAACAAAGTAAGCTTTTACTTTTAAATAGTAACACTTTTAAAAATGTTCAAAAGACAACAACCCAAAAATTTTGGCTATATTTTCTCCCTTAAAATTATAATTAGACACCAAAGTTAAAATGTGGTGTGTATTTGTATTAAAGACCAAAAAAATATTTTCCTAAACTAAAATTTAGAAGAAAATAATTCAGAACTAATAAAAAGGTAATATACAAGTAATCTAATTTCATTAATTGAAAAAACTGCCAATTTTATTTCTAAGAGAGATGCCTAAAAAATCTTTTCTAACTCACAGAAAAAGCTATTCCAATGCAAGAATCAAAATATATTTTCTTTTATATATTAGGAGTCCTTTCACATAACTATTTGTAT
This sequence comes from Gymnobelideus leadbeateri, assembly GCA_011680675.1. Lineage (NCBI taxonomy): Eukaryota > Metazoa > Chordata > Mammalia > Diprotodontia > Petauridae > Gymnobelideus > Gymnobelideus leadbeateri. The sequence goes on from WOXC01011362.1 coordinate 168,867, forward strand.
ACAAACTGATACATTTGCTAAGGATCTATCCAATGGATAGAAAGGATCCTAAATTAATCTATACTATTTCAAATACAGAGGTATTAAGACTTTGATACAATCAACCAGAGAGAGAGGAAAATGAGAGGTCAGAGATAATAGCCTTGAAATAGAATAAAATAAAAGGTTATACATTTAGTGAGGGCAAGGCACAGGGAGAAAAGGTATGAAAGGATTTCAAGAGTTTGGGATCACGGAAGTGTAACGTTTATGGGTTTATGTAATGAGATCAAGGATGTAACTGTGTGTAGCTGAGGTGAAGGTCAGGAATGTTGAACAGGTTAATGAATTAAGAGGCTATGGTGTCTTTACAGGAGGTAAGTGTTTTCTTCCTTAAACTTATTATTTTGTACACGTTTCCTCCCCTCTCCCCCCCCAAACAGAATGGAAGGTCTTTAAAGGAACTGTTGTTTTTGTCTTTGTGTCCTGAAAGTCTATGTAGTAGATGCAAAATAAATAAGTAAAATGTTTCTTGAATTGATTTTTGCATCGAACCAAAAATATGAAATAAAAACCCAGATGCCAAAGGGGAGACTGATAAGTTTATACAGGAGGCATCTTTAGTGGCTCCCTTTTGACTTGAGGATAAAATCAAAAAACAAACAATTCCTGAGCTTGAAGTTAAAAGTCTTCAAAATCTGCTTTTGACCTACCCTTTTAAAAGAAATTTTTGTGATGCCTTTTTTTTTTAACACCACATACACTTCCTGATTACCAATAAAACTTACCCTTGTCAATCCACAAAAACCCAAATTGTTGAGCAAAACCAACTCTCACCTGATACCACATGTACTATTCAGCATAAGTAACACCATCTGGCAGTCTGTTTCATCATTCCAGCATAGCTTTACAGACTTATTTCATAATGTTCCTCCTAACATTTTTTCCATTACAACCCAAATGGCCTTCTTGCTAAACACCAAACTTTATCTCCAAAGCAAAATGTACAGCCTCATTATCAATTAAAGAAATTAAAATTAAAATTTTAAGATATTTTATGTCAATTAAAAAACCATAAATAAAATGATAAAAATCCCATGATAATATGAGGAAAATTTTATATTGTGTGGTTGGAAGCATAAATTAGCTCAATCCTTCTGAAAAGCAGTCTGACAACATGTAACAAGAGGAGTAAAATTCTTTATATTTTTTCGAGTTGGTAATTTAACTTTGGGGAAGATTGTCTAAGGAAATAACCCTAAAGAAAAAAAGGAATTTATACAAAGATTTACATAGCAATGCTATCCATACTACCAAAAAACTGAAAACTCAAATGCCCTACAAAGAGGACATGGCCGAAGAAACTCTGGTATATTAATAATACTATTTTCATGAGTTTAAATCTGGCCTCTGACACTAGCTGTGTGACCCTGGGCAAGTCCATGAACCCTGTTTGCCTTAGTTTCCTCATTTGTAAAATAAGCTGGAGAAGGAAATGGCAAACCACTCCAGTATCTTTGCCAAGAAAATTCCAAAACAGGGTCATGGAGAGTCAAACTGAAATAACTGAACAACAAAAATTAGTCATTAAAAATGACATGATGTTGCCACATAGAAAGGCGTGTATATAAACACTGATTACAACTGCGTAAACCCTTAACTTTGTGTCCTAATCCACTGAGACCACGAAATCTTTGGCTTTGCTCCTTTTGTTGAGGTACAGTGCTTCACCAATGATCTCTCTTTACCTATGGAGGTTCTCTCTCTTCTCAGGATCGAGGAATGGTCCAAAGTTGGATTGAACATGAACATGCTGAATAACCTGTTCTGACTCATTTTGAAAAGCAGACAGGTTGTGAAGAGCTTTAAAAGCTAAACAGAGGTATTTATATTTTATACTAGAGGTAAGAAGGATGCCACTGAAATTTGAGTTGGGAGTCATATGGTCAGATCTGCCCTTATTCAAAATTACATTGGCAACAGTGTATAGGACAGACTGGAGCAGTGAGAGACTTGGGACAGGAAGAGCAACTGGAAGGCTGTTGCAACAATTCAGGAAAGAGGTGATGAGGGCCTGAACTCAGGGTGGTAGTTATATGAGTGGAGAGTAGAGGGTTAGATGCAAGAGAAGTTGTGTACAAGGTAGGGTAAGGGGAGGAGGTGAATGAGAGTGAGGAGTTGAGGATCAAGTTGAGGTTATAAACCAGAAACACTGGAAGGATGGTGGTGCCTTTGACAGAAATGAGCAAGTTTATTAGAGGGAAGTGTTTTTTGGGGAAAGATTTTAAGTTTCGTTTTGGACCTTTTGAGTTTGAGATGTCTCTTGGATATAACATTTGAAATGTTTGATAGGCAGCTGGTGACACAGTACTACTGATCAGGGGAGAGACCTGGGTTAGATAAATAGACCAGTGAGTCAGGGAATATTTAAAAAGTCAATAAATTAACATTTATTTTTAAGTACAGCAAATACTGCTTTCCTAATCCCAAAAACACTTTGTCTGTATTTCAGTGGAAACTTGTTCTCATCAGTGGGCATGTTCCTTCTGAAGATACAGATCACAACTCTTCCTTCAATTCCCTTTTGTCCATATCCTCCCATACAACCTCTACAGAGGGTCTACTCTTGTTGACTTTTAAGCATACCAGTGGAGTACTCTAACTGACCACCTATTTTCCCCCATTTTATATGACAGCCTACTTTCTTTCCCAATCATATGATCTCTTTTATACCGTTTCTTTTGAGCAAATCAGTAGTTTGCTCACACCCATCATATATCTCTCCATTTCCCTTTGGATCATCTTAAATTTTAATTCTTCAGAGATCTGTGACGTTTCATTATTTGAAACCAAACAGCATTACTAGAAGAATGTTATTATAAAAGATAGACTTTTGCTTTATCTTGTTTCAGAGTAGCCTGGGATGGTTTAAAACATTACACAATTCCCCAAATGTAACTGAGCATGCTCTAGTTGCCACCTATTCTAATGACAATTTAATTTTTTTTAGGTTATAAGTTCCAATAAATAACTTACCATTTTCTGTAGGGTTTCCTCTTTTGACGAAATATCTTCTTTTATCCTCAGGCCAGTTTTGTCTTTCCTCTAAATGCTTTGTTATATTCAAATAGGCTTCATCAAGGCTCATAGCCATAAAATTGGGATCGTAATCAGCAAGAATTTCCCTAACCTTGACAAATACACAAAAAATGTTTATGTTTTGCAGCTATAGCAAAAGCCTCTGGCACATTTAGTTGATACTTTCATTAGGAAAGTCTTACATGGCAACTCCATTATGACCTTACAATCAATAGTTCCTGGATTTATGGGATAAGCAATTTATTAATATAATACATTTATACAAAATTCCTTTGCTTTAAAATAGACCATTAGGTCAAAAGACCATGAAAAAGCTTTCATTTCCTCTTTATAAGCTCCCTTTTATCAACTCATCTAGTTGTGATTAGGGATCCAAATAAATCTCTGCTTTCAGACCTGGTAGTTTGATGACCAAGGTGAAAACACTTAAGAAATACAATTTTAATTCGTGGGGAAAGCATGTGAAACAAATTAGATGTCCCTCACTTTTTTTTCTTAGGAACAAAAATTAAAAATTATATTTGATTACAACATAACTGAATTTCAATTAAAGTGTGGACACAAATATATATATAATACATAAGCCTAAAATCTTGGAGAACAAAGTTTAAAAATACTAGTTGAAATAAGAAGTGCACATGTAGGATCAATTATATATTTATATACTATATTAAACACATGGAGAAATCTAAAATTACATTGTGGAGGAAATAACACGTTATTTAAGAAAGGTTATTTTTTTTTTTTGTCCAGTTGATGGGTTGTGGGATATTTTTGGCTAATTATATTTGAAGGTCAAAGGTTGCCAATTTAAAGTACAAATTAAGACTTTTCTCATAAAACAATAAGATTATCTATTTACTAGATAAAAGCTGTAAGTTGCAAAACAGGTGCCAATTTATATTGGTAGAGGGAGTTTCCATTATAAATAATTCCTCATAACAAAGAAATCATGGATCTGGTCCAAAAAAATATGCTGAATTATATTAAAATCACCTATTATTCAAGGCTGATTTTGTTTAGCGTAGGTACTGCCTTCATTAAAATAAATCACAATATTTCTACTTTAAAACTTCATTTTTGAGCCAAATATGGTGATGATATATCTCCCAATTTAGCTAGGATGGTTGTCAGAGAACAAAGACAGGTCATCATTGGGATAGTACTAAACGCCTATCCACAGGTATTTGTAGCATTCAAATTTCCAAGTAATTTCCAGATGAGGCCCTGGAATAAGACTTTGATCCTTTAAGTTAAAGAAAAAAGTGGCTGTCTCTTTGTTGGGAATGGTTAGTCTCCTAATCAGACTTAGGATAGGGTGTGATTGCTGTCTACAATACACATGTCACAAAGAAGAGGGCTTATACTTATTTTGTATAGCTACAAAGGGCAGACCTAAGACCAGTGGGTGAAAGTTAGAGAGGCAGACTTTGGCTCTTTGTGAGGAAGAAGGCCTTAAAAATTAAATCACTATGACAGTGAAGTAAATTGTCTAGTGTGGTAATGAGTTACACATAACTGAAGGTATCTGGGTAGGCTATACCCCTCAAATGCACTTATATATCATTTTGGGGTATTATAATTACATACATATACATATACACATGTATGCATTTGTATAAATGTCAGTCTCCTAAAAGATTTCTAACTCAATGAGGAGAGGAACAATATTTTATTTATTTATTTCTTGCAGAAGCCTTTCCAACACAGTGCTTAACACATAGTAGGTATCTAATGAATTTTCAATTAAGATGTACTGAGGAAAAAAATTACCTTAAAAATATAGCTTATTAAAAAAAACAACAACCCTAAAGAATGCTTTAAGTTAGTCATTAAGAACTGCAACATAACTTTGTTTATCAACAAACTCTACTCAGAGAATTTTAATCATATTTGTTCTTACAGAAGAAGCCATTTGAATAATATTCTTAAACAGAATCCTAGTGAAAATGGAGTTTAGAAAGAAATTGGCTCTATTGATAACAGTTAAATTAAGACTATAAGGAGTCCTTGGAGAATTTTTTTAATTGTATAAGCTTCTTTTGCATAAGGTTGCTATCAGAATTAAAGTATACACTTTCTAGCAAAAAAAAAAATAAAGTGTTAATGATTCAAGAATAACTTCTTTATAGCTGAAATAAATGGCTCTTTTCAAAGCTCAAACTCCAAATATGCATTAGTAAACACTATATTTGTGTTATGGTATATTTAAAATTTGCCTATTTGCAAACAGACATGGCTATATGGGAATGCTCACATAAACTCTGCCCAAATCTAGAATGAAAAAAAATTTCATCAACCTGGGCAAGCAATAGGAAAACAAAAACAAAAACAAAAAAACCTCTTCAGATTCAATGAATGAATGCAGTGAATCATCCTGCCAAAGGTTTTTATTGGGTTAAGGAAATACTTTTTTATAGTGTTTTTACTCAATCTCTTGAAGAGCTTAAACTGTATTAAAAAAAAATAGGCCATCTTATTTGCTCATTTATCTATTCAGAAGGAACCAGGAAAAAGAAGTTGGGAAGTGGGACACTTGCTTCTTTCTTTCTCTTTCCTTCCTTCCTTTCTTTCCACACCTTATTTCCAAACCTGGTTGCACTACTTTGGTACTTCTCTGACTCCTTCATGCTCCAAGAACCCTAGAAACCTTACCACTTACCAAGAAATGTCACCAACTTACAAGATCAGATCAACCTTGGTATTCACACCTCACTGCTGTCTACTCCACTGATTAGGAGGTGGAGCCATGAATTTTAAAACCTCCATTAAACAATGGGGCTCAGGACAGCCATCTCTTATCTGGCTGCACTATTTTGGGACTTCTCTAAATCTTCCACCATGTCTTTGCAGCAGGTAATTTCTATCTTCTTATCTTCAGTTTCTTTTTGTGGGATGTATTCCTCTATTAGACTGTAAGCTCCTTGAGAGCAGGGGCTGTCTATTCCTATTTGTATCCCTAGCACTTAGCACAGTGCCAGGCACACAGCAGGCACATAATGAAATTTACTGATTGACCTAGCAAAATGAACCGACATTTTATTATGTTAATGTTAAAAAAATCAAAACAGAATAAACGGGCAATGGTAGTCTTACTTTTTTTCCCCTGCACTTTGCATTTGCAGAGGGAATTCTGTCTGGTGAATTCCTTCTACCAATGCAGATTGCAACTGCTCTATAATTTATAGTCTTCAAGAGCTGCCTGGGAGCACTGAGGGTTAAGTGACTTGGCCAGAGTCATACAGTCTGGATGCTTTACAGTGTGGCCTTAGACCTTAATCCTTTTTCACTCAAGAGTCCATCTTTCTAGCCACTACAATCTGAGGCCACTCATATTAATAAATTTTTCTTCTATAATGTGGTATACATTAACAAATATTTATTCCACTTAATTTCCTTCCTTCTCCTTCTCTTTGGCTGTCAGCCTTTTGGTCACTTTATTCATCATTAACATCTTCAACCAGGGAATAAGTGGGTCTAGAAATGGAAAGGCACTAAAATACAAACCATCAATTTTGTTACTTGATAAAAGCTTTGATAAAGACTGGATTAGGCAAGAGTTTAATGACAAAAGTAGATTCTAAGAATTGTCTGTCTTGAAGTCTTATAAGACTGCATAAGGGGAAAATGAATACTGTTTATTAAAAAACTGAAATTTTTTACAATTAAAATATATTTCTTTATAATTTCATAATTTCAAAAGCTTTGTTTTCATTAGTGGAAATGGACATAACAGTCCTAAAGGAACAAAATAAACCACATACTTTTAAAAATGGAATTATTTCATTTTTATTTATAAAATTAAATGTTTTATTAATGCCCTTTAAAAACAACACTCTCCCTTTCCAATGACTACCCACCCACTTACGTAGTAAAATCCTCCCTCTCAACAAAGAAACATAGCTAAGCAAAACAAGTCAACATGTTGGCAAAGGCAGAAAACATATGTCTCATTCCACATCAATAGTCAGCTTATCTCTAGAGGAGAAGGCATGCTTCACCAACACAAACCATATGCTTTTTGACACTGCATTAACCCTCCCAAGCTATAAGCTGCCAATTTGTAAATTTGCTCTTCTAGTGTATAACACAAACTAGCCTAGTCATTTGAAAAGAAGACCATAATAAAAAGTAAGGAATTAACTCCTTTTTATGGATTTTGACAATCTCATAAAATAGGTATAATGCATTCTGTAAGATATTTTAGACTGTCTCCCACAGACAAAATAGGTCATTTGCAATCAAATGACTTTCAGGAACTTAAAGCCCCAGGTTATCTATTTGTTCACTACAAGTTTATAAAAAGTACAACTTACCTTTTGCCCCCCAATCGGCTGGTGTTCTTACCTCTTTACTCACTTCTCGATATCTGTCAAAATTTAGGGGCACTATGGTTAACTGTGGGCAGAGTCTCTTAGCAATGAATCCAGGCATAGCTGCCCGCACTCCAAACCTTCTTGCATGATAATTTGAAGTAGACTGAAAATGAAAAAAATCGCATTAAAATTTTGCAAATCTAATTGGGCATATATCTAGGCGTGTTTATAAGCAATGCATCATTTCTAAAAAGTTACCAAGGCAATCACATTTCTTTTATAAGCTAGTCTTCAGAATCAAGATTTTATTTTATTTACTCATTATCTTCTTTCCCAAGCCCTTCTTTCCTTAGGCAGCGGGGCTTATAAAAAAGGTATCATTCTCCTCGTTCTCTTACATCCACTCCCCCCACTGTTCTTCCTAAAGTGAACAACTATGCCATTCATAAGCCTCAGTGACCCCTTTTTGCTTGATCAGCCACACTGTACCTTGACCCCAACATAGTGGTGTCATTTTGGTCCTTTTCAATAACAAAGGACAACCACCACCTCCAGGATCAAATGTGAAACCCTCTATTTGCCCTTTTAAAGCTTTTCATAAGCTAGTCCCTTCCTATCTTTCTAGTTTTTTTACACCTTACTCCTCTCCATGTTCATATTCTGTCCTCATACAAAACACCACCTCCTGATCCAAGCATTTTCACTAGCTGGTTCCACACCTGGAGCTTTCTCCTTCATCTCTGCCCCCTACCTTCCCTGGCTCAAGCAGGTTTTCCCACTTTTCCTTAATATCTATGACATCCTTCTGAGACTGTGCACAATTGATCACATACATATATGCTGGTTCTGTACAGCTGTATCTCTGTTGGCGGCAGGGATCATTTTTGCCTCCCTTTGTATCACCAGTGTTCAGAATTGTGCTGAACATATAGCAGAACTTAACAAATGCCAGTTTGTCAGTAAATATTAGAGGCAGCATGTGGAGAGGATATGGTAGGGGACAAGGGAAGACCTAGGTATATATCTTTTGACATTTAATAGCTATGTGATCCTAGGCAAGCCATTAAAATTTTTTTTTCTTGTGGAAGACAGCCTTTATTTCACTGAAATATGCAGAAGGCAGCAAAGATTCACAGGCACCAACAAAAACTAAAGTATGGATAAAGCACTCATAGTAATTCATAAGTTCCCCTAGGAAGGGAACAGAACTCAGGGTGGTCAGCAAAGCAACATTCTAATATTAAAGTGAAATCCTTCTCTCCTTCCATATTCTCTTCCAATACAGACTGGACTGCTTTGTGGTTTGGACTCCCCTTAGAAGGTAAATACACTTTGGGATTACTAAACAGGCAACCTCTTTCCCATCGGCTATTCCCCCTCTAATACTATGGGATGGCCAGATCCTGATTTCTTACCCACCAGTGTGATAACTTTAGGCCCCTTCCGATCTCCAGCTGTGGGCTATACCTTCTTCATCAGAAAGGCATGCTGCTTCTTTTGGGGGGAGTCAGCTCTCTGAACTCCTGAAATTGTGGTTCCTCTTTAGGCAGCCACCAAGGCTGGCTCTGGGCAAGCCAATTAACCTTGAGGTGCCTCAGACAACTTCTTAGGACATCTACTAAGTCTTAGAGGGGTTGGAGCAAGTTTTCACACAGGAAGTTCCTTATGCTGATGAACCACAGATGCATCTCAATTCAGGTCATAGTATTTTGTAATATATACATTGGAATCTCTACAGGCAGTCCTCTTTATCCATTATGTTATTACTTGCCATAATCTAATACAGAGTACATATTACATTTCTAGCCTGGTTGGTCATTTTTTTTAAAAAGATAAAAGCCAAATATGGCTTGGAAGTCAGCATAATAAAGATGTGGTCTTAGGAAGATCTGGATTCAAATCCCACCTCAGACATACTTTGCATGTTTAATCCTGGGAAAGTTATTTAACTCTCTGCCCCCAGGACACTCTATAGAATTATACATTCTAGAATGGCTACCTATTACAGTACTAAAGGGGTTTATATATAATCACCAAGATTTCTAACCCTAAGAGTTTTCACACTGGGAATTTCAAGAAATTAGAGGTCTGGAAAAACAAAAACAAAAAGCAACCAAACACCTTTTTATAATACTAAAATATTTATAATGAGAGAGAGCTTCACACAGTAAGTAGAGAGCTGGCCTTGGGAGTCAGAAACAACCTGGGTTTAATACTTTTTGATACCCACTATCTCACAGACTACGGGAAAGTCACGGCTCCAGGCAGCTGTCTACAATTTTTAGCTGCAGATGAGCTTGGGTCAGCATCGTTGCTGGGAGTTTCCTCATATGGAAAGTCAGACCACCATACATATGAATACTGTCGTGGTTGTTAGATACTACCTAACAGCTGTCGGATTTAAATTTAAATTTTGTAGGGAGTAAGCATGAAATACCTAAACACTTTAAGGTAGTTAAAGATAAGGTACAAAGAAAAAAGTCTATTATGTTATAAACAAAGCTAGAAGAAGCAGGTCATAAGGCAGTGATTCCTAACCTGTGGGCCAAGGGCCCCTGAAGGATTGTGAAGTGACTGAAAAGGGTGTGTGTGTGTGTGTGTGTGTGTGTGTGTGTGTGTGTGTGTACGTACACATGTCTGTCTGAATGTGTGTACAGTGTATAAGCAAATATGTGTGTATGTGTATATATGTATAAACATATATTTGCACCAAGACTTATTATTTTGATCTTGATCCAAAATATGTAGTATGACTGAGTATAACAAGTAAATATTTTCTGAATCTGCATACACACACACACACACACACACACACACACGTGTGTGTGTGTGTGTGTGTGATGCTGTTTTTTCAATTTCTGTTGTGATTAGTAAGTTATAAATTTGTTGACTCTATCTAGAACTATGCTTTCCTTACTAATGGCAGCAAGACATAGGGAGAAGGGTAGACAAAGGGAATGGAATAAATATTTATTCCTCCTATGGAATGGAACATTTAAACCTACTATGTGCTAAGTGCTTTTTACAGATATTATCTCATAGTGGATAGAGGGCCAGCCTTGGGTTCTTTTTTTTTTTTTAAGCACTTGGGGTTAAGTAACTTGCTCAAAGTTACACGACCAGTCATTTTTATGTATGGGTGCTAATTTTCTGAGGCAGGAACCGATCCTGGGTTCTCCCAACTCCAAGCCTGCGCTCTTACTCACTGTGCCACTTAGCTGTCACCCAGCCTTGGATTCTGGAAGATCTGGATTCAAGTGCTGACCCTGACACATATTAGCTAAATGACTACTGACAAATCACTTAAGCTTCTCAGTTCTAACTGTTGGCCAGAATCAACAGTTCTTAAAACATCAGGGCAGTTTTCCTTGATAATTTCTTGAAGGGTGATTTCTAGGTTCTTTCTTTGATCATGGCTTTCAGGTAGACCAATAATCTTTAAATTGTCTCTCCTGGATCTATTTTCCAGGTCAGTGGTTTTTCCCATGAGATATTTCACATTGCCTTCTAATCTTTCATTTGTTTGGATCTGCTTAACAGCATCTTGATTTCTCATAAAGTCATTAGCTTCCATTTGCTCCAGGCTAACTCTGAAGGAATGAATCTCCTCAGTGAACTTTTGAGATTCTTTTTCCATCTGGCAAATTCGATTTTTTAAGGCATTCTTCTCCTCATTGCCCTTTTGGGCCTCCTTTGCCATTTGAGTTAGTCTATTTTTTTAAACAAATACTTTATTAACTTCTGTTTTACATCATTCATTTCCGCCAGATTTTGAGTTACAATCATTTTTCCCCCATTATTCCCCTACCCAACCTCCCAGAATAGCAGTCCCACAAGATATCGCTTCCTCCAATCTGCTCTCTCCCATACCTTCTCCCATACCCCCATCGACTTTTCCATTAGAGGAAGATGAATCTTTGTGTCCCAATGCCTGCACATCTTATCTCCCAATTATAGGCAAAAGAGTATTAATAATAGTATTTATATATATATTTGAAACATTTAATGTTACGACCTTGAATTTCAGATCCATTTCCTTCCTCCCTTGTCACCCATTCCTTCTTGGGATATAAGTAATTCAGTATATGTTGTACATGTCTAGCTATGCAAAACATTATCATAGTAGATATATTGTACAAGGCTGCTTATAATTCCCTCCCACTCATCCCACCCCCCACCTGGTCCATTCCCTACATGATCCTGTCCCTCTTCTATAGTGGGTACTTCCAACCTCCCCTCACCCCAAGGATGCCCTCCCATCCATCATCCCTCCTCTCATCCCCCTTCCCCCTATCCTGCTGCAGGTTGAGATATCCCATTTAGTATGTATGTCATTTTCTCCCTGAACCAAATTCAATGTGAATGTGGTTTTGCCTTTTTAGCCTTCCTTATTCTCCCCCTCCTTTGCAACCACTTCCCCTACATGAGATAGTTTACCCTACCATGTCTCTCCCCATCTCCTCTTGCCACTTTCCTCTCTCACCTCATAATTTCATCCCTTGAGTATTCTCCCTTCCCAACAAATTCAACCTATGCCCTCTATCCATATATAACTGTAACCATATACACACACATTCACATATGTATTCGTATGACCACACCCCCTTCTTCCATTATTTTCATAGTGGGAAAGATATCATCAGTCACAGATATTGCTTTTCCATATAGGAATGTAAATAGTTCAACTTTGATAAGTTCCTTTTGATTTCTTTTCCCTGATTACCTTCTCAGGCATCTCTTCCTTCTTGTGTCTGGATGTCAAATTTTCTATTCAACTCTGGTTTTTTCCTCAAGAATGCTTGAAAGTCCTCTATTCCACTGAATGCCCATATTTTCCCCTGAAACAAAATACTCAGTTTTGCTGGGTAGGTGACCCTTGGGTTCATTCCCAGTTCTTTTGCCCTCTGGAATATCATATTCCATGCCCTTCTATCCCTCAATGTAGAAGCTGCCAGGTCCTGGGCTATTCTGATTGTGTTTCCACAATATTGAAATTGTTTCTTCCTGGCCGCTTGTAGTATTTTCTCCTTGATCTGGGGATTCTGGAACCTGGCTATAATATTTCTGGGAGTTTTCTTTTTGGGATCTTTTTCAGGAGGTGATCGGTGGATTCCTTCAACCTCTATTTTGCCCCCTGGATCCAAAACATCAGGGCAGTTTTCCCTGAGAACTTCTTGAAGGGTGATTTCTAGGTTCTTTCCCTGATCATGGCTTTCAGGTAGTCCAATAATTTTTAAATTGTCTCTCCTGGATCTATTCTCCAGGTCAGTGGTTTTTCCCATGAGATATTTCACATTGCCTTCCAATCTTTCGTTTGTTTGGATCTGCTTAACAGCATCTTGATTTCTCATAAAGTCACTAGCTTCCATTTGCTCCAGTCCAACTCCGAAGGAACGAATCTCCTCAGTGAACTTTTGAGATTCCCTTTCCATCTGGCAAATTCGACTTTTCAAGGCATTCTTCTCCTCAATGCCCTCCTGGGCCTCCTTTGCCATTTGAGCCAGTCCATTTTTTAAGGTGTTGTTTTCCTCAGTCAGGCTGTCGACCCTCACCTCATACTTTTCCTGCATCCCTCTCATTTCTCTTTCCAATTTTTCCTCCACTTCTCTTATTTGATTTTTAAAGTCCTTCTTAAGGTCCTCTATGGCCTGCAACCCGCTCATGTTTTCCCCTGGGGCTTTTGGAGCAGGACTTCTGACCTCACAGTCCTTTTCCCGCTCTATGCCCCCAAAATAGGAGTCTAGGGTTGCATTTTTCTGTTTCCTTTGCCTTGGCATGTTGCCACTTAATTACTTGACTTTTGGGCTTGTTGCCACACCATGGCTTTAAGGCCAGATAGAGGAATTTTCGTCCCGAACGTGTGGGGGGCAACTTCCGTTTCTGGCAAGCTGTAAACCCACCCACGACTTCCACCCTAGATCACAATCCAGATCCAGGGAGGTTAAAGCAAGAGTGATTACCCCCCAAGACTGATCGCTGGATCTCCCTACGATTTGGAGGCCAGGAGCTGGAGCCGCCTCTGAAAACTGCAAAATAGCGTGTCTCCTCAGTGGCTTCTAGCCCCCAGGGGAGGGAGCCGACGCATTCCCAGCATTCCCTAAATACCAGTCCCAAAGTCCATAGGACACCAACCTCTTACTTTGTCCTAGGCATGTCTATGTTGATAATTCTGGAGTCGCCATGGCTGCTGGTGTTCTGGGGTTCCTCCAGCCGGCTGCTGGCCCTGCCACCCTGGGGCTAAAACCTCGGCTCACGCGGACCTGGGCTCGGCTCGGCTCCTGCGCTCAGCGCGCTCCGTGCTGCCAGGTCCCAGACCGCTGTGCTGGTCCTTCCTGCAGGGCTGCTGGGCTGTCCTCAGTGGGAGGTTAGCTTCTCTGTGTCGTTCTGTGGGTGCTGGGGCTCCAGAAGTTCTTCAGAGTCCCCTTTTACATAGTTTGGGGGGAGTCTGGGGGCAGAGTGGCTTGGAAGAGCTGTTTCTACTCCGCCATCTTGACTCCCTCCGGGCTTGGGTTTCTCTCAACAGTTCTTTATAATTAACAAGTTTTGATTTTTTAAAATTCACTAATATAAATTTAAGATTTCTAATTTTTATTTTTCCAATCAATGGACTCTAATTGTAAACTATTATTTCTGTGGGAGTCCACAAAACCTTCTGAGGTTAAAAAGAGGTCCTTACAAGCAGGATGATTTCAGAAAAACCTGGGAAGACTTATATGAGCTGATGCAAAATGAAGAGAGCAGAACCAGAAGAACACTGTACACAGTAACAGCAGTATTGTGTGATGATTAATTGTGAATGACTTAGCTATTCTCAGCAATATAATGATTCAGGACAATCAGAAGAATTTATGATGAAAAATGTCATCCACCTCCAGAGAAAGAAAGAGTTTGAATACAGACTAAAGCAGAAAACTTTCTCCATCTTTCTTATTTTCTTTTTCTTTCTTTTTTTTTTGTCTGTGTTCTCTTTTACAACATGTCTAATATGGAAATGTTTTGCATGACTTTACATGTATATTCCAGATCAAAGTGCTTGCCTTCCCAAGGAAGTGAGGAGGACAGGAAGGGAGAGGGATAATTTAAAACTAAAAAATTATTTTAAAATGAAAGTTAAAATTGTTTTTACACACAATTGAGAAATAAAATAAAAATATTTTTTGAAAAGAAATCCTTATTCATCGATAGATAGTGATTGAAGGATATGAACAAAAAGGTCTTCAAAAGAAGTACAAATTATAAATTAGGGAAAAAATGTTCCAAATAGCTAATAAGAAAAATGTAAATTAAGTAACAAACAAGACAATGTTACATAGTGGATAGAGAATCAAACTCAAGGTTTGAAAGATCTGGATTCAAGTTCACAGTATCTCAAGCAATTCTCTAAGATAATAAAATCAATGAATAGTTGATGATTTTTATGAGTGATAGCAGGAGTTTCCATGGTAGGAAACATGGATGAAATCATAAATCGGAAACAAAAAATAATAATTATAATAAAACAACTCTTGAGATTTCACCTCTGAGTCATCATATTGGCACGATAAAAAACGAAAAGAGTCAATATCAGAGGGTGTATGAGAAGTCAAATATATTAAAACATTTTAGGTGGAAATATGACTTGTTCCAACTGTTCCAAAACTATTTAGAATTATGAAAGAAAAGTGACTAAATAGTCACCTTAAGACCTAACAACTCTACTACAAGGCATATATTCCAAGTAGGTTAAAGACAGAAAGAAAGGTCCCATTTCAAATTATGGTTGCAGTATTCTTTATGGCAGAGAAAAAAATGGAAACAAAGTAGTGTTCTATCAGTTGTGGCGTGATTAAAGAAACTGTGATATGTGAATGTAATAGAACATTTTTGTTATACAAGAAATGAGGAAGATGAGAAATTTAGAGATGTATGAGGACTGGTGCAGATCAAAGAAAGCAGAAATGAAGAGAAAATATACTCAATGATTATAATAATACAAATAAAGTCTAAAAGGTAGCTGGTCTCAAATTAAATGCAATAACCAATATTGGTCCTAGAAAGCAAATGATGAAATGTATTTTTCCCTCTTGGTAGAGAGATGAATAGGTATAGAATGACACATATAGAATCACATTTGTTCCTCTGTTAGTAGTTTTGCTTAACTATTCATGTTTTTGTTTTGTTACAAGGAACATTTCAATTTGGGGGTGTGTATGAAAATATCAGGAAACTACTATGGTATAAAAGTTAAAATAAAAAAAACTTTCAATTAAAGATTTTTAAAAAAGTAATCTTCACATTTGATAATGTTGAGATCTACTGTACTAGCCCATTCATGAGAATTTAAAAAGTGAAGATGCTTGTTCACAGTTAATATTCTGAACCCAAGGGCTAGGAGACAGGAAATCTTACTGGGATTTGGTGAGGAACAAATAACCTTATACAAGTTGCCTGACAGAAAGTCGTTGTTTTGACATACCAGGTCTTTATTTATGCCTCTCCTCAGGTGAACTTCTGTACTGTACACCCACTAAAATGGGAGGAAGATACAGAACCTAATTGTCTTATGTGTCATCATCTCTTAGTGTTGTTTTTTCCAAGAAGCAATTATTGCTGCAAAGGTGGAGTATACCTTTGCTGGTAGGTAAAATTTTGAATGGGGGCCAGAGAGGAGACTTGGGAAAGATGTTTGGGACAAGAGAGAGGACCACCTGGAAGCTAACAGTCTACCTGAAATAAATTGGTACCTCCAAAGAAGATAAAAATATTCACATGACAAAACCCACTATCATAAATATGGACTGCATTTGCAGTCTCAACAAAGAATCAAAGAAATGCAAATCTGTATTGAACAAAAAGCTGAAATTATTTTTTTTTCCTTGACTCTAGATGACTGCCCTTAGATCATATCTGTTCAACAAGGTTGTAATAATAAGACCAAATTGCCATCAATTACCATATTTTTCTACTGACAACCTTTTGTCTTTGTAGTGCTTACAACAGCACTATGTTCAAGTCAGTGGAAGGGGGCTGTGTGGGAGAGAAATTGGAACAAACTGTACAGGACACATTAGAAGGACACAAAGTGGTTCATGTAAGCAAGCACAAAATGATTTTGATGGAGTTGCTATGACATCTGAACATACAGAAGAATAGAAAGACATGCTGATATAAACTCCTGTACTTATACTGCCCTAGAATTTAATTTTTAACAATACAGAGCAACAACATTAAGATTATAATTTTGAAATTTGCACTGAGTTCCTTAAAGCAGGGCTCTTCTGTACCAGGTGAAAGCATAAAGTAATGTAGGTATTCAGCCTTGGGATTTTGGAGTCACCTATAATACTAGTAGAATCCTATTTGATTGAGTTTAAAGAACTGATGATCTAAATCTCATTAAATTAGAAGCCAATTTCTATACCACACCAAGAAAATACACTGTATTTTCCTTTGATTTTATAGATAACATATTCAGCATATGTTGCATCTGCAAATAATAACAATTCTTTTTGGCAGAGTAGGAGGCTGTTTTACAAAAGGGCATATACACATATATATGTATGTATAGTGGATTTTAAAACAGTTTTGTGGCTATCCTTGAACACTTCCATAATGGTAAATATTCTTAATAATATTTGACGTGTTTTTCAAAATATTGGTTGGTGATTTAGGGGAGACATAGGGGTTGTCTCCTCTTTTGTTTCATTTTCTTCTTATTTCTCTAAAATTCTCTAAACCCTCTAGAAACATTTAGATAGATTTAATCTATGTAACATTCACAAGGTGCTCGCATTTAATTTATCCTGATTTGAGTAGTGTGAATTGTTTTAAATACTTTCTTTTTTTGGCAGAGAGACTAACTTCTTCAAGACTTTGGTAAGACACTTTACATAAGCCTCTGCAAACTTTTGAAAAGTCTAAATGTTTCTTTAGTGTCAATCTCTTGCTATCAAATAGCCTGCTGAGTTTTGCTGAGTAGATAATTCTGGGTTTATGGCTCAGGCTTCTTAATTTTGTCTATGTTAAATTCCAACTTTTCCCCCCACTGTCCCTTGTTTTCCTTGAAAAGGCTGCTGTTTTTTGGTTTCTGTTCCTTGGTAAGCATATATTTTTTTCTTCTAGCAGACTGAAGTATTTCCTTCCTTATCACTGTAATTTTGTAGTTTAATTACAATGTAGCTAGGAAGTTGAATCTAGGCCTTAGCCTCTGAATGTCAGAGCAAAGAGAACTCTCTGAGGGTTTCTTGACCTTTATTTTCTTTCACAGATCCCTCTGGCAGTCTAGTAAAGTCTATGGACCCCTTCTCAGAATATTTTTAAATGCTTTAAATAAAATACATAGCATTGCAAAGGAAACCAATTATATTGAAATAAAGATGCATTTTTCCCATCCAAGTTCACAGGCCCCCTAAAATCTATCCATGGTACCTTTAGTGGCCTAGAAGCCCCAGTCAAGAACCTTTGAAAAAGTCCAACTCACTTCAGGACTTTCTCTGGCTATGAGGGGCCTCAGAATACTGGCTCCAAAGAGGACTCTAAGCCATTAATCCCAAGACTATGGCATCTAATGTAGTTTGGAAGAATGGGGTGGGATAAGGGAGTGGAGCAGTAACATATCTGGAATGTTTGTAGGCTACTGTCTGGGACAAGGTTTCAGGTGAAGTTTGGCCTAACCCCCAGGGGACTACTTACCACCTTATTCTCTTAGTCATTAGGTCTAAAAATCTTAAGAGACAGTCATCTTCTGGGAGTGAGTCAGTCAGAGCCCACACTGACTCCATGCTAAGTTATTCTAGAATCTCAGCAGGTGGGTGACACTTATTAACAGGTCATTCCACATCCTATGGCAGGCAAATTCCTACCATATACTCTTGTTATCCCTGTGCTTCAAAAAAATGTCTTTAGAAGTACCAAGGAGTAGTCACCTAGGTACTATCCTTCCTATTCACTTTAGCCTTACGTCTCCACAGTTCTCATCCTCCTCTATTCTCCCACTCCATTGCAGCCTTTGGATCTTTCCTATATTGTTAAACTAAGTTATCTTAGATTATATCTTTAAAATTGTTTCCACTTTTCTTGAAACCCAGCTTTTCCCAGAAGACAATGTAGTCCTGGCTATTCTCTCCACTAGCAACTACTATGCCTTTCTCCTTGGCCTCCAAGTTCTAGACCAGGAAGAAAAGTAAACATATTCTTACAACCTCACTGCCACTTTCAGACTCCCTTTGCTCAATCCAGTTATCTCACTTTTGGGCTCATTCTATCTTCGCCACCCAGTCATCTATTGACCTTCAGGTTATTCGTCCTCCTTTCTCAGGGAGCTCAGTATCTGGCTCATAGTATTCCTCTCTACCTTCTCCTTCTCTCCTCCTCCTCCCCTATCACTCTCCCTCACTCTCTCGCCTGTCTACTGAACATCCCAGAGCCATCTCAACTTAATACATCCAAAATAGAACCCATTTTATTTTCCCTTCTCCAAACATTTTTGCTGGTGGCTTCATCAAAATTCTCAATCAGGTTAACAACCCTGGAATGCTAATCACTGACTTCCCTTCCCTTTATTTCCCAAATCCAATCAAATGTGTGGATCTTGCATATACAACTTCTCTTGTATCTGTTCCCTTTTCTCCACTTACACTGCCATCTAAGTTATTACAACAGCCTAATTGGCTTCCTTGCTTCCAGTCTCTCTCCTTCTCCATCCCATGCTTGACATATGTGCAAAAGTGATAATCCTTACCATCTGTTCTACTTAAACTGGACTAACTAGTTTCTGCCCATACACAACATCCCTTGCCCATCTCTACAGATTAGCACAAATAATCTCCTAAAGCTGGAATGTAACCCTCCATTTCTGACTAGAAAAAACCCTTGCTTCCTTCAACATACCACTTTTTACTTTCCAGAATATCCACAATAGACCTTTCCTGATTTCTCTATCCTCACCTCAGTTATTAGCACTCTCATCCTCCTGTATGTTAACTTATATGTATTTTCTATTTATTTACTTGAACACATGTTGTTGGGGCAGCTAGGTGGCCCAATGGATAGAACACTGGGCCTGGAGTCAGGAAGATTCATCTTCCTGAGTTGAAATCCAGCTTCAGACACTTACTAGCTGTGTGACCCTGGTCAAGTCACTTCACCCTATTTGCCTCAGTTTTGTCATATGTCAAATGAACTGGAGAAGGCAATGGCAGACCACTCCTATATCTTTGCCAAGAAAACCCCAAATGGGATCACAAAGAGTTAGACATGACTGAACAACAACAATAGTACATGTCGTACATTCTTTCCCTCATCCAGTGAAATAAGAGGGTAGGAATTATTTGATTTCTGTCTTTGGGCCCTCAGGACTTGCACAGGGCCTAAGAGTAAGCACTTAATAATATTTGTTGAAGTGAAATTGACCGTATGCATTTTGTTTATAGATTATGGATTCTTTTGGTCACTCCTGAGCATTTAAAAACTTTCTAGAATACAGGGGTAAATTCCCTTTATTTATCTAAAATTTCTGGAATATCAGTAATACTGAAATTGCTACATGATTGATCCTCAAGATCTGTCACTTAAATCTGAAAATTTTCTGATTCTTTATAAAATCTGGTTAATTTTTTTTTTAACCTGTATTTCTAGATGGTAGGTTTTGCAGTAGATAAAGTACTGGAATCAGAAAGATATGCACTCAAATCTGGCCTTAAGACATTTAATAGCTATATGGCCCCAGATAAATCACATCTTTGTCTGCCTCAGTTCCCTCATCTTTAAAATGAGGATAATAATATCTACTTCCTAGGGTTGTTGTGTCCAACTCTGTGACTTCATGGACGCCATGCACACCAGGCCCTCTGTAAAGTGCTCTGCCAGTCACAAAGCACTGTATAAATGTAAGCGCTTCTTCATGACGATGATGATGTGTGCTTCTGCTCTGCTGTAAGACGCCTACTGTCAGCTGATTCAACAGAATTGTTATCTGCATTTTTCTGTTATAGTCTCCATATTGTTAATTTTCTTCATTATTTCCTCTTGGTTTTTTAAAAGGGCCTTTTAATTCCAGCTTAAATCTTTTCCCTACGATTTCCCTAAGTTCTTTGTAGATAATAAAAAGTGTTTTAGAGTTAGTCTTTAAAAAAAAATCGCGCTATATTGGGAGAAAAGGGAGGAACAAGGGAGGAAAAGGGTCCAGCTAAGGGCAGAGAGGACAACGAGAAGCATGAGCTGGGAGCCACACACATATATACTATTCTATAAGTGAGATCTAGTTTAAGTCCTCTTAATAATAAGCAATTTGATCTTGGATAGTGAAAAAACTCTCAGGACAAATGATTTTTAGGATCTCTCCAACCGAATTCCTTTTTGCATTTTAGAAGTTTTAGTTGCACTGTATTTTTTTAAAAATCACATTGGCACCTAGTTTGCTATTTAGTTGGTTTTTATTATTGTTATATGGCGGGTTTGGGGGCTGTTATTTTCTTCTCTTTGGTCTCTTGGTTTATTTTAATGGATATTTTTAAAAATTCAATTTTGTTTTATTTTCAGTTCCAAACTCTCTCCCCCCACCCCGTCTCTTTCTCTCTCCTCTCTCTCTCTCTGTCTTCCCCTTCTCTACCAACTGAGAAGACAAAAAGAAAAAAGAACCCATTACAAATATGTATAGACATGCAAAATAAATTTCCTTTTTAGCCATGTTATAGGATGTTCTATGTTCTAGGAAAAAAGAAAGAAACAGAAGAAAATATGCTTTAACTTAAAGTCCATCAACTCTCTGTGTGGAGGTGGGTATCTTTCATCATGAGTCACTGGAATTATAATTGGTCATTACACTGATCAATGACTATGTCTTTCAAAATCGATTATCTCTACAATACTGTTATTATTGTGTAAATTATTTTTCTAATTCTGCTCACTTTATTCTGTATGAATTCATTCAAGTCTTACTAAGTTCTTTTAAAACCATCTCCTTCATCATTTCTTACAAGATAATAGCATTCTATCACATTCATATACCGTACCTTGTTTAGCCATTCCCTGACTCCTGGGCATCCCCTAAGTTTCCAATGTGGTTTAATTGTACTGTTTTGGTCTATCAAGGTTACATGTGGCACTCACTCATTTCAGACAAACTAAAAGCAAATTCTGAAGGACATAATATTTCCTACTGACTTTAGTAGTTAGAAATCAAGAATAGAGAGTTCCTTTCCCTTCTTCAAACCTCTTCTTATTTGAAATATTTTGCAAAGAAAAAACGTAGCCAGGTCCCAATTGGTACAATTAATGAATGCAGTAGAATGGTTACATTATTCAAATTCATACTGCCTATTTCCATATTACCATTACCAATTACCATATTTATACAATTATTGCTTCAAAATATAGTGAGAATTGAAATCCATACTACTACTTCACAGACTTTGTTATTCATATTAATTGGGATCTAGCTGTAATTTGGAAAAGAAAGAACTAGAACTTATATCATACACTTATAGGAAGTTTCCTTGACTTTGCTGTGACAACATTCTTTTCTGTTTTTGATCTTTACTTACCAACATACTCATTGATCCTACTGCAATGGGTTTATCCCTCAGTTCTGGATTGTCTCTCATTTCTACAGCTGCATAGAAAGCATCCATGTCAATGTGTATTATAGTGCAATGCAGGTTACGGCTCTGTTCCAATTCCATTGCAAGCTTGTCAACCTTAATGGAAAAAAAGGGGGAACATTTTAAATATGTATTTTGATACTGAAAAATTCCAATTCTACCATATTGTTTACTTTTAGAAGAAAAGTATAAAATATGAGTGTTCAGAAAAAGAATATCCATAAAATATATTCAATAACTAGAGAAGGCAGAATCATGTTGCACCCCAAACTGCCTATGCAGTCTCTATTACTTGATCACTTTATTCTTTTTAAAATTAAATTAAAATTTTATTTTATTTATTTCCAAATTCTTATCTTCCTTATTTCCTCATTTTCCTATTATTTTCCAAATTTTTATTTTATTTAGTTCTGAACTCTTTCCTTTCCCCATCATTGTATAAGGCAATGCCTTACATACATATGAAGTCACACAAAGCATATTTCTGTATTATTCATGTTCTGAAAAAAATAGTACCCTTTATTCTTCTGAAAAAACAAAAAGATTTCCTTGTCAAATTAAAAAAAATTATGTATCTACTTTTAGTTGACAACATTCAGTTCCACAATCCCTTGAGTTCCAAATTTTCTCCCACTTCTTCTGCTCCTCCCCTCCCCCCATGGCAGCATGCAATAAAACAAAATATGTTCCTTCCTCCAAATGCGTGTAATGTATCAACATCACTAACAACTGATGGATACCAAATATTTGAGTTTGCATAATTAGAGTTATGCAGGGTAGAAGCTGAACAGATTATTGATCATATGTGGCTGCTGTAAAAGGTATCCAGCATTGCCACAACAGTGCTGGAATAAACAGCTGCATGGACAGTATACAATACTGATTCAGCAGTTGAGTCAAAATTTAGCATGACTTCCAGGATGACTTCCAAGAACAGATCAAAAGGATCATGTTATAGGCTAGCTTGGCAGTTTAAAAACTCAGAAGTGATTGAGGTAAAGAGGAAGTGAA
This sequence comes from Gymnobelideus leadbeateri, assembly GCA_011680675.1. Lineage (NCBI taxonomy): Eukaryota > Metazoa > Chordata > Mammalia > Diprotodontia > Petauridae > Gymnobelideus > Gymnobelideus leadbeateri. The sequence goes on from WOXC01011362.1 coordinate 191,851, forward strand.
ATTGAGCTACTGCCATTCCACTCCCTCAATATTCCCATTTCAGTATGGACCATCAATACGAACTCTAAGTTCAGCTGAGAAAATAGAAAGTGAATGCAGACGGGACCACATATTGAACTGCAGAGCCATTTTCTACTTGACAGCTAAATTCCCATTCCTGAAAAAGTAAATGTTGAGAGTCCTTTATAAGCAAGGGGAAAAAAAGATGATGGAACATTGTATGTACTAACTTTGTCAGAATTGATGTGTTGGTTAATTTTACCAACTCCTTTTCCCCCTTCTTTTTGATATTTTTTGTTACAAGGGATAACTTGCTAGACAGGAGAAAGAGAAGGAAATGATTCAGAAATGAAATGGATATATATCCCTTTATAACTATAACTATAACTATATATATATATATATATAAAACATTTTACATGGTAGAAAATCATTCTTAACAGGATGGATCTGTTAAAAGGGAGATAGAAAATTGCCTTCATATACTTCAACACAAGGAGTTAGTTCACTTAATTAGAGTCTGGTCTATTAGAAACACTATGACTTTTAAGAATGAAAATATATCCACATATACATATATACTTTTTGATATATAGTCTCAGCCCACTAAAATATAACATATAAGCTAGAATATAATTAGAAATATAAGCTCTGGGGAGGCTAGGTGGCGCAGTGAATAGAGCGCCGGCCCTGGAATCAGAGTTCGGAGTCGGCCTCTGACACCTAATCCGCACAAACAAAAACCTAGCCGTGTGACCTTGGGCAAGTTACTTAACCCCAATTGCCCTAAAGGGGCGGCTAGGTGGTGCAGTGAGTAAGAGCGCCGGCCTCGGAGTTGGGATGACCCGAGATCAGATCCGGCCTCAGAAAATGAGCACCCACGCAAAAATAATGACTAGCCGTGTAACCTTGAGCAAGTTACTTAACCCCAATTGCTTTAAAAAAAAAAAAAAAGAAAAGAAAAAAAAAAAGAAATATAAGCTCTTTGAGGGCAGGGACTGCTTTCTGATTTTTGTGGTATCCCCAGGACTTAGCAAAGTGGCTGGCACATAGTGTTTAATAAATCACTGTTAATTGATTCATAGGCTGATTTTCCTTTGTTTCTAATGACGGTTAGAATAAGACATAGCAGCAGGTAGTCTATAAATATCGTGATGTGCAAAGAATTAGTTTCCATCAACAATACTAGCAACAACTATATCCAAGATTACAGAATGTTGCACAAAATACAATTTTCGAAAAAGAAAAGATTTTATTGAAATACAAAGATGGTTGAAACTAAGAGCATTCTTCCCTTGACAGTTATGTAAATGGCAAAGAGATCTCAGACTTTAATACCTTCAATTAAAATCATTAACTTGAAAACTACAGGCAGAAATATAAGGCAAGTGAATAGTATTAAGCTTACAATTTATAAATATTACTATTTGAAAAGAGAAATGAGTTAATGGTAAATTCTACCCAGGTCTTCTTTTACATAACAGTATCATTTTAGTCAAAACAGTGATCCATCAAAATGGGGAAATTCAAATCATGAACATCTGAGCCTTTGGATTTAATAAAATATTACAGCTGATAGTAAAAGGAGAAAAAAAGAGTTGAGTGCAAGGGAGAAATCATTAGACCTTCCTGTACTTCAATTTTTAGTCTACAAAATGATGAGATTGAACTAGCTTTCCAAACTCCTTCTGGGCTCTAAAATTCTGATAATGCTTTCCTCTCTAAGGCTAACTTCCATCTACTCTGTGTTTATCTTTTATCTAGGTACTTACATATACATACACATATATCCAGATATACATATATATACTTTTTGATATATAGTCTCAGCCCACTAGAATATAACATATAAGCTAGAATATAATTAAAATATAAGCTCTTTGAGGGCAGGGACTGCTTTCTGTTTGTTTTTTTTGGTATCCCTAGGACTTAGCACAGTGGCTGGCACATAGTGTTTAATAAATGACTGTTAATTTATTCATAGGCTGATTTTCCTTAAGCCCCTAGAAATGAAATCTTCTCAAGGAAAATTTTACAAAGAGATAAATCATTGTGCATGGTGACCTAAGAAAGATATAGCCTAGCAAGGGGGTAAAAATCACTTCTTCTGTGTTATATATAAGACTAAAAAAAGAAGTTCTGTATTCAAATAACACTTGTGTTCAAAAAAGTAGAAATACACAGCTTCCGGGAAACAAGTAACAGTTTCTGACTCTAGGTTTTTAGGATAGATCTGGCCAGACTGTGCCATACCACTAGACAAAAGTCAGATAATTCTTTGAGAAAAGTTATTGAAGATGAGGACTGAATTCTTTTGCACTGCACCAAGACTTGCACAGTAGGTCGGTTGAATGCAGGATGAATGTTAGGTAGGCCTGATGAGCTAAAGAAGAGCTCTAAAGTAATAGGAATTATTCCCTATGGAGTCCATCATTCAATAGAATTCACCTATAGAATTTATGGGAAGAGAAATTTTGGATCATGTCCTTCTGTCAGGTAGAAAAGCTCCAGAATGTGGGGAAAAAGAAAATGGCTTGCATTCTAATACCAAATATCATTTCATTAAACAGAAGAAACTATCGATTTAAAATTAGGCAATACAATCTAATAAATGTAGGAAAATTGCTGACAGAGAAAGAGAAGGTACTCAATCTTTAGACACTTGAAAAGGGATAAACATTTGTTTAAGCAGTATCCTTTCATTTTTCATGGCACTCATTCATTCATTGCTAAATTATAACATTTCTGTAAGGGACAATCAATTAGTTTAAGAAAACAACAACTATGTAATATGTTATAGGGACAATTAGGCAGTACAGTGTTTAGAGTGAATGGCCTGGAGCCAGAAGGACTTATTTTACTGAGTTCAAATCTGGCCTCAGATACTTACTAGCTGTGTGACCCTGGGCAAATCACTTAACCCTGTTTTTCTCAGTTTTCTCATCTATAAAATGAGCTGGAGAAGGAAATGGAAAACCACTCCAGTAGTATCTCTGCCAAGAAAACATTTGGGTTCACAAAGAGTTGGACATGACTGAACATGACTGAACAACAAATGTGGTATAGAGACAAAATAGAAAAATACCAGTTTACAGCTACATAGGCTCGATAATTCATATATACCGATCTAGACTGATCCCTGCTAAAATCCCAAAGCCTCACCATTACACAGAGGTGACAAAAAAAGGCTATGCCAATGGAGCATAAACTTTGGAAACCCTGGAAAGATTTCTAGTAAGGGAAGACTATTTTATCTAAATTTGCAAAGACTACCAAGTTAATACATTGTTGGCTATACAGACTCATTAAACCACCTAGATTAAGGGTGTGGAAGGCTTGTGATCTGTATCATTGTGTCGACATAGCTGCAATCATGGTTCCCTCATGTACTAAAGCAATAAGAAATTATTAAAAATGGGTTACTATTTACAAAAATAATGACTTTCCATCACAAACTGCTGACTAGGAAGGAATGAAATCCTTTGAGACTTTGTTGAAAAGATAATTGAGAAAATCAATGACTGCAAAGAATTTAAAAGCATATAATACTTTTAAGTTCATTTAAAAATGTATAAGTTTTTTTAAAGTTCAGTAACAGAAAAGTGACACTCTAATAAAAATAATCTGGAAGTTAATAAATCTGGGAGCTTAAAAACTGTTTTGAAAAAGATTGGGACCTATGATAGTACCTAGCTTCTATCTTTATCATTACAATGACAAATAAGTTTGTTTGGGAACTTAGCCTGGGCAAGTCTACTCTTGCAATATTTTCGGTAGGGCCTGCTTGATGAGTGCGTATGATTGAAAGTTCCTTCCTTAACTGCTTACCAATGGGATTTTTGTTTTTGCTTCTTTCCTGTCATTGGTGTCCCAAAGGGAAGGGAAATGATAAACATAAATTAAAGCACAGACTCACAAGACACAAACCCAAAAGGAAATTAGGTAAAGTCAAAAATGAATTTTGACAAGTTTAATAAAAAATGCAATTATGATCCACAATATTAAGACCATAATTTTTTTAGGAAGGATATTCCCTTCATTCAGATAAATATATATTCATTATGTCATTAGTAAATGTGGGAAATAGTAGAGACAATTTTAGAAACTAATAAAAAAAAGACTTTGTGCTGATTTTTAGATTACATTTGGCGAGGACATAATGATTTAGAAGAAAATGGTATCAGCCTGGATTACCATTCTTTTGGATATAGCTCTTGGCTGGCACATAAACCAGAATCTTGTCACAAAGCACATCATGTCTTCTTTCGTTACAAAAGCATATACTATAGTTTCTTTCCACCCACACACAAAAGCAATAACCTCTCCTTAGAATTAGAATTGGATGGCACCTCAGATCTCCCTTCTTTGTCAAACCAAGGAAATTTATCTGCGAGAAAAAGCATATAGCATAATTATAGCTGATACTGACTCTTATTTTGATACAAAATGATTTTTAAAAATAACTACTATGGATATAACAATGATAGAGTAAATCCTTTATTACCCTTTCCCTATATCTATTAGTGAAGAAAAGCATGGCATCATATGATTCTTTATTTCTATAATATTCTCTTCCCAGTTTCTAAGTGATAAAATCCTAATCCTTCAAAATCCAACTCAGATATTGTCCCCCATGAAGCCTTTACTGATCCCCTAGGCCAGAAGAGATATCTCTCTCTTCTGAATTCTCAAACATTTGTTTTACACCTGGCCATTCATAGCAAAGGTTGGGAGGGAAGAGATAGAGAGAAGCATGTCATGGAAGGCTGTACAGATTGTATGATAGCCTGTTTTGTTTCTTTGTCCCAAGGAAGAGTTCAATCTGGGGAGTGGGGGTGGCTATGGGAAATGACTTGGATGCAAAAACAATAAAAAATCAACAAAACACTTTTTTTTTAAAAGGAAAGTTATTTTTCTTTCTCTTATGGTACTTCTCACATTCTAACTTGTATTATACTTATTTATATATGACTATCTCATCCTCCCTGTTAGATGCTGAAACTTTAATGGCAGGAACTGTGTCTTACTTATCTTTGTACACCCCAAAGAAGTCAGGACAAGTAGGCACTCAGTAAATATTTATGTAATGAATAAATGGATAGATGGAAGAATGAAGTGAGCAGAAAGAAGTTACATAGAGAGCAAATAAGAGTTTATGAATGGAAGCATTAAAGCTAGATTTAAGAAAGAAAAAAGAAGTTGTGATGAAGCTTCTGAGAAGGCTAGCCTTTAAAAAGAAAAAAAATGCATAAAACCAATATGATACAACTGTTTTCATGTAGCTTCTCAATTTTCTTGAAAAGTATGACACTGGATAAAGTTTCAGTTACTAAAAGCAACTTAATGAGATAAAAACCAAATATATATGTATGTGTAAATAAATAAAATATTAACCTAGAAAATAGAAGTGTGAGGCATGATTATCAGATGAAGAAAGGGGTGTGACACTTGAAAAATCTTAACACTGAATCATTTTCTGGAAAAGGAAATGGTAATAAATAAAAGGCTAAATTTAAAAGCTTGTCCAATAGGGAGAATCCCATCTTTTATTCACATATTACACTGAGAGATCTCCTCTGTGTATATAACTATAGTGGAAGTGAGTCTTAATAGTTGCCAAAAGGAAACCTTCTCAAATTCCACTTCCCTTTATGATTCAGACATTCCATTTTCCTCTACCTCTAATTATTATTCACCTATATATACTGAACTCTTAATCTCTCTATATCTAACAGTTCTACATTACTGATTTTACACACTCTACTGAAATCCTATTAGTCCTTTTTTCTTCCATTTCTCCTATTACAATTTTACTTTGGAAACAGACTAAGTTCTGTTCCAACTACCTAATATGTAGGTCAACCTAGTATGTTACATGCAAAAGAGAAATTAATTTTAAACATCACATTTCCATAATACAACATAATGTGTAATATACATCTTGTTTTTACTTATATTTCTTCCTAATCTCTTATGATTGGGAAGATTGTAAATCTTCCAAATTATTTTATTTTATTTTATTTTTTTTGGTGGGCAATTGGGGTTAAGTAACTTGCCCAAGGCCACACGGCTAGGGTTTTGTTTTTTTTTTAATTGTGCATGTGTTAAGTGTCTGAGGCTGGATCCGAACTCAGGTCCTTCTGACTCCAGGGCCGACGCTCTACTCACTGCGCCACCTAGCCACCCCAATCTTCCAAGTTATTAAAGAAACAGAGACATACTGTGTATCATTTCCTTGACAGGTTCTATCTATACATGGTAAGTAAACTAGACTATGGCATGGAGCTCCCTTCATGACTGACACTTCAAATCAATCTTTTTTTGTTCTTTAAATTTTTAAAGATTTTTTTCAATTAACATTATCTCTACCTCCCATCTTCCCCAAATTGAAATAAGAAGGAAAATGAAACCTTTGAAACAAATACATATATTCAAGTAAAACAAACTCCCAAATCTGCTAGGCATCATTCTGCACCTTAAGCCCTATCTATCAGGCAGTGAATATCATGCTTCATCACTGGTCCTCTCTAATTGTGGCTGGTCATTGCACTAATCAAAGTTTTTAAGTCTTTTAAAATTGCTTGAGCTTACAATGTTGTTACTGTATACATTGTTCTCCCAATATTGTTCACTTGACTGCATCCATTCATAAAATCCTCCCAGGTTTCTCTGAAACTATTTTTTTTCATAATTTCTTATGAATAGTATTCCATTACATTCAAATACTATAATTTGTTCAGCTATTCTCTGAATGATAGGCACTGCCTTAAGTTCCCAGTTCTTTGCAACCACAAAAGAGCTGCTATTAAGTATTTTTTGCACATTATGGATCCTTCTCCTCATAGTTAAAAAAATATTATTTTATTTTTTCAAGTATCAAGCATTCACTTTTCCCTTCTGCCCCACCCCAGGGGGGAAATAAAGAGAGAAACACAGAATACCTATATTACATAAGCACAATTAAGCAAAAACATCTAGTCTCATCCAAAAATGAATTATATATTTTGTATATTATTAGCTCATTATCCCTTTGTCATGAGGTAGGTAGTGTTATTCTTTTTAAGCACATTGAAATCATAGTTCACAATCTACTTGATAAGAGTCCTTATTAAGACTTCATTCTACATCAATTCATACGTCTTTCCAAATCTCTCTGAAACTTTTTTCTCCAACTCTTACAGCAAATGGTATTCCATCATATCCATATACCATAATTTGCTTAATCATTCTCCAGCTGATGGGCATCTCCTTAGTTTCCAGTTTTTTTTGCCACCACAAAAAGAGGTGCTATAAATAATTTTGTACAAAGAGGTCCATTTCCTCTTTCTTTCATCTCTTTTGGTTATAGGCCTAGCAGTGGTGTTGTTGCTTCAAAGTTACCATTTGGTAAGTTTTTATGAATAATCATAAATTGCTTTCCAAAATGCTTATACCAACAGTGCTTCTATATGCCTGCTTTCCCATAGCCCTGTCAACATTTGTTATTTTCTTTTTTTTATTATCTTTTCAAATGTGATAGGTGTAATATGATACCTCAGAATTGCCTGTATTTCTCCAATTAGTAGCAATTTGGAACATATTTTCATATGGCCATAGATGGTCCAGTTTTCTTCCCCTAAGAACTGCCTATTCATATCCTAAGATCATTTATCAAGTGGGGAATGGGTTTTATTCTTATGATTTTTTTTGTTTGTTTTGCTTTTTTTGGAGGGCAACTGGGGTTAAGTAACTTGCCCAAGGTCACACAGCTAGGTTTTTGTTTGTGTGTGCTTTACATGTCTGAGGCTGGATCTGAACTCAGGTCCTTCTGACTCCAGGGTTGGTGCTCTACTCACTGTGCCACCTGGCCGCCCCTATTCTTATGATTTTGAATCAGTTCCTTATATATCTTTTACCAGAAAAAATCTGATCCAAAGGTTTCCCACCCCCACCCCCCAATTAATTGTTTTCTTTTTAAAATTAACTGTATTGGGTTGTTTTTTTTTTTGCACAAAAACTTTTCAATTATATGTAATCAAAATTGCCCATTTTATCTTTTGTGATCCTCTCTTATCCCTTATTTGATAACACAGAGTTAAAATAATTAAAAATAAGAAACTGGAGCAAAACCTATTATGCCACAATTGAACACATTAAAAAAAAATCAGGTGTAATAATTATGATCTTAGACAAGGCAATGCAAAAACATTTAATTAAAAGAGATAAACAGGAATATTACATTTGTTACACCACAGATCAGTAGTAACAAATTTAAGTGTAATGGATCTTGCTGGCTATGTACTGACTTAGAAAATAAAAAATTAACATTACCTATGCTATACTATATTTTTACTTACTTTGTTAAACATTTCTTTTATTCTGGCAGGTATGTAAAAGGTTGACACCTCTGTCATAGACAGTTTAAATTAATTTAAATACCTAACATATATTCCCTGAATGGCAGAGCATCAAATATTTAAAGGAAAAACCAAACTAATTACAAAGAGAACGAGTAAATCTGTAACAATGGGGGAACTTGATGTACCCCCTTTTATCCATAAGTAAATTTAACCAAAAAATAAAAAGAAAGACGTTAAAGACCTGAAGAGAATTTTAGGAAAGTGGGATACAATGGATCTCTGGCAATTATGTAATCAGAATGGGAAGGAGTATTCATATTTCTAGACCGTGTAAAATCTTTACATAAATTAGGCATGTATTAAGACATAAAAATTTACAAATAAATGCAGAAAATCAGAAATATTAAACACATCCTTTGTTGAGCACAATGAAATAAACATTATTAAAGAAAAGGCCACTAGAAAAAGTATTAAAAATCAATTGGACACTAACTTAATCTTAAAGAATTGGTGGGTCAAAGCCCAAACCACAGAAAAGATAATTTCAATAAAGTTAATGACAAAAACATATTAAAAATTTAGAGATATAGGCAAAGCAGTCCTTAGGAGCAAATTTATAATTCTAAATATTTTTCTAAATTTTAATATTTCTTATTATATATTAAATATTAATAATAAATAATTCTAAATATTTTTATTTTTAAAAAGGGAAAGAATAAATCAGACATAAATTAAAACCTCCCAACAAATTAGGTAACTCATATTAAACACCAAAATAGAAATCCTGAAAGTCAAGGAAGAAATTTTAAAAATTGAATAAATAAAACAAGGAATTTTAAAAAAGCTTATTCATTACCTAACTTGATTAAAAGAAGAGAAAAACCAAACTGTCACTATAAAAAAGAAAAAGAAAAATTTTCAACAAGAATAAAGAATATTGGGGGTGACTAGGTGGTGCAGTGAATACAGCATGGACCTTAGAGTCAGGAGGACCTGAGTTCAAATCCGGCCTCAGACACTTAACACAAAAACTAGCCATGTTACCTTGGGCAAGTCACTTAACCCCAACTGCTCTCTAGAAAGCAAAAAAAAAAAAAAATAAAGAATAAAGAATATTATTATAAACTATTTCCACAACTGTATATCAATAAAACTGACAATTCATATAAAATAAATGATTATTTACAAAATAATAAAAATAGCTAGATTAACAGAACAAGAAATAGAAAGAATTCAAATAATCTCAGAGGAATTGAATAAAACATACATGAACTCTAAGAGAAAAAAAAATGGGACTTCTCACAAGTGAATCTGATAAACTTTCAAATAACAATTACATAAACTGTTTGCAAAAATAGCAAAAGAAGGGATCCTACCAAAATCCTTGTATGACACAAATATGGTTTACATATGTGAGCCAGGAAGAATCAAAACAGAAAAAGAAAATGGTAGACCAATATCTACAGTGAACACTGATTCAAAAATGGTTTTAAAAAATAAAGAGTTGAGGGGCAGAGTCAAGATGGCAGAGTAGAAACAGCACTTCCACAGAGCTCCAGCCTACACCACTTCAAATTTATGTAAAAGGGAATCTCTGAACGACCTCTGGAGCTCCAGAACACACAAAATGACACAGAGAAGCTAACTTCCCACTGAGGACAGCCTGGCAGCCCAGCAGAGAGCAGCCAGCACAGTGCTCTGGAAGCCAAGCCCAGGCCTTAGTGAGTAGGAGGTTTTAGCCCCAGGGTGGCCAGACCAGCAGCCAGCTTGAGGGACTCCAGAATGCCAGCAGCTGTGGCGTTTCCAGACTTGCCAACTGTAGGGGGACGAGGCAATCAGTCTTAGAGGTAATCGCTCTTGCTTTAACCTTCTTGGACCTGGACTGCGGTCTGGGGTAGAGGTCTTGGGTGTGTGACCAGCTTGCCAGAGCATGTGGGGGCATCACACAGGGCACCCAACTAATACCACCAGCAGCTGAGAAAACCTCAGCATTTCAGACAGAAGCTCCCCTGTCAGGTAGCAACTGTCCTACTGTGGCAACAAGCCCAAAAGTCAAGTAATTGAGTGGCAACATGCCTAGGCAAAGGAAACAAAATAAACAGAAAAATTCAACATTAGACTCCTACTTTGGGGGCAAAGAGATCAAAGCATGGAACAGGAGGAGGACTGTGAGGTCAGAAATCATGCATCAAAAGCCCCAAAAGAAAATATGAGCAGGTTACAGGCCATAGAGGACCTTAAGAAGGATTTTAAAAACCAAATAAGAGAAGTGGAGGAAAAATTGGGAAGAGAAATGAGAAGGATGCAGGAAAAGTATGAAATGAGAGTCAACAGCCTGACTGAGGAAAATAACACCTTGAAAAATAGACTAATTCAAGTGGCAAACGAGGCTCAAAAAGGCAATGAGGAGAAGAATGCCTTAAAAAGCCGAATTTGCCAGATGGAAAAAGAATCTCAAAAGCTCACTGAGGAGATTCATTCCTTCAGAATTAGACTGGAGCAAATGGAAGCTAGTGAATTTATGAGAAATCAAGATGCTATTAAGCAGATCCAAACAAAGGAAAGAATAGAAGGCAATGTGAAATATCTCATTGGAAAAACCACTGACCTGGAAAATAGATCCAGGAGAGATCATTTTAAAATTGTTGGACTACCTGAAAGCCATGACCAAAGAAAGAACCTAGAAATCATCCTTCAAGAAATTCTCAAGGAAAACTGCCCTGATGTTTTAGAACCAGAGGGGGAAAGAGAGGTTGAAAGAATCCAGAGATCACCTCCTGAAAAAGATCCCAAAAAGAAAACCCCTAGGAATATTATAGCCAGGTTCCAGAATTCCCAGATCAAGGAGAGAATATTACAAGCAGCCAGGAAGAAACAATTTCAATATTGTGGAAACACAATCAGGACAGTGTAGGATCTGGCAGCTTTTACACTGAGGGATCAAAGGGCATGGAATATGATATTCCAGAGGGCAAAGGAGCTGGGATTAAAACCAAGAATCACCTACACAGCAAAACTGAGTATCATGTTTCAGGGGAAAATATGGTTATTCAGTGGAATAGACGACTTTCAAGGATTATTGATGAAAAAACCAGAGTTGAATAGAAAATTTGACATTCAGACACAAGAAGTAAGAGATGCTTGAGAAAGTAAACAGGGAAAAGAAATCACTATGAACTTCTCAAAGTTGAACTATTTACATTCCTACATGGAAAAAAGATAACTGTAACTGATGAAACCTTTCTCAGTATGAAAATAGTTGAAGAAGGGTATATGGGCATATGAATACATATGTGAATGTGTCTATATATGTTTACAGGTATGCATAGATAGAGGGCACAGGTCGAATTTAATGGGAAGGGATGATACTTAAGGGGTGAAATTGAGAGGTGAGAGAGGAATATAACAGGAGGAGATGGGGAGAGACAGAGTGGGATAAATTATCTCATGTAGAAGAGGCAAGGGAAAGTGGTTGCAGGGGAGGAGAAGAACAGGAAGGCAAAAAGGAAAACCATATTCTCATTGAATTGGCTTAGGGAGAGAATGACATACATACTAAATAGGATATCTCACCCTACAGGAGAGTGGGGGGAAGGGGATGAGAGGGGGAATGATGGAAGGGAGGGCAGGCTGGGGGAGGGAAGTTGGAAGCACCCACTTTTTAAAATAGTATTTATATATATTTGAAACATTTAATTTTAAGACCTCGAATTTCAGATCCATTTCCTTCCTCCCTTGTCACCCATTCCCTCTGGGAGGATAAGTAATTCAGTATGTGTTGTACATGTCTAGCTATGCAAAACATTATCATAGTAGATATATTGTACAAGGCTGCTTATAATTCCCTCCCACTCATCCCACCCCGACCTGGTCCATTCCCTACATGATCCTGTCCCTCTTCTATAGTGGGTACTTCCAACCTCCCCTCCCCACAAGGATGCCCTCCCATCCATCATCCCTCCTCTCATCCCCCTTCCCCCTATTCTGCTGTAGGTTGAGATATCCCATTTAGTATGTATGTCATTCTCTCCCTGAACCAAATTCAATGAGAATGTGGTTTTGCCTTTTTGCCTTCCTATTCTTCCCCTCCCTTGCAACCACTTCCCCTTGCTTCTTCTACATGAGATAGTTTACCCTACCCTGTCTCTCCCCATCTCCTCTTGCCACTTTTCTCTCTCACCTCATAATTTCACCCCTTAAGTATCCTCCCTTCCCAACAAATTCAACCTATGCCCTCTATCCATGTATAACTGTAAACATATATACACATATTCACATATGTATTCATATGACCATACACCCTTCTTCCATTATTTTCATACTGAGAAAGATTTCCTCAGTCACAGTTATTGTTTTTCCATATAGGAATGTAAATAGTTCAACTTTGAGAAGTTCATAGTGATTTCTTTTCCTTGATTACCTTCTCAAGCATCTCTTGCTTCTGAATGTCAAATTTTCTATTCAACTCAGGTTTTTCCTCAAGAATGCTTGAAAGTCTTCTATTCTATTGAATGACCATATTTTCCCCTGAAACAAGTTACTCAGTTTTGCTGGGTAAGTGACCCTTGGCTTCAATCCCAGCTCTTTTGCCCTCTGCAATATCATATTCCATGCCCTTTGATCCCTCAATGTAGAAGCTGCCAGGTCCTGTGCTATTCTGATTGTGTTTCCACAATATTGAAATTGTTTCTTCCTGGCTGCTTGGAGTATTTTCTCCCTGATCTGGGGATTCTGGAACCTGGCTATAATATTTCTGGGAGTTTTCTTTTTGGGATCTTTTTCAGGAGGTGATTGGTGGATTCTTTCAACCTCTATTTTGCCCTCTGGATCTAAGACATCAGGGCAATTTTCCTTGAGAATTTCTTGAAGGGTGATTTCTAGGTTCTTTCTTTGATCATGGCTTTCAGGTAGTCCAGTAATTTTTAAATTGTATCTCCTGGAACTATTTTTCAGGTCAGTGGTTTTTCCCATGAGATAGTTCACATTGCCTTCTATTCTTTCATTTGTTTGGATCTGCTTAACAGCATCTTGATTTCTCATAAAGTCATTAGCTTCCATTTGCTCCAGGCTAACTCTGAAGGAATGAATCTCCTCAGTGAACTTTTGAGATTCTTTTTCCATCTGGCAAATTCGGCTTTTTAAGGCATTCTTCTCCTCATTGCTCTTTTGGGCCTCCTTTGCCATTTGAGTTAGTCTATTTTTTAAGGTGTTGTTTTCCTGTCAGGCTGTTGACCCTCATTTCATACTTTTCCTGCATCCTTCTCATTTCTCTTCCCAATTTTTCCTCCACTTCTCTTATTTGATTTTAAAGTCCTTCTTAAGGTCCTCTATGGCCTGCAAGCCGCTCATGTTTTCCCCTGGGGCTTTTGGAGCAGGACTTCTGACCTCACAGACCTCCTCTCACTCTATGCTTTGATCCTCTTTGCCCCCAAAGTAGGAGTCTAGGGTTGCATTTTTCTGATTAATTTGTTTCCTTTGCCTTGGCATGTTGCCACTTAATTACTTGACTTTTGGGCTTGTTGCCACAATATGGCTCTGGCGCCAGACAGGAACTTTCATCCCAAACGTGTGGGAGGTGCCAACTTCCGTTTCTGGCAAGCTGGAAACCCACCCACGACCTCCAACCCAGATCACAATCCAGGCCTAAGAAGGTTAAAGCAAGAGTGATTACCCCCCAAGACTGATCGCTGGATCTCCCTAAAGTTCACAGGCCAGGAGCTGGAGCTGGCTCTGAAAACTACAAAATGGCGTGTCTCCTCAGTGGCTTCTAGCCCCCAGGGGAGGAAGCCCACGCATTCCCCAAATACTGGTCCCAAAGTCCATAGGGCACTAACCTCTCACTTTGTCCTAGGCATGTCTATGTTGATAATTCTGGAATCACCACAGCTGCTGGTGTTCTGGGGTCCCTCCAGCCAGCTGCTGGCCCTGCCACCCTGGGGCTAAAACCGCGACTCTGGTGGACCTGTGCTTGTCTCCCCGCACACAGCACACTGTGCTGCCAGCCGCTGCGCTGGTCCTTCCTGCAGGGCTGCTGGGCTGTCCTCAGTGGGAGATTAGCTTCTCTGTGTCGTTCTGTGGGTGCTGGGGCTCCAGAAGTTGTTCAGAGTCCCCTTTTACATAGTTTGGAGGTAGTCTAGGGGGAGAGTGGTTTGGACGCGCTGTTTCTACTCCGCCATCTTTGAAGCACCCACTTTTGAAAGATAGGATCAAAGTGGGGAGTGGACCAGGTGGGAGGTGGGATAGGAGGGAGGGAAATGTAGTCAGTCTTTTACAATATATCTACTATGATAATGTTTTGCATAGCTACTCATGTACAGCATATACTGAGTTGCTTATCTTCCCAGTGTGAGTGGGTGGCAGGGGAGGTGGGGAATGGGTCTGGAATTTGAACTTTTAAAATCAAATGTTTTAAATATATATAAATACTATGATTAATACTATTTTTCATATAATTGGGAGATAAGATGTGCAGGCATTGGGGCACGGGGATTCACCTTGCCCTACTGGAAAAGTCGAAGGGGATATGGGAGAAGAGATGGGGGAGAGCAGATTGGATGAGGCAATATCCTGTGGGACTGCTATTCTGGGGTGGTGGGTAGGGGAAAATGGGGAAAAATTGTAACTCAAAATCTGGTGGAAATGAATGATGTAAATCAGAAGTTAATAAAACATTTGAAAAAAAAGAGATACTAAATAATCTAATTCTAAACAATGAGTGGGTCAAACAGGAAATCATAGAAACAATAATTTCATTCAAGAAAATAACAATAATGAGACAACATACTAAAACTATGGGATGCAATGAAATCAGTTCTTAGGGGAAGTTTTATATCTCTGAATGTTTACATGAATAAAATAGAGAAAAAAGGAGATCAATGAATTGGGCATGCAACTGAAAAAGCTAGAAAAAGAACAAATTGAAAATCTCTAATTAAATACCAAGTTAGAAATACTGAAAACCAAAGGGGAGATTAATAAAATTGAAATTAAGAAAACTATTGAACTAATAAATAAAATTAAGAGTTGGTTTTGTGAAAAAAAAAATTGATAGACCTTTAGTCAATTTGATTAAGAAAAAGAAAGAAAACCAAATTATTGGTATCAAAAATGAAAAGAGTGAACTTATCTCCAATGAGGAGGAAATTAAAACAATAATTAGGAATTATTTTGCCTACCTGTATACCTATAAATTTGACAATCTTAATGAAATGGATGAATATTTACAAAAATATAAACTGGCCAGAATATTGAAGAAGAAGTAAAATACTTAAATAACCCCATCTCAGAAAAAAGAAATTGAACAAGCCATCAGTTAACTCCCTAGGAAAAAATCTCCAGGACCACATCGATTTACAAGTGAATTCTATCAAACATTTAAAGAACAATTAATTCCAATACTTTATAGACTATTTGGGAAAATTGGTGAAGTCCTACAAATTCTCTTTATTATAAAAATATGGTACTGATACCTAAATCAGGAAGAGCCAAAACAGAGAGAAAATTATAGACCAAATTCCCTAATGAATACAGATATGAAAATTTTAAAGAAAACATTAGCAAAGAGATTATAGCAATTTATCACAAGAATAATACACTTTGATCATGTAGGATTTATTCCAGGAATGCAAGACTTATTCAATATTAGGAAATCTATCAGTATAATAGATCATATCAACAACAAAATTAGAAACCATATGGTTATCTCAATAGATGCAGAAAAAGCTTTTCACAAAATATAACACCCAATCTTATTAAAAACACTAGAAAGCATAGGAATAAACAGAGTCTTTCTTAAAATGGTAAGTAGCATCTACCTAAAATGATCAGCAAGTATTATATGTAATAGGGATAAACTAGAAGCATTTTCAGTAAGATCAGGGGTGATAAAAGGATGTTCACTATCACCTCTGTTATTCATTTTGGTATTAGAAATGTTAGTTGTAGCAATAAGAGAAGAAAAAGAAATTGAAGGAATTAGATTAAGCAAAGAAGTGACTAAGCTATCACTTTTTGCATATGATATATGATGATATACTTAAAGAATCCTAGAGAATCAAGTAAAAAACAACTTGAAATAATAAATAGCTTTAGCAAAGTTGCAGGATATAAAATAGACCCACATAAATCCTTGGTATTCCTATATATTTCTAATGAAGCCCAAGAGCAAGAAATAGAAATTCCATTTAAAGTTACTGTAGACAGTACAAAATATTTGTGAGTCTACCTGCCACAACAAACCCTGGCACTATATGAACACAATTTCAAAACACTCTTCACACAAATAAAGTCAGATCTAAATAAGTGGAGAAACATCAGTTGCTTGTGGTTAGGCCGAGCTAATATAATAAAAATGACATTTTACTTAAATTTATTATTTACCTATTTAATGCCATACCACCAATCAAACCACCAAAAATTATTTTCTAGAGCTAGAAAAAAATTCATCTGGAAGAATAAAAGATCCAGAATATCAAGGGAACTAATGAAAAGAAATGCTAGGGAAGGTGGCCTAGTCATACCAGATTTTAAACTATATTATAAAGCAGCAATCATGAAGACTACTTGGTACTGACTGAGAGATAGAGTGGTGGATCAGTGGAATAGATTAGGTACACAAGACGCAGTAGTCAATGCCTATAGTAGTTTATTGTTTGATAAACCCAAAGATTCTAGTTTCTGGGATAAGAACTCATTATTTGACAAAAATTGCTGGGAAAACGGGAAAATAGTATGGCAGAAACAGGGTATAGACCAATATCATACACCATATACCAAAATAAAGTCAAAATGGGTTCATGATCTAGATACAAAGGCTGATACTGTAAGCAATCTAGGAGAGAAAGGGATAGTTTATCTGTCAGATTAATAGAGAAGGAAAGAATTTATGACCAAACAAGAGACAGAGAACATTACGAAATGCAAAATGAATAATTTTGATTGGATTACAGTGAAAAGCTTTTGTATAAACAAAGTTAATGGAACCAAGATTAGGAGGGAAGCAGAAAATTAGGAAAGAATTTTTACAATCAGTGTCTCTGATAAAAAACCTCATTTCTAAAATATACAGAGAACTGATTCAAATTTATAAGAATACAAATCATTCCCTAATTGATAAATGGTCAAAGGACATAAACAGGCAGTTTTCAGAGAAAGAAATTAAAAATAATCTATAGGCATATGAAAAAATGCTCTAAATCACTACTGATTAGAGAAATGCAAATCAAAACAACTCTTAGGTACCATATCTCAGTGGTCAGATTGACTAACATGACAGAACAGGAAAATGAGATGCTGGAGAAGATGTGGGAAAATTGGAACATTAATGCATTGTTGGTGGAGTTGTGAACTGATCTAACCATTCTGGACAGCAATTTGGAACTATGCCCAAAGGGCTATAAAAATGTGCATACCCTTTGACCCAGCAATACCACTTCTAGGGCTATATCCCAAAGAGATCATACAAGTAGGAGGAGGACCCATATGTACAAAAATATTTCTAGTAGCTCTTTTTGTGGTGGCAAAGAATTGGAAATCAAGGGGATGCCAGTCAATTGGGGAATGGCTAAACAAGTTGTGGTATATGAATGCAATGGAATACTATTGAGCTATAAGAAATGAGCATAGAGGGGAGGAGAGGTGGCGCAGTGAATAGAGCACTGGCCCTGGAGTCAAGAGAACCTGAGTTCAAATCCGGCCTCAGACACTTGATACACTTACTAGCCATGTGACTTTGGACAAGTCACTTAACCCCAACTGCCCTTCAAAAGACCAAAAAAAAAAAAAAGAAAAAGAAATGAGCAGAGAGACTTTGAACTGATGCAAAGTGAGGGGAGCAGAACCAGGAGAACTGTACACAATTACAGAAACACTGTATCTGTGATGACTAACTTTAATAGACTGGGCTCTTCTCAGCAATTCAAGACCATAAGACAATTCTAAAAGATTCATGATGGAAAAGGCTACCCACGCCCAGAGAAAGAATTACTGAGTCTGAATGCAGATTGAAGCAAACTACTTGCTCTCTCTCTTTTTTTGCTTTGTTTTTTTTTTGTTGTTGTTGTTGTTCATTCCATCGGTCGTAATTCTTCTTTACAATTTGTCTAATGTTTTGTGTAAAAGTATATGTAGAGCCTATACTGGATTGCATGCTACCGTGATGGGGGAGGGGGAGAAAATTTGGAAATCAAAAGTTTGTGGAACTAAATGTTGTAAACTAAAAGTAAATAAATTTAAGAAATTTTTAAATAAAAAAATAAAGAGGTGAAAATAAAATATCACAAAGATTATGCACTATGGCCATGTTAGACTTATGCCAGGAATGCAGTATTGGTTTACTATCAGGAAAAGTATAAACTTAATTAACCATATTAATGATGAAAACAACAAAAATCTATATGACTTTTAACAGAGATAGAAAAACCTTTTGACAAAATACAATACCCATTTTTGTTATAAAAAAACACTAGGAAACATAGGAATAAATAGACCTTTTTAAAATAATTAATTAATTTTTAGTTTTTAACATTCACTTTCATAAGATTTTGAGTTTTCAATTTTCTCCCTTTTCTCTCCTCCCCCACCCAAGAGTACATGCAATCTGAGCCTTTGCATATACATTCATATTAAACATATTTTCACATGAGTCATGATGTAAAGAAGAATTAGAACCAATGGGAGGAACCATGAGAAAGAAGAAACAAAACAAAATAACAAAAGAAAAAGAGAGAGAATAGTCTGCTTCCATCTGCATTCAGACTCCAGCGTGCTTTCTCTGGACATGGATGGCATTTTCCATCCTGAGTCTTTTGGAGTTGCAAATAAACCTTTCTTTAACATGATAAATAGTATATATCTAAAACCACGAAACAGCATTACATGTAACAAGCAAAAACCAGAATCCCTTTCCAATAAAATGAGGGGTGAAACAAGGATACTCAATGTTATCACTTCTATTTGACAAAGTACTAAAAATGCTGACTATAGCATTAAGACAAGAAAAAGAAATTGAGAGAATAAGCACAAGGAACAAAATTATCACTTTTTTGCAGACATGATGGTGAGCTTAAAGAAACATAGTCAACTTGAAATTAATTGAAACAATGAATAACTTTAGCAAAGTTACAAGCTAAAAAATAAATACACACAAATCATCAGTATTTCTATATAATACCAATCAAACTCAGCAAGAAGATAGAAAGAAAAATTCTATTTAAAATAATTACAGAATGTTTAAAATACTTAAAAGTCTACTATACAGAAGTACTATAGAAATACAAGTACAGAAATACAGACCTGATTAATTAGAGAAATATTAACTGCCCATGGGTAGGATGGCCAAAATTATAATACTGCCTAAATTAATTTACTTATTTAATATCAAACCATCATACTACTAAAGTACTACTTTATAGAACTAGAAAATATAATAATGAAAGTCATATGGAAGCACAAAAAGTCAAGAATCCCAGGAAAAATAATGAAAATAATGGGAATGAAGAGACCAGAGAGATCTCAAATTATACCACAAAGGAATAATTTTCAAAAAAATATATATATATGGCACAGGTTAAAAAATAGAGATCAGTGGAACAGATTAGGTTCTAATCTAATCTGTACAGCATTAAGAAATAAATGAGGGGGCGGCTAGGTGGCGCAGTGAGTAGAGTGTCGGCCCTGGAGTCAGAAGGACCTGAGTTCGGATCTGGCCTCAGACACTTAATGCACACACAAATAAAAACCTAGCCGTGTGGCCTTGGGCAAGTTACTTAACCCCAATGCCCTCCAAAAAAAAAAAAAAAAGAAAGAAATTAATCTAGTAGCCTAGTGCTTGATAAATACAATAACTCCAGTTACTGGGATAAGGACTATTTGATAAAACCTGCTGAGAAAACTGGATAGCAGTATTGGAAGAAATCAAATTTAAACAATATTTCATACCCTATACCAAGATAAGCTGCAAATGAATACATAACTCAGCTATAAAAGGTCACATCATATACTAGTAATACATGCAAAAAAATTCTCAGATCTATAGATAGGACAAAAGTTATCTTTCTTTGATCTTTGATATCTTTGGAGCATAGATCTAATAGTGATAACACTGGATCAAAGGGTATACACATAAATTATAACCTTTTCGTAGTTCTAAATTCTTTCTAAAATGGCTAAACCAATTTACAGTTCCACCAACAATGTACCTGTTTTTCCCCAGTCTAACAGCATAATGCCTAATACACAGTTGGCACTTAATAAATGTTTACTGACTTGACATTTGTTGTTTTCATTTTTTGTCATCTTTGCCAATATGATGAAATGTGAGGTAGAGAACTTCAGAGCTGTTTTAAATTTTAATTTCTCTAATTAACAGTGCTTTGAAACATTTTTCATGTAGCCACTAATAGCTTGTGTTTCCTTCTTAGAAAACTACCTATTCATCCAATGACCCTTTATCAATTGGGAAATGGCTCTTATTCTTATAAATTTGGATCAGTTCTTGGTGTATCTGGAAATGAGATTTTTATCAGAGAAATTTGCTTCAGAGTTCTTTCCCAGGTACCTATTCCTCATGGATCCTACACTTCTGACATACAGCTCTACTCCATTTGTTTTCAATCCTCTACCATTTGCATACTCTCCTTCAAAGAAAGCCCAGTAATAGAACCAATAATTAACATACATTCTTGCAACTCTCCTATCAAAAATCAGAAGAAAACCTACACATAATACTTCGAAAACAACAGACATTTATGAACTCTATGTTTTGTTTCATAAATAGAGCATGTTTCCAGATCTTTCAGCCTACAAGTTTGTTTAGGAATGTAGAATTTGTTATTTATACAATACAGGTAATACTAATGCATTTAATACTTCAAAAAATAATTTAAAACTATTAGCTAAAGTAAGACTACAAGGTAAAAATAACAGTAAAGTGTACAAAAGCCCAAGAACGTTGATTGCATAAAATTTTAAAATAATTATATCATGGCTAGATTTGGAGTTGGAATACATTATGAATACATTTTATGACAAATGTATGAGATATCCCATTTTGTCTCTGATTTAAATGATAATAAAATTTCTCAAATTATCTAAAATACAGTCTGTATTTTTACAATTGTGACTATTAGTTTTCACAAAAATATCAGTCTATGTTGCTTACAAAAATTATTTTTTGCAATGAAAAAATCTTCCAAATCACCAATAATGAGAGAAATACAAATTAAAACAACTCGTTGGCTCTACTTCATGCTCACATAAGTGGCAAGCAAGGAAAAAAAGAAAAAGACAATTATTAGAGGGCATATGAAAAAATAGGCACACTAATGGACTACTAGTGGAGTTCTGAATAGGTCCATATATTATAGAAAGTATGGAACTATACCCCCAAAGTCACTGAACTATACATAGTCTGACACAGCAGTACCAATACTGGTATAACATCCAAAGAAATCAAAAAAAGAAAAAAAAGGACTCAAATGTACTAAAATATAGCAAAAGCTTTTGTTGGAGTAGAAAACTGGAAACTAGGGAGGTGCTTATTAAATGAGGAATGGCTAAACAAATTATGATTTACAAATGCAGTGGAATATTACTACTGCATTTTAGGAAATGATGAAAACGATAGATTCCAGAACTTAGAACAGTGTCTGGTACATAGTAGGCACTTAATAAATATTGATTGATTCAGGTGAATTGATGACAGCTTGTATGAACTGACACAGAATGAAGTGAGTAGGATGAGGAGAACAATTAGAAACATTATAAAGACAATCAATTGTGAAAGACTTAAGAACTCTGATTAATGTAGTGATTAAGCATAACTCTGGAATACCAATGATGAAGCCCATTTCCTACTTCCTGACTAACAGGTGGTGAAAGAGAACTGCAAAATGAGACACGCTGATGGGTGGATTTGTTTTGCCAAACTATGTTTATTTGCTACAAGGGAAGTTGGATTTTTTTTTTTTTGGCTTTTTCTAAATCTGGAATGGGGGTGTGATTTGAAAAGGAGGGAATGTTAACAATATTAATTCTCCCCTACCCCCCAAAAGGAGCATAATTAAAGCACTTAATGAACAGAAGAAAAAAGAAGTTCAGAAGGGGGCACAGACAAGGAGGACAGCTTTGAAATGAACATATCTAATTTATTATATCCTTTACTAAAAAGCATGTGCAATTAAAAAAAACTACATAATGGAAATTCATGGTTTAATATACAATCATCTTTTTTGTGTGATTTTTTTTTGCATATGAAAATGCTTATGTTTGTTGGGGTTTGTTAAGTTCAGAATAACAAAAAAAAAAAAAAAGGAAATTGTAAAA
Organism: Gymnobelideus leadbeateri; assembly: GCA_011680675.1. Taxonomy (NCBI): domain Eukaryota; kingdom Metazoa; phylum Chordata; class Mammalia; order Diprotodontia; family Petauridae; genus Gymnobelideus; species Gymnobelideus leadbeateri. The sequence goes on from WOXC01011362.1 coordinate 214,512, forward strand.
AAAGTCAACTTTAGCCATAATCAAAATTTGACATTGTATTTTGTTAAAAAATTTACATCTTAATTGACATCATCTACACATTAATTGTTTAATAAAAATTTTTAAAATACACAACCATGAGTATTCAAGAGATTATTATTATTATTACTACTACTACTACTACTACTACTACTACTACTACTACTACTACTACAAAGGGAAGAGAATAAACTGCAAAGGGAACCGTTGGAGTGGAACTCTTCCAGTCAGCTTCAGATATGTCAAGTTACACTCCTCCCTTCCACACACATCCACCAACCTGCTTTTCCCTCTTAATGTGACTACAGTAATTAAATCAACATTACTGCTGTTGGAAGAACATGACAATCATTTGCTGTACACTGCACTCACTAACTCTGTGACTTTTCTAACCAAAACATTCCTTCCTAGTCACCACCACCCTATATATGTTTTCTCTTCCTAAAAGAATTTAAGTTTCTTCAGGGCAGAGACTGGTCTTACTTTTCATATTTGTATGTGCTGGGACTTGGAATACAGTAAAGATTTAATGCTTTCTTATTCAGTCACAATATAGGAGTACAAGAGAAGTTTTCTCCATCAGGCATGCTTTTCATTTTAGATGCAGAAGTTCCAAGAAGCCAGGTAAACAGTTTGTTATACTGGAAAGAGTTGCCACAAGCAATGAAGAATATACTATATTTTGATTTTTAAAATTCCTCAACTCTAGTGCTTATATCATAAGAGACAGATTTTATTGTGTAAATTGAAATTTTAATCATTCCATAATGACAAAAAAGCTTCTCTGTGGATCAGATTTGAACAGATAATTGCCTGGATGCTTTTCAGCTAAATGAACTCTCTCAAGATACTAATATACCATGTAGCCGGGCCCAATTTTCTGCTTCATAATTTAAAGGGCATTAGACAAAAGTCATCTTTGTCAGATAATACTTGAACATAACGCATCATATAATGGCAACAACAGCAGGAAGGATGTGCTGTTCTCTCCTCAACTCTTCCCCATCCTCAAAGTACATACTAACCACTATTAAATAACAACAATTTCATTATTACCTGTAATTGTGCTTTCCAGAGCTGCTGGGTAGTAATTTGAGATTTTTGTTGCATCATATTTTCAATTCGTTGGTTTACTTGCTTTTCCTTTTTGAGTTCATTTTCATAAAATCTAGACCCCTATAATAACAACAAAAAGCACAGGAAAAATGTTTCCAGAAATTCATTTTATTTTCTCATAATTTATGAGAGACTAACAAAACTCTAAAGACAACTCCTTAATTTTCTTAGGTAGCATTACCTTAAAAGCAATCTAAAGGAGGTTCATAAACTATTATAATTCTCATTTTGGAGAACAATTAATATGATGTATAGGTTAATGCTGAATAACGCCTATAGTAGGTAAGAACAAGAAACAGGCTTGCTTGCTTATACTTCTATTTTTAGAGCCATTCATTTTGTTTGCTGGGCTTTTTACTTTGGCCAAGGGGTAAATTAAAATATTTTGTTAAATCTGAATCTCTGGTGTTGCAGAAGACTGGGGAAATGCAAACATTCTCACTTGTCATTTAAATTAGAGCAAAACCCTACTCTATTTAAATAAAATATTCTATTCCAAACTATTAGGATGGAAAAATAAGTGACAAATAGAAAAGCATTCTATTCATTTGTTCTCTACTGTGAATATGTCTAAATTTTGGTGGAAATTATGACAAAATATCTATTAAGGAAGCAGGAGAAAGACAAATCTAGTCTGTGTAAGGCAAATGAAGCTTAGTTCAGCTACATACATCTTGTCATTCACACTCAATATATATCTTTTGCCACTTCCTTAGAGAAGGAAAGAGAAGGGAATAACCATGTACATGATACCTACTATATGCCAGTGCCTGGCAGATAGGGTTGTTGTTGTTGTTGTTGTTGTTTAACAACTATTATCTCATTTGGTCCTTACAACATCCTAAGTGCTATTATTATTCCCATTTTATAGATGAGGAAACTGAGCCACCAAGAGGTTGACTGATCTGCCCAGGGTCACATAGCTAATAAGTGTCTGAGGCTATATTAGAACTCTGGATTTCATGATTCCAGATCCATGCTCTATCTACTATACCACCAGCTGCCTCTAAAAGAAAAAGAAAAGGCAGTTACTGAAAAAACAAAAGGGGAAGGTGGTGGTGGGGTAAGGGAACAGAAATGTAGAGCACATAAGAAAAGAAAGTTATATCAGAGTGTCAGGAATTCCTGACAGAGAGTGAAAGAAACCCAGGGAACTGAGGAACAGCAGAAGATAATAGAAGTAACCGCTATGATGGTGGTCTCCAACTTTGATTTAGAAGGAGGATCTGATATAATGGTAGTTGCACTATTAGAATCCATTGCCTGAGAAAATGTATAATGCAGGATCAGTTTTGAATGAATCTGCTTTATTAATTGAATTTAATGTACTTAAAGTAATGGTACATATGTGTGTGAGATATTTGTTCAGCCTAAGGAAGGTATGCTTACTTATTATGAAAAGTTACCAGTACATAGCTGGTCAGAACTAAACATAATGGGAACAAAGTTGAATTTGGAGTCCTATGATCTGAATTTAAATTCTGGATCTGCCACTGACTACCTATATGACCTTAAGCAAGTCACTTACAGCCTCTCTGAGCTTCAGTTCCCTTTTCTTTAAATAAAACAACAGGACCTCTAGAGACCCTTCCAGCTCTATAACTATGATCCTATGATCCTATGATACAAAAACAGCAATGCTTCTTAAGCACTGTCTAGGTTTGGTAGAACTCCTTATAATAATGTTAAAGCCCCCAGGGGTGCTTACCTTAAAGTCTGGGGATCAGTGACCAAGTTAAAAATCAGGACTGGAATTGAACTTTGCAATCAAGATCCAGGGACATAACTCTGTAAACTTTGACATTTAATTTGTTACTTCTGGACTTTTTCTATTTGTTTATTTCCAAATATGATCTCATAGAGTTGCTTACCATAAAAATTCTTAGAAAACATAAAAGAATGTGGTGTTTAAGGGACACTGGGTAAAGAGACAGAGATCACAGCCAGATCTGCAATAGGGTTAGATGAGACCAACCACAAATTAGAAATGTACTCTGGTAATAATGAGGATGAAGCAAATGAACTGAGCAATCCCTAGAGACAAAAATAAGTAATTTGGTAACTGATCTGGGACCAAAAGACCTAAGAATTATACCTGTGCAAAGAATATGCCTCAAGAAAGAGAGATGAATTCCTGTCTCAAGCACTTAGCACAGTGCCTTGCAGAGAGTAGGCATTTAATAAATGTTTATTGATTGAAGCGTCTGTATTTGTGAGTCTCCATTTCTAATAGTTATTTGGGCAAAAAGAAGTTAAATACCAAAGTTAAAAGAAGTTAAAACACCAAAAATTGCTTATTTGCTTATCTTGTTTCAGTCCTCCGATTTTGTCATGGACTGCCCAGCAGCAATATTCTTTGACTCCTAATCATTATTAAATAATTTGCTGCTGCCATATTTCTTGTGTCCCATAATTCCTACCCTATTTTTGCTTGATCCTTTCATCTATGACAACATTATGAATGACTACAGCTGTGTGTTTACTGATGGTTCTGATACTGAAACTGCTGTCTCTCTTCTTTCAGTATTCTCTCTTTTTCCCTACCCAATTCAGTCCCAAAGGGTCTCCTGTTGTTCACATGACCAAGTTTTGACAGATTTACCATCCCTACATAATCTTTAAAGTTCAACTGGCAGCTGGGAATGGTAGCCTATGCCCTGTAGTTCTTGTTGTTGGGGAGGCTGAGGCTGATGGATCGGTCAAGCTTTGGGAATACTGAGGGGCAATAGTGTTAACACCTATCGTGTGTTAGTATTAAGCTTTACCAATATGGTGAGCCCCCAGGAGCAGATAACCACCAGGCTACTTAATGAGGGTCTGGCTGGCCTATGTTAGGAAAAAAGAGCAGGCTAAAACTTCCTTGATGATCAATACTGGGACTGGACTTGTGAGTCTTGATCTCACTCTGGATGTGATGGGGGAGATTCAGCACCAAAATGAATAAACAAAATAAAATAAAGTTTAATTGATTTTTATCACCTAAACAACCTTGTACAGCACAGCTAAGTTCAAAGCTTTTCACAATCCACTCCTTCCTTTGCTAATGTTTACCAGTATCTTCATAGCACTACTGGATAATTAATGACCCTACCCACAGAAGGATATTAATAAGCCCTTTACCAAATTATGTTATCAACATAAAATGACTACAAATTATTCTAGATCTTAGAGAACAAAAGATGCAAATCAATAGGGGTGGGGCTAAACCATGACTTACTCAAGTAATCAAAATCTGTTAGGTTAAAAAGACCAAAAATTAATAATAAAATGAGAATTCCTTCAGTTTGATCCTTATATGTTCAGTGCTACATCAAACCCAGGAATAACAATAACTTAAAGAACAAATTAAACTACTTTAAAACATATCTGAAGTTTACTTCTTATTTTTAAAATGAAAGTAAAAATTCTACTGATTATTTTTAGAAATAACAATTTACCTCTATTTAAGAAATTAATGAAAGGAAACAAAAACATACCTTGGTGGCTTCCATGATAATTTTATTTATTTTCTCTTTATCTAATCCTTCCATTCCTGCTTTGTTATCATTGAGTCCCATTCTAAGTAGAATCCCATCTTTGTCACTGTTATTATTCTCTTTTGCACTGTCCATTGTGCAAATTTTTAGGTGTTAATCACCTGAAAAAAAGATAAAAATTAAGCACTACTTTTAAAAAAAAAGGAAAGTATCAAGGAAGTGGGAAAAAACAATACACTGGAAATCAGGTAAACAGCAATCTTTTCTCAGCTCTGCCAATGACTCATTGGGTGAACTTGGTCAAATCACTTCTTTCTTTAGGCTTCAGTCTCCTTACCTATAAAATGAAAGAGTTGGCCTAGATAATCCCTAAAAAGTCTCATTTAGCTGATATGATATGATTTTTATAAGGGGTATTTAGTGATTTTAGCAGTTGTTAGTTATTTTAACAGATAACAAATGTTTTGTAGCACTTTGTGCTGGTGTGAAGGGCTTTTTTTGAGGAAGGATTCTCTGCTTCTGGCCCAGAGTCCCTACTCTGGATCCTAGGAGAATCTCGGTATTTGGAAGGATCCTGGTACAGTGTACCAAAGGCAGTTTTTTAAAAAATAGTTAAATTATTTTTAGTTTTCAACACTTGCTTTTATAAAATTTTGAGTTCTAAATTTTACCCCATTCCTCCACTCCCCCCTCCCCAAGGTAGCATGCAATTTGATATAGGCTATACATGTATGATCATATTAAACTTATTTCTATATTAGTCGTATTGTAAAAGAAAAATCAGAACAGAATGGAAAAACTATGAGAAAGAAAAACAAAACAAAACAAAAAAACAAACAACAAAAAAAGAGAAAACAGTATGCTTCAATCTGTATTCAGTTCTTTCTCTGGATATGGATAGCATTTTCCATCATGAGTCTTTTGGAATCGTTGAGAGCTAAGTCTAACAAAGTCAGTCATCACACAATGTTGCTGTAACTATGTACAGTGTTCTCCTGGTTCTGCTTACATCACTCAACGTCAGCTCATATAAGTCTTTGCAGGTTTTTCTAAAGTCTCCCTGCTTATTATTTCTTATGGAATAATAGCATTCCATTACATTCATATACCATAACTTTTTCAGCCATTCCCCAATTGATGGGTATCCCCTCAATTTCCAATTCAAAGGCAGTTTTAATACAACAATAAGAAAATTTTGGAAACAAAGGAAACATCAGTTTCAATCCCATCTCCAAGTTTTCAAAATTTCTCAATTAATTCCTTTAGATCATATTCTCAATGCCAAAGGTCTGATTCTAAGCAAAGGATCACCTTGAGCTCAGTTTCCAGTACTCCTTGTCTTAGAACATGGTTTTTAACCTCTGGGAATATACATATATACATGTAGATACAGATAGATAGATAGATAGATAGATAGATGGATGGATAGATAGATAGATAACTGTATTTCAGTATAATGGATTTCCTTTGTAATTTAAAAACATTATTCTGGGAAGAGACCCAAAGGTTTCACCATGAAAGGTGAAACAAATTAATTCCCTAAAAAACACTGCCTAAAAAATTCATTCCTACCAGATTGTGCTTTTGCACTAGATTACATTATGCCTCCAGGAAACCTTATCATTAGGAAATATCATCATCCTTCCTTTGAGACTGAATCAGGTTTGGTACCCATTCCATACCTCATCAATATCCTTGGTACCCTCTGCCCCTCTGACTGGAGGGCTGAAGCAAAGAATTCCTTATTAGAAGGCAGACTCCCAAAGTCTTCAAAGAGGGCACCTGTCAGTCGTCTTTTTCATTCATTTCCCACCTACTTACATTCCTTGGACTGAAATACATCAAGCAGCAGCTGCAGGGTATTTCACCTTTTTCCTCCTCCTCCCACCACCAGCTTCCTTTTGTGTGTTGTTTTCTCTGGCTAAATTATAAGATCCTTGAGGGCAAGGACTTAAAAATTAAAAAAAAAAATTATTCCCACTGTTTAGCACAGCACCTGGCACACAGTAGACACTTAACAACCATACCTTTTTATTAACACATTGACAAGTCATTTGTACTTCACATCCTTACAAGGGATCTTTTTTATTTTTTCTTTGTCAATTAATAAACATTTATTTTCTATCCCCAATATTCTCGTTTACAAGAAAAAAAAAACCAACAAAGCCTCTTTCTTATTTCCTGGATACTCTATGAAGACTGAGCACAAGAGCAAATGTTTCCCCACTCTGTTTCCAGGGTTTAACAACACATCCTGATTGTGACTGTGATGCCAAATGGCTAAACTACTTCCTGGGACAGTAAGCTGTAATGGGGGGAGGGGACGGGGAAGAAAGCAGAAACACAACACATTTACTCCTTCTATCCACATTCAAGTCTATATATATATATGGAAGATGAGGGATTTGAATTGGATGATCTTAAGGTCTCTTCCAAGTTAGAATTCCATGACCCTTGGGGCGGCTAGGTGGTGCAGGGAGTAGAGTGCCAGCCTTGGAGTCAGAAGGACCTGAGTTCGGATCCAGCCTCAGACACTTAACACACACACACAAACAAAAACCTAGCCGTGTGACCTTGGGCAAGTTACTTAACCCCAATTGCCCTCCAAAAAGAAAAAAAAAAAGAATTCCATGACCCTTTCATTCCCTCTGAACTTGGTCTTTGTCCTGATTGTGACCATCTTGTCCTGCAGGTATTGCCTTTTCTCCCACTCCACCACTTGTTCTGGCTTCACTAGTCTACCAACCCCATACACAGGTATATTAAGGTACTAGCTACACTCTAGAACCACAGCCCCTTGACTTTCTACTATTCCTACATAGTGAAAAAGCCATGAAACTGCAAATTCATACTAGGATCACTATCAAAACAATACATTTTAACATCCTAAAGGGAGGTGGCTATGACAGCAGTGGTTAGCATTCTAGCCAGAGATGGTAAGGAGACAAGACAGCTTGTCAAAAGGAGATTACAGGAGATCTCTGGTTGGCACTGGATGCAAAATGGTGCTGATTGGCTACTCTATTGCCCATAAGAAGTTCTAGGGCACAGTGCCAGGGTGAAAAGAAGCTGTTGTAATTGGTAACAAGGAAACAGGGGCCCCCATTGCAGTTCTAGGGTCAAGAAGAAAGCTAGTAGGTCAGGAGGGAAGCTAGCTCTGCAGGATTGTAGAGGATCTTGTCATAGTTCCAAGGCCAAGAGGAGTACTAATATTTATGGCTACAAGGAACCAGGGGTTCTTCTTGGGTAAAGACCAGAGTGCAGACTAGGAGAACAATAACCATATCTCTCCCTGAATCACACCACCTTGGAAGCAACATGAACTAGCAGGCCCCCAGAACTAGCTCTGAAAACTGCAACACAAAAAATCCTGAAGCTTACAACAGTGCCTCCCCATTGCCAGGAGAATAGAGCCCAATTTTAACATAAAGTTCTAAGTGAAGAAATAAACTGGGAAAATGAGCAAACAACAAAAAAAGAACTTGACTTGAAAAACCTATTACAGTGGAAGGGAAGAAGAAGACATAAACTTAGAAGGCAACAATGTGAAAACAACTACAAGCAAAGTTCCAAAGAAAAATGCTAATTGGACATAAGGTCAGCAAGAATTCCTGGAAGAGTTAAAGAAAGAGATAACAGTGGTAGAGAAAAAAATAGGGAAAAGAAATGAAAGTGCTGTAAAAAAATAAGAGTCATTCCCCGATTGAAAAATGGTGAAAAGGATATGAACAGGCAGTTTTCAGAAGAAACTTTCTCTAGTTGAACAAAAAAAAAAAATGCTCTAAATCACTACAGATTAGAGAAAGGCAAATTAAAACAACTCTGAAGTATCACATCCAATCTATGAGAAATGACAAATGCTGGAGGGCATGAGAGAAAATAGGCATACTAATACATTGTTGATGAAGTAGTGAAGTGGTCCAACCATTCTGGAAAATAATTTGGAACTATGCCCAAAAGACTTTAAAACTGTGCCTACCCTTTGATCCAGCAAGTCACTGAATGGCTATAAAGCCTCTGGTAAGTCACTTCAAGTCTCTATGGCTCAGTTTCCTCTTCTGTAAAATGAAAGATGTGGACCACGTTATCTCTCAAGTCCACTTCAGTCCTAACATCTTGTGATTCTTGATTGTACTAGTACAAATATTAGTTCATGTACCCCAAAGAGATCAACAAAAAGTAAAATGACCTAAATGAACAAAAATATTTTAGCAGCCCTTTTTTTTCTGTTTAAACAAATGCTTTATTAACTTCTGTTTTACATTATTCATTTCTGCCAGATTTTGAGTTACAATCATTCCCCCCCCCCGTTTTTCCCCTACCCACCCTCCCAGAACAGCAGTCCCGCAAGACATCGCTTCCTCCAATCTTCTCTCTCCCATATCCTCTCCCACACCCCCTTCGACCTCTCCATTAGAGGAAGGTGAATCTTTGTGTCCCAATGCCTGCACATCTTATCTCCCAATTACAAGCAAAATAGTATTAATAATAGTATTTATATATATTTGAGACATTTAATCTTAAGACCTTGAATTTCAGATCCATTTTTTTCCTCCCTTGCCACCCATTCCCTCTGCGGAGATAAGTAATTCAGTATATGTTGTATATGTCTAGTTATGCAGAACATTATCATAGTAGATATATTGTACAAGGCTGCTTATAATTCCCTACCCCTCATTCCACCCCACACCTGGTCCATTCCCTACTTGATCCTGTCCCTCTTCCATAGTGGGTACCTCCAACCTCGCCTCCCCCCAAGGATGCCCACCTATCCATCATCCCTCCTCTCATCCCTCTTCCCCCCATTCTGCTGTAGGTTGAGATGTCCCACCTAGTATGTATGTCATTCTCTCCCTGAACCAAATTCAATGAGAATGTGGATTTGCCTTTTTGCTTTCCTATTCTTCCCCTCCCCTGCAACCACTTCCCCCTGCTTCCTCTACATGAGATAGTTTACCCCACCCTGTCTCTCCCCATCTCCTCTTGCCACTTTCCTCTCTCACCTCAACTTCACCCCTTGAGTATCCTCCCTTCCCAACAAATTCAACCTATGCCCTCTATCCATATATAACTGTAACATACACATTCACATATGTATTCACATGACCACACACCCTTCTTCCATTATTTTCATAGTGAGAAAGATTTCCTCAGTCACAGTTACTGTTTTTCCATATAGGAATGTAAATAGTTCAACTTTGATAAGTTCCTTTTGATTTCTCTTCCCTGATTACCTTCTCAGGCATCTCTTGCTTCTTGTGTCTGGATGTCAAATTTTCTATTCAATTCTGGTTTTTTCCTCAAGAGTGCTTGAAAGTCCTCTATTCCACTGAATGACCATATTTTCCCCTGAAACAAAATACTCAGTTTTGCTTGGTAGGTGACCCTTGGGTTCATTCCCAGCTCTTTTGCCCTCTGGAATATCATATATCATGCCCTTTGATCCCTCAGTGTAGAAGCTGCCAGGTCCTGTGCTATTCTGATTGTGTTTCCACAATATTGAAATGGTTTCTTCCTGGTTGCTTGTAGTATTTTCTCCCTGATCTGGGGATTCTAGGACCTGGCTATAATATTCCTGGGAGTTTTCTTTTTGGGATCTTTTTCAGGAGGTGATTGGTGGATTCTTTCAACCTCTATTTTGCCCTCTGGATCTAAAACATCAGGGCGATTTTCCTTGAGAATTTCTTGAAGGGTGATTTCTAGGTTCTTTCTTTGATCATGGCTTTCAGGTAGTCCAGTAATTTTTAAATTGTCTCTCCTGGATCTATTTTCCAGGTCAGTGGTTTTTCCCATGAGATATTTCACATTGCCTTCTAATCTTTCATTTGTTTGAATCTGCTTAACAGCATCTTGATTTCTCATAAAGTCATTAGTTTCCATTTGCTCCAGTCTAACTCTGAAGGAATGAATCTCCTCAGTGAACTTTTGAGATTCTTTTTCCATCTGGCAAATTCGACTTTTTTTTTTTAAAGCAATTGGGGTTAAGTAACTTGCTCAAGGTTACACGGCTAGTCATTATTTATGTGGGGGTGCTCATTTTCTGAGGCCGGATTTGATCTCGGGTCATCCCAACTCCGAGGCCAGCGCTCTTACTCACTGCGCCACCTAGCCGCCCCTTTAGGGCAATTGGGGTTAAGTAACTTGCCTAAGGCCACACGGCTAGGTTTTTATTTGTGTGTGCATTAAGTGTCTGAGGCCGGATCGGAACTCAGGTCCTTCTGACTCCAGGGCCGGCGCTCTATTCACTGCGCCACCTAGCCGCCCCAAAATTCGACTTTTTAAGGCATTCTTCTCCTCATTGTCCTTTTGGACCTCCTTTGCCATTTGAGTTAGTCTATTTTTTAAGGTGTTGTTTTCCTCAGTCAGGCTGTTGACCCTCATTTCATACTTTTCCTGCATCCTTCTCATTTCTCTTTCCAATTTTTCCTCCACTTCTCTTATTTGATTTTTAAAGTCCTTCTTAAGGTCCTCTATGGCCTGCAACCCGCTCATGTTTTCCCCTGGGGCTTTTGGAGCAGGACTTCTGACCTCACAGTCCTCTTCCTGCTCCATGCTTCAACCCTCCTTGCCCCCAAAGTAGGAGTCTAGGGTTGCATTTTTCTGTTTAATTTGTTTCCTTTGCCTTGGCATGTTGCCACTTAATTACTTGACTTTTGGGCTTGTTGCCACAGTATGGCTTTTTGCCGCCAGATAGGGGAATTTTCATCCTGCATGTGTGGGGGGGCAACTTCTGTTTCTGGCAAGCTGGAAACCCACCCACGACCTCCACCCCAGATCACAATCCAGATCCAGGGAGGTTAAAGCAAGAATGATTACCCCCCAAGACTGATCGCTGGATCTCCCTTCAGTTCACAGGCCAGGAGCTGGAGCTGCCTCTGAAAACAACAAAATGGCGTGTCTCCTCAGCAGCTTCTAGCCCCCAGGGGAGGAAGCCGACGCGTTCCCCAAATACTGGTCCCAAAGTCCATAGGGCACTAACCTCTCACTTTGTCCTAGGCATATCTGAGTTGATAATTCTGGAATCTCCACAGCTGCTGGTGTTCTGGGGTCCCTCCAGCTGGCTGCTGGCCCTGCCGCCCTGGGGCTAAAACCGCGACTCAGGCGGACCTGTGCTTGACTCCCCATGCACTGTGCTGCTGGCTCCCAGACCGCTTCGCTGGTCCTTCCTGCAGGGCTGCTGGGCTGTCCTCAGTGGGAGGTTAGCTTCTCTGTGTCGTTCTGTGGGTGCAGGGGCTCCAGAAGTTGTTCAGAGTCCCCTTTTACATAGTTTGGAGGAAATCTGGGGGCAGAGTGGCTTGGACGCGCTGTTTCTACTCCGCCTTATTGGCTCCGCCCCCCTAGCAGCCCTTTTTGGGCTAACAAAGAGTTGAAAATTGAGGGAATGTTCATCAATTAAGGAAAAGCTGAACAAATTATGGTATATTTTTGTGATGTAGCACTATGCTGCTGTAAGACATTACATAGAGTTTGGTTTCAGAAAAAAACATGGCAAGACACTGATGCAGAGTGAAGCGATAAGCACTGGGAGATCATTGCACATAGTAATAACAATGTTGTAATGATGAGCAACTGAGAAATGCTTGGCCACTCTGATCAATATGGTGATCCAAGACAATTCCAAAGGACTCATGATTAAAAAAAATGCTATTGATCTTCAGAGAAAGCATACTTTAAAAAAATTTTCTTATGCTTCTTGCTTTTTATTGTTTTCCCCCCACATGGCTAAGATGAAAATATGTTTTGCCTGACTTCATACCTACAACTGATATCATACCATTTGTCTTCTCAATGTATGGGAAAGAGGTAGGTGGAAGAGAACCTTTGGAACTCAAAACTTTTTTTTAAATGAATGCTAAAAATTAAATAATTAAAAAACAAATAGGAATTCAACAATACAAAAAAGAATCATTCCAGGAATCGACAAATAAATTTTTCAAAAATTATACCAATGAAACTGACTTGAAAGGTCATTTAAGCAGACCTGACTCACTGGAAAAAAAAAACAAACCAAACCTTACTATACAGATATACTGCTTTAAAAAATTGCTAAATTTCTCTAAAATCTGGTAATCTAGGGTTATTTAAAATAAAAAAATCCAGAGAATACTTAAAAGATCCAGAGGAAAAGAGGTATGCTGAAAAACTGGAGAAGTTTAACATGGGAATTATGTACAAATTTTTATTTTTCCAAAAAGCTGAATTCTCCAACTGTAAGCAAGCTTAGCAAGAAAGGGGTCAGTTACTTCATACCTATCAAACTGTCATCTGTAATGAAAAGCATTGGCCATTGCAGAATTTAGTAATCTAGCAGCCTTTAAAATACAATATATGACTTATTGAACTAAAAATAGTTTATGGTTTGGGGCTGGGAAACGTAAGACCTTGTGATTTCATCGGCGTAGGGAGCTCTCTAATGAGGAAACTACAACAATGACGATAGACAGCTATTTTGTAACTACCTTTAGAGAGAACTGCCTACAAGCCCTGAGAAGTTAGGGATCTTGCCAAAGGCAGGAGCTGAACCTCGAGATTTTCCTGACTCTAAGGCCAGCTCTCTAATCCCTACCTCAAAATAATTCATTTATTCTATGTAGAGCAGTGAACTGAGCCCTATATAAACATATTTTGGGAAAAAACATTCTTTTGAACGTAACAAAAAGAACAAAAACAAAAAAATCCTTCACAACCTTTCCCTGAATTGTGGCTGACATAGTATAGTCTAGCTAGCCACTAAACCTGCTGCTCAGAGCAGAATAACATGATAACCATTTGTGCTGTCTGCAGAAAAATTACTGATAAGTTTAGTGGGAGAAAAATGCTACTTGCTATAGAGTCTGTCCAAACCATCTTGGCTCTCCTTTGCTACCAGCAGGAACAACTACAGCACACAATCACAGTGTTTTCTGCAGCATGAACTGCGAAAGGTGCTCCCTTCTAGAGTCGGTTTTCAGGGGTTTGACACGGCTTGGTACAGCAGAAAGAGTACTGGTTTGTGAGTCTGAGGATTTGGGTTCAAATCCTATTCCAATGTTTATTATTTGTGTGATCTTGGACAATGGGCTGACAGTGGTGCAGTGGATAGAAGGTCAAGCCTTCGGTGAGGAAGACTCATCTTCCTGAATTCAAATCCAGCCTTAAATACTGTGTGACACTGGGCAAGTCACTTAATCCTGTTTGTCTCAGTTTCCTCATTTGTAAAATGAGCTGGAAAAGGAAAGTGCAAACTACTCTATGATCTTTGTCTGAGAAAACTCCAAAAGGGATCACAAAGGGTCAGACATGACTGAAAACAATATAAAGATTTTGGACAAGTCAATAGCTTTTAACCTCTGCACACGTTACAGATGGATAATCTACCCATGTCATCATTAGTTTTCATTTTATTTTTTAAATTACAGAACAATAGGAAGGGTAATGCCTCTAGGGAGTTGGGGAAAGAAAGGCCTATTTTTGCTGCTTCACATTTTAGCTACCCAACTCATTTGAATTAGTGATTTCCCTAATTAGAGGGAGCTCCCTCTAACTGAAGAACACCCTCTGACGTTGTAGACCAGTACCTGTTCTGCCCAGGACCATCTGAGTCATATGGAACACTGAAAGCTTGAGTAACCTGTGGAGGTTACGAAGCCAGTATGAATCAGAGGTGGCACTTGACCCCAGGTCTCACGGACTCCAAAGCCACCTCACCTGATGCAGCAGAACAAGACACCAAGAGATAGGACATTCACATTTTGCTTTAACTATCAGTAATACAAATGCATTATAAGTAAACTTCTAGCTAGCATGGGGAACTATAACATACAAAGGAACTCCTTCAAGTAATACAGACACTCCCTGCAATAGTCTTTTTGACTGACTCACATTAAGCTTGTGATTCACTAAAGCCCCTGGATCTGCTTCAGCCACACCTCATCTATTCATCTTGTGAAGATGATTTTTTTTTTAAGCCAAAGTGTAAGATTTCTCTTGGAGTAGATGACCTTTAAGTTTCCTTCTAGCTCTAATTCTATTTGGACATCTCGCTTGGTTCAACTTCATCCCATTAGATTCAATCTAGAATTCTTGCTTTCTGAGATCTTTGTGGACCCTTCACTGTCATCCACTGTATTGATAATTCCTTTCAGGAGCAACAGGCATCTATGTCACCAAAGAAATACCAAATAATATGGAGATGTAGCAGCAAGCACCTTAGCATACCCAGGATGGCCGCTAGCGCAAGTTCCTAGATCTGCTTTTCTAAAGGAAAGCAACTCAAAATTGATTAACAATCTTGCTTTAATCAAACAAATGTCATTTTCCTAGTTCAGGGGAAAAAGGTCAGCACCCTGAACTTCAGAGAATACAAACAGAGATTACAAGCAGACAACAAATACAGACAGAGAAACATCAGCAGACAGGCTTCCTGCTGCCTGACCATCACATCCATACCTAGTCAGTTACCAAAGAAGGAAGCACCAACATCTGGGTTTTCAAAGCCAGGGGGCTCAAGGGCTGCCCAAAGTCTCATCTGGTCAAATCACACAACTCTTCTCAAAGTGAGACCCAAGGCAAAATCTCACATCAGGGTATATATAGCCTTCTCCTGGGTCAGAGAATGTCACAACCCTCTTGACCCACTGTCCAATCACAAAGCAACAAGGTGTGGGCATTCCTGAAAAACAAGCCTCGGGCCACAGGTTCCATGTGACCACATTCAGCCTATTAGGGGGCAGAGTATATTTTCAAATCAGGGAAGGTTCTCAGAGTCACTTAAGGCTATCAAGGGGCCTAGGGGAAGGGAAGATTTTCAGATTCCCATTCCCATAACGGGAGAGGAAGATGCTCATGAAGGCAGAGGACTGGCAGGTTTGCAGTCTTGGCACTGGCAGCTTTGGTCCTGCTTGAGCAAGTAGGTAGTGCATCCTGGAGGTCTAAAAGTCCACTTTCCTCCAACAAGTACAAGGGGACAAGGTGGTGATGTGACCTCTTAGGAGGCTACTCAAGTCAAAGTGAAAGATGAGGGGGTGGCAGCACTGTACCACAGAAAGAAGACAGTCTGAAAACTGGGGGTTTCAAATTCTACTTTAGATTCACAATATATGTGACCTCCAACAAGTAACAATCTTCTGGAGGCTCAGCTGCCTCAACTGTAAAAAGCAGGTTAGGCTAGAGGTCCCAAAAGTATATTCCAGTTCTATATGTATTATTAGTACATGAACTAAGAAGGTAGCAGTGTTGATGAAGAGCAGGGTCATAGAATCACAAATCTAAAGCTGGAATGAAACTTAAGAGATTGTCTGGTCCAGCTCCCTGTGGAGTAGATATGACATGATGCTGGTGAGAAAAGAGAATTGACAGGACTTTCTAAGACTTTGTCTTAGAATGTTCTCCCTAGACTTAAAAGATGCTCCCTTTTCTATTTTAGGGGGCCTGGGGAAGGTGATACATCGTAGAACAGTGGAGTCAGGGAACATGGGTTAAAATCCCATCTCTGATGCTTATTAACTATGTGACCTCAAAATACTTTGGTACACACAATAGGCTTTTTTCACTTAACAGCTCTGTACCTCAGTTTCCTCATCTGTAAAATGAGGGAATTAAACTAGATAGTCTCTGAGGTCCTCTCAGGTCTAGATCTATGATCTCATGGTTTTTAATATTCAGGCTGAGTATATATGTGGGTCTTGCTGTGGTAGAGATAAAAATTTAAGATATTAGTTTCAATCTGTTTTCTGCCCAACTACTTTCTAATTTTCCCAGAAGCTCTTGATCATGGGGTTCTGTCTCCTGTTATTTGTTTTTTTATTTAATAGGCATTTGCTTCTGGATCTGGCTAATTTAATCTGTTCCACTGATCTACTTTTATATTTTTAAAATTAGCACTAAAGTCTTATGATCCTGCTTCTGTCATAGTTTTGAGATCTGATAGTGCTAATCCCATTTCATTCCTGACTCCCCCCCACCCCATTTCCCATGAAAAGCTAGACCTTTTGCTCTTATAAACGAATTCTGTATTTTTATCTGTTTTTTTTTTAATAAACCACTAAGTAATATTGGGCTATTCTCCCTGCCAACTTCTGCCAAAGTGAAATAACCTATGAACTGGAAAGAACACAACTACAACAACAATAACAACAACAAAAGACTAATAGAGAGCTGCTACTTAAGTAAGATAAAGGCACAAGAGGTAAGAGATAAAGTCATCAAAGAAACAGAAACAACAGGATAATATGGCTACTGGATGTTAGTGATCTTTGAAAGACTGCAGCAAACAGGACAAGTAAATGTCCTCATTTTTATAAAAGAGAAGGGAAATAGAGTCTACAAACTATAGAACAGCAAACTTGACTTTGATTTCTAGCAAAATCCTAGAAGGTACAATATAATCATGCACGTGATTAGTGAACATCTAGGGAAGGAAGGAGCAATCACAAAGAGCCAGGATGGCTTTATAGAAAACAGGTCATGGTAGAACAATTTCTTAAGTCTTTTATTTTTTTGATAGGGCTACTAGATTAGAAGAGTAAAGGGATACTATAGCTATAGACAGAGTTCACCTAGATTTGAGCAAAGCCTCTCATTTTGTTCTTGTGAACAAGGTAAAAAGATCTGGGTTACACAACAGTATCTAAAGGGAGATTTGGAATTGACTGAATGAAGACACTCCCAAAGCAGTTATTAGGTGGCTTGATATTAACTTGGAAGCAGGTGCCCAGTAGAGTGCCCCAGGGATCTCTGCTTAGAACTCTGCTGTTTAATTTACCAGAGTCTTAGATAAAGTGATAGATAGCAGCTTATCAAATTTTCAGATGTCACAGATGTGGGAGCAATAGATAACACAGGGAATGACCAAGTCAGGATTAAAAAAGATCCCCAAAGTCTTGAACATGGGCCAAATGTAAAAAATTTATTTTAAAAATTCTTATTTTTTTTTTTGTTTTAAATCATCTCCATTTCTGTATCTCTTCTCTTCCCTCTCAATCCCTTATGATGAAATTTAATAGGAAAAAAATGTGTAGTCTTCTGCTTGGGTTTTAAAAAATCAATTCCAGAGATTCAATATAAAGCAGGCATGGTTTGACAGCAATTTGTCTTAACAAGATCTGCATTTTAAATATTTGCATATATTTAAAACAGTTTATAAATGACAATATTGTTGTCATCATAAAATTTATTTGTTTTGGTCAGGCCTACTTGTGCCAAGAGGACAGGAGTCATTTTTCTTGCAAGAATACATAAAGTAGATATGAAAATTAGTCCAGCAATATTTGATTTATTCATCTTTAAAGGGAAATGAAATGTCCCACACAGATTTCCTCGATAATTGAAGCTTATGCCCTTGAAGCATCAAAATCTGTTTTATTCTAGTCATGGATAATAGACTTTCAAAAATATATATATTTTGCTTTTCCCTGTCTTCTTAAACAATGAATGCAATTTAACCTTTTCTCTTTGACCTATGGCCCTCATTCTGAATAATGACTACACTGTGCTATATATAAACCAGTTATTTCCACTGGCTCTACTTTGGTTGACAACTGTTTCCTGCTATGTTTAAATGGCCCCCAAAATCGATGCTTTTGAGTTTTGTCTGTGTTTAATAAGGTTTTTTTTTTTAATCACTTCTTTTGCAGTCAGGCTTTCAGCTATCTCAAATTGGATGATTTTCTGCATTACAACAAAATTTATTTTAGGTTTAAAAATACTTGTTAAGTTATTGCTAGAGGAATGAAACTTTTGTTCTTTTTCACATTTCCATCCCCTTCAAACTGAAATAACAAAATATGAAAATGAGATAGTATATATAGAAAGATGGCTTTCTGTGGTTGGACCAATTGATAGCTCTACCAACAATGTATTAGTGAGTTTGTCTTCTCACATCCTCTCCAACATGGACTATTTCCATCATTTTTCATCTTTGCCCTGCCCCTCATTTTTACTCTTTAGGAAATGACTTGAATATTTAAAGGAAATACATTTAGTTTCTCACAGAAATAGCAAAGCATATATATATATATATATATATATATATATATATATATATATGTATACACACACATTTAATTGCCTTAAGACAATTTTATTTAAATTGTCAAATTTTTAAAATGATTTTTTTTTAAGTCAGGACAAATTTCTTGCCAAGTGTGACTTCTGTACAAAATGCATAGCTGAAACAGATAGTATGACAAAGCAGATGGAAGGCCAACTTGGGAGCCATGAAAACTTGAGTTCATTTGTCTCTGATAAATACAGGCTTTGTGACCAAGGAGTAAGTCACTTAATATGTATAAGTATATGTATATATATGCACATATATATCTAGAGAAGATACATAGGCATACACACATCTGAATACCTATATTCATATAGAGAAATAGTTATTATTGTGATTTTTAAAAAGTGATTTATGAAAAGGGCCAATCATTTTATGACCTGATGAAACAGAACATTGACTTTTACTTCAGTTTTGAGATACATACAGTATTGCATATGTGAATGGAAAAAAATTCTGTTTTTTGTGGTTAAGCTATTTGAAATACCAAGTGGTTAAAAAGGTACATTTCTTCTGACCTCAAACACTTTGCAATTTGAATCCACCATTGAGAATGTAGGTAATTCCTAAAGAGTAGAAAGATGTTGACAAAGATAAAAGGTAATGCAGTGTTGAAAGGAATGTGAGAAGACAAGCACACTAATACATTGTTGCTGAAGCTATGAATTGGTCCAACCATAGAAATGATCTGAAAACTGTTCTAATTTTTTTCACATATGTATATATCTATATCTATATATCACACATGTAGATATAGATATACACATGTATGTATGTATGTATATATTCCTATGAAATAACTGAAAACAATTTGGAATTACACTAAAAAATTAATAAAATGTCTATATTCTTTGTCTGAGTTTCAGCTGGCAATAAAGGATTCCCAAGCAGGTGGGCTTCCAGATAAACTCATTATCTAGGCCTGGGGATTCTTCTATCTCACTTTCCCCTCACCTGTACCCTTTGCTTTCTTTTAAATTTAATTTAATTTTTTACTTTTCTGGGAGTTAGAACTGAGGAGATGGCTTTATATCTCTAAGTATAAAGCTGCTATTGTAACCTTCTGGATAACAAGCCCAGGAAGCAGAATGCATACATATTACAGCTAAGGGCAAAGGGTGGGGAATGTGTCTTGGGGTATTGGAAGGAATTTTAAGGCACTCCTAGAGAAATTTGAGGCACACGTTTTGAAAATCACTGGGCTAAACAAAATGAATGTAATGGAATATTACTGAGTTGTGAGAAACAAGTATGAAGAATTCAGAGATGCCTGGGAAGGTTTATATAGACTAATGCTGAGTAAAGCAAGCAATACATAATGACTACAAGGTGAACACAAAGAACAATAAATTGAAACTATGTAATTATATATAAAATACTATGTAATTATGACGGTCAAACATGGTAATATAAAAAAGAAGAGAAACACACTAACACACTGTTGTTCTGCAAGACAAATGAGTCTCTCTTCTTTGCAGAGATGCGGAACTATGGATGTGGCACGTCGCATAGACTGCCAGACTGTAAATGTGTTGGTGATTTTTGAATTACTTTTTTTCCATCTTTTTCATTCTTTGTTATTAGAAGGGAAGACATACTACGTAGAGGACAGGGAGAAGAATATATTTGGAAATGAAGCTGATTAAAAGCAAAAAAGATTAATATTTTTAAATAATAAAAAAGAATAAGGGTAATTATTATTTTGGTGGTGAAACTGGATAGTAATTAAGGGAAAATTCTTATTTTTAAAAATAATTTTTGGGGCAGCTAGGTGGCGCAGTGAGTAGAGCGTCAGCCCTGGAGTCAGAAGGACCTGAGTTCAGACCCGGCCTCAGACACTTAACGCACAAACAAAAACCTAGCCGTGTGACCTTGGGCAACTTACTTAACCCCAATTGCCCTCAAAAAAAATAAAATAAAATAATTTTTAGGTAAAAATCTTGGAGGAGGTCTTAAAGAGTATCAGAATTACTAAAAGACAGCAGAACATAGAAAATCAATACAATCCTCCAAATATATCACAGACCCAATATGATGACCACTAAAGCCACATGACTTTCAAAGATGAATAGAAATGTGGAATAAGTAACTTAAAGTATCAGCTAAGAAAATCTACATCCACAAAGAACAGAATAAAATCTTTATTTCTAAGAAGTTTTTACTCTAATGAGGAACTTTCGTTTTGTAGGCTATTTGCCTGGAGAAGGAAACAGAACTTTCCACTGTTGTGATCAATCACATCTATATATAAATCTGCCTCAGTGTCCATTAGCAGGGAGACACCAAGTTCTATTCACTTCCTCTTTATCTGACCCAGATGGATGAATTCTCATCATGGATCTACACCATCATTTCTTAGGGGATAAAAAGCTGCTTCCTTTTCATGAAGTCTGGCCTCCTCCTCTGGGAAAGGCTTCCTATTTATTTCTTAGCTCCCAATGTTTAGTGAACCTTCTCTTTCTCCTCTAGATAACATTCTTATGTTCTCCTTAGTAGCATATTTTGGAAATGAGCCCAATGGAAGCATGAAGCCCTCATCAGTGCTGACAGCAGCTTCTCTGAAGAACTGCTACAACAAATTACTTCTTAGGGTCTTCATGTTGTTAGGACCTCCACACCCACATCCAACTTCCATTTCCTTTTTTACTTTGTTTTACCAACTGTTTTCTTCTTGACTTCCCTTCTACACTTCTCTGTTTCTACAACATATTCCTTCTTTCCCTTGGGTCTTTCAAATTCTTCTTCTTCCTTCCTAGGTCCTTTGGTTCTAGTCTTCCTCCTTCAATTTGTAGTCGTTATCCCAAATTTTCATCTCCAAATTCAGTCTCTACCCTTCTTTACAGTTCCAAAGCCCTCCAAATCACTTTTACTCAATAACTGAACCCAGGAAAGTGAAGGAGATTGACAGCAGAAATAGTGTAGAGAGAGAGGAGGATCCAGGACAGATCACTGAGTAATAGAGGATGGGTCATGGATGATGATCTAGCAAAGAGGACTGAAAAGGCATGGTCAGATAGGTAGAAGGAGAACCAGGAAAGCAGAATAATGAAAATCCAGTGAGGAAGAAACACCCAGTCAAGAAGGATGAGGACTGGGGCAGCTAGGTGGTGCAGTAAATAGAGCACCAGCCCTGGAGTCAGGAGGATCTGAGTTCAAATCCAGCCTCAGACACTTAACACTTACTAGCCATGTGACCTTGGGCAAGTCACTTAACCCCAATTGCCCTGCCTTTCCCTCTCCAAAAAGAAAAAAAAAGGATGAGGATTGAGGAAAAATGTCACTGGGTTTGGCAGTTAAGAGATCAATGGTAATTTTGGAGAGAGCAGTTTCAGTTGAGTAATGAGGGTGGAAACCAGATTGCAAGAGGACAAGAATGAGAGGAGAGAAAGTGGAGGTAATTAATACACATTGTCTTTTCAAAGAATTTATTGATGAAAGGGAAAATTATATAGGACTATAACTTAAGAGTCAGTCAGTCTACAGGCACTTAAGTGCTGTGCCAAGTACTAGGGATACAAAGAAAGACATCTGCTCTCCAGAAGCTTATCTATTAATGAAGGAGGCAGCATGAAAATACCTATGTAGGTAAAAGACATATACAGTGGGAATAGAAGGTAGTTTCTGAGAGAAAGGACTAGTAGAATGGGGCA
The DNA here is from genome assembly GCA_011680675.1 of Gymnobelideus leadbeateri. Lineage (NCBI taxonomy): Eukaryota > Metazoa > Chordata > Mammalia > Diprotodontia > Petauridae > Gymnobelideus > Gymnobelideus leadbeateri. The sequence goes on from WOXC01011362.1 coordinate 236,804, forward strand.
GAAGCACCTGGAAAGGCCACTTACAAAAGGTAAGATTTGAGTTGGGTGTTGAAGGAAGCTAGGGAAGCTATGAGTCAGAAGGACTGTGCATTACAGGTGCAGGGAACTGAGTTGTGGGATAGTATATCATATGTAAGGAAGAGCAAATAGGTCAGTATAGCTGGATTGCAGTATACATGGAGGGGAATAAAGTACAAGACGACTGAAAAGGTAGGAAGAGGCCAGGTTGTGAAGGGCTTTAATGGAGCATTTTATAGTTGATCTAAGAGGTAATATGGGGCTGCTGGAGTTTATTGAGTAGAAAGGATGACATGGTTAGATCTTAATTTGGGGAAAATTGCTTTGGCAATTTAGAAGGGGATAGATTGGAATGGGGAGAGACTTGAGGCAAAGAAAGCTATTACAATGGTCCAGAAGAGAAGTGATGAAGACCTGTACAAGGAGGGTGGTTGTACGAGTCAGGGGGAAAAGGACATACAAGAGAGATATTTTGAGGGCAGAGATACAATTTGAAAAGACTGGATATGTGAGCTAAGTGTAAGGAGCTGAGGATGATGTTGACCCAGACACCTAAATGACTGAATTTTTTTTAATGATGGTACTCTTGACAGTAATAGGAAAGTTGGGAAGGAAAGAGAGTTGAAAGATAATTAATTCTGTTTTGGATGTGCTGAGTTTGAGTTGCCCAAAAGATGTCCAATTTGAAATGTGCAAAAGAAAATTGGTAATATAGCACAGGAGTTCAGGAGAGAGATTAGGGCTAGATACAGAGATCAGTGCTGACAGGATTACCAAGTGAGATAGTATAAAGGGGAAAGAGAAGAGGGCTCAGGACAGAGCAAGAATGTTTTTTTTTTTTTTTTTAATGGTATGAGGGAGACCTGGGCAGCAGAGAATGAGTTAGCAGATAGGGAGAGATTGAATATTAGAAAGAAAAAGAGGATGATTGTAGGGGTAATCTGCTGGAGGATATGGGAGGGGACAGAATCAAAGAGTACAAGTAGAAGGACTGGACTTGAAGAGAAGAGCCACCTCTTCATCAAAGACTGGAGAAAAGGAAGAGAAAATGGAGAATAATATCAAGAGGTTTCGAAATGTACAGTAAAGGAGGAGAGACAGTTCAGGGCAAATGACCTCTATTTTGTCAGTCAATGATAAGATGAAGTATTCTGCTAACAAAGGGAGGGTAGGAGGAAGGTATGGGAAAGGAGGTAAGAAAAGAAAATGTCTAGTGTCAAGAGATGAAGTGTCTTGTTCTTAGAACAGCAGGGAGGGCGGTGTGACTCAACTGAAGAGTATGTGGCAGGGAGTGAGGTATAAGAAGATTGGAAACAGAGGGGGTGTGTTTTTGCTGTATGTATGAGAAGACAGCGTGACAAGTAGTATGCTTATCAAATCTGCAGAAAGCAGGCAAGCAAAAGGTCATCTAGACTGCTCTCTGTCTCCTGAACTAGTTGCTTAATGAAATTAATGGAGTCTGAGCCTCTTTTTCCATACCTGAAAAATAAGAGGGTTGGCCCAAATGATCCTTAAGTTCCTCTTCCACTTTAAATTCCATGATCCTAACTTCTTTATTACAATTTCTCTGATGGTATCATCAGCAGCATGTTTTTTTAGCCTCTTCTGTCCACTACATGTCTTTAAGTCAAGTCAGAATTAACTTGGGAGAATACAAGTGGGGGGTTTTTAGTGGCAGGAAGTTTGGAATCATTGAAACCACTGGACATTTTCCCATATGTAATCAAGCCAAAATCTTTTCCTCTTACTCAATCCCAGGCTCATCTCAATAGTTATCTGATGAGCTTATTTTAAAATATGCATACTGATATCAAGTAAATACATTATGTTGGGTTGTCCATCCAGTTACATATTACAATTAAAGCAATATAGCTCAGAAGATTTTTTTCTAAAAAATCAGACCTACTTAAGAACTGTGAAACAAATTACAATGCCCCAATCCATTATATATTAAAAAATTGATTTTGATTTAAATTTTAGGAACAACCTAATTCAAAAAGCAAGCTACAATCTACCTGACTCTCCTGGCTAGTTTTCAGAATATTTGAGGATAATACAATACGTTAAACAAAACCTTCTCTCAATTTAGGAGGGATTGAGAGAAAAGTATAACAATTTGCTATGATATTACTTGTTTGACTTTAATCTTAGTTAAAAAAAATCTCTATGGAAGTTTTAGACAACAGAGTAAATAGTTAAAGCAACTCTACTGATATTCTGATAAAATGCCTCCCTGTATATTTACTGGAAAACCATTTTTTAAATCGGTGAAAAAATGGTTAGTAATTTAATAAACTAGCATAAGAAAAAAAGCAAATAAGATAAAGCAAATTCCAACAAAGGAGTTAGTGACACTTGCCAATTTACTTATTTCTGACACATCACTATACCTTACATATAAACTATCTGGTACCAACCAGTCCCATAGAAACTGTTCAACTCTACCCTGCCCTGTACAGTCCCACCATATCTCTGCACTTGGCACTTCCTTCCTCTACTTCCTCCCTAGTGAATATATTTTGCTCCTGCTTGGAATCTATAAACCACACCCAGTATCTGCTTCTTCTTTCGTTCTGATGCTAATCTGAGGCTGGTTACATTGTCAGGGTTTGTAGTAGTAGGACTGGCTTTTGCAAAGAAGAATGGAAGGCAAATCCTATTTATGGTTGGAAAGACTGCTGAGATCAGATTTTCCCTCCTAGATTTGTTTTTCTGAATTAGGAGCCAGGATGGGTTCACTAAGAACAAATCTTGTGTAATTCATCTCATTTCTTTTGTGGGCAGGGTTACTAGACAGGTAGATTAGGATGCCAAAGAAAAGGTATACCTGGATTTCAGCAATGCCTCTGGAAAAGTCTCTATGACAGCCTTATAGACAATGAAGAAATGTGAGCTAGAACCTAGTACCTTTAGATCAAAGTGGAACTGGGTGAACAATGTTATCCAAATAGTTACAATTAATGGATTGATGATAGCTTGAATGGAAATCTTTAGTAGCATGATGCAGGGTTCCAGTTTTGGCCCCCCAAAGTACATTTTTATCAATGACTTGGATAAAAGTGCTTCCAAAGTCTGAAGATGACAAGCAGGATATAAAAAAGCTATTGACAGTTTGGAAGTATGGAAACAATCTAATAACAAAGAGGGTTAACCACTAAGAGGGTTAGGGTTGCTCTGAAGACCCCAAAATACCAATACTCCGTCTCCTGCTGAATGAATTCGACTCAAGTCTTCTCAGCCAAAGAAAAGTAAAATTTATTAAAAGCTTGCTTGCATTAGACACAGAGTATGTATGTATGTATGTATATATGTGTACAGGTATACATAGAAAAGGGCACAGGACCAGTTTAATAGGAAGGGACGATACTTGAAAGGTGAAAATAAGAGGTGAGAGAAGAATATAATGAGAGGAGATGGGGAGAGACAGAAGGGATAAACTGTCTCATATAGAAGAGGTAAGGGAAAATGGTTACAATGGAGGGAAAGAACAGGAAGTCAAAAGGGAATGGGTCAACCTTATTTCCATTGAATTTGGCTTAAGGAGGGAATGATATACACACTAAATAGGGTATCTCATCCTATAGAAGAATAGGGGGAAAGGGGATGAGAGGGGGGATGATGGAAGGGAGGGCAGGCTGGGGGAGAGGGAAGTTGTGAGAACCCACTTTTGAAAAAGGACAGGATCAAAGTGGAGAATAGAACAAGTGGGAGCTGGGATAGGAGGGAGGGAAATATAGTCAGTCTTTTACAATATATCTACTATGGAAATGTTTTGCATAGCTACACATGTACAACCTATATTGAATTGCTTATCTTCCCAATAAAGGTGGGTGACAAGGGAGGAAGGGGATGAATCTGGAATTCAAAGTTTTAAAATCAACTGTTTAAAATATGTATATACACACACACACACACACACACACACACATATATATATATACACACTATTATCAATATTATTTTACATGTAAATGGGAAATAAGGTGTACAGGCACTGGGGCATAGAGATCCACTGTGCCCTACTGGAAAGTTAGAGGGGGTATGGGAGAAGATATGGGAGAGATTGGAGGAAGGGATATCCAGTGGTATCTCTATTTTGGGGTGGTGAGTAGGGGAAAAACAGGGAGAAAATTTGTAACTCAAAATCTTGCAGAAACAAATGATGTAAACTAGAAGTTAATAAAGCATTTGATAAAAAGAAGTATGATTTGGCAGTCAAAAAAAATAAAAATAAATAAAATGCCTACTCTATGCTAAGCACAGTTCTCAGTACTGGGTATATAAAGACCAAAATAAAACTGTTGCTAATTTCAAGGAGTTTACTTTCCACTAGAAGAATACTCACTGCATGTTTGAAAGTAAAGAAATATAAGATTTACAGAAAATAAATACAAACTAACTCCAGGGAAAGGGAGAGAAAAAAATCTAGGAGAATCAGGAAAGGACTCATGTAGAGCCTCAAAGGAATCAGTGGTTTCTAGGGACAGACTGAGGAGAAAAGAGAACAGCAGGCATGGTGGACAAAGGCAAGGAGATGGGAGATTGAATGCTGTGTCTGGGAAATAGCAAATAGGCCAGTTTCGTGGGACCAGAGAGTACATGAGGAGAAATAATGTGTAATCAGTCTGGGAAAAACCAAATTGTGAAGGGCTTTAAATGCCAGAGAATTATGTTTTATCCTAGGATTAGCAGGGAGCCACCAACATGTTTTGGGCTAGGGACAGACTAGTAATCTGCTTTTTCTAAAAACAATAACAAAAAAATCCCTATATGGGCGGCTAGGTGGCGCAGTGAATAGAGCGCCGGCCCTGGAGTCAGAAGGACCTGAGTTCGGAGCCGGCCTCCGACATTTAATCCGCACAAACAAAAACCCAGCCGTGTGACCTTGGGCAAGTTACTTAACCCCAATTGCCCTAAAGGGGCGGCTAGGTGGCGCAGTGAGTAAGAGCGCTGGCCTCGGAGTTGGGATGACCCGAGATCAGATCCGGCCTCAGAAAATGAGCACCCACACATAAATATTGACTAGCCCTGTAACCTTGAGCAAGTTACTTAACCCCAATTGCTTTAAAAAAAAATCCCTATATTTTTGGGGGGAGGGATAAAGGATGAAGTATGGAATAGAAACAGAAATGTGAGCTGCTTTGCTAAATGCTTCATAATCACAACAAACTAGTACATAGGATGCCAGATATATAAATGACACAATAAAGACCAAGGTGTTTCCACAGGAAGGCTGAAGATTTCAGTCTCTAGTATTTAGAATAAGTATAGTCTTGTTATTTATTATTTGGATGTATTGTTTGGTAGGTAGCATAATCCACGCTCTAACCAGCCTTGAAAAGAAGAACTTGGCCAAGGTAAAGCTGATGAAGTACTTAGTCTCATGTGTCATAAAACTACCAAAGTTCTTCCCCACAATAGTGGGGTTGTACTTTTTGTCAAGTCTTATTTGATACGGATTGCTATGTCATTGTCTATATCATACTTCTCCTGAGCATGTACGCACTCTATGTAGTCCTGCTTCCTCTCCTCTGACACGTCTATATTTTTTATTATATAGCCTTGCAGTTAGACCAGGGGCAGTCTGGAGAGAGCAGAATGGTACAAGCATCCCAACTGGACAGGTGTGGTCAAATGGATTTTTCTGGAGTATCAATTTGGCAGTTATGTGTAATGTCATTTGGAGAAGGGAGGACCTAGATACAAGAATATCTGCTTGGAGTCTCTTGAAATAATCTAGGGAGGAGAATAAAGGTCTAAACTAAGGTGGTAGAATAAATGGAGAGAAGATAAGTGATAAAGGAGGCTTTGTGGAGACAGACTCAACAAGACTTCACAGTTGATTGGATGTGAGGTATAAAAGGGTAGAGGGGTAAGGATGTTTCCTAGACTGTGAACCTGAGTAGAAGAATGATGGTACTCTGAGCAGAAATGCTAAAATTAGGAGGAGAGGTATGTTCATTTGGAAAGATGATTAATTGTTTTGGACATGATGAGTTTGAGATAACTGTAAGACAACCAGGTAATCAGTGTTCAGGAGGGAGTTACAGATATAGGACAGAAGCTGAGAAGAGAAATGAGATATGAATATAGAGACTTAGGAGCAAGGTGCCATAAATTCACAGTGGGTTGTCAAGTCAAGTCCAGTGATGATTTGCAGCCCTAGAACAGAAGTGGAAAAATTATATGGTAAAAGTTTATAAGATAAAATTATAGGGATGAGGATTCACAGGCTAGGAGTGGCACAAAATCAAGGGAATGAGGGATTCAAGGGCAGTAGCTAGTGAAACATTCAGTGGTTGGTTAGGAGTTAAGCCTGGGTATCAAGGGAAATAGGAAAAAAAAATAGGTGATGGACTTGGAAAATAGGCATGGGTCAAAGGTCCAGGCCCAGCGTTTGTGATGACAAGGATGAAGAGAATTAATGTATGTAGAGAAAGTAGGAGGAAAGGAAGTTGTAGCTAGTGAGGAATTTAATAATTCTGACTTTGTCAAAGTAATGCAACTTTAGACATGTTGAGTTCTAAGGTATAACCATGTTTATTGGCAAGCTACAATGATAAGGAGTTTGCTATGGTTAAGGATGTCAAGAAACTGAATGGTTGGGTTGTTTAAGAAGTGATGAGTATGAATACTGAGGTCCTTGAAAAGGATAGCATGGGAAGCAGTAAGGGGGAGCAACAGTGAAGAAAGTGAGCTTGATTTTATGAATGTAACTCAAAACACCTAAAGAAGCAGAAAACAAGTTAAAAACAAACAAATATTCATCTCCTTGAAGTAGGAAAGAAAAGAATAAAGTAGTGATGAGTTTAATTCATCCTTCATTCAGCCCCCAAAATGATTTTTCTAAAGGACAGGATCAACTGTGTCATTTGTCATTTCCCTACTCAATAAACTCCAACATCAAATACAAAATCCTATGTTTGGTATACAAAGCCCTTCATAACCTTGCCTCTTTCCATTTTTCCAGTCTTCTTACACTATTCCCCAATCTTTATTCTTTGATCTAGTGACACTGGCTTCCTGGCTATTCCATGCATAAGACACTCCATCTCTCAGCTCCTGGGCATTTTCTCTGGCTGTCCTTCATGCTTCCTTCCTTCATATTCTCTAGCTCCTGGTTTCCCTAGCTTCCTTTAAGTACCAACTAAATACCATCTTATGTAGGAAGTCTTTTCCCAATGCCTCTTAATTCCAGTGCCTTGCTTCTTTTGATTATTTCCTATCAATTCTTTATTTAGTTTGCTAATCCATATCTGTTTGCTTGCAGTCTTCCCTCATTAAACTGTGAACTCCTTGAGGGCAGGGACTGTCTTTTGCCTCTTTTTGTATCTCCAGTGCTAAGCATAGTGTTTGGTACACAGCAGACTGTACTTAGTTTATTGACTGAAGGACTGAATGTACTTTGAAAATCTATTAATAAATCAACCTACTAAGAATCTATTTAAGAAACAGTAATGGTCAAAGTTAGTAAAGTAGCGTAAGTATGAAGAATACTCACATAATAAGGATGTAGAACTCCACAAAGATTCTAAAGATAATTTAGGTAAATTAGAGGTAATTTCTCCAATAATCACTTCTGCTGAATCAAACAGTATATTTGCATCAGAAATTCCCTACCAAATACCTCAACTGAGATCAAATGTTTTAGAGAATCCAAATCCATTTTAGCCTACAAATGAAGAATAAAATGAAATTAACTTTATTACCAGCTTGGGAGTTTCAAGTTTTATGCACTATTTTATTCTTTTTATTTAGTCTGTTTTTGTTGAGAATGCCACAAAATTTTAATAAAAACAGTATATTTATTTATTTAAAAGCAATTGGGGTTAAGTAACTTACTCAAGGTTACATGATGAGTCATTATTTATGTGTGGGAGCTCATTTTCTGAGGCTGGATCTGATCCCGGGTCGTCCCAACTCCAGGGCCAGCAATCTTACTCACTGCGCTACCTAGCCACCCCAAAACAGTATTTTTAAAAGACTTAACAAAAGAGAAAAATTTTGTTAGTGTAGACATCTCCAATTTTGTTGTGTCAGGTTGTTAAGACTGCTCGGATACAAAACTCAAAAGGTACAAATAAAAGAAATCAATAGCTGCTTCTGCATTTAAATGTTTTGTGAAAAACAAGCATCACATTTAAGTTTTAATACTGGAAAAGCTCTTTTCAAACACCCCAAAATCTTTTGGTCTCTCTGGTGTAGGAATTTAGCCTGGGCTTTTGCCAGATGAACCCCCTTAACTCTGTGAGACACAGTGACTGACATGGTGACAAGAACTTGGATTGAGGCCTCTTGCCCATTTCAGAAATTGTTGCTTTTGGCAGTGTGTGAATGAAACTAAAACAAGAAATTAACAGGGAATGATAAAATGTCCCAATTTCTATAAACTTTTAGTTTACAGAAGTCCATTAAGATAAATATGTAATGTACTAGAAACTATACTGAGTTCTGGGAATAAGAAGACAAAAATAAAATGGTCTCTGCTGTTAGGATCTAAAATGAGACCAATGAGACAAAATTCAAGTAGGCAAAAGATGTAATCAATGAGTTTGAGGGTTTCCCCTCTCCTTTTTCTTCCCTTAGAAGTCTTTTTTAAAAAACAGTTCTCTTTCAATACACTGAAACTAATTCCCCAAAGCATAATAATTTGTTTTCCTCTAATGTGGATGGTTCTTGTGGTCTCAAGTTCCTGCTGATTTCTCATGTACTATGATAAAATCTTAGATGTTATATTCCTTAAGCCCCGGCAACCTGTGTTTTTGTAACAGAAATTAAAGCATTTTACATGAATTAAATTAGTAAATTTGTAGGTGTCTGAATACTTCCATTCACCCCACAAATGGTTTAAATTAAAGATAATAAGTAAATCAAATTACATAACAAGTGATGTTTTTCTAGGCTAAATTAACAAGCTAAACAGATCTGTAAAGAATGCTTTTAAAAAGGTAGTAAATAAATGTCAATTTAATCTCACATGCTTATATTTTAGTTTTCTTCTGGGGAAGGGGGAAAAAAATCTCTATTTAAGATGAATAGTCTCCATGTGTACAGTCAAAAATCTGTTCATGTCTCACTATAATGACATTTCTAATAATGCTGTTATTAAAATCTAAATGGGTTAGACGTTAACTCATGAAGACTTGGCAATCTCTAAACTTTATTGCAAGGGAACACAAAGCTAGGCTTTTATTTCCTAAGCCTCCTGCTTTATTTCACTTTATAGAAATCTCTAATGCCTCTGCAAACAAAAATCATTTGAGTTATTTCAAAAATCACATTTCATTTCTTAAATTTGACCTTTGTTACTTATAACTCTCAGATTACTATTTTTCAGGGCACAGATCTGCAATGATTCTTATTCTAAACTCTATCCCTTCTCTTCAAGGACAACCTCTCTAAAAGTGCCTTTGACCTCATTCCCTTCAATCTTCTCAAACAAATTGTCCCCACAATCATTTCTCCCCTTCTAATCTTCAGCCTTTCCCTATCTTCTGGATCCTTTCTTTGTGTGTCATAAATAAGCCCAGGTGTCTTCCAATTATTTAAAAAACAAAAAAACCCTTCACTTGACCCAGCCATCTCATGGCATTGTCCTATCTATGGTTTCCTCCCTTCCACATCATAGGAAACTCCTAGAGTTAAGTGCTGTCACCTCCTCTCTTTTCACTCACTTCTCAACCCTTTGCACACAGTCTTCTTATTATTACTCAACTGAAACAGCTCTTCAGTGTTACCAAAGTTCTCTTATTGCCCAAATCAATGGCATTTTTTCAGTCCTCAAGTTTTTTGACCTTTTAGTTGCATTTCATATTGCTGACTACCTTCTCTTCCTTATACTCTCTCCTTTTAATTTTTTAAAAGATGATGCTGTCTCTCCTGGTTCTTCTATCTCTTTGACTCCTCTTTCTCAGTACTCTGCTCAATTACTGTATATGCCATCTTTTGTCAGCAAACCTGAGGCTGTGCCCTAGACCTCTTTTCTGTCTTGGTGACCTCATCAGCTTCCATGGGCTCCATTATTATCCCAATTCAGATGACTCAGACCTAGAGATTCAATTCAAACTCTCCTGAGTCCCAGGTCTGTATCACCAACTGCCTATTAGAAGTTTTGTGCTGGATGTCCTGGAGGCCTCTCAAACTCATTGTAATCTTTCCTCCCAAACCTCTCTTCTGAACTTCTTCATCTCTGTTGATGGCATTAACATTTAACTCACCCGGTGTTCATAGTCTTAGTCATACCCCCACACCCTACACTCCTTTGCTTGCAATGCATATGTAATGAGCTAGTGAATCCTGTCAATATTACTAATGAAACATCTCTTCTAACTGTCTCATTCTCTCCATTAACGAGTTGCTTCCCTAGTTCAGACCCATATAATCTCATTTTTTTTGTTTGTTTTGGAGGGGGGAAGGCAGGGCAATTGGGGTTAAGTGACTTGCCCAAGGCTAGTAAGTGTTGTGTCTGAGGCTGAATTTAAACTCAGGTCCTCCTGACTCCAGGGCTGGTGCTCTACTGTGCCACCTAGCTGCCCCACCATATCATCTCTTGATTGAACTATTGCAATAAGCTCTTAACTCTTCTCCCTGCCTCAAGTTTCATCATCAATCTAGTCCATTCTTCTTCTTTTTTCTTTTTGGAGGGCAATTGGGGTTAAGTAACTTGCCCAAGGTCACACGGCTAGGTTTTTGTTTGTGTGTGCGTTAAGTGTCTGAGGCTGGATCTGAACTCAGGTCCTTTTGACTCCAGGGCCAACACTCTACTCACTGCGCCACCTAACCACCCCTAGTCCATCCTTCTTTTCAAGCTAAATCAATATGTCTAAAGTGCAGGTCTGACCCCATCCCTCCTCTACTCATATTCCAGGGGCTCCCTATTTTCTTTAGCATTGAATATAAACCTCTCTAAGAGGCATACATAAAGCCCAACATAATTTGGCTCTAATCCACCTTTCAAGGCCTACTCTACTTTTCTTCTCTCTTCATGGGCTCTGTGATTCAGCTAAACTGGCCTTCTCATTGTTCCTCCAACATGCCATTCCATATCTCATCTGTGTGACATTATACAATCTTGTACTCTCATGCCTTAAAATCACGAGTTTCCTTCAAAGCTCAGCTCAAGCACTACCTTCTACATGAAGTCTTTCAACTAATAACTGCATCTGTTTGTACCTTTCCCCAAAATTACTATTTATTTTCTATACATTTATGCACATTGTCTCCTCTTATATAATGTAAGCTTCTTGAGGATAGGAACTGTTTCACATCTTTAAATTTATATATAGTGGGTTCTTAATAAATTAAATGCTGGTTGAATAACCACTTAGACTGGGACTAATAACCACTTAAAAGTGACTAATTAGCCATTCAGACTGGTGCCTAATAAACTGTTGGTTGATTAATCACTTAGAATGGAACTATATGATTCAACAACATGTGAATGAAAAGTGAAAAATTCAGTTAAATAACTTGGTTTAAGGTTAAGTATTTTTAAGTGCAAAAAAAATCCAAGTTAAAAAAATGCTATTTAAAACTAACTGCTGACCTCAGATTATAGCAATCATGAGTGAGAATAAATGGTATGATAGTGCTTTCATCTTTAGGAATAAAAGTGCCTTGTATGCCAAGTTATTATTACAATAACTTGTACATTCATTGGCGGAATCATTTATCCATAAAAACTAATACTTTCAGTGGACATTAAATATAGCTAAGAAATGGCATTAGATACAGGGAACAAGTTGCTGATTGCAACATGATTAACTTTATTCAGACTCAAGGGAACTATTAAACTATTTATGGTTGATGAGATATGAAATTTCTAACATGATTTTCTAGTTATTCATTCTAAATTACACATAGAATAAGGATATACAAGAATGTATTATATTTTGATAATATTTTTTAAAGATGGATTTCCTTTAGGGACAATTGCTAAAATTAATTGGGGAGGGGGAGTACTGTACAACATATATTCTATATATGTAATCTAAGAGAAATACCTACTATTCAGAGATGATGAAAAAAATGGTTGAGAATGTAGATAGTCATTTTCCATGGCTAGAAAAAGAACCCATGAAATAGAAATTGTTATATTTTAATGTTTTTATCATCTTTGAATAGTTCAAAAATATGTTCATTTTATCCCAACCCAAGTCTAAATATAAAACTATATGTTTTATTTATGATTTCTCCCTTAGTAATAATGTTTTTAAATCAACATGAGGAGAAAAACTTTATCAAATCTCATACACTTTAATTTGATACATGTTTTCCAAAAAAATTCAGAAAGTGGTGATAATCTAAATGTTCAATAAATATGAACTATATTTTCATGAGCTGTATATTCACCAAATATCATGTGTAGCATTAACAAAATAAACTCAATTTTCTCAATTTTTATGAAGGGGATCTTAAAATCATAGTAATATTAAAGTAGAAAAAAATTTGATCTATGATAAATTGCTTCCTAACCAAGAAATAAAAGAAAAAACTTAATCTGTAGGTTTCATCAATAAATCTGTCAAAGGATTTCTCAGTGTAGCAGAGGGGAAAAATGGTTAAAAATAGAGAACTCAAAATCAAATGAACAAACTGAAAGGAAATGTGTACTTGCAAAGATAGAATGGAGAATGACATCACTATTCATCCAATGCTTATGTACTTTGTGTTCAGTTTAAAGGGATTTCATACTGCTCCAACAAGAAGTCAAATACTACAGGCTTTTTCTAAAATATCTTTTGAATGTTAAGAACAAAACTAAATATTTTAATCTAAATTTTTCTGTGTACAAAATTTTTGCCTGAAACTAATTTTTGTTCTTTTATGCACACCAAGAGACCCATGATGACACAAGATGACAGAGAAGAGGAATCTCCTTTGCAGCTGCTACCACAGTTATGTCCCAAAGATCTTTAGATCTCATAGTTTACCCTTGCTGCTGGCTTTAGTATTTTCCTTTGCAGGGACAGGAAAACTGCTGGTGGAATTTAAGGCACATGATTTCATAACCAGAACAATGTTCCTTATGCAGATAATGTAAGCGGATATATAATGACCCAATATAAATTTGTTCTAGAGTTAAAATCTAACCTCAAAGACTTGTGTGTGACCCGGGGCAAGTCACTTAACCCTGTTTGACTCACTTTCCTCATCTGCAGAATGAGCCGGAGAAGGAAATGGCAAACATCAGTATCATTGCCAAAAAAACAACAGATAAGGTCATGAAGAGATGGACGTGACTGAAAAACTACTGAACAATAAAACTAAACCACAAATTTGTTCTACTCTCGTGTGAGAATTTCACTTCTCAGTATAAAGACAAATAAATCTGCAGAGATCCCCTTAGAACAAATCTCAGGGAGTCCATGAGTTTGTGGTTTATAAAAAATTTCAGTAATTGTATTTCAGGATATTTGGTTTCCTGTGTAATCCCATCTATTTTATTTTATATGTTTAAAAATGTCCAGAAAGGGAGTCCATAGGATTGACACACTGCCAGAAGGATCCATTACACCAAGAAGGTTAAAGACTTTTGCCTTAGAATATCTATGGCAGTTTGATTAAACAGTTCAAACAATTCATTATGCAACAGGCATTTATCAAGTGCCTACTATGGGCAGAATGTTGCGGTAGGAGATATGAAGTCTACATAAGGCACAATCCCTGCCATCCTAGAGGTTACAATGTAGTAGAATTAAGATTAAACCGCAGATAAATTACATGAAACAATGTGACTGGGGAATGAGAGGAGTGGGGTTGGTTAGACAGTGGATCACAGAATCATAGATTCAGAGCCATCTAGTCTGAGCTTCTTTTCAGAGATGAGGAAACGTTGGTCCACAGAGGTAAGGGACTTAGCCACCGCTTTTTAAAGTACACCGCTCTGCTCTCAGGTTTCCCCAGGCTGGAACCCCTTTGAGCAAGGAATCTGCAACTCAATGAATCTGAGTCTAAGAGCCAGACCAGCCAAGGACAAGGGGCTTAACACCAGCAAGTTGGCTCTTAGGAAGAGAATTCTTTGGTCCTGGTGACCCATGGAAGAGGGAAAAAAAGGCATAAAATGCACTAACCTCTCACACCCTATCCAGTCATGAAGCTCCTCCTGCTCCCCAAGTCATGCTAACAAAGTGGCAGAAAGGTGGTGGGGGGTGATTTTTTAAAAATTACAATAATTAGACTGTTTACAAACATGAATTTAACTATTAGTATGTAAAATGCAAGATCTTTGTCCAATGACCAATGAACTGATAAAAGTGCTCGAGGTTCATGCCAATATTTGTATTCTTCCTCTAAATGAACATAAAGAAGTTGTAGTTAATGGAAGGACAATTCACCAGTTCTCTTTGGAAGGGTGAATAAAGAAATTGATAGTTTCATTGTGTGTCTAAAGGCAACAAAAATACTATTTCATGGGACACTTGATTATCTTTCCCAGAATGAATGAATGCAAGGAGATTACTATGAAGATAGTTGCAATTTATACACTGACATCTGTTGCAGTGGACAAAGATTTAGGGATGTCCTACCAAAAATGTGACAAGATCCTCAAAAATTTACTTTCACAATCAGTGATTACAATGTAAACATAGGCACAGGAGAAGATGGTAAAAAAATGCATGTGGAAAAATACAATTCAGGATAAAGAAGTGAAAAGATCTAAAGACTCATATATTACTATATACAATGAACACTTTCTTCAAAAAAGGAACCAAAAGGCACTAGGCATGCATGGGAAGTTGTCATAAAAAAATGAAGTTGATAATTTTCATCCCCAAATCAATCTAGCTACTTTTCTTCCTTTTCAAATCTAGGTCCATCTCATTGTCAGTCTGTACTACTGATCCCACCCAGGTAGACATAATGTTGGATAGACAGTTTAGAGTGTCCATTCAAATGCTTATTGAAATCTGTGCAAGAGATATTCCTTTTCTACTTGACTTTTTTCTGTATGGATGGACAGGTCAAAATTCTTTTACCACAGTTCTCTTCCAGGATGTTCTTCAGTGCAAATTAACACATTGTCATCCACAAAATGGGAACATCTGCAAGATTTCACCATCCACATTCCAGTTGGACCTGGACTCTTTGCTGACTTTCCTTTATCACAGTGATGAATGCCTTTGGTGACATACATTCCCCTGTTTCCCTGGGTATAAGTCTTGACTGTTGTTTATTATCAAAGGGTCTGTGAACAGGATTATTTCTTTTATAACTGGTTCCTAAGGAGTCCTGAATGATCATGTTTTATGGATGGGAGATCCCTTGAAGTAAAAGAGCCTATATGTTAATATTTATTTGTTCATTCTTTAAAAAAAACACCTAAATTAGGTAAAATCATGCATAATCTTTTTCTACGAAAACTTTTTTTAAAAAAATTCTTCCCTCTTAATTGTAGCAGCATTTTTATGACTCAAATTCACAACACTTTTAATTTCTTGGCACTTAATGAAACATCCCAGTTTTTTTTTTAAAACTATTTCTTATTTTTGTTTCTCCCTTTCTAGTGTCACTGTCAAATATATGCACTAATTCAAGAGCAGAGTTTTTACAGGAAAAAAAAAATCTATCCTTCAAGATTGGTTAAGGTGAAGAGGGAAAAAATTCTTTGCTATAAAGGATGACTCAGACAGAAGAGAAAAACATAAAAAGGGAAATATAGGCAATACAAAAAACAAAAAAATATTAGTAAAAACCTATTTTAAAAGATTAAGAGAAATCTGCAAAATTTTAATTCCTATTTGGAAATATGAATAGGATGTATGAGCTGACCATGGAGTTAATTCTGGGTATAAGCCAGCAAGTTAGGCTCATCTAAGGCACCATGAGAAATATTTCTCAAAAATTCATTTAGAAAATGCGTATTTATTTAATGATAGATAATACTGATCCCTGTAAGTCAAATGCATTATTTTACAGATCTATTTACTTATGAAAACTCAAAACTTCCCATTACTTTTATATTTTGAGGATCTGTAATTCCATTTGTTTTTGTCGAGGGCAGTACCAACACTCTAGACACTCATGCTCACAGTCACCTATGACTCCTCACTTTCCTGGTACTAAGCTTCTCTGAACTTCTCAAACTCAAAGCCTTTCTGATTTAGTAGAAACTTCAGGGGATATACTCTACTGGCATAACCTTCAAAGACTTAAGATATCCAAATATTATAAATAAATGTTAGTTGAATTGAAAAGAAAACACAAGTGAAACAATTTTCAAACTTGCCTAGCATATGCAAAAACCTTGTCAGGACTCTTATATGGTGTCTTCCATCTACTGAGGACCAGGTTTTGCATCTATGATGATGCTGGCCCAGAAAATATGGAATAAAAATTAAAGAAAGTAAAGTTTCCACCATAACCTATTTGCATATTTCTCTTCCCATCAATTCCAAATTTATATTGCTGCCAAGGTGATCTCTTTTTACATTGTTATTTATTTTGTCTTTGGTGGTAGTCATTGAAATTGTTAGAAAGCACAATAAGGCCCCAATTACTGTGATCATTCAGTAAATTTCTTCTGATGATAAAAATGATGGTCATAAAAATACAATATCTACAGCCAAAGTCTTCATTAACATTGTTTTAGTTACATGCGATTTTTAAATTTCTTTGAATTTCTTTTTATAATTTTAAAAATAGGAAATTTTAGGCTTTGAGGGTTAAATAAGAAAATTATATTTTAAAAATAAAAATGATACTTTTACTGAATTTTAAATGTAAATGTCTATATAACCAATATATTTTATACAATATATAAATTGTAGTTATGGCATAACATGGAATTATTAATAATATGTAATTATTAGTAATTATGTGTGATTAATAAAAGATCAACAATAGCCTTTTCTTTTTTTCATATTTAAAAGCTATATTGGAGAAAATTTATGTTTTTGCTTTAAAGAGATAATTGTTATCTGGTCTAAAAATATACATACTATATGATATATTTTGGTTAGTCATTTAATTTAAATACATTTCAAAATTTCAAAACTTACATTTGAAAATTCTTTAGGGGTGGCTAGGTGGCACAGTGAGTAGAGTGCTGGCCATGGAGTCAGGAGGACCTGAATTCCGTTCCAGCCTCAGACACTTAACACAAAAAAACTAGATGTGTGACACCTTGGGCAAGTTACTTAATCCTGATTGCCCTCCTAAAAGCAAAAAAAAAAAAAAAAAATCTTTATAAAATTCTTCTACCTAAATTCTGTTAAGTCTTTCTTATTATATGCTACTCAATAGTAAAGGAATATACTACAAGTTGTTCAGTAGAAAGAGTACCAGACTTTGATTCAAAAGATCTAAATTTGAGCCATTCTTTGACACCTAATATTTGTATAATTGGCGGCAAGACTCCTTTTCCTCACTGGACCTCAGTATCTTCATCTATAAAATGAGAAAGTTGGACTATATGATCTCTCAGATTCCTTAAATCTCTAAAATTCCCTATGATCAATAAGAAATCAACATAAGGTAATCTGGAGTTTATAAATGGATTATGCTCAGTTCTTTCCGAGTATGTTCTTTGGGCTTCATATTTTTCCAGAGAATCAATGAAATACACAGTAATAAGTTCTCAGGTTGGCAAACTTATTTAACTAATAACTACTTATTTAATATAACTAATTAATAACTAATAATTAATAACTAATAACTACTTATTTAACTAATAATATATCTATTATTGATCTAGTATTAATAATGTTATAGGACCTATTGCCATTTATAACAATGTTTCTATGAGGAAGTGTCTCCAGTTCCACTTTGGCAAGTCAGGAACATTCTACTTCTATGGACATGACAGCCTGACAACAGGGACTTCTTTATCTCCAAGACACAGAAAGTGGCTCCCATGACCTAAGACTGGGATAAATAGGGGTCTGAGCTGGTTTAGGATTTACCTAGTGTTTTTCTATATGCTGCTACAGCTATAGAGCCCCTACAAATATATACGATTGTCCACTTTTGTGGATACAAAAATTTACACACATATTTACAGAAGAAGTTTCTTTAATAGTTTATACAAAGGTTTGTAGATGTGATTTTCTAATAGCTGCTTATCTTTGTGCAACCAAGTATTAAAAAGATAGCTCTCCACTAGCATGTTTTACACAATTGAACATTCCACCTTTTAAAATGTACACACACATATATGCAAATGTCTATAATGATTTCTACAAATCCCTATATGATACCTTTACATATATTGCTTCCCATACCTAGGTATATATATATCTGTTTTCCACATGTGTTCCTTCACATGAACACATGACTTTGCCATGACAAAAGATGGGAATAGTAGGCCCAATGATAAACTACTGGTGGAGCTGTGGTGTGGTCCAACCATTCTGGATTTCGATTTGTAATTATTTAAGAAGAGTAACTAAACTGTCTATATCTTCGACCTTGCAATCACACTACTAGTCTTATACCCCAAGGAAGTCAAAGATAGAAACAAAGTTCAATATATGCAAAAAATATTTAAAGTAACACTGCTATAAATACTGGTAGCAAAAAACTGGAAACTTATTATCCTTCAATTGAGCAATGACAATAAAAACTATGGTACATGAAAATAATAGAATGCTAATATACAGTAAGAAATGAAGACATGGAATTCAAAGAAATATGGAAAATTTTGTATGAAATGACCCAGAGTAAAATGTGTAGAATCAAGAGAAAAATGTACACAATGACTACAGTAATAAAAATGAAAATACCACCAATAAGAAATAAAATTCTAATTAAATGAAAAACCCATCATGGCTCTGGGAGAAGAAATAATGAAACATAAATTCTCACTCATGGCAGCGGTGGAGGAATCTATATATTAGGCCAGAATTTTATACACTGTCAGATTCAGTCTTTGTAAAATAGTTTTTCTTTGTCACAGGGGAATGTGACTGGTAGGGGTGGGGTGGGGAGTAGAAAATGAAAGTGATATAAAAACCAAAAGCATCAAGAAAATGTATTTTTAAAAATCATGGTTTTGTGTCTCCTTCTTCTTAGTAAGAAGCTAGAAATGTTTCAGTGAAAGAGAGGAGGGTGAAAAAAGGACCTGCTGCTCAAAGTATTTGTTCCTTTCCTCTTCTTTTGCCTAGTGCTGGATATGTGATGGTTTGGTGGGGAGTGACTACCTCCAAGGAAGTAAAAATCAGAGCCAGGAAGGGGCAGTGAGAGGCAAAGGAAACAGGGTCTGCAGCAATCAGTTCGAAGGAGGTGGTAGAGAGAAAGGAAGGGGTACTATTGTAATTATGTTTGGCTGGGATGACTGTAATGAGAAAAATACTGTTGAACTGATGTTAGTAAATAGGAGACTGCCTGTAGGTTCTCCTTAGTATATAAGATAGGAAGTCTATATAATACTTTTATTAAGAACAAAAATAACATTCATATTAAAGATAATTCTACTATAATTTCTTCAAGGTGATAGTAAGACAGTAATAAAATAAATTTTCATTGTAATGTATTCAAATCACTGTAAAGAGGTCTTGTACTTGGAAAACTTGAAAATAGGTTAGTTACATAGAGGAACAAAGTGGCAAGAACCTTTAAAAAATTCTCATGTTAATATATGAAGTAACTTCACACTGAGTGAGTAGGCACTACAACAGCTCTAAATGCTGGTACTTACAAAGGTATAATTAATAAGAAGCATAGAATGTAATATAAAATTTTAAAGAAATATATGATGCTTCCATAAATATTAAATCTATTATTAAATTAATTTCTCAATAATTCATTGTCCATTTTAAAAGAAATCAGGACTTTAAATATATTAAAAATCCAACTTGGTAACAGGATCAATAAATATTGAGTTAAAACAAAATTTTATTACAGTATCTCTTGAGTTTGAAAAATATTCTGGATTTGTAATTCAATTAAGATGAAAGAGCTCTTCATTTTATTTTTTGAGGGACACCTATGACTTTTTTTTTTTTTTTAAAGCAATTGGGCTTATGTAACTTGCCCAAGGTTACAGGCCAGTTTTTTTGTGTGGGTGTTAAGTATCTGAGGCAGAACCAATCCAGGGTCCTTCCAACTCCAGGCCCTGCTCTTATTCTCTGCGCCACCTAGCCATCCCTAACACCTGTGACTTAATGCTCTAGGTTTATTTTTTAAAGTTTTCATTCTAATAATGGTACTAATTTGAACTTGATCCCATACTCTGTGAATACAACTTGAAGATTTTACTGTAAAACAGGTATATCTCATGTATTAACCAGAAAGAAAACATAACTCAAAACTCATGATTTTTAAGTCAGGAAATCAAAACAAGCCCTGGGGTATGAGAGGCACAAAAATCATTCCCATAACATTTCCATAACATTTTGCCCATGTATTTAAACTACACACGCACACACACACACACACACACACACACACACACAGGATTCCAGAAAATTTCACATTTCCTCTGGGGTTTATGAATAAGGGCATTTCTATTTTGACAGAGCTACAACAAGTAATTCTGACACTTCACAAGAAGTACAGTTTAGGCCAAGTATTACATGCACCCTTAAATCAACTTTATAAGGCAAATTTTGGAGAATAAGGTATAAGATAAAATATATTTTAACAAAAAAAAAAAAACAGGCAACTAGGACAGAAGGTCTGGCGCGTGTATGTGCGAGCGTGTGTAAGGGATGGGATATGAGGTGTGGAGTTCACCTGTGTTGTAGCTTCCTGTTTTAAACAATCAATCTTGCTAACAAGGTCTTTTGCTAAAGGCAGTCATTTCTAGTTTCAGAAGGTGTACTCTCTTAAGGCAAGGAGCCTGGAGCCTGGCCCAGTCACTTTGCCCTAATTCCAGCTTTGTACTTTTATACTGTTGGTGACGGTGCAGGCAACAGAAAATGAAAGGTGACAACTCCTTTTCTTCCCTCTCTAGAGGCAGAAGGGAACCCACCTCTTAAGATTAGCTGGTTTTTAAACTGACTAGACTATCACCTAGTTCCATTTTAAACTTTACCCAGCCCATTTTACAGAGAAAACTAAGGCTCTCTGATTTCAACTTCAATTTATTAACTGCCCAGAAGATGCAAGAATTGTGCTAAGGCGATAAAAAGAAGAAAACTGGGTGACGCTATTCGAGATGCTCAGTGGCGGGTCTGGCAAGAATTAAAAGCGCCAGTGGTACCTAGTCGCCCCTGCCTGTCATCTAGTTCTACAGCATCCTTACAAACCCGGGGATCCTCCCGGGTACAAGTTAGGGCTCCCCGGGGTGCGCACGCGCACAGACACCCCGACACACAGGGTCGGGCAGCCCAGGGCCTAACCAGGGCATCTCGCTCCCGCCGGGGAGGTGGGGCGCGGAGCAGCGTAACGGCCTAGAGCCCCCTCGAAGGGCGGCTTAGGGTGCCTCGGTCTCTCCAGTCTACAGGAAGAAGCTCAAGTTCGGTCCTGTCCGGTCCAGCCGGCAGCTAGGTGGCTCTTCACAAACGCTCTGGGCCAGGGATTGAGAAGAGGGTATGTATGGGAATGGAATCCAGGGGCCGAGAAAGAATGCCCACCCCCTGCCCCCCGTATAAAGAGACACCTCCCGCCTGACCCACTCACCAAAGGGCCTCAGAACCGCAACTACACCTCCCGGCGATCCGCGCGTTCTGCGGAACACTACACCTCCCAACATGCAGTGCGGCCAACCCTTCTCTCTTACACCCATCTGCCTGGTTACTCGATACCAGGGGGCGGACTACGATCGGGACTCGCCTCTCCGCCACAGCCAGAACCGCGGCCCCGCCCCTCTCTCCGTCACGAGTCGGGCGTGTTGCGTCACACGCTGATGGGCGGGCCGAGGAGGGGGCGGGGAGAATGGGAGGGATGAAGGGGAGTGGTAAAGAGAAGGGGGAGGGTAAATAGTGTCTAGAGCCAGGAAGATGGCGGCAGCGGAGGTGTGAGCGAACCCTAGTCACTGCAGTTGCGTTTTCTCCTCCCTCCCCTCACCTTTTCCCTTCCACCCCTTCTCCCTCTGACTCTGGCACTGAAGCGGGAGCGCCTTGGGTGGCGGCGCCCGGCGGAGCGCAGGGGTGACGGCGGCGGCCGACAGCTGGAAGGGCAAGCTCCCTTCTCCGCTTCTTCTCCTTCCCCGGTCCGCTCGGTGCCCGGCAGCGCGGCGGCGCCCGGGCGCTCGGGCTCCGTCCCATCTCCTCCTGCCCCCAGCGCCGGGGCGGACCCGCGTCCCGACCCCGGACCCTCCCTCTCGGGGGCTGGGCGCCTGTGCGGGCGCAGCGCAGGCAGCGGGGGCCGCTCTCCTGCTCGGCTGTCGCGCCTCCATGTCGGATAACCAGAGCTGGAACTCGTCGGGCTCGGAGGAGGATCCGGAGACCGAGTCCGGGCCGCCTGTTGAGCTCTGCGGGGTCCTGAGCAAGGTGAGGACGCTGGCCGGACCGGGAGGGGGTCGTTACCTGGCGGGCCGGGGGCGTGGGCTGGGCCGGGGTGGGGTCCGGCCGGACCCTGCCCGCAGCCCAGGGTCGGGTCTTGCGGCCGCTGCTGGGAAGGCCGGGGCCAGGAGCGGGGTGACCGGCCCGGATAGCGGGGCTCACCCGCGGCCGAGGAGGGGGCGGAAGGAGAGGAGGAAGAGGGGGTTACAGGAATTGTGTCATAGCCAGGACTTGGGAGAGCCCGGCGTGGGGGGTTGGCGGCGGCCACAGCAGCTGAGCCGGCTCTCGGCAGCGTCGCCAGCCGAGGCTGGGGGGCTACTGCCGCGCCCCCAAACGTCGGAAGGTGTCTTGCCGCGGACTGGGGGCAGAGGCCGCCGAGGCGCGGAGGTGTGGGCCCGGGGGCGGGGCCGGCGCCTAGGTGGAAGCGGCCGAGGGGGGGGGGGATGTCTCCAGGTCAGACGGAGGTGGGGCTGGATTCCCCTGAGTGGGGGGCTTTCGAAATCTTTCTCCCTCCTGCCCTTCCCCGAGACCGAGCTTTTCGATGCTCACGTGACAGACACCGGAGAAACATTCTTAATAACCTGGGCCACGTCAGACGGGAGCCCGACCTTTAAGTTCAGGAAGAAATGCTGGTCAATACATTCTTCAGCTTAGGGGTCCGAGAGCAAGAGGAGGATTGGCAAGAGTGATCCCGACTTTTCCAGGATCTCTTAAATCTTTTTCTAATGATCAGTATGATCTATGGTCTCCCCTGGTAAAAGTAACTGCAACCTCCCCCCCCCCCCCAATATATTTGGCTGAGTGAAGAGTTAAAAGACCTAATTGCTTACTAAATGGTGGCGACTTCTAGAGGGGAGTGAAGTGCTGTTTCACTATTGATTTAAATGTATTTGTGTGTATGTTTACATACACACGCAAAGTGTCTAAGTCTCCACCATTTAATAAGATGCATATGTGTATATATGCATATATATATATATATATACATATACATGTGTATGTATATGTATTAAGTATTGAATTTGTTTTCCCAACAGCTTCGAGAGAGGACTGGAGCTAATACTTGTCATACTAGTCATGAGATAGTAGGTCATGTGCAACCCCTGAGTATTAAGAAATCCACAGTACTTCCAATAGTTCATAGTTTTGGTTAACCATTTGGACTTGGTTTGTGGAATTATTACATGGGGTACTTATGCTTAAATTATCTTTACACTGTACAGACTAAAGTGAAAGAGGTTTAGAAAAGGGAGATAGAAGTCCTGATATACTAAATATAATATTTTGTATTGGGACAATTGAAAGTTTCTTGGGTCTTAACCCTGCCACCACACTTAGGATTTAGGGAACAGATTCTTGGATCTTTCATCTCAGGAATTTGCATTGAACATGTTTTTGAGAACATTTTAAGTTGAAAAGATTTGAAAAACAAAAAACAACCAGTGTTTCCCACCGGTCAATAAGCATTTATTAAGCATTTACCATTTACTAAGTACTGTGCTGGGGGTGCAAAAACAAAAATGAAAAAGTCTCTGATCACAAAGGAATTCACAATTTCATGTGAGTAGAAGAATGTGATCCTTAAAACATTGATAGTTTGATATCCCTTCTGATCTTGATAAAAGTGGTCAGCAATATATTCACATTATTTCATTTCATGAGATGAAATCCCCCCACTGTCTTGTAAACTGAGAGAAAATTCTCACAAACCTTTTTGATCTTTTTCTGATTTAGGAACCTAAACAAGTTTTCAAATTTTAGAAGTTAAGGGGGCAGCTAGGTGGTGTGGTGAATAGAGCACTGGCCCTGGAGTCAGGAGAACCTGAGTTCAAGTTTGGCCTCAGACACTTGACACTGTGTAACCTTTTGTAACCTTGGATAAGTCACTTAACCCCAAATGCTTTGCTTTCCCCCTTCAAAAAAAAATTAAGAAATTAAGACTGTAAAAATCCTCCTCTTGAAATTCAGTTTCTGTATTGAGTTTACAAATGTCCAAAGTGGAAGCTCAGGAGAGCATCTGCTTTAGCCTTATTTCACAGAGGGAATGGGTGTCAAACACATTGATTTATTCAGGATCAGGGAGCTAATAAGTAGAAGAACCCAGGTTTTTGAACCCTTTGCCTGGTACAGCCCTAGACTACCTTGTATTGCCTTGAAAGTGTATGTAATCAATAAACTACACTTAAGTTAGCTGTCAAGAAAATACTTTTCTCATGAAATTGTAGGTAATTTCTTTAAGCAGGTTTTAGAGTATTTTAACAAGGATATAGTTTCACATACCTGATTCTCCCAACAGTAATTCTGATTATCAGCAGACGGAATGAATATCTGTTTGTGTGAGAGTACAGTGGGGATTTTCAGTAATATAAAGTCATCCCAGAAGTTTGGGATTTAGTAAATGCATTTGTAAAGCTAGGTGAGTATCCTTTGAGTTTGTGGTTGTGTAGACTACAATTTACCTCAAGAAGAATTTGTGGAAGAGCTACTATTCAAGAAGTATTTGAAATATATACTATGAGACTTAAACTTTTTTAGGCACTATATGGGTTATAAAATGTAGATATGTTCTGTCCCTCCAGGAAATATATGAATGGTAGTGTATGATCCAGTGGCATTATGTATGGGACACCATATGAGGTCATCATTATGTGACATTCAAGAAAACTTATGAGGTGGAATTTGCTTTGAACAGTAGGTGAGATCTAATTTGGCAAAAATCAAGTTGAAGGGTAGTACAGTCCGGCTCGGATAACTAAGATGGAGTTAGATTATGAAGGACGTTAAATACTAGAGTGAGAAGTTTAAACTTGATTCTCTAGGCAGTTGAGTTTTTTAAGCAGTATATAAAAAAGTATTTTTAAAAGATTTATTTGGTAGTGGTATTCAAGATCAGTTTTGTGTGACATTACATAACCATGTGCAAGATATTAGGGAGAGAAAAACAAAAAAAGCCAAACTGGTAGTAAACAGCAGAGACAGGATTTGAACTGACATCCTCTAACTTAAGAATCAGGTCCCTCTCTTTTCACACATTTTCCAGTCCTTCTTCACAGTTTCCCAAGTAATTTAAAATTTAAAAAAAAAAAATTCCAATCACGTTCCTTTGCTTAGAAACTTTAAGTGACTCCCTGTTGCCTACTAAATAATGTATAAATACATTCATATAAATACATTCAAAGACATCCGCAATCTGCCAGTTTACCTTTCCAGTTGTATTTCAAATTACTTAACATTTTCTGTGGTTTGGCAAGACTATATTATTCTTTGCCACCCCTGTACCTTGTTCCTTCCCTTTCCTGGTGCTGTGCCTACTCACCTTCTTGACCCCACTCCTTGACTAGAATGGAGACCCTTTCACTTGTGTCACAGCTCTACTTAGTTGCAACCTTCTCCACACAAGTCTGCATTTATTAGTCACTTAGTGTGTGGTCATTGCTAGGCGTACAAAAATGAAAAAGGGAAACATTCTCCACCTTTGGGGACCTTGTAGTCTATTATCCTTCTCCTTATCCTCATCCTTCTCTATTCCCCCACCCCAACACCCCATTATATTTTTGAAAGCACTTTTTCTGGATCTCCCTTGCACTTATGCTGCCATGTGTTACAGTTAACACATTTGCATATATGTGATATCTCCTGTATTGTTTGAGTTTCCTGAGGGTAAGGATTGTGTTATTTCAACTTTCAGTCCTCAGCTACTTGCATATAAACATTTAATGTTACTTGAATTGACTTGGTGATTTAGTGTTAAGGAATCAAGAGGAGTCAAATATGATTCAAAAATTTTAACTATGGGTAACTTGGAGAATCGGTATCGTTAACAGGAAAGTATGGAAGTTGTTTTTCTTTTCTAGGAGTGGGGTGTGGAGAGGAATTAATAGAATATTTGTGCTTTGATGCCCTTTTCAGTTTTAAACTCAGTACTAAGGGGGCATTTAGCAATCTATGGAATTAGAGCTTGGGTGACAGATCAGGGCTGGAATGACAGATTTTGATTTGGAGGTTGGTCAGTTTAGATATGATAGAGCACTGAGTTTTAAGTACTATACAGGAACGTCAGAAGAGGATGGAGTCATTTAAAAAGTTGGAAGAAGATCAGTTAGTAGGAAAGGATTTTAACAGTTCAGATAATCTATTTTAATTTTTGTAATTTTACTTATGCACCTTATTGATATGTAAAAACTTTGTTTCTTCGTAAGGGGCTATGATTCTGCCTGGCAGTTAGTTATAGCTATAGAAAAGACAAGTGCTAGAAACAGCTGAAGTATGCTTGTAAAAAATTCTCTACTCTTTACTCTTGATTAAAAAAATACACCTTCAACTTGTAAAATTAGCTACCCATTCTCTAAATGTAGTATTGAATTCTTTATATTCTCTTAAAAATATGTATTTATAAAAATTTCTTTGTACTGGGCTTTCACTCATTTGTGGCTCTAGATCTTTGTGTTATGAGTCATTATTGTAGTAAAATTTAATTTATAAATTACTTGGATGTAACAAATATGAGAAGCGTGGAATAGTGGAAAAAGTTTGTCTTAGACTCAGGATGACTTAGGTTATCCCTCTGATACCTATTGACTGACCTACAACTAGGTATTTATTTTTCGTTGCCCTAGGATAGATTCTTAAGAATATAAATTTTGTTGCTATAGTTCATTATACCAATTATTATCACTGGTGGAGTTAATATTTTAAATCACAAGTATGATAATTTCGGATTATTAGATTGAATTACACTTGTCCAGATGGTGAAATATTGGTGTTAAATGAGATAACAAAAAAGTAGGAGGAAACGTTTAAACAAACTTGTTTTACCTGTATGGCTATGACTTTTTCTGTTTCAAGTTCCCTGGAAATGTTCATTATATAAAGAATTGTAATCAGTAAGGAGTGAGGCAAGAAAGAACAGAGAAGAAACATTGTGAAGATGAGGGTACCCAAGTGAAAGAATCAAAGCATCTCTGCAGTGGGAACTTAAAGAACAGCAGAAAAGCTGCATTAAATACCAAAAGCCCCTGCTTCAAACCAGTTTTCTTCTTGTTTATATTTAGGAGAATTCATTTAGACAGTGAAATGCAGAATCTTAAAGTTGGAAGGGAATGCAGACTAGTGTGGTATGAGTGCCAGATCTGGAGTCAGAGGGCCTGGGTTCAAATTCTGACTGGCACATAGTTTGTACAGCTTTATCCATCCCTCTCTACAATGAGGACTCAAGGACCCTAAAGGTAGCTGGAAGAACCCTTCCTTCTAACCCCAGTTCACTTACATGTGAACAAAAATCCCCTTTTCAGTGTATCCAAGAGTCATTTATTTAACTTTTATTGCAAAACTAGTTAGCAGTAACCCATTATGAACTCAGACTCCCATCTCTCTTTCTCCTCTCTCCCTACATCTGGGTAGCTATAATGTAAGGAAATATTTCCTTACAGTTAAGCTAAACATCCATGGCTGTAGCTTTCAACATATTTGTTGCTCCTGGTTCTGCCCTTTGTGGTCAAGCAGAATAAGCCTGATGCACTTTATATCCCTTCCAGTAGTTGAAAACAGCTTTGATGTCTACTTTAATTCTTTTCTTCAGGCTCAATATCTCCAGTTCCTTCAGATCTTGTGACATGTTCTAATTGCCCTGTTAGTTAATGTCCTTCCTAAAATGTGATGTCCAGATGTAAACGCATTATTCTAGATGTGGTCCTAACCCACGGCAGAGTGTACAGCAGGATTATGCTCATTCTTTTCCTGGAAACCATACTTCTCAATGCAGCTTAGGATCCTATTAGTGTTTTTGGCTTCCATGTCATACGGATTTATATTTAGTTTACAATTCATTAAAACCCCCAGATCTTTTTCATATAGATTGCTCTCTAACCATTCTTTCACAACTTGTGCTTCTGAAGCATTTTTTTTTATGTAAGTATAAAGATTTTACATTTTTTCTACTAGATTTCATCTCATTCAACCCAACACTGACATCTTTTTGGATCCTGTCTCAGTTATCTGTTCTGTTAGCAGTTCTTTCCAGGTTACTACTATTTTGATAATCCTATCATTGATTTTTATAAGGTTAAAAGGCACAGGGTTGAGGCCCTAGAGTGCTTCCTTCAAAGTTGACAGTTCAACCAGTTTGATATCTCCCTAACTATAGTATCTTCTAAGTTAGAAATCCTCATGTTTTCTATAAGAATAGCATGAGAGATTTTTTTACTTTGCTAAAATCTAGATAGGTTGGGTTTGTTGGTATACTCCTATAATTGCTTGTTCCTAGGGGAGGCTGAGACTGGTACAATGATATCAAACTTAAATAGAAATAGAGGCTACTGATCTGTGCACAAGCATCCTTATGGCTGTGCATTGACTTAATTTGAAGACATAAAGTCTGTGTTTTGTATTTTTATTTCATTTGTTAAATGTTCACAGTTACGTTTTAATCTGGTTTGGGTTGCACTGGAGAGAGTATTGTAGCTGTCACATGGCCTTGCATGTTTGACACTTCTGGGTTGGTGGATCTCTAGATCTCTGAAATTCTGAATTGCAGTAGAGCTAAAGCCTATGGGATTTCTTCATTTAAACCCTACATCAATGTGGGGATGGGGATGGGAAACTAATCATGAGACTGAGGACCAAACGAGCCCAGGTCAGAAATAGAGCAGGTCACACCTTTCATGAAAGTCATCTGTGGGATTGGTTTATGAGTGGCTTTTGCCCTTCCAGCCTGGAAGACTTGGTCTCTAAATAAAAAAAATGAAACAAGATCTGTGTAAATTCTATGTATAGCATTCCCTTGATTTTGCAGACTGGTAACTATACAAAAAGGAGAGAGGAGATTAATCTAGCATTATCTGTTCTTGATAAAACCATGTTGATTCACTTCATTCCTAGATAGTTATTGTTCCTTTTTTTAAACTTTCATTAAAAATTTTTTTTGACTTCCACATTCTCTACCTTCAGCCCTTCCCCCTTGCCTTGAGAAGGCAAGTAATTACATGTGAAATCATGCAAAGCATATTTCCATATTAGCCATGTTGGAAAAAAAAAAGACAAGAAAAATAAGTGAAAAAAGTATACATTTGCCTTCAGAGTTCATCAATTCTGTCTCTGAAGGTGTTTTAATAATATGTATAATTTTTTCCAGGGATTGGGGGGGCGGGGCACTGGTCTAAATATTTGCTTCTTTCTTTTTGAAAATTTGGACATTTTTGCCTTTTGTTCCTTTACCACCTCTTTTATATCTATCTATATGGTATAGATTCTAGTTTTCAAAACATTGTTTTTTAAAGATCACTGACAGTGGTTCAGTAATCATTTGCTAGTTCTTTTGGTTTCCTGAGATGTAGTTCACATGAGCCTGGTACCTGTTAAGTACTTTTTTGGTATGTCCTTACACATCCTGAAGTAGAGGGAAAGTTTGTGTATCTTACATTGTTAACTCTTGTCACAAGTGAACATAAAGATATTATAAAAATCTGAAAATCATTAAGAATTTTCCACTTTCTGGCCCTCATAAGTAATTTGTTTTGTGTTCTCATTCTTTTTCTTAGTTAAACAGCTACTGGGGAAAGATATTTGATTTAATCACTCTTGTCAAAATTTAAATTAAATATTAGTTCAGTAAATTGGACTTCAATATTAAATTTAGGTGTATTTTTTTTTCTTTTCTCCCTTAGTGGACAAACTACATTCATGGGTGGCAGGATCGTTGGGTAGTTTTGAAAAATAACACTCTGAGTTACTACAAGTCTGAAGATGAAACAGAGTATGGATGTCGGGGATCTATCTG
The DNA here is from genome assembly GCA_011680675.1 of Gymnobelideus leadbeateri. NCBI lineage: Eukaryota > Metazoa > Chordata > Mammalia > Diprotodontia > Petauridae > Gymnobelideus > Gymnobelideus leadbeateri. The sequence goes on from WOXC01011362.1 coordinate 266,981, forward strand.
TCTCAGCAAGGCTGTTATTACAGTAAGTTCACTTTATGAATAAATATTTTACCTTTAAAATACTTGTGCTATAGACTTTTTGGACACTATATAACTTATATGTTATGGTGATATTAGAAGAGTTTTAGGTGGGCAGCCAAAGAGTATCAGTTATAATCTGAAAAGGGTCTGTTAAAATTTAGAAGTGAATGGATACTTTTCTATTTAGAGAAAGATGTTTTCTCATAACAGATTATTATATTACTCTGTGAAATTTAAAGGTGAATTTATATTCTCATGCCAATCACCGAACTCTACCTTAATTTTGGGTTATATGATTAAGGGAAAGAGGTATCTTTCTAATATTTCTCATATACCTTTCTGTGATGTTAAAGGTTTATGCAATCTATCCATCTATGATAGAAATTCTAGTTTTCAAAAAAGCTTAGTACTAAAAGAGCTTAGGATATTTGTAGGAAAAAAATAATGGAGATGGTCTGAAAATATTGAGACAATAATTTATGTTATTTCAAAAAAAATTTTATTTTGTCTGTTGTTGTCATGTTGCATTGATTTCCAAATGTATCACTCCTCCCTACCCTACCAAGAGAGTTATCTCTTAGCAAAGAATAAAAAGAAGACAGTTTAGCAACACTATAAATTTTCATAGCCTTCATAGACTCTATCTATACTTGCTACCACTTGTTTCATGTTTAGAGAATAAATGATCATCATCTTAGGCTATATAATATAAAATATTGAAGATCTTGAGATCAGGTTAGTGTTTCTGGTGCTTTTTTTTTCTCCATTGAGATTTAACAATATGTGCAAAGTATGCTAAAGGACTAAAGGGTGTTGACACCATATTTCTTTTTTTTTTTTAAAGCAATTGGGGTTAAGTAACTTGCTCAAGGTTACACGGCTAGTCATTATTTATGCGTGGGTGCTCATTTTCTGAGGCCGGATCTGATCTCGGGTCATCCCAACTCCGAGGCCGGCGCTCTTACTCACTGCTCCACCTAGCCGCCCCTTGAGGGCAATTGGGGTTAAGTAACTTGCCCAAGGTCACACGGCTAGGTTTTTGTTTGTGCGGATTAGGTGTCAGAGGCCGACTCCGAACTCTGATTCCAGGGCCGGCGCTCTATTCACGGCGCCACCTAGCCGCCCCCTTGACACCATATTTCTAACGACTAAAAGATATGCTTTTCTTCAGTAGTGTAAGTCCTTGTTTCAATGTCAGTGTGTTGAATATAAATGCTTTTGATTCAACTTTTTTAGTAACTGCATTTGTAGCTCAGGTCTCATCTTAGCAGGGTAGAGAGTGAAAGAAATGAGTAAGAGAATGAGGCAGTTAGCAGACACAGTGGCAATGAAGAACTACAGTTTGGAGGAAGGAGAGACTGAAGAATTATTTAGAAATTAATGATTAGTAGGGTAGGAAGAAGAGGATATGATCTGGGAATGAAGCAACAGAACCTAAGTGATGATGATATGTTTAAAACAGACAGTACAAATCAACATATGAAAACATTTTTCCTTTTTTGTGAACCACTAGTTTCAGCTATTCTTCATCTATACCCAGATACCCAGTATTCCAAGAGACCAGAAGAAAGTATCCCACTACACAGAACTCCTCCTAAGGTGAAGATTACAAATAAAGTGTACATATTATATAAATACATTTTTTAAAAAGTAACTACATCTTCCTATATTTAGGTTTTAAGTAGAACAAAATCTTTGAAATTTCCTAAAATAGAACTTTCCTGGTAGTACGGATATTAAATTTTTTAGAATTAGTTAGGTCAGTGCTACTTTACAGGGAAGTTATCTGGATAATTGTAAGTTTGATTGGACACAAGTCTGATTTCAGATTTAATAATATGGGGTAATCAAAACCTAAGGAATTAACTCTTGCAGTCGATCATGTATTATTTGGTTGTAAAGCCAGTGCAAAAACTCAAAAGTTTCCTGGTAGTTCTGAATCTACCACTTATTTCAACATTAATATAACTCTTAATATTCAAGTTCTGTAACCACCTAGAAATAAGCAGTTTTGAAAGGAAGGCAAATTCTCATTTCTTACAAACATGCTCAAATCTCCCTCATCATTTCACCTTCCACTCTCCTTAACTATCTTCTATCTCTCCTCCTTTTCATAGCCAAAGTTACAAAGGTCTTCTCCACAGGCTACCTCTACTTGCCTACATCTTAACCCTTTGCAGTCTGCTTTTGACTCCATCCTCCAGTCATGATTATGCATTCACCATCCACAAACTGTTCAAATCATAATTTGGCCCTGTTGCTTCCCTGCTTGAAAGCCTCCATTTGGTATTTCCCTATTGTTTCTAGAACAGGGTTCTTAACTTAGGATCTCTTGGTATATTTCAGGGAGTCTATGAATTTGAATGGGGGAAAAGTTACATCTTTATTTTCACTAACCTGTAACTGAAATTTGACATTTTTTAAAATTATGAATGTAGGTAATAAATATTCTGAGGAGAGGTCCATAACCTTAAGCAAAGGTGTGCGTGATGTAAAAAAAAAGTTGAGGTCCCATTCTATGATAAAATACCAACTCCTAAGCCAGATGTTTAAGGCCCCTCCACAGTCTGACTCCGTCCTGCTTTCCAAGACTTATTTCATACTGTTCACCTTCCTATGCATTAAATTCCAGCCAAACTTGGCATTCTATTTCTGCATTTCATATTGTTTATCTCATGAACCTATAATTTCTTACTCATATTCTTTTCTCTTAGCATTCTTCCTCTGAGACTTAGCTCAGTTGCTTCTTTTATCTGTGAAGTCTTTCCTGATCTTCAGTTTTCATTATTGTCTCCCTTCCTAGATAGCTTTGCATTTATTTATCTATTTTTTTTTATTCCCATTACCCCTCCCAAACCAGTAAAATAAAATTTCCTGAAAGGTAGAGCCTTTTACTTGTTTTTGGTCTTGATATCTCTTGCATGAAGAACAATATTTTTACATAGTAGGTACCTTGATAAATACTAGTTCTATTGTCATTGTACAGTAGCTGAAAATAACTTTTAGTATTATGGATTTAGGATAAGTGTAATATTTTTCTTTGTGCTTACTTAACTTTTTTAGTTTATAAGTTGTATTTTGATATTTTATACATTCAAACAAAAGTGCTCTTCTTTCTTCAGTACATTGCTTGAAAACTTAAGTAAAATCACCTCAAACATAGTCATCATAGTGCCTAGTAGTAACTGGTATTGCCTAATTAATAATAATTAGTAATTGTCTAAATCCTAAAGCCAAATTAACATGGAGTATTGGTTCTGATTTCTTTTGAAAGTCTGTTACTGAAACATCTACAGTGCATTTGGCATTCATTTAGTACTGGGTGGCATCCTGCAACCTTTTAAGGATTATTGAATAGTTAAGGGTTAGACAAGTAAAGTGTATATAAGCATCTCATTGTCATGTACCTTTTTAGGAATTATTAATTTATTGACAATCAGAATAAACTTGGCACAACAAAAGGTGCTGATTTTTTTATAGTAGTATTTTAAGCTTATGTATTTGATTTCTCTTCTTTATTTCACTCATAAAAATTTATTTGACTTTATATGATTATGCAAAATGACAATATCTCTCCTGCATTTATAGAGGGCTCTGGATGCCTTGCTAGAACTTTAATAGATAGGGTTCACAATTAAAGAATTGTGAACATTGGAGTAATGTGGTCTGATCAAGAAATGTTATGCAGGATAGAGTGGAGGCAGGAAAGCTTGTTAGGGAGTTAGGACAGAAGACTACAGTAGTTGGGCCCATTCCATGTCCATGTGCTTACCTTCTTCAGGTCTCCTTCATATGCATTAGTTTCATCTTTGGTCATCTTTATCCGTTTGCTGAGTTGAGCATTTGTTTTGTTTGAGTTTCTCTTATTAGTGATTTGGAACAGTCTTTTATGTCGTTGTTTATATATTATAACTCTTTTTTTTTCCCCATTATAACTCTTTTAAGAACTGTTGGTTCTTATCCTTTGGCCACTCATCAGGGAATGCTTCTTGATTTTAAATCTTAATTCCTTATGTATCTTGGATGTTATTAGGGCTTTATTAGCATTATTTGATAGACTTTTTTTCCTACTTGACATTTGACCTTTCTTAGTCTAAGTGTATTAATTTTTGTTCATGCAAAATGAAAAATTTTAATTTCATGTATTGAGAATTATCTATTTCATTTTTTGTGATATACTCTTGGTTTCATTAAGAATTTTTTCCCCAGTTATAGTTGTAAAAGATACCTCCATCCATTTTCTTTTCTATTTTAAAAGATATGACTTTATATTTAAGTAGAATATTCATTTGGAACTTGTGGTATAAAGTGCAATATGGTGGCATAAACCATTTTGGGTTTGGTTCTGTTTTCTTTTTTTTTTTTTCAAGCCAGATTGCTTTCCAGGTATCCCAGGAATTATCACATTTGGAATCCGCCCCCAAGCAATTTTTGTCCTCAGGTTTTTAAATACTGAGTTATTGAATTCAAATGTTCCTGATTCTTGTTTATCTAGCTTGATCTTCTTTTAAGAGATAGAGATGGCACCAAAGAAATAAAAAAATTAGTAAATAATTTAATAAATAAAAAATAGTAAAATATAACCTGATAGTAAGTGTGCTATTCCTTCATTTCTACTTTTTCCTCCCATTTTCATTGAGATTCTAGAGATTTTTGTCCTTTTAAATCAGTTTGGTTATATTTTGTTTAGCACTATAATATCACTTTTGTATTTCGACATAGCCCTAAATCTGTCAAATAATTGAGGTAGCATTATCATGTTTTTTATAGTGTTGTAGCTCAGCCATTTGGATGCCCCTCTGATAATTTGTCATATTTTTATTTAAGGTGCTTCTGATTGCCTATATGTAAGTGTTTCATATGAGTTGGTAGGATTGACTCCTAGATAGTTGATGTAATTTGTATGCTTTTTTAAATGAAATTTCCCATTTTGTTATTTACTTTTGGATCTTGTTTTTGTTATATAATAATGCTGACAATTTTGGAGTGTTTATTTTGTATCCTGCTACTTAGCTGAATCTTTTCCTCAGGTTCTTTCATGATTCTTTAGGGTGCTCTGAGTAAGCCATATTCTTTATATTTTTTCTTTCACCAATGTTTATGCTTTTATTACTTTTATTACTATGACCAGGATTTCTACAGCTATTTCAAATAATAATAGGTATCTTTGTTTTGTCCTTATATTTATTGGGAAAGTTTCTATCATTTAACTATTTCATTTAATGGTAGCTTTTGGTTTTATAGCTGTAGCTTTTTTTAAGATCTTCATTCCTTATCCTTTTTAGAGTCTTTTTTAAAGCATAAAAGTGTATTATACAGTCTCAAAGACTTTCTTCATCTTTTTTTTTTTTAAGCAATTGGGGTTAAGTAACTTGCTCAAGGTTACATGGCCATAGTACATGGCCATTACACCCATATTTAGGTATGGGTACTCATTTTCTGAGGCCGGATCCAATCCCAGTTTGTCCCAACTCCGGGCCGGCACTCCTACTCACTGTGCCACCCAGCCGCCCCCTTAAGTGACTTGCCCAAGGTCACATGGCTAGTTTTTTTGTGCATGTATTAAGTGTCTGAGGCCGGATTTGAACTCAGGTCCTCCTGACTCCAGGGCTGGTGCTTTATTCACTGTACCACCTAGCCACCCCCTTTCTTCATCTTCTGATAAAATCATGTGATTTTGGTTGTATTTGTTTTGAATGTGGTATAATATATTAATATTAACATCATTACAGTCATCTGTGGGATAGATCCAACTAGTAATATCACAGTGAATAACTTTATGGACATACTGTTGCAATCCTTTTTGCTAGGATTTTAATTAAAATATTCACATTGATATTTATTAGTTATATTGATCTTAGAGCTCTTTCTTATCTTTATCCCTCCCTGGTGCAAGTATTAGGGCCATATTTTTCTCCTTCAAAAGACCCTGGTAAAGTATTTTCTTTCAGTTTTTAAAAGTAATTTTTGCAACCTCAATACTAGTTGCTCTTAATCTGCCTGGACCAGGAGAGGGTCCTTTTTTCCCTCTCACTTAGAAATCTAACCAGTGGGGTGGCTAGGTGGCGCAGTGAATAGAGCACTGGCCCTGGAATCAGAAGGACCTGAGTTCGGAGCCGGCCTCAGACACTTAATCCACACAAACAAAAACCTAGCCGTGTAACCTTGGGCAAGTTACTTAACCCCAATTGCCCTAAAGGGGCGGCTAGGTGGCGCAGTGAGTAAGAGCGCCGGCCTCGGAGTTTGGATGACCCGAGATCAGATCCGGCCTCAGAAAATGAGCACCCACGCATAAATAATGACTAGCCGTGTAACCTTGAGCAAGTTACTTAACCCCAATGGCTTTAAAAAAAAAAAAAAAAGAAATCTAACCAGTAGAAAATTACAATAATGAGGAACCTAAAAGAACGAGAGAAAAAAATCTGAGGAAAATGGCAGACAGTAATACCAGTTTTGAATAAAACTAATTTGTGGAGAGAGATGTTGGGAAGTATCATTTCATAAGATAGAAGAGCAATGGAGAATAAAACCAATTTAAAGAAAGTTAAACAAACAACACACCAAAGAAATTCATTCTGGGTATATTTAAGGAAGAAACTAAAAGAAGGCAACAAATATGAAAAAGATGGAAAATATTTGCAAAGATTTTTATAGGAAACTTTTCATTATCAAAGATGGTAGAACCTCATTGCACTTGAAGTACAACTATTATGGTCTCAGGTATGTTAATTGAAGAGGAAGCCAAGATTAAAGAGATCCAAGATAATTTTTTTTTTAAGCTGGAATAGATCAAGTGTAAATGAAGGTGGTTCAGAGGAGGCAGCATGAGGATATTAAGGAATCAGTTCTTAAGACATAGAAGGTGTCTGGTATGATTATTAAGCATAGACCTTGTTATTAACACCAATAACAAAAGGTAATTGAGAAAATCAATAACTACTGACCTATGTGCCTGCTTTACTATCTATAAAATATTTTTAATGAGAAGAATGTATTTCCACATCAGAAGTATCCTTTCAGAGGGTCTTGCAAGAGGAAGACTTTTCCTAAATAATAATTCACAATTGATATCTTCCATTACTAAATTTACTGAAAAATGTTGAGAATATAAAATCTCACTATGCTTATTTTTATGTTTATACTTTCTTTGTATCCCTAGCATTTTAACACTGCCTGGTACATTGCATGTTGACTGATTTACTGTTTGACTATATAAAATTTTGATTTGGTAGAGCCAAGTAATGTCTAAAATATGTTTTCCAACATTTCCTGTCTTTACGTAAGAAGTATTCAAGATTACTTGAAAGATGTAATAGAGAGCCTTATTTAACAATGTGTTTAATATCAGATAATGAATTAAACAGGAAGATATATGCTTGCCAGAGTTGATCACCACTGTCATGGAGATGATCCATCATAAAGCCTGATTCAAAGGTATTCCTCATGGATGAAGTTTTCCACCTATTTGTTGAAGACAATGTACTAATTGCATCAAGCCCAGGAAAATTTCAGAAATTCCTGGATAATGTCCATGACTGCTTAAGAGTGTGGCCTAATACAACACAGGAAATTCTAAGTGGATAAAGAAGACTGCTTATTATCCAGAATGATACACAGTTGGATGAACACTGTATAGAGTTTGTGTACCAGATAGAAAGAGACAGATAGTGTGGCAGGAACTTAGCAGGAGGAAGAAAGAGACTTGATGAGAGGAAGAGAGGGTATTTGATTACCTTTTGGAAATTGTAAAGGTCTCTTAATGAGGCCACATTCTTTTTGAGTCAAAAATCCATCTTGATAACAATATTCTAGTGTTATGTGGTTGTAAGGTATGAAACACTAGAGTTGTGGAAGAATGGTAAATGATTATGGCCCAGAAGACATGGAAAGGCCAGTGGTGAGTGAGTATAGACTGTGCCGGATTACAAACAGGAATTTATAACTCAAATCTCAAGTAAAAGATATCAAAAAATGTATGATCCAAAAAGATAAAGAGTAAGTCACTTGGTGAGACCTAATAATACCTAATGGGCAGAACACATGCTTCATTGGCATTTTTTCTGATTTCAATAGAATGTAAAGAAAGCCCACACTATATTAAGTGTGATGTCCCTCTCAACTCCCTACCCCATGGCAAAACTGTGGATGGCATGCACAGGACGTGTACATAATGGATGTGCTAATATGCCTGAGTAGATTATATTCTAAGTATTTAGAATGATAACCACATAATGTGATCACTGATCCATTGAAGAGTTGAGCATTCCACTAATTAGTTGCTAAACTAGTGGTTTGAGTAGGTATTAATATCATATTTAGAGATTAGTACTTCCAAAAATCGTCCAGATGCCTTGTCCAAGGTGGTGGTAGTTTTTCTGACTTATTAAAAGGTTTTTTAGAGTTTTTGATAAGCTGTTAGAGGATTTAAGATTTCAAGGTTAGTTATCAAGTTCCAGAGTGGAAATGAAGCTAGAGAAGAATGTTCCTATCACAGTAAACTTTATGTAGAGATTCAGCCTAGTGGTGCAAAATTTTGGACAAAGTGGGAAAAGAGATGGGACTCTTTAGGGTGGTATAGTGACATGATAAGTAACAATGAGGTAAGCAATTATTGGACAAATAAGTTAAGCACCCAATACTTGCTTATGCTATCAAATTTGATAATGTGAAAGGAAATTCAGAGCAGCAAATATAAAACCCAATTCATACTTTACAGTAGGAAACATACTTATGTTCTGAATTTTTTAAAGTGGTTACTATTAATGTATTGTAGAATCATAGAATGTTAGTTTGGGAGGGAACTTAAAAATCATCTCATACATTTACTTTACAGATAAATAAAAAGTGAAGTGTCTTGCCCACAGTTAAACAGGTAGTTAGCAAAGTTAAGTCTTCTGATTCCTAGGCTACTGCTCTTTCTACCACACTACTGCTGTTTCAAGTGAACCTGTTCCTAGTTTTGTACTGTACCCTGTTAAATTCTCTGATGGTACACTCCATAAGACATCTGTTTTGTTGTATTGGAATTGTTTATAAAAATATGTTGCTAGGAATCTAATTTCTTGTGAGCAGTACAGGAACTTGCAAGAGCTCTAGCTGAACTGATACTGCTTTCAGTACTGAAATATAAGTGAGAGAGAATACTTGGGAAATTAATAGAAGATTGTCATTTTAAGTTCTGCTCTTACCCTATGACTATTGAGGGCTGTCTAGGAGAAGCTAATACGTCATTAGTAGTATAAAGGATTAGGTTTGAATCTCTTTTCATCCTAGGAGAACCAAATGCAATTTTGACTTGATACCAGTTGCTTTATATTCTGTGGTGTGCAAATAGCAACCAGAAATAAAGATTGAGAATTTAGAAACTAAAAACTTTTTATAATTTGTTCAGGGATACAACAAATAATGACTTAATGTGTAATACAAAGTTTTATAATATAGAAATGTATTTAGAAAGTTTTCATAAGCTAATCAGTGTTTCAGACAAACTCATTTTCCTATAGAGATTTTTAAAATAATAGATACCCAGTCTGGTCCAACCTCTCATATAGATAAACTGTAGTATTAATGTCACGATTTAGAATTCTGGATTTTTGGTTATCTTTTGTTGCCAAGGTAAAAGGTAGAAAACACTTCTCGCTCTTTGTCTGGGTGTGAAGTCAACTTCAGGCAGAATTATGTGCTCCCTCGACTTCTTATTATTCTCATATAACTTGAAGTTCTATGGTGCCTCCTTCTCATTGAAAGTACAGGTTTCTCCATTCTCCTTCCTGCCAATTTGCCTCCACTTCTAACCACTAAACAATATTACCATTTCTTTAGTACAGTTGTTAGGAGGATTACATCATAGAAATTTATAAGTGGCTGCTGTTTAACACTCCCAGTGATTGAGAATTAAGTGTTACAGTAAACTCTGGTGGTAAGTTACTTAACATGAGTTGTGAGTGTGAAGTGTGGCGATCTTAAAGGCTTGTCTAGAGTGCACAAATGCCTTGCTCTGGGTGTCAGTGTTCTTTTCCTCATTTACCCTTTCACTATAGTAAGTTATTTGGGAAAAATCACTTGAAAAATGAGTAATTAAAAACCAGTGTCCTTATAACAAAAGGATTCCATTTTTTGTAAACTTTTTTTTGTTGTTCATGGTTACTAACATCCAAATACAAAACAAAATTACTATGCATAAAACCTTGAACTCCATTTCTTAAAATGTGTGTCACTATTACTATAACAATGAAACATTATTTACTTTCATATCCCCTTTTGAACGCTTTGTCTTTTTGTTGTTGTTGTTGTTGTTGTTGTTGTTGTTGGACTTGGATCAACCAATAATCGTTTATTTTTTTTTATTATTAAACAAATGCTTTATTAACTTCTGGTTTGCATAATTCAATTCCACCAAATTTTGAGTTACAATTTTCCCCTATTTTTTCCCTACCCACCACCAGAATAGCAGTCCCACTAGATATCCCCTAATCCAACCTGCTCTCTCCCATATCTTCTCTCATACCCCCTTCGACTTTGCCATTAGGGCAAGGTGAATCTCTGAGCCCCAATGCCTGGATATCTTATGAAACATTTAATTTTAAAACTTCGATTTTCAGATCCATTCCCTTCCTCCCTTGTCACCCACTCCCTCTGAGAAGATAAGCAGTTCAGTATGTGTTGTACATGTATAGCTATGCAAAACATTACCATAGTAGATATATTGTGAAAGACTGCTTATATTTCCCTCCAACCCATCTCACCTCCCACCTGGTCCATTCCCTACTTTGATCCTGTCCCTCTTCAAAAGTGGGTACTTCCAACCTTCCCTCCCCCTAGAATACCCTCCCTTCCATCATTCCCCCTCTCATCCCCCTTTCCCCTACTATCCTGCAAGGTGAGTATGTATGTATGTGATTTAGTATGTATGTGATTCTCTCCTTGAGCCAACTTCAATGAGAATAGGGTTTTGCCTTTTTGCCTTCTTGTTCTTCCCCTCCCCTGCAACTACTTCCCCTTGCCTCTTCTGCATGAGATAATTTACCCTACCCTGTCTCTCCCCATCTCCTCTTGCCACTTTCCTCTCTCACCTCTTGACTTCACCCCTTAAGAATCATCCCTTCCCATGAAATTCAACCTGTGCCCTCTTATCCATGTATACCTGTAAACATTTGCCCATATACCCTTCTTCAGTTATTTTCATAATGAGAAAGGTTTCATCAGACACAGTTATTGTTTTTCCATGTAGGAATGTAAATAGTTCAACTTTGATAAGTTCCTTTTGATTTCTTTTCCTTGATTACCTTCTCAAGCATCTCTTGCTTCTTGTGTCTGAATGTCAAATTTTCTATTCAACTCTGGGTTTTTCCTCAAGAATGCTTGAAAGTCCTCTATTCCACTGAATGACCATATTTTCCCCTGAAACAAAATACTCAGTTTTGCTGGGTAGGTGACCCTTGGCTTCAATCCTAGCTCTTTTGCCCTCTGGAATATCATATTCCATGCCCTTCGATCCCTCAGTGTAGAAGCTGCCAGGTCCTGTGCTATTCTGATTGTGTTTCCACAATATTGAAATTGTTTCTTCCTGGCTGCTTGTAGTATTTTCTCCTTGATCTGGGAGTTCTGGAGCCTGGCTATAATATTCCTAGGAGTTTTCTTTTTGGGATCTTTTTCAGGAGGCGATCGGTGGATTCTTTCAACCTTTATTTCCCCCACTGGGTCTAAAACATCAGGGCAATTTTCCTTGAGAATTTCTTTAAGGATGATTTCTAGGTTCTTTCTTTGATTGTGGCTTTCAGGTAGTCCAATAATTTTTAAATTGTCTCTCCTGGATCTATTTTCCAGGTCAGTGGTTTTTCCCATGAGATATCTCACATTGCCTTCTATTCTTTCATTTGTTTGGATCTGTTTAACAGCATCTTGATTTCTTATAAAGTCACTAGCTTCCATTTGCTCCAGTCTAACTCTGAAGGAATGAATCTCCTCAGTGAACTTTTGAGATTCTTTTTCCATCTGGCAAATTAGGCTTTTTAAGGCATTCTTCTCCTCATTGCCCTTTTGGGCCTCCTTTTCCATTTGAGTTAGTCTATTTTTTAAGGTGTTATTTTCCTCAGTCAGGCTGTTGACTGTCATTTCATACTTTTCTTGCATCTTTATCATTTCTCTTCCCAATTTCCCCCCACTTTTCTTATCTGCTTCTTAAGGTCCTCTATGGCCTGTAGCCAGCTTGTATTTTCATTTGGGGCTTTTGGTGCAGGAGTTCTGACCTTACAGTCCTCCTCCATGCTTTGAGCCTCTTTGCCCCTAAAATAGGAGTCCAATGTTGAACTTTTCTGTTTATTTTGTTTCGTTTGCCTAGGCATATTGCCACTTAATTACTTGATTTTTGGGCTTGTTGCCACAGTAGGACTCTGCCACCAGACAGGGGAGCTTCCGCCCAAACGTGGGGTCTTCACAACTTCCTCCAGTTGGGTGGCCTCTGTAAAGCCTGCACCCGCTCTGGCAAATTGGATACCCACCCCAAACCTACCCCCCCCCCCCCCAGACCATAATCCAGATCCAGGCAGTTTAAAGCAAGAGTGATTAACCCCCAGACTGATTGCGGGATCTCCCCACAGTTCGCAGACCAGGACCTAGAGCCACCAGTGACACTGCAAAATGGCTTCTGTGCCTCGTTTCTTCAGCTTTTCGTCCCCAGGGGAGGAAGCTGACACGTTCCCCAAATACTAGTCTCAAAGTCCATAGGGCACTAACCTCTCACTTTGTCCTAAGCATATCTGTGCTGATAATTCTGGAATCGTCACAGCTGCTGGTGTTCTGGGGTCCCTCCAGCTGGCTGCTGGCCGGTTCACCCTGGGGCTAAAACCACGGCTCAAGCAGGCCTGGGCTCGGCTCCCAGAGCGCCGTGCTGCCCGCTCTCAGAGCACTGTGCTCGCCACTCCCTGCAGGGCTGCTGGGTTCTCCTCAGCGGGAGGTTAGCTTCTCTGTGTAGTTCTGTGGGTGCTGGGGCTCCAGAAGTTGTTCAGATTCCCCTTTCACATTGTTTGGAGGTGGTGTGGGGCAGAGCACCTTGAAAGTGCTGTTCCTACTCTGCCATCTTGGCTCTGCCCCACACCACCTGTGGTATATAGAACATAGTACAGTGACAAATGCTTGTTAAAACCATTTTAGCCTTTCCCTAATTATTGTACTGTGGTTATATCCAGGATTTTTGGTTCCTTCTGGGTTTTAGCTTTTTTCTGTTTGATTTTCTCTTTTTTGCTATTCTGAATATTGCTGCTGGTACTCTTTGTCTATCTAAAAGGATATTTTCTTCCTTTTCAATGACATCTTTGGGGTGTAATTCTAGGAATGGAATGGATAGTTCAAAGTGTATGAATCAGTGTTGTAGTATTTATTGTATAGTGTCATAGTGTTACCTCCAATGATGACAGAAATTCATAGATTCAGCAGTGGCATAATAGTGAGCTATTGCTGCACAAGCACCATCAACATGCAGTTGCATCTTTTTCTATATGTTGGCGGTACATTTACTATTAGAGAATGGATTGTACTCTTTTTTAAAGCAGTTGGGGTTAAGTAACTTGATCAAGGTTACATGGCTAATCATTATTTATGTGTGGGTGCTCATTTTCTGAGGTCAGATTCTATCCCAGGTCATCCCAACTCCGAGGCCAGCACTCTTACTCACTGTGCCACCTAGCCACCCTATGGATTGTACTCTTAAATTTTTTCTTTGTATATTTTTCTGATTTTCTAAAAAAAATCGAACATTCTGGAAAGTATTTTTTGTCAATTTGTTTCCATTATTCTGTCAGTAAACATTTTATTAAGCATCTGTTTTGTACCAGGCACCATTCTAAATGCAGAGGATACAAAAAGAGCCAAAAAGATAGTTCTTGCCTTCAAGGAACTCATAGTTTCATAGGAAAGATGCCAATCAAACATGTGTGGCTAAAACCAATTTATACTAGGAAATAATTAACAAATGCAAGGTACTGGAATTAGGAGGAGTTGGGAAACTTTTCTTGTAGAAGATGGGATTTTATTTGGAATTTGAAGCAAGCCAGGGAAACCAGGAGGTGGTGATGAGGAGGGAAAGCATTTCAGCAGTGGAGGATAGATAGAGAAAATGCCTGGAGTATTTTGTTATTGGAACAGCAAGGAGGCTAACATCACTAGTGCGTGAGAGAATGTAAAAAGACTGGAAAGGGATAAGAATATGAGGAAGGGCTAGGTTACATAGAACTTTGAATGCAAACCAGAAGATTTATATTTGATCATGGAGTTGATAGCCATTGGAATTTATTGAGTAGGAGGGTAACATGCTTGGATTTGTACTTTAAGAAAATCACTTTGGTGGTTGAATGGTGAATGGAATAGAGTGGGAAGAGACAAGAGGGACACCTACTAGCAGGTCATGGCAGTGGTCCAAATGTCACATGATGAGGTCCTCTACCAGAATAATGGCAATGTCAGAGGAGATAAGAGGATGTATTCAAGTGATGTTACAAAGGTGAAATTGACAGCCTTTAGCAGGTGATTGGATGTGGGGGGTGAGAGATAGTGAGAAATTCAGGATAACTTCTTGATTGTGATCCTGAGAGATGGACAGATGTTGTTGCCCTTTACAATAATGCAGAGTCAGCAGAGGTGTTAGGGCAGGATAGGTGGATTTGGGAATCACCAGCATAAAGATAATAATTAAATCCATTGGAGCTGATGAGATCGCCAGGTGAAATATAGATGGAAAGGAAAAGATGACCCAGGATAGAGCTCTGTGAGACACCTATGGCTAGAGGATATAACTTGTATGAAGATCCTGCAAAGGAAACAGAAGGAGCAGTGCTATGAGTAGTAGAAGAACCAGGATAGAGTAATGTCCTGAAAACCTAGAGAGAAGAACGTATCAAGGAGAAGAGGATCCAGAGGGTGCAAAGAAGTTGAGAAGAATGAGGATTGAGTAAAGGCCACTGGATTTGTTGATGAAGAGATCATTGATAACTTTGGAGAGAGCAGTTTCAGGAAGTGGAGGCACCTATGTAGAAGGTCTTGTCAAAGAGTATGGTCACAAAGAGCAGAAGAGATAAAGAATGACAGCCAGCCATGTGGAAGGATCAAGTGAGTGTTTTTTGAAGATGACAGAGACATGGGCATGTTTGTGGGCAGTAGGAACAGAACCAGTAGAGGGAGAGATTGAAGATGTGAGAGAGGTAATGATAGAGTGAGCAGTCTGTTGGAAGAGTTGAGTGGAAAGGGATGACGTGTAAATATGGGAGTTTACCTTGGTAAGGAGTAGAGCACCTTTTTGTGTGAGATGGGTGAAAAGAGAGATAGTGGCAGATGGCATAGGAGTGATACGAGAGGAGGAAGAGGGGAGAAGTGGGAACTCAGGGCAAATGGCTTCAGTGTTTCCTGTAAAATATGAAGCAAGGTTCTCAGCCGAGAGGATTGGCAGGGAGAGGGGCCCATGGAAGGCTTGATGAGGGGTAAAAAGACATACAAGAGCTCTTTTGGAAGAGCTGCTGTGGAGAATAGGATGGTGAGGTGAGAAAGGAGGGATAGAACAATTTATAATAGCAGGGAGGGCCCAGCTGAGGTTATGTAGCATTCCCAACATTTTTCTTTGAGTAGAATATGATGAAATAGTATTTGGTTGACATTTCATATTATGACCTAGTCAGAATAGCTTGATTTTTTTCTACCTTTATTCAGCAGTAAATGTTTAGGAGTGAAGGGGAATGATCTAAGACGGAGACTTGGCAGGATGCAATATGATGAGGGTTCCAGGGTCTCGTTAATAGAAGGGGACAGTATAAAGCTGAACTGGTTCAGTAAGGGGTTAAGATGGGGAAAAAGAGGGGGAGTGGCTAATGTAGGGATGATAACCTAGAAAAGAAGAAGAGGAATTAAGGAATTGGAAGACATGGTGAGGATGCAGGGTAAAGTTTGGTAAGGGAAGAAAGAGAGAAAGATAGAGTCAATAGGTCATGGTCAGATAAAGGGATTTTGGAATCCTTGAATATATTTGTGGCAGAAAGATCAAGGATATGACATCTTCATCAGTGGTTAAGGTAGAGTAGATGGAGGTAGAGGGAGGGTCCATGGGAATTGAATAGATTGAAGAACTGAATGATTCAGGCATTTGAAGGAGCATGTGTGTATACACATATGAAGTCCCCTACACATATGTTGAAGTTGGGGGGGGTGATTATAAGCAAGGTACTGAATTCATGGAGATTGAAAGGGGAATGACATGGAGATCTATAGATAATAGCTGGGAAGGGTAGGGGAAGTATCGGGGTGCGGTTTGAGTGGTAGATATGGATTGCATGAACCTTAAAGGGGAACATGTTACTTGATGATAGAAGTAGGACAAGAACATATGAATGACAGTTGGAAGCAAGGAGTATTCCAACTCTCCTTCTTGGACCAGTGGGCAGCAGGGAATGATTGAAAAATTTGTTTACCTTTCATTCTATAGATATATTGCTTTTTGTTTGGATGACTCATTTTTATTTAGTTAAATCCATCTGTTTTATCTCCAGTTGCATAGAAATTTTCTCTTCACAGTTATTGTAGAATCATTCCATTTTCTTGTATTCTTATGGTGGTTTAAAAATATGTAGATGACTGATGCACTTGAATTGGTAGTAGTATATGTAGTATGAAATGTGAATCAAATGCTATTTCATCATTTCTCCTGTTAAGTGAAAAATGTTGGGAAAATTGGTCTATTCCCTTGGCCATTATTTACTTAGCTTGTATTTATATAGAACATCAGCCTATCAAATGTATTTTACCTTGTAGCTCCAATTCTGAATGATTTAGTTTGTTCCATTGAATTGCTTTTCATTTCTTCTTTGATATCAGATAGGTGTTTTGTTTTGGCAATCAGTCAGAAAACATTAAATGCCTACTACGTACCAAGTAATGTGCTAAGTGCTGGGACTACAAAAGAAAGTAAAAAGCGGTCTCAACCCTCAAGTAGCCGACAATATTTAAGGTCTCGCAATGTAAGTCCATCTCCACTTACTCTTATATTCTCTTAGTTATCATTCTACTGGTATGACATATAGAAATTTATTTTGACAGTATTGCCTTTTTTTTTTAACTATATATTTACTTGATCTAGCAATAACCATAGAAGCATAAAGCTGGAAGGGATATCAGAGGCTATCTAATTCAACTCCCTTATTTTTCTTTTTTCTTATTTTTTGTCCCCATAATTAATAATTTTATTAATAATGTTAGCATTTTATTAATAAGTGAGGTCATTGAAACTCTCAAATGCCAAAAACCCCTCATGGTGGTGAGTTCACAGTTTATATGTCTTTGAAAGAATGGGGATTCCTAAAGGTGACAATCAGCTCTGATTGGTTAACAATGAGAGAATGAATATTATAATAAGTAGTGGACCTATTATGATGCAGGGCTTGGGAGTGTAACTTTGATTTATGTAATTTTATGTACTTTTTTTTCTCTCTTTTTTATGTTTTAGTTTACATCATTTCTACAAGATTTTGAGTTATAGGGGGGTGGCTAGGTGGCGCAGTGAGTAGGGCGCCGGCCCTGGAGTCAGAAGGACCTGAGTTCGGATCCAGCCTCAGACACTTAACCCACACAAACAAAAACCTAGCCGTGTGACCTTGGGCAAGTTACTTAACCTCAATTGCTTTAAAAAAAAAAAAAAGATTTTGAGTTACAAATTTTCTCCCCATTTTTCCCCTACACACGACCCCAAAATAGCGATTCCACTGAATATCCTTTCTCCCAGTCTGCTCTCTCCCATATCTTACCCCATTCCCCTTCAACTTTCTAGTAGGGCCTGGTGGATCTCTATGCCCCAGTGCCTGTATATCTTATTTCCCAGTTGCATGTAAAGTAATAGTAATAATAGTGTATATATGTATATATTTTTAAAGATTTGACTTTAAAACTTTGAATTCCAGATTCTTTCCCTTCCTCACTTGTCAACCACCCTTACTGGGAAGATAAACAATTCAATATAGGTTGTATATGTGTAGCTAAGCAAAATATTAACTCCCTCATTTTTTCAAAGAGTTACTGAAATGAGAACCTATGAGAAAACTTAGACCCAGGAAGGCTGTAATTTCCCCAAGGAAATTGGGACTAAGCTTCAAAGGCAGGATTTTTTTTTTTTTACCATGTTCTCTCCCTTTTTCCCCCATTATACCATGCTGCCATCACATTTATCTTGTTTTGTTTCATTCTTTTCTTATTCCTATTAAATGGTTTTTCTTGAGGGCTTTCTATTGCTTGTTAATGTCTTTGGTAAGTACATGTCCAAATATCTTACATTATTTTTGCAAGAAGTAGTTCTCACTTTTTCCAGCTTTTGCTAGTATAGCAAATTGATAAACATAGAAATTGTGATGACTGGTGCTTTTTTGATGATTCAGAATTCATTTCCACATTTTTTTGTTGACTCTTTTGGGTTTTCTTTTTTTTTTTTTGGAGGGCAATTGGGGTTAAGTAACTTGCCCAAGGTCACACAGCTAGGTTTTTTATTTGTGTGTGCGTTAAGTGTCTGAGGTCGGATCCAAACTCAGGTCCTTCTGACTCCAGGGCTGATGCTCTACTCAACTGCGCCACCTAGCCACCCCTCTTTTGGGTTTTCATACTATGCTTTAATATAGTCTGCAAATAATGTTCTAACTTCTCTGTGATTATTTGCTTACTTTTCCCTCTCCCCTCCTATTTCCTTTCCTTGTTGCTGTTTTTTTTTTTAAATTAATTTATTAGTTTAGTTTCAGTTAACAAGATTCAATTCCATAGTTCCTTGATTTTCAAATTTCCTTTACTTCCCTCCCCCCTCCCCACACGATAGTCCAGTATATGATCTGAAAATGCATTCATGTTAGACATTATTCCAATTACAAAGGCGTATTGTACTAGATGGGTTGAAAGATGGTAAGGAAGAAATAAAACCAAACAATGAAAAGAACAAGATCATTTAGTTTGCTTCCATCAGGATTCAGGCTCAGTTCTTTCTAGTTATATCTCTGGATGGTGCATTTCTCACTTTCTTGAGTCTTTCGGGATTAACTTATATCACTGCATTGCTGAAAAGAGTCCAGTCTGTCATAGTTCGTCATCACAGATATGGTATGTCTGTGATTGTATACAAATTTCTTCTGATTCTACTCTTCTCGCTCAGCATCAGTTTGTATAAGTCTCTCCAGGTAATTATGGAATCCGTCACCTCTTCATTTCTTATAGTACAATAATATTCCATTACATTCATATACCACAACTTGTTTAGCCATTCCCCAATTGGTGGGCACCCCTTCAGTTTCCAGTTCTTTGCAACCACAAAAAGGGCTGCTAAAAATATTTTTGTACATATGGGTCTTCCTCCCACTTCTATGATCTCTTTGGGATATAACCCTAGAAGTGGTATGGCTGGGTCAAAGGGTATGAAATTATTTATAATCCTTTGGGCATAATTCCAGATTGCTCTCCAGAATGGTTGGATAAGTTCACAACTCCACCAGCAATGTATTAGTGTTCCAATTTGTCCACATCCTCTCCAGCATTTGTCACTTTCTTGTTTTGTCATCTTAGCCAGTCTGACTGGAGGGATGTGGTATCTCAGAGTTGTTTTGATTTGCATTTCTCTAATTAATAGTGATTTAGAGCATTTCTTCATATGCTTATAGATATCTTTAATTTCTTTCTCTGAAAATTTCCTGTTCATATCCTTTGACCACTTATCAATTGGGGAATGACTTGTATTCATATAGATTTGGCTCAATTCTCTATAAATTTTAGAGATGAGTCCTTTATCAGAGACACAAGTTGTAAAAATTCTTTCCCAATTTCCCACCTCCCTCTTGATCTTGGTTACATTGGCTTTGTTTGTACAGAAGCTTTTCAATTTAATGTAATCAAAATTATCTATTTTGCATTTTATAATGCTCTCTAATTCTTGTTTGGTCCTAAAGTCTTCCCCTCTCCACAGATCTGTCAGGTAAACTATTCCTTGCTTTCCCAAATTGCTTACAGTATCATCCTTTACACCTAGATCATGCACCCATTTGGACTTGATTTTGGTATATGGTGTTAGATAATGGTCTATGCCCAGTTTCTGCCATACTGTGTTCCAGTTTTCCCAGCAGTTTTTGTCAAATAGTGCATTCTTATCCCAAAAACTGGGGTCTTTGTGTTTATCGAACAATAGATTGCTATATTCATTAACTGCTGGGTCTCTTGCACCTAATCTATTCCATTGATCCACTACTCTACACCTCTGCCAGTACCAAGCAGTTTTGATGACTGCTGCTGTATAATACAGATTAAGATGTGGCATAGCTAGTCCACCTTCCCTAGCGTTTCTTTTCATTAATTCCCTTGATATTCTAGACCATTTGTTTTTCCAAATAAATTTTGTTATTATTTTGTCTAACTCTAGAAAGTAGTTTTTTGGTAAATTGATCCTTGTTGCTATTTCAGTAAAGTCCTGGAAACTAACAATGTCTTCTTCCTGAGCAGCAGTCTAGCTAGATAACTACTTGGTGGTGAAATCTTTGCCTTTGGCAGCCCATGATGGCAGCCCATGAAATAAAGGAAAATTGACAATATACCATACTGTAGTATAACCTTCGGTTCTTGCAGTGAAAGAGCAATAATAGGCTTTTGTATATCATGGGTGGCTTATGCCAACACATCCTGGAGAAGTATTTCCATTGAATCTTGTCCTTAGGGGAAGGAGATTTTATAGATTACTTCATATTCTAAACCTGAGCGAGCCAAAATTATTTTCCTGGTAGTCTTTTATAATAGTGTGCCCTGGGAATTGTAAATACTGTAAATCCAAGCACAGCTTTCCAGAGGACTGTTACTGTGAATATCTCTAAGGTTCTGATCACATAGTATAGTGAACTCTCTATTTATTCAGCACTAAACTAAAGCAGAACATTCACAGAAACCAAAGTACAGCATTCATAGTGATATAGCATTAACAACTTATCACTAAAGTGGCCACATAATTTTAAACAAAAGATATCATTAAGTCCTTAACTCAGTTATCCTTAAGGAGCAATTCTTCTTAAGGGATACAAAATACCTTACAAAGGTCTCCCACCCCTAGGTTACATTGCCTTAATCTTATCAGTCAGAAAATCTTTCTTCTTAATTGGAATCTAGCTTCCAGTCATTCTTAATTCAGTCATCCTAAAGGGGTATAAAGTTCTCCCACCCCTAGGTCACTTAAATTATGATCTTGTCAGCCAGCACTAAGTACCCAAGGAAAGGTCTTTCCATCTTGACTAGAGGTTGACTCCCAAATCCGATGGTTCCTCTTCAGTGTTCCCAGCTCTTGTCCAAATTCACCCAGCCATCACCTGGACTCACAGGGAGGCAGCTCCCAGCTCCTTGATCAGTTCCTATTCCATTTTGAAGCTCACCAGTCAGCCTCAAGGCCTTTGAAGTTTCTGTTTCTGGGAAGAGAAGACTTAACAGAGCCATGGCAACATTCATGCACATTGCCAGCACCATCATCAGTTCATTTTCTACCTGTGAAATCAACACAGACCTACAAAAAAGGTCTGAGAAATCAACACAAATCATCAGTATAGTCTCAGGACCTCTGAAAACATCAGTAAAACACTCCTCCAGGACTTCTGTAAACAGACAACAAGAAAATCCTCTTTCAGGGCTGCTCAAGCAGCAGTGAGGTCCCAGGGCTTCTGTAATAGTGTCCTCTCTCAGCAGACAGATGTGACAAAGTAATATCAACACAAAGTGCCAGGGCCACAGTTCTGCACTGTCCCAGCTTGTGCTTCTGCTTTTATATGGTGGCTCTCCTTCCTATTCCACCCTTCCTGTTGTGTCAACAAGTTCCTCCTACCTTCAAATCACAGGCAGGGTTCAAGAGCAACTGAATAACTGAAAGAAGGTGCTAAATAATTGAAGAAGTGAAACAAGGCACTTAAATACTCCTTTACTTGCCATTACAAATGCAAAATGACCAAATGTCCCACAAAATTATGATTTTCCTCTTCCTAATATATGATAATATGATATATGATAAATGATAATGCTTCCTCATATTTAGCAGCATACCTGGTCCACATTCTTTGCATCCTCCTGGACAAAGTGACAAAAAAAATGGCAAAGGGTGTTAAGAATCACGTGGCTTTTGGATGTTATATAAATATTAACTGTTTATATTCTAAATGTACCACTGGTTAAGCATTTAGGTGGCACAGGATTAAAAATTTTGAACTCAAGTCATGACCTCAGTTCAAATCGTACCTCATGCAGTACTTATTAAATATGACCATGGTCAAGTCAGTGACCAAAGTGATTTTCCTAAAGAGCTAGTCCAATCTGTGTTTCCACCTTTCTCCCCCTCTCCACACACCCAACTTAGTAAATGCCAATGGTTCCCTATCACCTTCCAGGACCAAATGAAAAACCACCTGCTTAGTATTCAAAGCTCTTTGTATAATCAACCCCTCTTCCTCACCCCACCCCACACTTACCTTTTCAGTCTTCTTACACTTTACACCATGTCATGCACTATTTAGTCTAGAGACACTGGCCTCCTTGCATTTCTATGAACGAGATACCCAGTTTCTCAGCTCTGGACATTTTTTCTGGCTGTCCCTTCATCCTCATCTCCATATTCTGGCTTCAAGTCTCAACTAACATCCCATCTTCTCCCAGAAACCTTTCACAGTGCCTCGTAATTCTAGTGCCTTCCCTCAATTATTTCCTCTTCATCCTTATACAAGTTACTTGTTCGTATTTGTTTGCTTTTTATCTCCCCCATTAGATTGTGAACTCTTTGAGGGCAGGGACTATCTTTTTTGCCTCTCATACCTTCAGCACTTGCATTTTTATCATTCAGTCCTTTCAGTAATGTCTGGCTCTTCATGACCACATTTGAGGTTTTCTTGGCAGAGATATTGAAGTGATTTCTAGTTTCCTTCTCCAGCTCGTTTTACAGATGGAGGAACAGAGACAAACAGGGTTAAGTGACTTGTCCAGGGTCACACAGCTATTAAGTGTCTGGGGCCTGATTTGAACTCACTAAGATAAGTATTCTTGACTTTTGTACCACCTAACTTAGTAGGGGCTTAATAAATTTTTGTTGACTAACTAACTTAACCTATCTCAGCCTCAGTTTCTTCATCTTGAAAATTGGTATAATAATAGCATATACCTTACAGAGTTATTGTAAAGATCCAGTGAGATAACATGACTTTGCAAACCTTAAAGTACTATATAAATTCTAGCTATTACAATTATATGAGAACTTGTATCCAGTGACCAGCTAGTGGAGGAACTGAATTGTATTAATTTTGACTTTGCTATAAATAAAAGATAAGTTATAGAATCATAGATTTAAAGCTAGAAAGGGATCTTACAGATCTAGTCAGACTCCTAATTTTACCGATGAGGAATCTTTTTTTTTTTTTTTTAAAGCAATTGGGGTTAAGTAACTTGCTCAGGGTTACACGGCTAGTCATTATTTATGTGTGGGTGCTCATTTTCTGAGGCCGGATTTGATCTCGGGTCACCCCAACTCCGAGGCCGGAGCTCTTACTCACTGCACCACCTAGCCGCCCTTTTTAGGGCAATTGGGGTTAAGTAACTTGCCCAAGGTCACACAGCTAGGTTTTTGTTTTGTGTGGGTTAAGTGTCTGAGGCCGGATCCGAACTCAGGTCCTTCTGACTCCAGGGCCAGCGCTCTAGTCACTTTGCCACCTAGCCGCCCTGCAATGAGGAATCTTGAGAAGCCCAAAAAAGTTGGTTAAGTTGGAGAGACATGGATTTGAAGCGGGATCCTGTATGTGTGTGCCTGTAAACAACAAGAAACGTAATTTCATGAGACATTTGATTGTCTTTTTTTCTTTTTCTGTTTTATTTTTTTTCCATTGGTGACATTTTCTCTATTATTTTCTTTTTAAAAATTAATTAATTAGTTAATTTTTAGTTTTCAGCATTCATTTCCACAAGATTTTGAGTTACAATTTTTTTTCTCCCTGTCTTTCCCCTATCCCCCACCCCAAAAGAGCAAGCCTACTGAATACCTCTTCCCCCCAGTCCGTTCTCTCTTATATCCTCGCCCATCATCCCCCTAACTTTCTAGTAGGGCAAGATGAGTTTCTATACCCCAGTGCCTGTATATCTTATTTCCCAGTTGCATGTAAAAAACAAATTTTTAAATATTTATTTTTAAAACTTTGAGTTCCAGGGGGCGGCTAGGTGGTGCAGTAAATAAAGCACCAGCCCTGGAGTCAGGCAGACCCAAGTTCAAATCTGGCCTCAGACACTTAACACAAAAACTAGCCATGTGACTGTGGGCAAGTCACTTAACCCCAATTGCCCTGCCTTTCCCCCTCCAAAAAGCAAAAGAAACAAAGACAACAACAACAAAAAACCTTTAAGTTCCAGATTTTTTTTTCCCTTCTTCCCTCCTCACCCACCCTCACTGGGAAGATAAGCAATTCAATATAGGTTGTACATGTGTAGTTACCCAAGTCGTTTCCATAGTAGTTATATTGTAGAAGACTAACTATATTTCCCTCCATCCTATCCTGCCCCCACTTATTCTGTTTTCTCCTTTGACCCTATCCCTTTTCAAAAATGTTTGCTTCTAACTACCGTCTCCTCCAATCTGCCTTCCCTTCTATCATCCCCACTGTTATCCCTTACCTCCCTATTTTCCTGCAGGGTAAGATAGGTTGAGTGTTTATGTTACTCCCTCTTTAAGCCAGATTCAATGAGAATCAGGTTGTTCATTCCCCTTCACCTTTTTGCTCTTCTCCTTCATTGTAACAGTTTTCTCTTGCCTCTTTTATGTGAGATAATTTACCCTATCTATCTCTCCCTTTCTCCCAATAAATTCCTCTCTCACCTCTTATTTTTTAGATATCATCCCTTCATATTCAACTCATTCTGTGCCTCTATGTATACATGAACATACATATGCTCATACTCACATACATATTTATATGCACATACACCCTCCTATACGTACATATATATGTATGTATGTGTGCATATATATATATATATTCCCTTCAACTATCCTCATACTGAGAAAAGTCTTATGAGTTACAATTATCATTTTTCCATGTAGGCTTGTAAATAGTTCCAACTTAAATAAGTTCCTCATGATTTCTTTTTCCTGTTTACCTTCTCATACTTCTCTTGCTGCTTGTATTTGAAAGTCAAATTTTTTGTTCAGTTTTGGTTTTTTCATCAAGAATGCTTGAAAATCCTCTATTTCATTGTATGGCCATATTTTCCTTTGAAGCAGTATACTCACTTTTCCTGGGTGGGTGATTCTTGGTTTTAGTCCTAGCTCCTTTGACCTCTGGAATATCATATTCTAAGCCCTTCAATCCCTTAATGTAGAAGCTGCTAGGTCTTGTGTTATACTGATTGTGTTTCCACAATATTCAAATTGTTTCTTCCTGACTGCTTGCAGTATTTTCTCCTTGACCTGAGAACTCTGGCATTTGGCTATAATATTCCTAGGAGTTTTCTTTTTGGAATCTTTTTCAAGAGGCAATCAGTGAATTCTTTTAATTTCTATTTTACCCTCTGGTTCTAGAATATCAGGGCAATTTTGCTTGATAATTTCTTGAAAGATGGTGACTAGGCTCTTTTTTTTTTTATGGTTTTCAGGTGGTCCAGTAATTTTAAAATGATCTCTCCTGGGTTTATTTTCTAGGTCAGTGGTTCTTCCAGTGAGATATTTCACATTGCCTTCTATTTTTTCATTTGTTTGGATCTGTTTTATAGTATCTTGATTTCTCATAGTCGTTGGCTTCCAATTGCTCTAGTCTAATTTTGAAGGAGTTATTCTCTTCAGTGAGTTTTTGAAATTCCTTTTCCATCTGGCCAAATCTGTTTTTTAAGGCATTCTTCTCCTCATTTGCTTTTTGGGCTTCTTTTGCCATTTGAGTTAGTCTATTTTTTTTTTTAAACAATTGGGGTTAAGTAACTTGCTCAAGGTTACATGGCTAGTCATTATTTATGTGTGGGTGCTCATTTTCTGAGGCCAGATTCGATCCCGGGTCATCCCAACTCTCCAAGGCCAGCACTCTTACTCACTGCGCCACCTAGCCGCCCCAGTTAGTCTATTTTTTAAGGTGTTATTTTCTTCAGTCAGGCTGTTGACTTGCTTTTCATGATTTTCTTGCATCATTCTCATTTCTTTTTTTTTCCTCCAAATATGATGGCTTATTTTTATTATTATAGTCCAATTTCCATTCTTTTGTCCCTCCACACTTAAATGGGTAAGTCACTCTTAGACTTCCCTTGATCCTATAACTCAGTCCCAGTCGGTTTGACCTCTATGGGTCAGGAAAATTCACTGAACAGGTGAAGGAAGGCATCTAGGGACCCGATGCTGGAGGGAATGGTCATGTCCTCTCCCCCCCTTGTAATCTTTGGGGGCTGTTGAGCAGAAGCCTCTGGCTGGAGGCTTTGAAAAGCTGGTTGTTCGGTGATGCACATCTCGTACCCTGGTCGCCCAGGAACATTGATTAAGGTGCAGGAAGGGCAGGACCAGCTGACTTTCTGGCATCCAGAAAGGTTGGTGGACTCGAGGCTTGGGGAAGCCCTGGTTGTTGGGTGAGGAGGGAGCTGATCTCCCCATTTGGCTTCTCGCTGGCCACTAGTCCCTGGCCACTAGTACCTGGCCTGGAGGCTGAGCACTGTGAGGCCCAGGGGACCCAGAAAGCAGGTAGAGGAAGGCGGGGTCTCCACCTTTCTGCACCCCGTAGGAGGCCAAGCTCCTTTCAGGTACACACAAACAACAACCTATCACCCAGCGCTGCACCCGAGGTGGGAAGCCGTATTCTTTGAACACCTGTTCTTGTAGGGCTGCTACTGTGCTGTGAGGATGAACCCGGAGGGAGATGTGAGCCAATGATGCTGCATCCTCCACTGTGACCTGCACCCTGATGGGACCTGGAGGGGAAGCAGCTCTCTTGGAGCAGGATGCTAAGAGGCACTTGCCTCTGAGCCAGGGCAGCTGCGGCTTGAGCTGCTCCCTGTTCATCTCCCCCACAAATGGCCTGGGTCAGACGGTTTGCCAGCTCCTCTTTCTTAGAAAAATCCTGGGGGCTGTACAGGGACTCAGCCTCAGAAGCTGGAGGTGGTGTGGAGATACTGGGGGGCAGAATGACTGGAGCAGGGGCTGCGCCCCTGATGGCGGGATCCCGGGCTCTCTCCAGCAGGGCACTCCAGTGCTCAGCGTCTTGAGGATCGCGGAAGCACAGGGTCAGAACACCTGGCCCGGGCCTTTCCTTAGGTGGCTGGAGCTCCAGCTCACGGGGGCTGCGGCTGGTGCAGGCCACGGATTCCAGGGGCCACTGAAAGCCTTCCCTGGGGGGCTCCCGGAGACCTGTAGCGCCAGGTGGAAGTGCCTCGGCCTCGAGGCCTCCGTACTTAGCTACAGCCACCACAGCCCATCAGGTCCCAGCCCGGGTCCCAGGCCCCATGCCTCCTCGAGCTGGGTGCCCTCCATCTCCTCACCCCTGCTTGCAGGCAGCGCCATCACTCTGGCAGGGCCCGGGCCAGGCACTGAGCCTCATACTGGCCTAGGGGCCATTCTCATTCCTTCTCCCAATTTTTCCTCCACTTCTCTTACTTCGTTTTCAAAACCCTTCTTGAGCTCCTCCATGGCTTTTAACCAGTTCATATTTTTCTTGGAGGCCTTTGATGCAGGAGTTCTGACTTTGCTGTCTTCCACCCACTGCATGCCTTGATCCTTCTTGTCCCCAAAAAAGGATTCTGTGGTCTGTTTTTGCTTCCGTTGTGTTCTCATATTGATAGCCAATTACTTGACTTTTGAGCTCTTTGCCACAGTAGGACTGTGCTTCCAGAATGAAAAGAGCTATGTCCTAAATCACTGGGGTTCTAGCAGCTGACAGAGCTATTAGGAAGTCGCGCTCTCTACAGCCCCCACAAGTTCTGGCTCACTGGTCACACCCCAGCACCACCCCCCAAGACTTCGATTCAGATCCAAGTAGATTAAAGCAAGAGGGGTAGCCCTCTGAATGATGGCTTGTCCCCCTACAATCTGCAGACCGGGAGCTCTGGAAGCAGGTGCCTCTGACAGTTTTTCGCCCAGGGGGCAAGGGCCAGACTGTGCACTTCGGCTCCCCCCTCAACAGTGTTCCACACTGACCTTTTGCTTTGTCTTTGGCATTTATGGGTTGAGAAGTCTGGAAACTGCCACAGCTCTGATGATTCACTCTCCTGAAGTCTGCTCTGGCAGCCACTGGTTGGAACCACATGGCTTACGAAGGAATGCACTTGGCTCCCAGCTTGGTGCAATAGACCTTTCCTGCCTGCCTGCTAGGCTTCCTTCAGTGGGAAATTTGTTTCTTTCTGTTACTTTGTGAGTTCTGTAGCTCTGAAGTTTGTTTAGAGTCATTTTTCACATGTACTGGAAGTGATTGGAGCAGGAGCACATGCCAAGTTTGTGCTTTTACTCTGCCATCTTGGCTCTGTCCATTTGGTTGTCTTTATTGCAGTACTCAGAAGTATTTGCAAAAGAGCATCATAATATAATCATACCTTATGATTATAATATAAATAATTTATAAAATTTAAAGAATGGTGAAAGATTGGGCAGTTTTGTATCATAAAAAAGCAAGAAATAAAGGAAAAAAGAATTCACATAACTCTTGGTGACAGATCCAGCTACCCCAAGTCACCCCAAGGACATTTTAAGAATCAAACCATGAGGACAGTGAGAGAGACCAAAAATACTATTTACTTGACTTAACCAGTGTGGGGGGCTTGTGTATTAAAGATTGTCTCAATGAGACTTTTTTTTGTGTTATCATTAAATGCCAATGGCATTTTTAACCAAAGAATTGAAAATTGTTAACATCTTGAATTTGCCTCACAAAAAAGTGGAAATATTTGCTTTAGGGCAGCAGAAATGACTTGTCCCACATACGGTATTGGAAGTAGTTTAGCAGAACATGGTTCCAGCTATAGTTGGCTAGGTAAACAGAGAAAAAGATAAGGTCAGAGCAACAATAGATGGTTGCTGCTGAGGTGAATGATGATAGCATCCTGGAGGCCTATGGAACTGTGTGGCACTGGAGGTACAAAGGGAAGAGCTAAGCAGCATTAAGCCACAGCAGGATTTTCAGAGGAAAAGTAATGAAGTATATTTCACCCTCATCCATTCAGTCAACAGGCTCACTATGTGCACTGTGCAAGGCCACAACATAATAAGCTGAGAAATGTGGTGGCTTAATGAAAAGGGTATAGAATTTGTAGCCAAAAGACCGGGGTTCAAATCCTGAAAGCCATTTATTGCTTTAGTTTACTCATGCCTAAAATGAAGAGGTAGGACCAGAGGACCTTTCAGCTTTCTTTTTTAAAATTTATATAAAATTAACTAATTGGTTGATTGAATTAAAAGCATCTTTAGTACTTTTTCCCCCTCCACCTCAAGCCTCCTCCCCCCAGTTGAGAAAGGAATTCATACACACACCCTGTTAGAGATAATGTATAGACAAACCACATTTTTGCATTGACCACATAAAATAATATGTCTTCTGTGTTCGTGAGGTTCTTTACCTCTCTATCAGGAGGTGAATGGATAGAATGCTTTAGCATTAGTCTTCTGGAATTGTGGTTGTTGATTGTATTGATCAGTTTCTAATTCTCTTAAAGTTGTTTGTGTTTACCATATTGTTGTTACTGTATAAATTATCAGTTGTGTTCATTCACTATGCATCAGTTCAGATAAGTTTTTCTAGATTTCTCTGAAAACTCTTTCATCATTTCTTGTAGCATAATAGTATTCCATCATATTTCTATATCAAGCTTGTTTAGCCATTCCTCAGTTTATGGGCACCCCCCCAGATTCTCATTTTTTATCACCTTCAAAAAGAGATGTGATATTTTTATTTTTGCTTAGGACTCTTGTCTCCCTTAAAGTATCCTACCACTAATTCCTCCCTCTTTCTTCTTCTCATTCTCCCCTATTTCCCCATTGAATAAGATGCGTTTTTGTATCCATCCGTGTTGTGTGTTTATTCCTTCCTTTGATTCCTTCAGATGTTGGATTTATCTACTCCCCTCTGCCCCTTAGCCATAGATATCTATTTGTTTATTCTCATATTAATGAGATAATTTTTCCTAACCTTCTTTTTCCTTTCTACTCTCATCCCTCTTTTTTTCTCTTTCCATTCTTTCAAGATCATGAAGGTATTACAGCACCACTCTCAGGCCTTCTGTTTCATTAGACTCCCTCTATGACTCCTCTCTCCTATTTTCTTGGGTTTTCTGTCCCAGTTAAATGCTTTGCTCTTTGGTTTATGATTGCTGCCTGATCTGTTGATAGAGAATGAATTAGATAAAGGTTCAAACTGTATTGATATTTAAAAAATCAAAACACCCCACTCCGAATCTGAGATAGCAGAGATTCCAGAGTTGTGTGGGAAATGTGAAGCTTTTTCTATAGCCAACATGTTTTATATACTTATACTGTTCTCTAATTAGGAACTTGCCATCTGGACTCCATTGGGGGGAAAAACTCAGCTTCTTCAAAGCCTGTTTTTGCCCTCCTCTGACTTCTAAATATATTTTTCTAATTTATAGTTTAACTTGAATAATGCTAGCAAATATACTTCCATTCAGAGAATAAGTGAAGTGATAGTTGTTAGCTATTCAGTTAATCCTCAGCTTACATATAAACTGTGTTTTGTCTTTATCAGGTTATGGCCCATATTCACTATATTTCAACTTGGAAAGGCAAGGAAATATGTAACATTTTTTCTCTTATTTTTCAGTCAGTTACATGGAATTTTAATGTTAAGATTTTGAGTTCTAAATTCTCTCCCTCCTCTTCCTCTTCTTTGAGGAAGGAGGCAATTTTATATAACTTACACACGTGAAATCATGTAAAACAAATTTCCATGTCCGCCATATTGCAAAAGAAAACACAGACACACACCCCCAAAACAAAAGACAAAAAATGAAGTAAAAAAGTATGCTTTGATCTGTATTCAGACTCTGTCAGTTCTTTCTCTGGAGGTAAATAGCATTTTTTTCATCCTTTAAAATTTTTTTTCTAAAAATTTTGTGTTTTCCAGTTATATGTAAAAAGTCTTTAACATTCATTTTAAAAAATTGGGGGTGAAGGCAGAGCCAAGATGGCGGAGTAGAGACTTGGTTTCTATCATAAAATGTTGTACTTTCCAAATAGTTTACTTCTAAGTGAGCAGTTTAAAAGTTGTAGACTATTCAGAATAGAATTCCTTAGAGATGTATAATTTAGTTCTTAAGCATACCATTTGTAACCATTTCAGTCCTAGTATTTAATGCCAGGCACGTTTAGAACTAGTGCTTATTTTTTAATAAGTTATACTCATAAATGCCATGGCATTCTTTTTTTTTTTTTTTTTGGAGGGCAATTGGGGTTAAGTAACTTGCCCAAGGTCACACGGCTAGGTTTTTGTTTGTGTGCGTTAAGTGTCTGAGGCCAGATCCAAGCTCAGGTCCTTCTGACTCCAGGGCTGGCACTCTACTCACTGCGCCACCTAGCCACCCCGCCATGGCATTCTTATAGTAGTTATTCAAGGTTGTAGATCTATGGTGGTTTTTTTTTTTTAATTCATATTTTTTTTCTATAGCAGCTCAAGGGTTGGAATTTGGAAGTACTCAAAAGTTGATTTTTGAAAAGTGACTACTACTTGTGACAAAATTCTTAAAGAATTGTTTATGTGTCAGTGTGACAACTGAGATCTATATTAGAAGTCATAGAGTCACTGGCTTGATTTCAGGGAAGAAATTTGGTGGCAACTTTGCATTTGGGTGCTATCACTTTTCCATTTTGCCAAAAGTTTAAGTTTGTCCTGTAATTTTTCTAGCATGTTTTTCTTCAGGAACTTTGCCAATGAGCAGTTTTTTTCCACTGAGCGTATAACATATTTGGAAGTTCATCTATTCATCCATGTTATATATAAGATTGGAGCTTTTGGAAATTATGGTTGCTGTATATAGAACAATCTATTTGTCTATAATGCAAAATAATCAAAGGCCCACTTCCTCCAGGAAGCTTTTCTATTCCATAAACTTTTTCTTTCATTTAATTCTTGTAATTATAAATACATATTTTTAATTTTTTGTGTTAGCTTTGTGCAAGGAGCTTAAAATAAACTTCTTTGATACCTGCTTAAGTTCTGTCATGCACTTGGGTGTATATGCATCACTTGTTGGAAGATGTTTTTTTTCTTCTGAATTCTAGCTCTAGAGTTGGAGGAATTGAATCTAAATTGTATCTCTAGTACTATTACTTATGTGAATTTAGACAAATCACATAATCTACTTGAACCTCAACTTCCCTCTCTGTAAAAGGAAGGGGTTGAACTAGATGGCATCTTTCAGCTCTTAAATCTGACCCTATGAGGTTTCCAGTTGTTTAAATTGTAATTCATTAGTGTTTTCTCATACTATGTTAGTCTTGAATATTTCTTTCCATATAACTTCCACATGCTAGAGATCTTTCTCTTGGTTTTGTAAAATTCTGTGGGTATCAATGTAGCATTTACAATGTCCACTTATTATTCTTTACTCTTTCTTTGTGATTGGCTCACCTAATACTGTAGTCTCCTGGATGCTCTTTTATGTATTCTATTGTGCAATAATTATGTTTGTGTTATTCTACATCCTCTCTAGGTCAGTAATACACTTTCCTTTTGCTGTTTAAGCCTCCTGCAAGTTTGTTTCTTTGCAAATAATAGGGTTCATGAAGCACAGATATAGTATCATTAGAAAAATAGTGATGTTTAGTTTATTGAACAGCCTGCTCTGTGATCAGGCAATGTTTATTAAGTGCCAACTATACGCCAGACACTGTGTGTATCCTGCCAGTACAATGACACAAACTATAGTTCACCTTCTCGGGGACCTCATGTTCTAATGGGAGAGGCAAACAAACAAATGTGGACAAAGAAGCTTTGCACAGAATAAATAAATAACTAAATGAAGTCGTTGGAAAAGGCCTCCTGTAGAGGTTGGGATGATGTAGAAGATTTGTAGCAGATTTCTCTGATTAAAGGTATGACATCCAAATCTATAGGAAATTGGTAATAGATTTATAAGAACAAGTATCAGAACACTAATGCACTGTTCCATCTCTAAAAATTATATCTTTTTAACATTAATTTTGTTTTAAATTTGAGTTCTGAATTCTTTCTCCCACCCATTGTGAAGGCAGTTTGATACAGATTATACATGTGTAGTCTTGCAAAACATATCTCCATATTAGCCATGTTCTCCTGACTCCAGGACTGGTGCTCTATTTACTGCGCAACCCAGCTGCCCCATTTCTATAATTTCTTGTTTGACCCACTCATTCTTTAGGATTAAATTACTTAGTTTCCAATTAGTTTTTAGTCTGTCTTTCCATGGCCCTTTATTACATATAATTTTTATTGCATCATGACCTGAGAAGGATGCATTTAATATTTCTGCCTTTCTGCACTGAATTGTGAGGTTTTTATACCCTATTACATGGTCAATTTTTGTATGTGTGCTGTATACTGTGGAGAAGAAGATATATTCCTTTTTATCCCAATTTTCTCCAGAGGTCTATGATATCTACCTTTTTCTAAAATTCTGTTCATCTCCTTAACTTCTTTATTGTTTATTTTGAGGTTAGATTTATCAAATTCAGAGAGGGAGAGATTGAGGTCCCCTACTAGTGTAATTTTGCTATCTGTTTCTTCCTCTAATTCCCTTAACTTCTCTAGGAATCTGGATACTATATACCACTTGGTGCATATATGTTTAGTAATGATATTGTTTCATTCTTGATGGTGCCTTTTAGCAGGATATAGTTTCCTTCCTTATCCCTTTTAATTAGATGTATTTTTGCTTTTGCTTTATCTGAGATAAGGATTGCTACCCCTGCTTTTTTTTTACTTTAGCTGAAGCATAGTATATTCTACTCCAGCCTTTTACCTTTACCCTGTGCATATCCCCCCGTTTCAAATGTGTTTATTGTAGACAGCATGTTGTAGGATTGTGTTTTTTAATCCATTCTGCTATATGCCTCTGTTTTATGGGAGAGTTCATCCCATTCACATTCACAGTTATGATTACTATCTGTTTTTCCCTCCATCCTATTCCTTCCCCTGTTTATACTTTTATTTCTCCCTTCTCCCTTCCCCTACTTAAAGAGTTTTCCATTTGACCACCTCCTCCCTCAGCATTCCCTCCCTATGTACCCCCCTCCCTTTACCTGTCCTTCCCCCTTACTACTTCTTCCCTCCCTTCTAACCCCCCCTTTTTTTCCCTCCCCCCCCACCCACTGCCTGTAGGGCATAATAAATTTTTATACTTAACAAAGTATGTTATTCCCTCCTTGAACCCAAACCAATGAGAGTAAATTTCATACAGTGCTCCTCTCCCTCCCTCCTTTACCTCTGCTATAATGAGTTTTTCTATCTTTCCACATTAGAATCCTAGACTTAATTGATTATGTTAATCCCTCTTTGAACCAAAATCAATGAGTGAAGTTCATATCATCCCCTCCGTTTTCAATTCTTTGCCACCACAAAAAGAGCTTCTGTAAGTATTTTTGTATGTATAGGTTCTTTTCCTTTTTCTTTGATCTCTTTGGGATACAGATCTACTACTGGTATGGCTGTGTAAAAGGATATGCACAATTTTATAACTCTTTGGAATAGTTCCAAATTGTTGTCCAGAATGGTTGGACTAGTTCACAGTTCTACCAACAGTGCATTTGTGTCCCAGTTTTTCTACATCCCTCCAATATTGTAATTTTCCTTTTCTGTCATGTTAGCCAATATGATATGTGTGAGGTGATACCTCAGAGTTGTTTTGATTTTCATTTCTCTAATCAATTCTGATTTAGAACATTTTTATATGACTATAAATAGCTTTAATTTCTTCTGAAAACTGCCAGTTCTTATCCAGTTGGGGAGTAACCTGAATTCTTATAAATTTGACTCAGTTCTTTGTATATTTGAGAAATGAGGTCTTTATCAGAGAAACACTACAAAAAATTTTCCCCACTTTCCTCCTTTTCTTTTAATCTGGGCTGTATTGCTCTTGTTTGTGAAAAACCTTTTTAGTGGTTTATGATTTCTTTTCTTTTCTTTTCTTTTTTTTTTTTTTTTTGCTTTTTTGGAGGACAATTGGGGTTAAGTAACTTGCTCAAGGTCACACAGCTAGGTTTTTTTGTTTGTGCGTTAAGTGTCTGAGGTCGGATCCGAACTCAGGTCCTTCTGACTTCAGGGCCAACACTCTACTCACTGTGCCACCTAGCTGCCCCAGTTTATGATTTCTTGAAATATATTATCTGAGCTTTCTAAAAATCATAGATTTTAGGAAGTTTAATGACTGTACTTTTTGTTTGTTTCGTGGAGTTCTTGATTTCTGCTTGGTTATAATTTTCAGAAATTCCACTTTTTTACTGAGTTATATAATACCTTTTCTGTTACTTGTTTTATGTCTTTATTTCATCTAGATATTCTTGTATTCCCTGTGGAAAAACCATTTTTTTTTCTTTGAGTCTTTGCTTGAGTTATTATGGACTTAAACCCTCTACTTTTGGAGAATAGCTAAATCTGTAGTAGTTTTTTATACTGGTCAGTATAAAAAAAAGTATTTCTTTATAGATTTACTTCCTGAATTTGATCTTTGTGTCAAGGACAGGCTCTGCTCCCTTCTGTGCTTTTGAATGGAGTGGGAGGTCAAATCAACTTGACCTTGCCTAAGGTATCCTTCTTTTCTACTCTGACCTTCTTTCCTTTACCCTCCTATCCGTTAATCCTGGAGATTCAGAGGGCTGGACTTTTAGAAGCCCTCTTTGGATGTATCAGATCAGAGTATTAAAGACTTTTTGCACCCTTGGAGCTTTCTGATTGCTCACCTGATTTCTTAGGAGAATCCTCTGTTCTTGTCTGTTTCTGTGTATCTCATTCAGACTGAAAACATCTGTCTCTGGCTAGTAGTAATGGGTAGGGGGAAACATTGCAGAGGAGAGGCTCTCTTTTGTTCTCAAGCTTCTAATTGATTTTTTTGTATGTGTGAAATTCTGGGATGAAAGAGGTCATTTACTATAGTTTTTCATTGGATTTATTGCTCATTCATTATTTGGGCTTGTGGGGACTTCAGTGTTTTGCTATAATAGTTATATTATGAATTCTAGGCAGCCTACTTCTCATTCAAGTAGCCATCTTGTCAGGAAGTCTCTTTATTTCTATTAAAAGATTTATTTAAAAATCATGTGGTTATTCTTAACTATTTTATTTAGCAAATTCAGAATACTTCTTTAATATAAAACTGAGTTGGTGTTGTGCCAGTAGCAGAGTGAGACTAGATATGATTGGAGAAGTTGAGTCAGAACAACTGTCTCAAAATACTATACTTGGTAGTAGGTATTAACCCTGTTTTTATAAGTGGAGGTCAGCAGATAGCAAAGCAGTTAATTGGCAGAAATACGAGTTGAGTTTTTGTATTTTTTTATCCTTGTGTATTGCCTTAATCAAGAATACTTAGCACAAGTTATGTTGGTATAAAAGTTTTCAAATTAATGTTCTCATCCTAGTATATGAAGCATAGTGATGCTTGATGAATTTTGATTTTCACTATCTACTTTTTCTTCTGCAGCCTCATGATTTTGATGAATGCCGATTTGATATTAGTGTAAATGATAGTGTCTGGTATCTACGAGCTCAGGATCCAGATCATAGACAACAGTGGATAGATGCTATTGAACAACACAAGGTATGAATCTTTATTGTTTTGTATCAGAAAGATGAATAATACAGAAGGAAGAAGAAACCTCCTAACTTTAGAGGATATTAGGTTACAGAATTTTTTTGGGGGGGGGGGTAAAAATTAATGAGACAAAAATATACCTTATTTGATACCAGATGTATTGCCTAAAACCTTGTGTGTGAACTTGATTTTTAAAGTGGAAAATTAAATTTATTTAAAATTCAGGGAAGTTACTGTGATGAATTCTTGATAAAGTTAACATTAACAAATGTTAGCAAAGCAGCATTTTGCCTTCTAATAATACATCTGTGTTAATTTGGATTTTTCTGTTTTGGGTATGCTTACGGGGAACACATACCTGTACTGAACTTAGTCTTAAAATTACAGCGGAACGTAGAGGAAGAGTACTAAACCTATAACCATCTGAGGTCAGGGGTTCTTAACCTTTTCTTGTTTCATAGACCCCATTGGCAGTTTGTTGAAGCTTTTGGACTCCTTTGAATAATATTTTTAAATGCATGTAATAAAATACACAAAATGACAAAGGAAACAAATTACATTGAAATATAATTCTTGAAATATTTTTTTTTTTTTGTCCATGGACCTCAAGTTAAGAATCTCTGATCTAGAGGTCAGTTAGTAGATTTTTTTTAAGTTTGTAAGTAACTTAATATCTGAGAGTGAAACCAAATCGTGTAAGTACTAAGTTCCTTCTGAATGCCAAGTACTATGGGAGGCATTAAAGATACAAGTACAAATAGTGACACAATCTGTACTTGCAAGAAATTTACATTCTAATGGTGGAAAACAAGTACAAATGAAAATATGTTCAGCATAAATATAAAGTGAATGCACACACACATATGTAATAGTAGTTGGAATTGGGAAACAATTCATGTAAAAATTATTGCTTTAGCTGCATCTTAAAGAGAAAGGATTCTTTGAGGTAGAAGTAAAGAAGGAATACATTCCAGGAATGGGGGGTAACCAGGGCAATGGTGTAGAAATAGAAGGTGGAGTTTTGGTAGATCATAGCATGGGAAGGTGAGAGAATAATATCATGAAGCTGAAAAGATGAGTTGGGGCAAGGTTGTGAAGCTAAAGAAGAGTAATTAATTTATATTGTATCCTAGAGACAATTGGAAGCACTGGAGTTTAAGTAAGGAAGTCACATGGCCAGATTTATTTTTAAGGAAAATCACTTTGGCAATGGTATATATGATAGACTGGTATGGGGAGAGTCTTGAGATTAGGAGACCTATTATATAGGAGACCAAATGCTATTGTCTAGGCAAGAGATGATGATGGTTTGTATCAAAGTGTGAGTGAAAAAAAGTTGTTTACTATAGATGTGAAGGCAGAAACAGCAATATTTTGCAATATCTAATTTACTAACAATTGGCTTACTAAATTACTAGGTATTTACTGTACAAATTAATATACCCCCATTTTTATAATTTGAAGTCAGCTTTTATTAATGAAGTGGAAATTGAACTTAAATATTAAGCCCAAGGATCCCATTATTGGCTCATTGAATGATTGTGGGGTAGGGAATAATGGGAGGAAAGTTTAAACTTGTTACTCTATATTAAAATAATTTTTTGTCTGTTCATATATTTGTTTGTGCTTCTCCCTTTTCACAGAGGCATAATATGAATCTTGCCTAATTTACTTTTAGGCAAAAAAAAAAATGCAAGAAAAGCTAATCTGTCTTGAGTTGTTTGAAAGACATTCAGTTGTAATATCAATCACATGTTAACTTTTCATTGTCATTTTATTAATCATAAAACTTTTTTTTAGGCCAGTGGAAAACTGGTTAAAGATAGCTTTTATTTCTTGCTTTGCTGTAATAATTATGCAAAAATATTTAGCAAGTAAGAGATTTTCTAATATTTGAACCAATGTCTAGAAAATAATCTTAAGGTAAAGAAACAAACTATTTTTCTTTGATTAAAGGTTCATGTTATTACAGATAGTTTAGGTTTAAATTTTCTGGAATTTTGTAAGCCAAAGTGGAGAAATCTGACTCCTGTTAGATTATACTAAGCATTTTACCATGTACAAGAATTCTTACTTGACATGTCCTATCAGCAGATCTTTTCTAAACTATTTTAAAGCTTCTCTAAAATCTACATTTGAGAATTATAGCATCATCATTGTAATACATATGTGTATAAACGTTGCCTTTTTTTTTTTTTAAGCAATTGGGGTTAAGTAACTTGCTTCATCATTTTTTTCAGGCAGCTAACATGGATGATTTTAATGATGTTTTGATGAAACCACTTTGTGAGTGGTGCCTAGAAAGAATAGACATAGGCCCGGCAGGGAATGGCCAGCGCAGCGCGCTGGGAGCCGACAGCGCAGCACTCTGGGAGCCGAGCCCAGGACCTTGTGAGTCTGAGGTTTTAGCCCCAGGGAAGCTGGTCCAGCAGCTGGCTGGAGGGGCCCCAGAACACCAGCAGCTGTGGCTTTTTCAGAATTTCTAACACAAAGTGAGAGGTTAGTGCCCTATGGACTTTGGGACCAGTATTTAGGAGCGTGTTGGCTTCTTCCCCTGGAGGCTAGAAGCAGCTGAGGAGATGCAGCACAGATGCCATTTTGCAGCTTCAGTTGCAGCTTCAGCTCCTGGCCTGCGAACTGTAGGGGGATCTGGTAATCAGTCTTGGGGGGGGGGGGTAATCACTCTTCCTTTAACTGCCCTGGATCTGGATTGCGATCTGGGGTGGAGGTCTTTGGGTGTGTGTCCAGATTGCCAGAGTGCATGGGGGCTTCATGGAGGGCACCCAACTAATACCTCCAGCAGTTGAGAAGACCCCAACGTTTGGGAGGGAAGCTCCCCTGTCTGGTGGCAGAGTCCTACTGTGGCAACAAGCCCAAAAGTCAAGTAATTAAGTGGCAACATGCCTAGGCAAAGGAAAAAAAATAAACAGAAAAATTCAACATTAGACTCCTATTTTGAGGATGGAAGCATGGAACAGGAGGAGGACTGTGAGGTCAGAACTCCTACACCAAAAGCCCCAGATGAAAATATGAGCAGGTTACAGCACATACAGGACCTTAAGAAGGATTTTAAAAATCAAATAAGAGAAGTGGAGGAAAAATTGGGAAGAGAAATGAGAAGGATGCAGGAAAAGTATGAAATGAGAGTCAACAGCCTGACTGAGGAAAATAACATCTTAAAAAATAAACTAACTCAAGTGGCAAAAGAGGCTCAAAAAGGCAATGAGAAGAAGAATGCCTTAAAAAGCTGACTTTGCCAGATGGAAAAAGAATCTCAAAAGCTCACTGAGATTTATTCTTTCAGAATTAGACTGGAGCAAATGGAAGCTAGTGACTTTATGAGAAATTAGATGCTGGTAAACAGATCCAAGCAATTGAAAGAATAGAAGGCAGTGTGAAATATCTCATTGGAAAAACCACTGACCTGGAAAATAGATCCAGGAGAGATCATTTTAAAATTATTGGACCACCTGAAAGCCACAATCAAAGAAAGAACCTAGAAATCATCCTTCAAGAAATTCTCAAGGAAAATTGCCCTGATGTTTTAGACCCAGAGGGCAAAACAGAGGTTGAAAGAATCCACCAATCACCTCCTGATAAAGATCCCAAAAAGAAAACTCCTAGGAATATTATAGCCAGGTTCCAGAATTCCCAGGTCAAGGAGAGAATATTACAAGCAGCCAGGAAGAAACAATTTCAATATTGTGGAAACACAATCAGGATAGCACAGGACCTGGCAGCTTCTGTATTGAGGGATTGAAGGGCATGGAATATAATATTCCAGAGGGCAAAGGGCCTGGTATTAAAACCAAGAATCACCTACCCAGCAAAACTGAGTATCTTGTTTCAGGGGAAAACATGGTCATTTAGTGGAATAGAGGACTTTCAAGCATTCTTGAGGAAAAAACCAGAGTTGAATAGAAAATTTGACATTCAGACACAAGAAGCAAGAGATACTTGAGAACGTAAACAGGGAAAAGAAATCATAAGGAACTTATCAAAGTAGAAATATTTACATTCCTACATGGAAAAACAACCATTGTAACTTATGAAACTTTTCTCAGTATGAAAATAATTGAAGAAGGGTATATGGGCATGAGTACATATGTGAATGTGTGTATATATGTTTACAGGTATACATGGATAGAGGGCACAGGTCGAATTTGGTGGGAAGGGATGATACTTAAGGGGTGAAGTTAAGAAATGAGAGAGGAATGTGGCAAGAGGAGATGGGGAGAGACGGGGGCCGGGGTAAACTATCTCATGTAGAAGAGGCAAGGGGAAGTAGTTGCAGGGGAGGGGAAGAAAAGGAAGGCAAAAAGGCAAAACCATATTCTCACTGAGTTTGGCTCAGGGAGAGAATGACATACATACTAAATGGGATATCTCACCCTGCAGAAAAGTAGGGGGGAGGGGTTTGAGAGGGGGTATAATGGAGGGGAGGGCATGCTGGGGGAAGGGGAGGTTGGAGGTACCTACTTTCGAAGAGGGACAGTATCAAAGTAGGGAATGGACCAGGTGGGGGGTGGGATGGGGAGGAGGGAAATAATCTTTTACAATATATCTACTATGGTAATGTTTTGCATAGCTATACATATACAACATATACTGAATTGTTTTGTTTTTTTTTTGTTTTGTTTTTGTTTTTTTGGGTTTTTGGAGGGCAATTGGGGTTAAGTAACTTGCCCAAGGTCACATAGCTAGGTTTTTATTTGTGTGTGCATTAAGTATCTGAGGCCGGATCCGAACTCAGGTCCTTCTGACTCCAGGGCTGACGCTCTACTCACTGCGCCACCTAGCTGCCCCATATACTGAATTGTTTATCTTCCCAGTGGGAGTGGGTGACAAGGGATGAAGAGAATGGATCTGGGATTCGAAGTTTTAAAATTAAATGTTTCAAATATATATAAATACTATTATTAATACTATTTTGCATGTAACTGGGAAATAAGATGTGCAGGTATTGGGGCACAGAGATTCACCTTGCCCTAATGGAAAAGTTGAAGGAGGTATGGGAGAAGATATGGGAGAGAGCAGATTGGATGAGGGGATATCCTGTGGGACTGCTATTCTGGGTTGGTGGTAGGTAGGGGGAAAATTGTAACTCAAAATCTGGTGGAAATGAATGATGTAAACCAGAAGTTAATAAAGCATTTGGAAAAAAAGAAAGAAAGAAAGAAAGAAAGAAAGAAAGAATAGACATAGGAATCTGAGAAGAAAGTCATGGAGGGAAGAACTGGACAAAGAGACTAAAATAAATATGGAACTGAAAAAGCGTTGGAAGTTGACATAACATGGAAGCATGGAGATAGCAGTACAAGATGACTGTGGCGTTATAGAAATCTGTGGAGAAGCTGTAAAGCCAGAAAAGGATAGAAGAATGTAAGGAGAGATAGATGTTCATTCTCTCTACTTCCCCCATTTTAAAGTTTAAATCTACTCTGGAGATGTTACTATGTTAAAACAGGTTTATTTCTGTATCCTCAAAATTGTTTTCAAACTCTTGTCATTGCTTTTAAATTAGAGAACTACTTCTCTTGAGTAAGTATTCATGACA
Source organism: Gymnobelideus leadbeateri (assembly GCA_011680675.1). Lineage (NCBI taxonomy): Eukaryota > Metazoa > Chordata > Mammalia > Diprotodontia > Petauridae > Gymnobelideus > Gymnobelideus leadbeateri. The sequence goes on from WOXC01011362.1 coordinate 309,309, forward strand.
TTACCACTTCTTTAAATCACTTTAAGTTCATTAAAACCAGAATGGAATCATAGCCTATTAGAAGAAATTTTTGTTTCTTTCCTATTTAATTTCATCTTTATCATATTTTTTTTTTTGCTATAGATCCCATGTATACAAATGCATTTTAAACAAATTTTGTTGATATCTTTGTTTTTATGTTCCTTTCATTTTCCAAATTTGTCCCTCCAAATCCCTTATTCAACCAGCATTCATTTGAAACAAAGATTTTTTAAAAGTTCAGCAAAAGCGAATGGCACATCAACCACATGGTAACAGCATTTGCAACCTTCTACATCCAAATTCTGTCTCATCAGAAAGGATGGAGCTGCATTTTCTCATCTCTTAGTTATAATAACACCACAGTCTTCAGGTTCTTTTTATTTCTTTTGCTTTACATTTGTATGGTAATTGAGTGCATTGTTTTCCTATTTCTGCTTACTTTATTCTGCATTACTTTACATAATTCTTCCCATGCTTCAATAGAAGTTATCTTTCTTGAAAGGAAAGGCTGTCTTGTTTTTTGGTATTTGATTCCCCAGCCTAACACATTGCCTGGCACATAGAAGATGCTTCATAAATGTTTGTTAATGGGTGTTGCTCTGAATTTTTCTGTATTCAACACTGCTTATAGGGTAATAATTTTTAGAAATCTTAGACTTTTATAAATTAACTTTCATTTTATATGCATTTTTTTGAATGATGCCCGTTTTTCACAAATTTCTTGTAGGGCTAATTCAATTTATCACATATTAAGTGCCTAAGATGTACAAGGCACTCTGCTTAATACTGAGGATTCAAAGATAAAATTGAAAATAAATCTTGCTTCCAAGGAGACTTTATTATTGATTTATAGGTTAAATCTTCCAGCATATGAAAACATAAAATTCTCAGGATCTTTTCTAGTGCAATTATTGATACTTCTTATAATGTTGCTTTCATGGATTCTCTTTGGTACAATTCCTGCTGATTTTGGGAATTCTCAAGGGCCCTGGCCTTGGTTGTTTTTTTTTGTTTTTTTGTTTCTGTTTTTTATCTACTAGGATTTTTACCTTCTAGGCTCATATCTACCTGCCGGTAATTAAATTTTACCTTCAGTTAGAATGTGTACTTTCTGTTAACCCCGAAGCTAGAATCTTGAGAGTAATTTTCTTTTTTTTTTTTTTTTTTGGAGGGCAATTGGGTTAAGTAACTTGCCCAAGGTCACATGGCTAGGTTTTTGTTTGTGTGTACAAACAAAAAAAAAAGTGGCTGAGGCTGGATCCAAACTCAGGTCCTTCTGACTCCAGGGCCAGTAGTGCTCTGTTCACTGTGCCCCCTAGCCGGCCCGAGAGTAATTTTCTTATTAACATCCTTTTCTCCTAATAATTAGTATTTTATTCAGTCCTATCATTTTTGCCTTACATCTGAATCCTACCCATCCTTCAACCTTAATTCTAGTATTCATTAAATTCTGCCTGAGTTGCTATCATTTCAGTATTTCCTGTCCTGTTACAACAGTTCTTGAAGATTTTTTTTCTGTTTGCATGGCTTTTTTAAAATTAAATTTTATGTTTATTTTTAGTTTACATCATCCATTTCCACAAGATTTTGAGTTACAGATTTTCTCCCTGTCTTTCCCCTACCTACCACCCCAAAACAGTGATGCCACTGTATACCCCCTCCCCCAATCTGCTCTCTCCTCTATCCTCCCCCTTACCCCCTCCAACTTTCCAGTAGGGCTAGATGGATCTCTGTACCCCAGTGCCTGTATATCTTATTTCCCAGTGGCATGTAAAAAACAAACAAATATATATATATTTAAACTTTTGATTTTAAAACTTTGAATTCCAGATCCTTTCCCTTCCTCCCTCATCACCCAACCTTACTGGGAAGATAGGCAATTCAGTATAGGTTGTACATGTGTAGCTACACAAAACATTTCCATAGTGGATGTATGGAAATGAAAGACTTATGAAAGACTGACTATATTTCCCTCCATCATATCCCACCCCCCACTTGTTCTATTCTCTACTTTGACCCTGTCCTTTTTCAGAAGTGTATGCTTCTAACTTCCTTCTTCCCCAACCTGCCCTCCCCTCCATCATCCCCCCTCTTATCCCCTTCCCCTCTACTGTTCTGTAGAGTGAGATAACCTATTTAGTGTGTATGTTATTCCCTCCCTAAGCCAAATTCAATGAGAGTAAGGTTGACCCATTCCCTTTTGCCTTCCTGTTCTTCTCCTCCATTGTAACAGTTTTCCCATGCCTCTTCTATATGAGATAATTTACCCCATTCTTTCTCTTCCCATCTCCTCTTTCACCTCTCAATTTCACCTTTTAAGTGTCATCCCTTCCCATTTAATTAGTCCTGTGCCCTCTGTCTGTGTATACCCGTACACATATATACACACACTCACATATGTATTCATATGCCCATATACCCTCCTATATAGACATATATGTATGTATATATAAATATACATATATATTCCCTTCAACTATTCTCATACTCAGAAAAGTTTCATAAGTTACAATGGTCATTTTTCCATGTAGGAATGTAAATATTTCAACTTTGATAAGTTCCTTATGATTTCTTTTCCCTGTTTACCTTCTCATGCTTCTCTTGCTCCTTGTATCTGAATGTCAGATTTTCTATTCAATTCTGGTTTTTTCATCAAGAATGCTTGAAAGTCCTCTATTTCATCGAATGACCATATTTTCCCCTGAAACATGATACTCAGTTTTGCTGGGTAGGTGATTCTTGGTTTTAATCCCAGGTCCTTTGACCTCTGGGGTATCATATTCATATCATATTCCAAGCCCTTCGATCCCACAGTGTAGACGCTGCCAGATCCTGTATTATCCTGATTGTCTTTCCACAATATTGAAATTGCTTCTTCCTGCCTGATTGTAATATTTTCTCCTTGACCTGGGAATTCTGGAACCTGGCTATAATATTCCTAGGAGTTTTATTTTGGGGATCTTTTTCAGGAGGTGATTGATGGATTCTTTAACCTCTATTTTTCCCTCTGGTTTTAAAACATCAGGGCAGTTTTCCTTGAGAATTTCTTGAAGGATGATTTCTAGGTTCTTTTTTTTTTGATCATGGCTTTCAGGTAGTCTAATAATTTTAAAATGATCTCTCCTGGATCTATTTTCCAGGTCAGTGGTTTTTCCCATGAGATATTTCACATTGCCATGTATTCTTTCATTTGTTTGGATCCGCTTAATAGCATCTTCATTTCTCATAAAGTTACTAGCATCCATTTGCTCCAGTCTAATTCTGAAGGAATGATTCTCTTCAGTGAGCTTTTTAGTTTTGTTTTGTTTTCCATCTGGGCAATTCAGGTTTTTAAGGCTTTCTTCTCCTTATTGGCTTTTTGAGTCTCTTTTGCCATTTGAATTAGTCTATTTTTTTTTAAGGTGTTATTTTCTTCATTTAGATTGTTGACTCTTTTCATGATTTTCTTGTATCGTTCTCATTTCTCTTCCCAATTTTGCCTCCACTTCTCTTATTTGATTTTCAAAATCCTTCTTAAGTTCCTCTATGACCTGTAACCAGTTCATATTTTTCTTGGAAGCTTTTGGTCCAGGAGATCTGACTTCACTGCCTTCCTACTGTTCCATGCTTTTATCCTCAAAATGGGAATCTAAAGTTGGATTGCTGTGCTTGCTTTGCTTCCTTTGTTTGCTCATGTTGCCACTCAAGTACTTGACTTTTGGGCTTTTTGCCATAGTAAAACTCTGCTTCTAGAGAGAAGAGCTTTGTCCCATATAGCTGGGGTTTTCACAGCTGCTGGAGCTATTAGTTGGCTGCCCTCTCAGAAACCTCCACCAGCTCTGGCACCTTGCACGTACCCCAGGACCTCCACCCTAGACAACAGTCCAGATCCAAGCAGGTTAATGCAAGTGCAGTTAACCCTCAGAATGGTTGCTTCTTCCCCCTACAATCTATAAGCCCGGAGCTCTGAAGCAGCCACACAGCGGTGGCTGCTGCACCTCAACAGCTTTTCCCTCCAGGGGCAGAGGCCAGACCATACTCTCTATCCCCCTGTTCCCAAAGTCCACACTGACCTCTCACTTTGTCTTTGGCATTTATGGGTTGATAATTCTGGAAGCCACCACAGCTGCTGGTGATCCACTCTTCAGAAGTCTCTCCAGCTCTCAGGTGGTTGTGGCTGCCCTGAGGCTAAAACCACAGGCTCACATGGGGCTGGGCTCTGTTTCCAGTGCACTACAGTGGACCATTCCTGTCTTCAGCGGGAGATTTGTTTTATCTCTATCACTTTGTGGGTCCCGTAGCCCTAAAGTTTGTTTAGATTCATTTTTTATAGGTCTTTGAAGTGGTTATGAAGGGAGCAAATGGAGTTTTCCTGCTTCTTCACTGCCATCTTGGTTCTGCCCTCCAGTTCTTAAAGATTTTGCCCTCGAATTAGCTCCTATTGCTTTGGTCATGCCCCTTTCCTCAATGCATTCCTTATACTTTGATTCCAGAACAGGCCTTCTTGTTACAGTCTTTACTTCTATCAACTTGCTCTCCTATCTCTCACTACCCTTATCACAGTGTGCATGCTGCTTTATATCCTCATGTCGGAGGTCTTGTCCACTTCTGGCACAACTTCATTCCCTGAATGCTGTGTATGTGGACTTCAGTGTGGGCAGTCTCTAAGGAGTTGTGATAAAGTGATGGGGAAAATCTTCTGATATGAGACAAAAGGGAGTCATAAAGAAGAGAGAAGAGATGGATTAGAAGAAATGGTCTCAATTCTCTCTATAATATGCTCTGATTGCTATTATAATAACACTTTTGTCACATGCTATAGTGAAAGGTGCTTAACCTCTTGGCAGAATCAAGATGTTATATCCTTAGAGGTGGAGGGGACCTTGGAGAAAGACTGTATTTTTTTTTTTAAAGCAATTGGGGTTAAGTAACTTGCTCAAGGTTACACGGCTAGTCATTATTTATGTGTGGGTGCTCATTTTCTGAGGCCGGATCTGATCTCAGGTCATCCCAACTCCGAGGCTGGCGCTCTTACTGCGCCACCTAGCCGCCCCTTTTAGGGCAATTGGGGTTAAGTAACTTGCCCAGGGTTACATGGCTAGGTTTTTGTTTGTGTGTGCATTAAGTGTCTGAGGCCGGCTCAGAACTCAGGTCCTTCTGACTCCAGGGCCGGCGCTCTATTCACTGCGCCACCTAGCTGCCCCTGAAAGACTGTATTGAGACCCTAGTTGTCTCAAATTTTGCTCTTGGTGACAGGTAACACCAGTATTATGAGTCTGACTAGGGTATGTTTTGCTTCTGCTAGTTTAGAAGAATTGATGGGGGTATGCGAGTGAAATGGGTGCCAGAAATGTTGTTGCTTATGTCCTTGATTTACCTTACTTTACCTTGTTTCATCTTACTTTACCTTGTTTCATTAAATGCAATTAATTTGATAATGTCACATGCCAGGTTTGGCTTGTTATTTGAGATAATACACTGGTAGGGCTTGATTTCAATTCATGCCTACCCAAAATAGCATGAACTCAGGAAGATATAGTTCAGGGTTTCGGTCAACTTTTTTTGTAGGGGAAAGGGGGTAAAAGTGCCAAGTAGTGTCTTTGCTATACTCGTTTGAGTTGTATGGCATTTCAGAAGCTTTGTTATTTATTCTGGCCTTTGAAGTCCTTTAATCTTGTATCTTCTGTTTCTTCTCTTTGACTTAACTGGCAGAAAATTCATGAATTTTTCTTGAAACTGAAATCTCATAATAGGCATAGAGCAACCCTGTGTGCTTATGCCCAGGACTCTTTCTGCTGTGAACTTTTGGCATTCCTCACCCCTCCCTACCCACTTCACACTGGTAGTAAGCAGCAGTCACTAATTCAGACAGCCTCCTGGGGTAGGGAGTATGGTGCCTTTTGCCTGAGGCTTGAACTCAAGGTTAAGAACCCCCTATGCAGCAGTGACTGTGTCTGGAACACCTTCCCTATCCTACCCTCAACCTTATAAAAGTGGTAACTGAGCCCAGCCAGAGAAAAAAGGACTGAGAACCAAGGGGCAGAGGGCCAATGTATGTGGCTGAAGGAAAAGGAGACTGGAATCCAGCTAGAGCCAGTTCTTTCTGTTCCCTCAGAAACTAATCAGAGTAGCATCCCAGGTCAGGGAACCATAAATCCCTATCGTGGGAGAGTGCTAAACTCTATATTCCACCCCAAGAGTTGTACCTGTTGTCAAAGGGAAAGAAATCAAAAATTGAGGAACCAGAGGAGTATAAGCAAAAACTACAACAGCAACAACAACAAAAAACCAACCCTGAAGTCCTAAAGATTTCTAGAGGATGAACAGAGTATCCTTAAACTAGAAGAAAGGATTATTATTAAACCCCAAAAGAGAATACAGAGCTCTCTACAAATAGAAGGCAAAGCAAACTAGTGCTTCATGAAACAGAGTTCTGTGGAATCCCAAGAAAGCACAATGCAAGAATAAGAAATGGCAGAGTAGTTCAAAAGAAAAATGAGATCCACAAAAGAACAGTAGGGATCATACTCTGAATGTACAGTGGAACTGATGTCAGAATTTTTAGTTCTCAAAGCTAAAATTTTAATGTAAATTAGAAGATTAAGAGAGAAAAATGTTATCTACAGTGGAAAGTTTTTCAGAGATTCAAAAGAGAAAGCATCAGATTTGGAACACAAAAAATATTGAAGTAGAGAAGTGTCTGATATAGAAGAGAAGCAAAAAAACCGCAAACCATTAAAAGAACACACGATCTAACCATTCAGTAACAGCATATCTTGCAGGCAGGAGAGACTTTCAAATACAAAGGAAAGAAAATTCAAATAACATAAAACTATTTTGCACCCACTAGATAATGCAAAAGGGAATGGACTAGTATATACCAAAGAGTAAAGCATTTCAGCTATGACTACTATATAGTCTCAGCAAAAAGGGAAGCTAAAAAGAAAATAGATTATATAACAGAAAGGGAGGGATTGAAACTCAGGATATGAAATGGTCGCAACCCAAGGTGGTAAGAGTAGGTCCTCCTGAAGTTGGGAAAAATGCGTATTCCTGCAGTGGGAAGTGGGACTCATAATGTAATTAATATAGGAGGAGTTAGTGCTTTGGGAAAGCACTTGTTCTGAGCAAGTGTTATCATTCCGTGGATGATATCCTGCCAAGATTAAGGGAATTGTAAACTCTCCAGAGTAATTGTCATTCAGAAGTGGTGGCGAGATTTACTTAGAGAGAGTCTATACTCCTAAAAGATCAAAGAAAGAATAAAAGTTCCAATATGTTCAAAAATATTTATAATAGCTCTTTTTAGTAATGGCAAAGACCTAGAAATTAAGTAGGTGTCCACTAATTGGGGAATGGCTGAACAAATTATGACATGAGTATAATGCAATACTGTTTTACTGTAAGAAATGAATAAAAAAGTTTTAGTGAAACCTGGGAAAACTAGAATCAGTTATGTGATGTAGATTGATGTTAGCAGAACCAAGAAAACAATTTATACTATAATAACAATATTTTAAAGATGAACAATTCTGGAATATTTAAGAACTAATCAATGCAGTGATCAAATGTGATTCAGGAGAATTAACAGTAAAGAATATTGCTCTCCTCATGACAGAGGTGATGGACTAATACTGCAGAATGAATAAAGTATCTTTAGGCAAGGCCAATGTGGGATTATTATTTTTTGCTTGAATTTGCCTATGTGCTTCAATGTTTTTTGTTTTTTTTTTTTCTCCAGTGGGGTCAGGAAGGGTAGGACAGAGAAAAAAATAAATGCTTGATAATTGAAAAAATATTTTCAAAAAAGAAAGGGGGCACAACACATTCACTCACACCACATACATACATGTGTATATTTTAGGGGCAAAAGAGGCAGAAAATTTGAACATAACCACTTAACTAAGGAGAAAAAAGTAGACAACCAAATGAAAGGAAGAGGAATTCAGTAATTTAAATAAAATCTCCCAGCTAGAGAAAGGATTGACAAAGGGATTTGGGAGGGAGAGAAAAGAGGCAGTAGAGTAAAAGAGGCCTACTTCAGAGTAATTTTTTTGTTCATTTCAGTCATGTCTGACTGTCTTTGTGACTCCATTTGTTTTTTTCTTGGCAAAGTACTAGAGTGGTTTGTTATTTCCTTCTCCAACTCATTTTGCAGATGAGGAAAAGGAGATCAATAAGGTTAAGTGACTTGCCCAGGGTCACACAGCTAATAAGTGTCTGAAGCAAGATGTAAACTTAGGCCTTCCTGACTCCAGGCCCACTGCTATATCCACTGGGCTACCTAGCTGCCCTTTCAGAATAGTTTAAGCAAAACTAATCATGGGAACAAAGTACTGACTTAAGAGGAATGAGAATTTTTTTAAAATCTCAGTATTTATTTGTATTTTTGTTCATGTTTGCTGCCTTACAAGCCCTAGTTTTCTTCTTGGCTTAATTTAGGTCCTACTTCCTATAGGAAGAATTTAATGAATTCCCTAGTTGTTAACAGTTCTCAGATTATCAACTGTTTACTTATATGTGTACTCTCAATAGAATGGAAGCCCCCTGAATTCAAGGACTGTTGTTATGTGTTCTGGATTTTTGTTTTTGTTTTTATTTTTTTACTGTTGCCCTTTTTTTGTATTTGTATCTCCAAAGAGTGTTAGAGTACCTACTGCACATACTGCTTTAAATGTTTGTTGAAGTGAATTCCCATTCATCTACACATAATGCCATTTGCTCTGTGCCCATCATCTTCATGTCCATTCTCTACCATCCACAGTAACCAAAACTTGTACTGTGATTTAGGTTTGCTGGGCTCTGAAAGGTGAACTTTTGCTTTATCCTACTGGGAACCAGCCCTCCTTGCTGCTTCCTTCTCTTTTCCAGCTCCCCTTGGCTCTTGGCTTTATTTTTAGAATATATTCTTTTTTTTTTAATTTTTTTTAAACAAATGCTTTATTAACTTCTGTTTTACATCATTCATTTCCACCAGATTTTGAGTTACAATTATTTTCCCCCCGTTTTTCCCCTACCCACCCTCCCAGAATAGCAGTCCCACAAGATACCGCTTCCTCCAATCTGCTCTCTCCCATACCTTCTCCCATACCCCCTTCGACTTTTCCATTAGAGGAAGGTGAATCTTTGTGTCCCAATGCCTGCACATCTTATCTCCCAATTACAAGCAAAAGAGTATTAATAATAGTATTTACATATATTTGAAACATTTAATGTTAAGACCTCGAATTTCAGATCCATTTCCTTCCTCCCTTGTCACCCATTCCCTCTGGGGAGATAAGTAATTCAGTATATGTTGTACATGTCTAGCTATGCAAAACATTACCATAGTAGATATATTGTACAAGGCTGCTTATAATTCCCTCCCACTCATCCCACTTCCCCACCCCCAACCTGGTCCATTCCCTACTTCATTCTGTCCCTCTTCTATAGTGGGTACTTCCAACCTTCCCTCCCCCAAAGGATGCCCTCCCATCCATCATCCCTCCTCTCATCCCCCTTCCCCCTGTTCTGCTGCAGGTTGAGATATCCCATTTAGTATGTATGTCATTCTCTCCCTGAACCAAATTCAATGAGAATGTGGTTTTTGCCTTTTTGCCTTCCTATTCTTCCCCTCCCTTGCAGCGGCTTCCCCTTGCTTCTTCCACATGAGATAGTTTACCCTACCCTGTTTCTCCCCATCTCCTCTTGCCACTTTCCTCACTCACCTCATAATTTCACCCCTTGAGTATCCTCAACAAATTCAACCTATGCCCTCTATCCATATATAGCTGTAAACATATATACACACATTCACATATGTGTTCATATGACCACACACCCTTCTTCCATTATTTTCATAGTGAGAAAGATTTCATCAGTCACAGTTATTGTTTTTCCATATAGGAATGTAAATAGTTCAACTTTGATAAGTTCCTTTTAATTTCTTTTCCCTGATTACCTTCTCAGGCATCTCTTGCTTCTTGTGTCTGAATGTCAAATTTTCTATTCAACTCTGGTTTTTTCCTCAAGAATGCTTGAAAGTCTTCTGTTCCACTGAATGACCATATTTTCCCCTGAAACAAGATACTCAGTTTTGCTGGGTAGGTGACCCTTGGGTTCATTCCCAGTTCTTTTGCCCTCTGGAATATCATATTCCATGCCCTTTGATCCCTCAGTGTAGAAGCTGCCAGGTCCTGTGCTAATCTGATTGTGTTCCCACAATATTGAAATTGTTTCTTCCTTGGCTGCTTGTAGTATTTTCTCCTTGATCTGGGGATTCTGGAACCTGGCTATAATATTCCTGGGAGTTTTCTTTTTGGGATCTTTTTCAGGAGGTGATTGGTGGATTCTTTCAACCTCTATTTTGCTCTCTGGATCTAAAACATCAGGGCAGTTTTCCTTGAGAATTTCTTGAAGGGTGATTTCTAGGTTCTCTCTTTGATCATGGCTTTCGGGTAGTCCAGTAATTTTTAAATTGTCTCTCCTGGAACTTTTCCAGGTCAGTGGTTTTCCCATGAGATATTTCACATTGCTTTCTAATCTTTCATTTGTTTGGATCTGCTTAATAGCATCTTGATTTCTCATAAAGTCATTAGCTTCCATTTGCTCCAGTCTAACTCTGAAGGAATGAATCTTCTCAGTGAACTTTTGAGATTCTTTTTCCATCTGGCAAATTCGACTTTTTAAGGCATTCTTCTCCTCATTTCCCTTTTGGGCCTCCTTTGCCATTTGAGTTAGTCTATTTTTTAAGGTGTTGTTTTCCTCAGTCAGGCTGTTGACCCTCATTTCATACTTTTCCTGCATCCTTCTCATTTCTCCTCCCAATTTTTCCTCTACTTCTCTTATTTGATTTTTAAAGTCCTTCTTAAGGTCCTCTATGGCCTGTAACCCATTCATGTTTTTCTTTGGGGCTTTTAGAGCAGGATTTCTGACCTCACAGCCCTCCTCCTGTTCTATGCTTCGATCCTCTTCGCCCCCAAAGTAGGAGTCTAAGTTTGCATTTTTCTGTTAGATTTGTTTCCTTTGCCTTGGCATGTTGCCACTTAATTACTTGACTTTTGGGCTTGTTGCCACACTATGGCTCTGCTGCCAGACGGGAATTTTCGTCCCGAACGTGTGGGGGACAACTTCTGTTTCTGGCAAGCTGGAAACCCACCCACGACCTCCAACCCAGATCACAGTCCAGATCCAGAGAGGTTAAAGCAAGAGCGATTACCCCCCAAGATTGATCACTGTATCACCCTACAGTTCGCAGGCCAGGAGCTGGAGCTGCCTCTGAAAACTACAAAATGGTATGTCTCCTCAGTGGCTTCTAGTCCCCAGGGGAGGAAGCCTACGCGTTCCCCAAATACTGGCCCCAAAGTCCATAGGGCACTAACTTCTCACTTTGTCCTAGGCTTGTCTATATTGATAATTCTGGAATCACCACAGCTGCTGGTGTTCTGGGGTCCCTCCAGCCAGCTGCTGGCCCTGCCACCCTGGGGCTAAAACTGAGACTCAGATGGACCTGTGCTCGGTTCCCCACGCTCTGTGCACTGCCGGCTCCCAGAGTGCTGCGCTGGTCCTTCCTGCAGGGCTGCTGGGCTGTCCTCAGTGGGAGGTTAGCTTCTCTGTGTCGTTCTGTGGGTCCTGGGGCTCCAGAAGTTGTTCAGAATCCCCTTTTACATAGTTTGGAGGTGATCTGGGGGGGAGAGTGGCTTGGACTCGCTGTTTCTACTCTGCCCCCCTAGAATATATTCTTTGAGGGCAAGGACTATCATGTTTGTTTTATATTTATTCTCAGTGTTTAGCACAGTGCTCAGCATATCTTAAGAAAGAACTTAATTAGTGCTTTATCAAGTTATCTATGAATTAGAATATAGGTATTTTAATTGAAGAGCTATTGATTGGCTTTGCCATCTATAAAGAATTTTACTGAGATTAATATTCTAGCTTTTAAGTTGTGATTATAATTACTTTTGCGCATTCACCTTTTTATAAAAGCATGTATGAGATATTGTTTTCATAATACAAAATAAAAACTACAGCAGAAATACGCTTATAACATTTGTGTAATAACAAAGGAAGGAGGGTCTGATAAAAAGTGCTTTCTTTGCGGAGTTTATTTACATCTCTTCATCTTAATTCTATTTTAACCTTTAATAATGTTTAAAAGTTCCTTATTAGCATTAAGAAATAACATCACCAAATATTTTTAACATATTTTTGGATTTAAGGAGGTTAATAATTTTATTGTATTCGGTATTTTGAGGAACAAATAATAATGTAAGGTTGGCATTGGGAAGAGTGAGAAGAATTTGTAAAACCCCCCAGAACTGAAAACTAGACAAATGTACATTGGTAATATTATTTACCATCACTCTCTTCCTCTACTACTCCTGTTAACTTTTGTTAACAGAATCTTATTTCTTAAGTATCTCGAAGGCTGCTTTGTAAGTATTGTTTGTAGGATTAGTTTGTGGTATGATATGGTATTAGGATCTTTTATAGCTCTAGTACTGATTTTCTTTTCATTTTTAAATTTTTTCCCCTATTACATGTAAAGCCAGTTTTTAAATTAAAATTTTTATTGATTCCTGTTATTACATTACCTTTTTTATTACATTACTTTTTAAAAAAACTTTTAAAGTTTTGAGTTCCAAATTTTATCCATCCTTTCCCTCTCCCCTCCCTTAGATGATAAGCAATCAGATATAAGATATTACATGTGCAATTATATAAAATATTTCCATATTAATCATTTGGTACAAGAAGACTCGGGGGAAACATAAAGAAAGAAAGTGAAAAATAGTGTGCTTCAGTCTGTATTCAAACAATATCAATTCTTTATCAAGAGGCAGATAGTATGTTTCATATTAGTCCTTTGGTATTGTTTTGGATTATTGTATTGCTGAAAGTAGCTAAGTCATTCACAGTTCTTGGTTATACAATATTATTGTTACTGTGTACAACATTCTTCTGGTTCTGTTCACTTCACTGTGCATTGGTTCATATAAATCTTTCCAAGTTTTTCTAAAGCATATCCAGCAATAATATTCTATTGCAATCACACACCACAGCTTGTTTAGCCATTCCCCAATTGATTCTCTTCCATTTCAATTCTTAGCCACTACAAAAAAGAGCTGCTATAAATATTTTTGTGCAAATAGGTTCTTTCCCTTTTTTTTGTATGTAAAGATGATTTTTTAATGTTTATTTTTAAAAAATTTTGAGTTTGGAGGCAGCTAGGAGGTGCAGTGAGTAGAGCACCAGCCCTGGAGTCAGGAGGACCTGAGTTCAAATATGGCCTCAGATGCTTAACACTTACTACTAGCCGTGTGAGTTTGGGCAAGTCACTTAACCCCAGTTGCCCTGCCCTCCCCACTCCAAAAAGCAAAAAAAAAAAATTTTTTTTTTGAGTTCTAAATTTTCTCTTTCCTTCCCTTACCTCCTTCTGTAAGATGGTAAGCAATTTTATATAGTTTATATGTGTTCTGTCATGCAAAACATATTAATTTATCATCATGAGTTCTTTGGAATTGTCTTGGATCATTGTATTGTTGAGAATAGCAAAGTCATTCGTTGTTACTTTATCTAGTACTGATTTGTACTAACCAGTTTGTTTTAACTAAGAGAAAAATAAACAAAATCTGGCTTGAAGATTTGGTTAGAACCAAGTAGTTTAAAATTACTGGAAAAAATTTAAACATTTAGACTTTTAAGATATTCATGGTGAAAATCAAACAGCAGGCATTTATTAAGCATTACTATATGTAAGGTACTTTGTGATATTCTGGAGATACAGATATAAAAATGATGGCCTCTGCTTTCAAGGAATTTCGGTTTTACTAGGGCAATACAGCATGTGCACACATACGAGAATATAGAATATAGTCAAAATAAACTGATGGGAGAGGAAGGACACTAACATGTTGGGTCACCAGGAAAGTCTTGTGTAAGAAAGTGTTGCCTGAACTAGTTTCCTGGAAGGAAGAGAGGGCTTCCAGTGACATTCTTCTTATCACCTTGAATAAATCCTGAAATCTTAGTGGTCATAAGACACTTGTATTCTGCTCATTTTTGGCTATCAAGTCCAAATGATAATTTTAACGTACTCAGATTAACTATAGGGATATTTTGTATCAAAGTCTTAAACAATTTTTGTTTTATAAATAATGTTTCTGTAGTCACCAGGATTGATTGATTTGTGTACCTCAGGATAGCCTATTAGGTAGCCCAGTTTGTGTGAATCTTCTGTATTGTGTTAACATGAAGACTAGAGTAACTAATTACCAATTTGAAGCATCAAATCTTTTAATTTCCTCTTAGTATCCTATCAAAGTGTTTTATACCAGGCTCCTTGGAAAATGGGCAGGGGGTGGGGCAACTAGCTAGTGCAGTGGATAGAGTGCCGGTCCTGGAGTTTTAGGAAAACCTGTGTGCAGATGTGACCAAAGACACTTATTCATTGGGTGATCCTGGGGGAATCACCTAACCCTGTTTGCCTCAGTTTTCTTATCTGTAAAATGAACTGGAGAAGGAAATGGCAAACCCTTCCAGTATCTTTGCCAAGAAAGCCGCAGATGGGGGTCACAGAGAGTTTGTCACACCTGAAACCACTGAACTACTTGAAAAATGGGATGTGCTAAATTCTCATTAAAAAGACTGATTTATTGAACCTTTTTTTTTCCTAAAATCAGTTTGCTGTTGTCCTTAACCTTATGTAGAACTTGGTGAACCTACTAACTTTCTAGTCTCATTTTTAGGAGATAATTTTGATTTTGAGGTAGGTACTTAAGGCTTCCATTTCTTTTCATTATTTCATTTGACTCAAGCTTATTAGATCTGCCTGTTTCTAAGGAAAACTGTTACTGAATGATTATGTGGCTGAATTTAGCTATTATTCCTTAACAGGTTTTAAATGTCAGTTATATAAAATCATACTGACTCTGTTTTCCCAGCTTTGATCACCTACAGTTTTGGCAAATTTTATAAAAACTACCCAGAAATTCTTTGTATGCCTGTCTACGTAGAATTATTTCTTAAAATTAATTTTGTATTATGAACACTAGTTTAAGTCAGCTAATATGGTATAACTTTTTTGTGTGGGTAATTAGACCAGGTACTTCGTTATGTACCTTTAATATAGTAGGGTACATTTCTTATTTGAAGAAAATGATGCTGATACTGCTCAACCATTCCGAAAAATGTAGTATTAAAATTTACTATCTTTTGGAAGAGAGCCATTGTATATAGTAACAACTGCTGAGGATTAGGGACAGTAATAAAGGAAGCTGTATAAAGTGCCAGGTGAATGAGCAGTAGGAAAATGCCTTTGATATTCTTGGCAACAGTGTAGATACATCCTGTCAGACTATGTTCAGTGTTGATAGGGAGGAGAAGAGGTGTACTAGTGTACCCAGATGGTCATCATAGAGTCTGACTTTGTTTTATTTCTTCCTAGGCATCCTTCCACCCATGAGTAGAATAGGGGGGAAAAGTTTTAAAACACTGGCAGGTGATAGGTTGGATGAATTCAATTATCTCTATCTTTATGATTCTGAGATCTACTTACCCAGGCCTAACCTCTCACATAATCTCCAGGCTTAAGTCTCCTGGCTTCCTTTTGAACATCTTAAATTGGGTGTCCTGGAGACATCATAAATTCGACATGTCCAAAACTGAATTTTTCTTTCTCTCTGAAGCCCTTCTCTTTTCCTATCTTTTCTATTACTGAAGAGGGCAGCAAGGTTCTCAACCTGGATGTCATTTTTGACCTCTCACTCTAACTTCCCATATCCAATCTCTTGCTAAGTTCTGTTAATTTTGCTTTCAAAACATCTTTCTTATACCCCTTCTCTTTGACAGTACCACCATTCTGGTATAGGCCTGTATTACCTCATGCCTGGACTTTTGAAGAAGCCTGCCAATTGATATTGATCTTCCCAATCTCCAATCTTTACTGATTCAAGTTCATTCTCTAATTAGGTGTCATATTAATCTTTCTAAATCACAGGTCTGATCATATGACCCAATCCCCACATGGTATGCCATTCATTAAACTCCAGTAATGTCCTTATCACTTCCAAGATCAAATATAAAACCATGTTTAGTGTTCTGATCCTTTCCTACCTTTCCAAATCTCCTTATCCCCTGTGCTCTTCAGTCCAATGGCACTGGCTTTCTTTACTTTCCTCACTTAAGACACACCATTTTCTGACTCTAGTTTTTTCAGTGACTCTCCCCTTGCTTGGAATTTTCTCCCTCCTCATCTCCCCCTCTTAGCCTCCTTGACTTGCTTCACTTTTCCAATAAAGTACCTTATGCAGTAAACCTTTCTCAGTCCTCCTTAATCTTGATGTCTTTTATCTATTGATTATCTCCACTTTATTCTCTACTATGTGTTGTTCATACATAGTTGTTTTCATATTGTCTCTTAGTTAGACTGAACTTCTGGAAAACAGAGACTTTTTTCCCATTCCTTATACCCTCAGCACTTAGCACAGATACTTAATAAATGCTTTTTGGGTTGGTTGCAAGGGATGGATCTGAAATAATTTAATCAGAGTGGTATTATAAGCAAGTCAGCATCAAGGTGAAAGAATTCTAGAATAGAAGGAAAAGGAGCTGAGAGAACTGAAGACTTGGAGGTGCAAACCAAGAGACCCAATTCCTTAGCTATAAGGTAGAATTGTCCTGTAACAAAACATCATTTTTGGAAGAGAAAACATGTATTTCTTGGCTTATGGTATAAAAAGGTCTTCGAATATAGGAAACAAATTGGGGGGAAATGGGCAAGTAGAAGATTTAAAAATAGGCAAAGCACAAATAGCAAATTATATGAATTAGAGATTTTTGGGTTTTGTTTTTTTGGGGGGGAGGGAGGGAGAGAGAGAGAGAGAGAGAGGGAGGGAGGAGAGAAAGAGAGAAGGGTGTGTGTGTGTGTGTGTGTGTGTGTGTGTGTGTGTGTGTGTTTTAATCTCAGTAAGAGGGTAGACATACCACTTTATTGTTATAGAGAACTCCCAATGAGAACATGCCTTTTTTCTGCAAAAATCAGTGACTGTTGGGTAGCTTTCAGTCTTGGTGAGTCACCTGGGGGACACTAAAGGGGTTAAATGACTTGCCCAGGGTCACAGAGCTGTGTCAGAGGTAGGACTGGAAACCAGATTTTCTGGATTCTAAGAACACTTTTCTGTCACTTGCACCATGGTGACTCAGGGGACCTGGATTTATTTCCCACCTGTAACACTTGGTTGTATGATCATGGGCAAGTTGTTAACCAGTCTCTTAGATCCTATTTTCTGATCTCTCCAATAAAGATGTTAATGGTTTTTAGTTCAAGGCCTGAATTACAATCTTGAATAAGTATCATAGACTTGTCAGGAAAACATTTTGTAAACCTTAAAGGGCAATATGTGTAAGTTGTAATCTCATTGGTATGTATTTTTCCCTCAGTAATAGATTGCCACAACCACATGCTTCTGACTTTTGTGTGGTTTCTTCTGTCTGTGTCACCATTCAAAGTACCAAAGGTCTTATAGGTCTTAGGTTTTAAAAACTATAACCCATGGTCTATTATTAAAGTTCCAGGATCATACAGATTGGTTTCAATAATTTCCCCACTTTTGATATTATAAACCAGACAAACACTAACAAAAATGTCTCTGTGCAAAAGAGAATGGAAAAAGAAAACCGCAAAGGCAGCTGTTAATCTTTCCTGCATATAACTTCCTTTTAAAGTATATTTCAAATTTAAGAGAGTAGTTACAACACTGCCCTGCTTGTCTGTGTCCCCCTCTGAGCTTTATCTTCTGTGTATTTTCTTACAATTGCTTTTTTTTCTTTCTTTTTTAGTATCTTGCTTTCACTAGCTCTCCTTTGTAACAAATAAGTATAGTCACAAAAAACAGATCCATGCATTTTGAAACTGTTTGAAACTGTATATCTCTTCCTGTGCAATTAATCTATCACATTTCTGCCATGAAGTAGGAAGCATGGTTTATTATCAGTCTTTCAGTTATTTTCCTTTTCAGTATTATAATTATTATGTAAATCACATTCTTGGTTCTGTTTATTTCATTGCATCAATTCATACTAGTCTTCCCAGGTGTTTCTGAATCTATCCCTTAAGTCATTTCTCAAGGCACATTAAGATTCCATTATATTTAATAAATCTTTTGTTTAGCTGTTTCTCACCTGTTAGACATCCACTCCCACTTTGTTTTCTCTCTCTCTCTCTCTCTCTCTCTCTCTCTCTCTCTCTCTCTCTCTCTCTCTCTCTCTCTCTCTTGGCTACAACAGCAACAATAAAAATGTTACAAATATTTTCACATATTGTTCCTTTCCCTCTTTTCTCTCTTGTTTTATAGGCTTAGTAGTGGTCTCTATCTGTTAAGTATAATCATAGTGATAGAAAGTAGCATTTGTGTAGTTCTTTAAGGATTCTAAAGTGCATCACATATGTTATCTCATTTTAGTCTCACAACAACCCATTGTGGTAGATGCTGGTTTTTTTCCCCCATTTTCAGATGAGGAGATTGAATCCAAGAGATGTTTGAATGATTTGCCCCAGATCACATCTAGTAAGCATTTAGCTTAGGGTTTGAGCCCTTGTCTTCTTGGCCCCATGTCCAGCATTTTATCCATTGTACCCCCTAGTTTCCTCCAAGTTAGTCAGTAACATTTATAAAGCACCTACTGTATTTCAGGCTATGTGCTAAGTAATGGGGAGGACAGAAGATAAGCCTTACCCTCTAGGAGCATACAGTCTAATGAGGGAAGACAACAAATACAAAGAAACTAAAGAGGGGAGGAGGTAGTGAGTAGGATAATGAAGTCTAGAAAAATGCAGCCAGGTGAGAAATGAAACAATGAAGGAACTTTCCTTCTTCCACCTTTTATCCTCTCAGCAACTCCCAGTTTACTGTCTTTATAGGTATAGTACCAAATAGCATTCCTCTTAGAATGGCTGATTTTCTTCTCAGCTCTACTAGTAGGACATGAATATATTTGTCCTCCCTTAGCTGCTTCAAGTCTTGAAAGCTTTTTGATGGTTCTATTTCTCATTTTGCCTCCACATAAAAATCTCCCAGGAAATATCTTAATTTGATGAATTTCTACTTTTCCATAGAGATAATAAAAACTTTTACAAACATTTAAAAAAACATGGAACATAGAACAATTTTTGTTTGTAATTTAAATTCATTTTTTATTTTTATATTACTTTTATTTCCTAATATGTAACTCCCATCTTCTCTGCCCAAAAAGGCATTCTCTGGAAACAAAGTTTAAAAAAGTAGAGAAGAGAGGTAGAAGACAGGCCAAACTAATCAATATGTAAACTGGTCTGACATTATCTGTAATGTTGCATATCCATAGTACCACCTATCTTGCAAAAAAAAAAAAAAGGGTAAGCACATTTTTTCATCTATTCTTTGTTATTATAGTTGTATTATTACATATAACATTATGTATACTATTTATATTGTTATAATAATATGGAAAACTTGGTTATTATTGCACAACATTGAGTTTTGGTATTCCTTGCATTTAGTTGATTGTGATTATCATGTATAATATTTTCTGTTTCTATTTCACATTACATATTTATATTCATCATTTTCTTATAATGCAATAATATTCCACTACATTCATATACCACCATTGTTTATTCATTGTTCATTTGATTGGGTACCTCCTGTGTTTCTAGTTCTTTGGTACTACAAAAAGTTCTGCTGTAAATATTTTGGTGTATGTGAGGCTCTTTCTATCTTTGACTTCCTTGCTGTATATACCTAGCACTCTCTTGGTATAAAAGTAGTCACTAATGATTGGAATTCTTCACAGCTCCATAAAGAGTGCCCAATCTTTTCATAACCTATCCAGTGGACTTTTTTTCAATCTTTTGTCGTGTTTCCTAATTTGCTGGTTCTGGGGTGAAACCTCAGAGCTTTTTTATTGGCTTGTCTCTTATTAGTTATTTAGTCCAAAGTTTGTAATTCTCCTTTTGAAAATTTATATTCTTTAGCCACTTGATCTTTCAGGGAAGAGCTCTTGGTCTTATATATTTGTCATCCTTATGCCGAACAGCATAGAATCAAAGAATTCATCTTAGAATTTGATTTGAGAATATTTTACCTTAAGTCAGCTGACTCTTTCCTGTATTTTGAAATACCGTCTTTCTTTATGCCAAGAACTCAGGATTGCTAGATTGGGAGAAAATTTTAATCAGGTACAAAGTGAGTGTTTTTATTGTGATTTATAAATCTCTTATTGTTCACCTCCATACTTTCCCACCCTAGTTGTCTGACCTCAGGAGCTCTCATCAAGCAATTTTATCGGCTTCCTCACTAGTCTGCTCACCTCTATAGTTTTTTATAAAATCCATTTCACATTGCCATTTTAATCTAATGCCCGTTCTGATTGTGTGACTCCACAGCTCAGATGCCTTCATTAGTTCCCCATTTCCTGTAGAATTAAGCTTGTATTCCTTAACCTGGATGAAATTCTTGAGAATGTAATTGCAACCTCTCTTTGCCATTTTTTCCTTACTACTTGGTCTTACTTTATGCTCCTGTCAAACTAGACTGCTCATAGCTCTTTCCCCCCTGTATTTTTACCCATATTGTTGCCTCTTCTCTGTCTATTGATATCTCTATTCATCTTTCAAAACCCAACCCAAATGCAGCATTCATAAAAACCTCTCAGACCTTCCCTCTCCTTAAGCTTGAAGTTTCCTATAAGTTTAATTTATGTCTATGAGTATAAAATACCAATACCAATCAGGCAAATTATTCTTGATTATAGTTCTATTTTTATGCCTTTTGGGAATAATATGTTCCAAAATCTCTTGATTATAGTAAAGTTGCTGGGTCTTATGTGTGATCCTGACTATAGTTCCTCAATACATCCACTGCGTTCTGGCAGCTTGCAGTATTTTTTCTATGATGAGTGTCATGACAAAGCATTAGGACAAATTAGATTCTAGGTGGCATGCCTTTTGTATACTGTCAAGGACAATTCTTCCCTCTAATTTTCCTGAACAGTTTGTTTAGTGCTAAGCCAACAAATAAAAATTACCCTTAAGATGGGAGTATTGTTGGGGTTTCCTGTTATAGTCACATCTTATTGGAGAGGTGATAATTTGGGTGTTCCACTCAGCCATTATTTATTGGTAGTAGCATCGTTATTTTCAGCAAGGTCACAGTTAAGCTTATCGGGCTATTTTTTTGGCTGGTTATTTGGGGTTTTGTTTATTTTGTTGGTTGTTCCTATCCCATTTATATTTTCTAGACAGGCTTATATAGCTCCCAGTTTTGTGAAAAGGTGGAACAGTATACTCTGGTTCCTAAAGAAGGGATTTTTGTTGTTGTTGTTCATTTTCACTTAGAGATGTGTGGTCTTTGATTACAGGCAGTACTTCATGTATGACCATGTATTCCAGATGGTAGTGTTGCCTTTTCAATAAGAAATTGAACTAAATAATTAGCATGTTTATTATTAGCTAGGCAAACATGATGCTAATTGTTTATACATTCAGTCCTTCTAGTTGCCTTCTCCCATCTGGCTATTGTATTTGGCAATCAAATGAAAATAGTCATTTGTTGTGTCATTTGGCATAATGGCTTTGCAAACTTCAGAACCATCCATTGCTATTGGGAGTCCCTGAATTATTGCACGTTAGCATTCTAGCCTAGTAGGCTTGGGAATGGGCAATTAAAACTTGCAGTGGTCATTGTGGCTTGTTAATTTACTTTTTAAATAAGGATTCATAGAGAACCTGCTCTCTATAGCATATTCTAAGCCTTCCAGAGAGGGAGCATTGGTCTTTTTCTTCTACTAAGTAAAAGTAGGAGTAGTGGCATTTTTATTTTCAGTAATATCTTCAGCCAAACCCTCCTACTTCTTTCCTAATGCCACACCATCTGCTTGTCTCATTGAACTTAAGATTAAGTTCTTAAGAGCCAAAAATGCTGTGTCAGGACCCATCATATAGCACAAAATCCCTGTCCAGGTAGTTTGGTTGGTGAATTGTTAAAATGGGGGCAGTGCTATCCTAATTTAATATTTTGGCCACTGATATCAGTGAAGGAAAGGGAAGGCGGGAGATGGTATTCAAAAGCAGTCTTAATCAACAAGACTTTTTAAAGAACCTGCTGTCAACTATTGTACTATGTAGGGAGTTCTTTCTTTTTTTTCTTCTTCCCCGTGATTCTCCTGTACTGAGGATCTAGAGCTTATTATCACTGCCCTTTCCAGTGTTGTGATGCTGCATCCTGGGTCTCTTCTCATCTAGTGTTACTAGCTAGAAGAGCCATCCAAAGCAGGACCATAGATTCCATTGCCTTACAGTCTTCTCAAGATACAGGTTTAAACAGGACATGTGAAGGCAAGCTAGGGACTTGCTGATGAGTCCTCAGTTATTAGAGTTGAACCTAAGAGTTTTTCTCTTTTCACATGATTTAGGGCAGATTTTAGAAATCTAACTCAACTCACTCATTTTTACAGATAAATTCTTAGCAAAAAATCTCCCTTTTCTTAATCTTCTCTTTCCAACTCTTATAATTTTATTCTTTTTTTTTTGTTCAATATAAGTGTTCCAATTAAAGAGGGAACAACTCCATTGAGTGTCATTTATTGTGTTATTTTTGTTTCCTCTTCACTTTTCTGTGTAGCTAAATCCTTTCAATGCATACATCTTATAGATACTAGAAAGATGCAGATGAAAAATAGACAAACAGCACCCTCTCTTTTAGCTGCCATGGCTTTATAAAAATAACAGTTTATAATTAATATCTAATTATTCAATTTGGTATAGTAGATAAAGACCTTGACTAGAAAGATACAGATGAAAAATAGACAAACAGCACTCTCTCAGCCCCCATGGCTTTATAAAAATAACAGTTTATAATTAATATCTAATAATTCAGTTTGATATAGTAGATAAAAACCTTGACTTGGAATTAGAAAGACCTTGGTTTCTGACTTGTGTTTCTGAAACCTACTATTTGTGTGATCATAGACAAGTCTTTTAACTGTTGGGGGACCCCAACTCCTTAACACTAAGAATTACATAGGAATTGCTGGTTTGAATAATTGGAAAACGTTTCCTTACTGGATATTCCCTACAAAGATGAAATCCCAGGTCCAGATCAAATACAAGTAAAAAGATTTTCCAATACAATAATGTGTTCATTAAACTGAGAAATGAACTGTGTTCATGTATGCCCAGACTTTAGCGTTTTATTATTTATGTAGCATGTTCACCTGCTTTTATTCTTATGTTAGACTGGTAATCATTGTATCATCTACCTCTTTTTGAAGGCTGATCTCCCACTTTTTTTCTGAAGCCTAAGAGCATTTGGTAATTATTTTTCCCCAATTGCATGTTAAAAACAATTTTAAACCTTTTTTTTTTTTAATTTTGAGTTCCAAATTCTTTCCCTTCCTTTCTCTCCCTCCCCCACTTTGAGAAGGCAAGCAGTTTGATATAGGTTATACATGTGCAATCATGCAAAACACTTTACCACATTAGTCATGTTGTAAAAGAAATCACAGGCCAAAAATAAAAAAATAAAGAAAAGGTATGCTTTGATCTATATTCAGGTTCCATCAGTTGTTTCTCTGGAGATGTATAGCATTTTTCACCAAAAGTCATTCAGAATTGTCTTAGGTCACTGTATTACTGAGAACAGCTAAGTCATTCATAATTCTTTATCATATATATTACTGTTACTGTATTCAGTATTCTCCTGGTTCTTCTCACTTCACTTTGCATCAGTTTATGGAAGTCTTAACAAGTTTTTCTGAGTGCATCCTGCTCATCATTTCTTATAGCACAATAGTATTCCATCACAATCATACAGCTTATTTGGCTTATTAATTATTTTTTATTAATTTATTTGTTTATTTTTAGTTAACAAGATTCCATAGTTCCTTGAGTTTCAAATTTCCTTTCCCTCCCTCCCACACCTCCCACGACAGCATATAGTCCAGTATAGGATCTGCAAATACTTTCATGTTAGACATTAGTTAAGTTACAAAGGTGTATTGTATTAGGTGGGATGAAAAATGGTAAAGAAGAAATAAAACCAAACAATGAAAAGAAAAAGATCAATTAGTTTGCTTCCATCAGGATACAAGCTCAGTTCTTTCTAGTTATTTCTCTGTATGTCACATCTCTCTCCTTCATGAGTCTTTCAAGATTGACCTATATCACTGCATTGCTGAGAAGAGTCCAGTCTGTCATAATTGATCATCACACATATGTTGTGTCTGTGATTGTATACAAATTTATCCTGGTTCTACTCTTCTCACTCTGGCTTATTAATTATTAAGCCATTATTAATAATGGCTTATTCAGCCATTCCCCCATTGATAGAAATACCCTCAGTTTCCAATTCTTTGCCACCATAAAAAGTGCTGCCATAAATATTTTTGTACATATAGATCCTTTTCTATCTTGGTTTTTTTTTTTAATCTCTTCAGGATAAAGTTCTAGTAGTGGTATTGCTTGGTCAGAGGGTGTGCATGATTTTTAACAGCCCAGATTACACTATAGAATGGTTGAATCAGTATATAACTTCACTAAAGTACATTAAGTGTCTCAATTTTCCCATGTTCACTCCAACATTTGTCATTTTCCTTTTCTGTCATATTAGCCCATTTCATAGGTGTAGAGTGATATTATAGCTCAAGAGTTGTTTTAATTTGCATTTCTCTAATCAGTGATTTAGAGCATTTTTTCATATGATTATAGATAGCTTTGCTTACTTCATCTGAAAACTGTTTTTGACCTTTTGTCAGCTGAGGAATGGCTCTTATTTTTATGAATTTGACTCAGTTCTCTGTATATTTGAGAAATGAGGTCTTTATCAGAGAAACTTGTTATAAATTTTTTTGGTCACAATTGGAATTACTATATTCCCACCCCCTCACCCCCTCTTCATTTTATCTTACTCTCTCCTTTCATCCTGTCCATTGTAAAAATTAGTGTTTTGCTTCTGTCTTTTACATCCCCCAGTCCTCTCTCCCTTTTATCACAACCCTCTCCCTGCCCCCTCCAAATTTTCTTATCCCTTCCTTTCCTACTTTCCTCTGTGGTAAGATAGATTTCTATACCCAAGAGAGTATGTATGTTATTCCCTCTTTGAACTAGTTCCAGTGAGAGTAAAGCTTCACCTACTCCCCCCCTCCCCTGTCTTCCTCTCCATTGTAAAAGTGCTTTGGTGCCTCTTTTCTTTTATGTGAGATAATTTATCCAATTTTAGCCCTCCCTTTCTCTTCCTCCCACTGTATTTCTTTTTCTCATCCCTTAATTTTATTTAAAATTTTTTTAGATAATCCTATTATATTCATCTCATACCTGTGCCCTCTATGTATACTCCTTCTAACTGCCCTAGTAATGATTAAGTTTTTAGGAGTTAGAAATAGCATTTTCCCATGTAGGAATATAAACAGTTTAATCTTATTGAAAACCTTATGATTTCTCTTTTCTGTTTACCTTGTTATGCTTTTCAAGTTTTATATTTGAAAGTCAAAATTCAGCTCTGGTCTTTTTCTCAGGGATGCTTGAAAGTCTTCTATTTCATTAATTATACATATTTTCCCGTGAAGGATTATATTCTGTTTTACTGGGTATGTGATTTCTTGGTTGTTATGCT
This sequence comes from Gymnobelideus leadbeateri, assembly GCA_011680675.1. Lineage (NCBI taxonomy): Eukaryota > Metazoa > Chordata > Mammalia > Diprotodontia > Petauridae > Gymnobelideus > Gymnobelideus leadbeateri. The sequence continues at coordinate 334,934 of WOXC01011362.1, forward strand.
AACCCCTTTGCCATTTGGAATATCACATTCCAAGCCCTCCGGTCCTTTAATGTAGAAACTGCTAAATCTTATATTATTCTCACTGTGGTTTTGTGGTATTTGAATTGTTTCTTTCTGGCTGTTTCCAATATTTTCTCCTTGACCTAGAAACTCTGGAATTTAACTATAATATTCTTGGGAGTTTTCGTTTTGGGGGATCTCTTTCAGGAGATGATTGACAAATTCTTTCAATTTCTGTTTTTCCTCTGTTTCTAGAATATCAGGACAGTTTTCCTTGATAATTTCTTTAAAGACGTCCAGGCTTTTTTTTTTTTTAATTGTGGCTTTCACATAGTCCAATAATTTTAAAGTTATCTCTTTCTGCATCTGTTTTCCAGGTTAGTTGTTTTTCCAAAGAGGTATTTTAAATTTCCTTCTGTTTTTCTTTCTTTTGATTTTGTTTTATTGTTTCTTGTTATCTCATAAAGTCATCATTAGCTTCCACTTGCCCAAGTCTAACTTTTAGGGAATTATTTTCTTTAGTGAGCTTTTGTGCCTCCTTTTCCATCTGGCCAGTTCTGCTTTTTTAAGGGGTTCTTCTCTTCAGTGAATTTTTTAACATCTTTTTTTTTTTAAACCATTTGGCCTATTCTATTTTTAAAGGTATTATTTTCTTTAATGTTTTTTTTTTCTATCTCCTTTACCAAACTGTTCACCCTTTTTCATGACTTTTTTTTTCACCACTCTCATTTCTTTCCCCAATTTTTCTTCTACCTTTTAACTTGATTTTCTAAATCCTTTTTGAGCTCTTCTATGGCTTGAGATCAATTCCTATTTTTCTTTGAGGCTTTATATGTAGTGGTTTTGATGTTTTTGTCTTCTGTTTACTCATTTTTTCCAGCCCATTTCTTGACTTTTGACTCTCTGCTAATGTGGGGCTCTGCTTCTGGGATAGATGGTGGACTTTCTCAAGCTTTAGGGTTTTTGTGCAACTGTTTTCAGAGCTTGTTCTGGGGAGTCTATAAATTTTCAGTTCTTCTTAGTTGGTATGATCTAGAGAGAGGTGTGTTTACTGTTCTCCTGACCTGTGCTCTGTGAGTGACCACAAGCATTCTGCCCTGCAGTTGTGACACAGGTCCCTGCTTACCTGTGACTACAAGCTCTGGTATATGCTAGTGTTCCTCCTTGCCTTGGGATAGTCATCAGGACTGTGATCTGAATCTGAGTATGGGCAAATGTAATGGAGCCCTGTTCCCATTGCCAGCAAAGGGACTCCTATAATGTACTTCTGATCAGTTGTCTTGACCCCCTTACTCTTTGTGGACTGAAAGCTCAGGAAGCAGCTGCTGGGCTTACTGATTGAGTTGTTCCTAAGGCCTTCTCCTGATTTGGTGGTACTGATAGGCTGGTGTAGCCTGTGCTAGACTGAGCTCCACTCTTACCCCATGTGACAGACCTTTCCTGCTGACCTTCTGTGTTATTTTTGGCTGGATAATTGTTTCATTTCATCCTTTTGTGGCTTTTACCACTCCAGAATTCATTTTAAAGTGATATTTTAAAGGTATTTGGAGGGGAATTTGGGACAGTTCAGACAAGTCTCTGCCATTACTATCTTGGCTATGCTCTGGAACAGGAATATTAATAAAGTACATTAGATATGATTTACTCTCCCACACATCCCAACTGCTTGATTGTACACATGCATTTTCTTTAGCACATTTTCTTTTATATGGAATAAGATTCTTTTAAATTGATTACTCATTTTTTTCTATTTAAATTTTAAACATTTGGGTGATGGAAAATGTGGGCCTTAGAATTTTCTATCTCAGTATTGAGAGTAATGCAAAATACTATATTTTGGTTGCACAAAAATATATTACATTCTTACTCATTATTTAACCTCTTCAAGGACTCAGTTTTCTCATTTGTACATGAAAGGGCTAGACTATGTGATCTCTGAGGTTCCTTCCAGTTGTAAACCATGGATCCACTATCATAGAGATTAGGCAGCCTCTTAAAAAGTAGCATTCTGTGTTAGCCTACTCTTGTTTCCAATGGCATCACTAAAAATAAAGTGATGATCAAGTATAGAAAATTGCTGGTAAAGCCAAGGCACCTCACCAGTGACATTTTTTTTTTTTTGCCCCAGAAATATTCTTTTCATACCCAGGGCAAACAGTGAAGATAAGAGTAATAGCAATTATTTTTATTAGTTCTGTTGTCATTTGGGCTTTGGGGTTGTGGTGGTTGTTTTAACTCTTTCCCTACAGAAGCATTTCCAAAGCACATCTATATTGGGAATAATTTAGAGGACCTTTTTGCTTACTCCCAGACCTGTTCATAAGGTCAGAATGGGAGAAATCTCTACATGGGAAGGAAAGTATTTAGTTACATGCTTTTTCTAAACTACAATTGGTTCAACAATCTTTCAACTGTTATATTACACATATGATATTTTCTGTCAAGGAAAGCACTGAGAAGGGCAAGTGTTAAAAACTAATCTATAGCAGTCAAATGATTATTGTGTAGACTACTATGTTAGGTGCTTTTTGAACTATAAGGAGATATGATTCTAGTTGGGGATCAGTAGGCTTATAGGCTTTAAAAAATATTTATAAAAACAAGTAAGAATTTCTAGATGGGAAGAATAGTGTGAGCAATAGCAGCAGTGGGAAGAATGAATGCAAATGTATTCTAGGGATACAAATGTGACTGGAGCAAAATATTTAATAAAGAAGTGAGACACCAAGGTCATATTTTGGAGAATCTTGAATAACCAACCGCCAGAGTTGACTGGATCTAAATTGTTGAATTTGGAGTAGTCTAATGATATAATAGAAATAATATATATAATGGAAATGGTGATTTTAATTACATTATGAATGTAATGTAACTGAATGAATCTGAGCAGTTAGGATTCTAGGTATGAGGTAAGATAAACTTGAACTAGAGAGACTCCTTTGGGGTTTGAAAGTAAGTGATAACTTTTGATAGCCAAATAATGAAAAAAGGACAATCTAATTACCACCTAGATTGGTGGTAATTAGATGACTAAAAAAATTTGACTCTTCCATGATAATAAGAATAAAGGAGGAACTAGTTTTAAGGGTACAATTAATCTGGTTTTTTAAAGATATGTTGAGAAAATCACTTCTCTTGAACCTGCATTAGTGTTAGGCATACTAATATTCCTTAGAGCATTTTTTATTCAGAACTTAGACAAAACAACCTTTTCTATATACATAAAACAGAACTCAAAAAGTGAGTTATTTCTAAAACTGTGAATCTCTTATTATTTCATATACCAGTCATTTTTTATCAAGTATACAGTGATTTCCACGAGTTAGAAGTACTTTCAAAATCACCTGCCTCTCTATGCATCCTTTTGAACTTGTTTCTTCTGTGCTTTTTGTAAAATGTTTTAGTGACCCTCTTTTTGGTACCACTATTACTAATATCTCTGGAATGGAATCTCTTGATTTGGCTATGACATTGCTGTTCAGTTATGTCTGTGATATCATTTGGATTTTCTTGGCAGAGATACTAGAGTGGTTTGCCATTTCTTTCTCCAACTCATTTTACAAATGAGGAAACTGAAGCAAACTGGGTTAAATGACTTGCCCAGGGTCACAGGACTAGTACATGTCAGCAGTTGGATTTGAATCCAAGAAAAGGGGTCTTCCTGATTCCAGGCCCAGCATTTTATCCACTGTGCCACCTAGCTGCCCCATGACATTGCTAGGGGTTTCATTTTGGAATTTCCTTAGGAAGATAACCAGTGGATTCTTTGTATTTTCACTTGGCTGTCTGGATCTAATAAATCTGGGTGGTTTTCTCTGATTTCTTGAACTGTGGTTTCAAGTTTTTTTTTTTTAGGCATGATTTTCACAAAGGTAAAGGATCTTAAATTATCTTATCTTTACTGTTTTTCCAGGTTTGTAGTTTTTTTTTTTTTTATTAAAACGGGTTGGTAGCAACAGGGTCGCTTTTTATCAGGTGTTTATTGTTAAAAATGGGTAGAAACAATAATTGTATCTTAATTGGGTGCCATGTAGTACAAATTACATAATTAAAAATGAGCCAAAAAAGCTATAGAAATTTAAGATATTTGCGTCTTACCTTTTATTTCCAAATTCAAGTTGAGCGAGAGAGAGAGAGAATTTAGTAGACAAAGGTGAGAGGAGTGTAATGGAGGTTTGAGACGGTGGGGAAGTTAACTTAACTATTGTGTCTCAATTTCCTTGTACTTCCTGTTTCATAGGGTTGTCATAACAAATGAAATCCTTTAAAAGTTGGTACTATGAAAAGTTAATTTTTAATAACTTGGATTTTTATAGCATAGCAAGATTTACAAGGTACTTTATTTCTCACAATAATCCTGTAAAATCAGTGCTGTTACTATCTCCATTTCACTGATGAGGAAATGGAGTCTCTGACAGGTTGTTACTTGCCCAGTGTCACAAAACTAAGTGTCTTGGGCAAGATTAAAAGATACCAGGTTTTCATTGTTGTATTTCCAAATTTGTGACCGCTGTCTCATGCTATTTACTATGCAATTGCTTTTTTAGAAATTTCTGATAATTTTCCATATCATTCCCCATCTTCTATGAAGAAAGCTTTCCCTTTTAAGTTGAAATAAAAAAAGGAAGGAAAAAACCAGTTCAAAATTAACCAACACATTAACTGACAGACATTGTATGTAGTGATTCACCTCTGTTAAAGATGGATAAAAGGTTATGCCGTTTCTTCCTGTACCATTAGATAAAGTTGTACTAAATCAGACCTGGATTTGTTTTATGGCAGACCAGCTTTATACAGAATGACATTGGTAAGAAATATGTTTAAAATAATTTTTATTATGTTTAATTGAATTCATATGTAAGATTTAACTGCAAGTTATTGAAATGTTGCACCAGAGGCAACAGTTAATGACTTATACTGAATAATAAACAAACTTGAATTTATATTAATAATATTTTATTAAAAATTGAGGATACTTCATTACTCGTTACTTTTGCATATGAGTAAAAGTTGCCTGTGTTAGATATTCATAGTTTTGCTTTCATTTTAGATTGATGTTTTTCCCATGTAGAATAGCAAACCAGTTTTCATACTTTTTTAATTTTTTATAATAGTATTAGACATAAATATATATCTACATTTTTTCTAAGAGGTTATGGAAATTACCCTGTAAAATCAAAGGAGTCAAAAGTACAGTGTTGTATAGAACATGTCACAAAAGTAGGATAAGGGTTACTACAGTACTTTGACCAATAGTAACCTCAGTATCAACTTTCAAAGTCGAGTGTTTTGTGCTGACACCCTCTAGTGGTCATATGACTATACTTTTAAAATTCTGTAGTAGGATAATGATATGGTTTCCTTTTAACAAGCTTGAAGGTACATCAGGAGCTCTGTAAATTTAAAATGGAAATTTTTTGTTTCACTATAGAGAATGTGCTCTTTTTGCTAGCCACAAATGTGAAGAGGGGCTGTTTTCCAAGGGTTGCTTATCCCAGTATGTCTTCGAATAATACTACTGTTGTGTCCCTCCTCCTCCCACCCCTATGATTTGGTTGATTTGAAGCTAATAGGTTCACTAACCTCTTAGAACAATCCTTGGTCTTTAAAACTATTATCATTTCCTCCCTTAAATATTCAAAAATTTATCATTGTAGAACTGGAATTGTTCTCCTGGACCCTAATTCTAGTGATTCATTGAATGTGTGACCTCATGAATTTAAGTTACTCAGCTAGTGGTACTGTTTGCAACCCATTCATGCTTTTTTACTAGGAGTGATTCTTCTCTCTGTCTTTTGTAGGGATTAAGGTCTTTCCTCTTATTTTCTTAATACTACCTGGGTAACATGGCACTATTCCTAAGTGACTAATCTGCCTCCTTTTCTGATCATTCATAGTTCATTATATTTTTTTAGACTGTTTCTTGTATGTAATTCCTCATGCACAAACAGGAGCCATTGGGGCTTACTTTAGGTCTTTTTTAATTTCATTTTTTTAAACAGAAGAATCTACTAGGACCTGTACTTAACTGGCACACTTTCATACTCCCAGTAGGCATTCCAACATGAAAGAGTTGTGGAGGGGAAGAACAATTACTTAACAGGAAGATGGAAGAGATTATTTTTCCTTTAGTACTGGAGACCTTTAGGCACTGAGTTAGTGACTGATGGTCATATGGGTATGAGTATTTTTTGAATGGGTATAGGTTATTTTAGATGGCACCTGAGATTCCTTCCAATGATGAATAAGACCATGATTAAACTTTATTCCTAAATGATCAATACAGTATTTTCACAATATCAAATTGTGAGAATAGAGTTATTTATTTTTATTTAGTATTTTATTTTTCCCCAGGTACATACAAAAACAATTTTTAACCATTCTCTTTTTTTTAACTTTGAGTTTCAAATTCTCTCCTTCCCTTCCTCCCCACTCCCCCATTGAGAAGGCAAACAATTCATAGGTTATACATGTATAGTCAGGCAAAACATTTCCAAATTAGTCATGTTGTGAAAGAAAACATAGAGCAAAAAAAATCTCAAGAAAAATAAAGTTTAAAAAAGTATGCTTCAATCTCTATTCAGACATTATTAGTTCTTTCTCTGGAAATGAATAGCATTTCTCATCATACTCCCTTCAAAGTTGTCTTGGATCTTTATATCGCTCAGAATAGCGAAGTCATTCATAGCTAATCATCTTACGGTATTGCTGTTACTTTGTCCATAGTGCATTCCATTTTGCATCAGCTAATGTAAGTCTTTTCAGGTTTTTCTGAGAGCATCCTGCTCATCATTTTTTTTTTAGGTTCTGGAGAAGGTAGGGCATTTTGGGGTTAAGTGACTTGCCCAATGTCACACAGCTAGTTTTGTGTGTGTGTGTGTGTGTGTGTGTGTGTGTGTGTGTGTGTGTGTGTGTGTGTGTTAAGTGTCTGAGGCCAGATTTGCTCTTCATTTCTTACATCACAATAGTATTCTATCATAATCATATACCACAATTTGTTCAGCCATTCTTCTATTGATGGGCATCCCCTCGGTTTCCAATTATTTGCTACCAGAAAAAAGCTGCTATGAACACTGTTGTACACGTAGATCCATTTCCATTTTGTTTTTTATCTCTTGGATTACCGACCTAGTAGTGGTATTACTAGGTCAAAGTGTATGCATGTTTATAGCTCCTTGCACATAGTTCCAAATTGCTATACAGAATATTTGAAACAGTTCACAACTCCACCAACAATGCATTAGTGCCTCACTTTTCCGACATCCCCTCCACCATTTGTCATTGAACTTTTCTGTCCTATTAGCCACTCTACTAGATATGGGGTAGTAGCACTTGAGAATTGTTTTAATTTGCATTTCTCCAGTCCATAACGAGTTAGAGCATTTTTTCCATGTGGCTAGAGAGAACTTTGATTAACCAACAATTAATTAATTAATTAATTAACTTAATTAATTAATAATCTTTGATCATTTATTTTTTGTTTTGTTTTTTTAATCAAATGCTTTATTAACTTCTATTTAGCATCATTCATTTCTGCAAGATTTTGAGTTATAAATTTTCTCCCTGTTTTCCCCTACCTACCACCCCAAAATAGTGATCCCACTGGATGTTCCCTCCTCCAATCTGCTCTTTTCCATATCTTCTCCCATATCCCCTCCAACTTTCCAGTAGGGCACAGTGGATCTCTATGCCCCAGTGCCTGCATATCTTATTTCCCAGTTACATGTAAAATAATATTGATAATAGTATATATGTATATTTAAACATTTGGTTTTAAAACTTTGAATTCCAGATTCATTCCCTTCCACCCTTGTCACCCACCCTTACTGGGAAGATAAGCAACTCAGTATAGGTTGTACATGTGTAGCTATGCAAAATATTTTCATAGTACATATATTGTGGAAGGCTGACTATATTTCCCTTCCTCCTATCCCACCTCCCACTTGTTCTATTCTCTACTTTGATCCTGTCCTTTTTCAAAAGTGGGTGCTTACAACTTCCCTCTCCCCCAGCCTGCCCTCCTTTCTATCATCTCCCTCTCATCTCTTTCCCCCCTACTCTCCTATACAGTAAGATACCCTGTTTAATGTGTATGTCATTCCCTCCCTAAGCCCAATTCAATGAGAATAAGGTTGACCCATTCCCTTTTACCTTCCTTTTCTTCCCCTCCATTGTAACCACTTTCCCTTACCTCTTCTATATGAGATAGTTTACCCCATTCTGTCTCTCCCCATCTCCTCTCATTATATTCCTCTCTCACCTCTTAATTTCACCTTTCAAGCATCATCCCTTCCCATTAAATCAGTCCTGTGCCCTCTTTATACCTGTACACATATATATATACACACACATTCACATATGTATTCATACGATCCATATACACTCCTATATAGATGTGTGTGTGTGTATACACACACACACACACACACACATTTCTATTCCCTTCAGTTATTCTCATAACTGAGAAAAGTTTCATGAGTTATAATTATTGTTTTTCCATGTAAGAATGTAAATAGTTCAACTTTGATAAGTTCCTTATGATTTCTTTTCCCTGTTTACCTTCTCATGCTTCTCTTGCTTCTTGTATCTGAATGTCAGATTTTCTGTTTAATTCTGTTTTTTTCATCAAGAATGCTTGAAAATCCTGTATTCCACTAAATGACCATATTTTCCCCTGAAACATGAATACTCACTTTTGCTGGGTAAGTGCTTCCTTGGAGGCTTTGTTTTGTTTTGACAGATTTTACTTTGTTGTCTTCTTCAGAATGTGTATTTTGATCTTCCTTGTCACCATAATACCTTTATGTAGTCAGAATTTTTTTCTGTTTGCTCATTTTCCCAGCCTATATTCTTGACTTTAGGGCTGTGCTTCTAGGGTAGAGGTTGTATTGTTCCAAGCTTCGGGGATTTTGTGCAGCTGTTTTCAGAGATACTTCTAGGAACCTATAAGTTTTGAGTTCTTCCAAGGTGGTATGATCTGAAAGGTGTGGAACTGTGATGAAGGGCCTTGTAGTGCCACAAGCTCAGCTGTGCTCATGTTCCTCCTTGCCATGGGATTGCCACCCAGGACTGCAACCTAGATCTGAGTATGGTCAAAGCAACATAGTCCTGCCCCCAGTTCCAGCAAAGAGACCCCTGTAATCTCCTTCTGACCAGTTGTTTGACTCCTTTACTATCTGTGGGCTGAGTGCTTCCAAAGCCTAGAAGTGGAACTATGCTGGCGCGGCCTGCTTTATATTGTACTCCACTCTCACCCAAATGTGACAGACCTTTCCTCCTGACTTTCTAAGTTGCCTTTGACTAGAAACTTATTTCATCCTTCCCTTTTTTGGGGTCCTGCCGCTTCAAGAATTGGTTTTTGGCCTTAATTAAAGGTGTCCAGAGGGTTTTGGGGGAGAGGTCAGGAAATTCACTGCCTTTTCTCCACCATCTTGGCTCTGTCCCCTGAGAGAATATTTTAAAGCTGTATTACTGCTTGTCCATGGTGGTAGGCATGCGTCTAATGCCAGCCCTGAACATTTAACAAATAAAGAGGTTTACTTTGGCCCAACACAGTAAGAATATGCAGTAAAGAGGCAGCTAGGTGGCACAGTGAATAGAGCACTGGCCCTGGAGTCAGGAGGACCTGAGTTCAAATCCAGCCCCAGCCACTTAACATTTACTACCACATGATCTTGGGCAAGTCACTTACCCCCAATTGCCCTGTCTTCCCCCTTCCAAAAAGCAAAAAAGAAGAAGAAGAAGAACACATGTCCTAGAATTTTATGCCTCTTATTCAGAAAACTATGTAAGTAAGCTAGAGCCACTTAGGTTTTATCAGGGGTAGAAGCTGGGACTTTCAGGGCGAAGGGGATGGGGGGGGGGGAGGTCAGAAACTTTGTAACTAAAGAAAGATGCAGCAGGAAAAAGCCTGGTTTTATCACATCCACAACCCACGAACATTAAAACTTCTACCCTAACTAAAAGGTATGTAATTGTCTTAAGATCATGTTGCACATTTGAGGGGGAAAAAAAAAACAAAACCATTTTGGGCAAATCATCAGGGTAGGTTTGATTTTAGGGAGAAAAAGTTGTTCATATCCAAGTCTTATAAAGGAAGAAGATGAAACATGCTGGTAATACTGAGTTCAAAATAGTATATAACTATAAGATAATGAAATTTTTAAATAAAATAAAGAACAAAATTTAAATAAAATAAATAAATTTAAATTAAAAAATAAAATAAAGATTTTTATAGTGACCCCTGAAGGCAACTACAGAATTAAAAAAAAAAATTTCTTGGCAGGTATTTCATTGTTCCAGTTAATAGGCTACCATGAAGAATATTGGAGTGTTTAGTTTTTTTAAATGATTGTCTTTTCTTATTCAGAAATATTTATTGCTAAGAAATATGGTTAGAAATAAACATTAACTTTTTAAGAAAAGTCACAAAGCAGTTTAATTTGTGAATGATTTGTAGTCAGCATTGCTTTTCTTGTTTCAAGACATTTGATCATCAGATTTAATTCTGGCCTGTTCAGTTGAAGGTTTATAGGCAGAAAAAACTAAAAGTAAATAATTTGAATTATGTTCTGTGTGCTTTACCAAACCTTTTTTTTTTTTTAACATAATAACATGAATGCCTGTGTTCAGATCTATATCTACAGCCAAAGCCTATCTGGCAACTGTCTCTTGGACATCTCAAATCAGATATCACATAGACGTCTTAAACTCTGTATTTCTAAAGCAGATCTCTGCACACCCCGTCCTCTCTTCTTCCCAACTTTCCCAATTACTGATGAGCACACCACCATCCTGTCTGTAATGAAATGTTGTTTCTCTCATTACACAGTCTCTCATGTATATCCTCTTCTCTCTACTCATATGTCCCCACTTGCTGTAGGTCCTTATCACCTTGTACCTGGACTATTGTGATAGGATTCTACTTGACTTCTCTGCCTCAAGCATCAGCGCATTACAACCCATTCTCCTTTGCTCTGCCAAAGTGATTTTTCTAAATTTAAGGTCTGACCATACCTTCCATCCCCCTACCTCCAGTCAATAAAATTATTCCCTGTAAAATGCAGAGTCAGATATAAAGTTCTTGGTTTGGCATTTAAAATGCCAGACCTAATCAACCTGTTCTCTTCATGCTATGACCAAAGAAAGTTCTGAGAGACATGGTTTCTGGGTAACTAATCAAATTTAATAAGGCTGTCAGTCAGTAAATTTGATGGCAAGTGTTTACTCTGGGTAACCAAAGGCCTCAAGGGAGACTCTGAGACACCTTGAAATCCTTTCTGAAAGGGGACTCTTGTGACAATCAAAATTCAACTCTGATTAGTGGACATCTATTGAGGAAATGGGCAAAACGTTTTCAGCTTCTCCTGTTGAGAACACGGTTTGATCATAAGACTCAGCAGCCTCAAGCAATCTGGACAAGGTAAGGCATTTCCATCTGGACCACTCTGGCTGTTTTTCTTCTTCATGAGCTTAGGGTTGCTCTAAACTCTAATGGCAGGTACCAAGGACAGGGATTCCTTTCCCCAGGGTTAGGTCTCACTCAGACTATTCTGTGTATACTCCAAACAGAAATTAGATCTCCTAGTTGGGTAAGATCCTGTCTAAAATTACTGAGCATGTGCCATGAGAGCTAGGATCAATCTCATCAGTCAGCCTTGCCTTTCAGAGATTGACTGACCTTATCAGGAGTTGGGTCTTTACTGAAAATAGAAAGGAAAGGGTAGATCACAAATTAGTAATTAATTATTTGTATAATACTATGACATTAATTTCTCTCCTTACCTTTCTAGTCTTCTTATACTTTACTTTCTTCCATGTACTCAGTGATCCAACTACACTGGCCTTCCTTGAATACGATAGTCTTGTCTCCTGAATCTGTACCATTTCATTGATGTGCTACAAGCCTGGAATTCTCTTCCTCCTCATTTCTGCCTCCTGGTGGCTTTCCAGTTCTCCTTGAAAGAGGCCTTTCCTTTCCCACCCCCAAGCCCCCAAAACTAATGACTTCCTCCTGAGATAGCCTTCCATTTATACTGTATATTTTATATGTACAATTTTTTGCAGGTTGTCTTCTCCATTAGAATGTGCAAGCTCCTGAAGGGCAGAGCTATGTTTTTGTCATATTGTACTTAGCATTGTATCTGGTACATAGGAGACCCTTTATAAATTATACTAATTGCTGACTAATTGATGAATACTTAAGAACTCCTTTCAAACTAATGAGAAGTGTTAAAATAGTAGTCCAGTATATTTAAGATTTAGCCAAGTTGGTACTTGAAGCTTAATTTCCATGAAGAAAACTAATTCTACATAACTTTCAGGATATGTTTATTATTTAGAGTATGGAATCTTTATTTTTTTGTTTCCTATGGAATTGAGTCAAAAGTAAATTATAATTTTTAATATGTTCAGAATTATAAGACATCCTTATTTTCTATAAGTTTGTACAGTGGAAACTTAGCCTTTTAAAAAAGAACAAGGTTTTACAGACTTTCAGAGAATTTAAACAATACTGTACTCATTAATATATTTAAACTGCCTAGTGACCACTTAGCATATTAGCCAGTTAGGGAAAATTAGTGACCCTCCATATAAATGCTAATAGTTGTTCATTGGTGATACTTTGAGAATAAGAAGAAGTATAGCTTTCTAGGTATTTCATCATACCTGTTCAAGAAATGTTCATTTGATTAAGAAGGTTAAATTCCTACTCTAAAGGAATATATTCTGAAGGAGTAGGGATTTCAAATTTATTTTTGTGGCTACATCAGAGAATTCTTTTTAATCCTTCAGATATTACCTTAGTGCAAAATATGTTTTCTGTAACAATTTGGTGACAAAATAATTTGTTTTGGTTTAATTTACTTTGCTTGTCTCTAAAATCATTGCTTTACTGTGAGATATACAATAATAGTTAAGGACAAACAAAAGGATTTGACTCCATCTAGTGTTAACTAGTATAAAGTTATATTTGAATTTATAGAAGTGAAAATCAAATTGTGCTGCCTTTTAGATGAGGAAGTAACATAGTTTTACTATATAACCATTCAGCTTATACTGTTAATTTCTTGGTGAATTACTAGAGCAATGCTTTGCATGGGTATAGACTTTCATGTATCTCAATATATATATACTGAATTTCTTTCCTTCTCAATAACATTGTTTCTACTTAGCTCTCCCACTTTTAAAATTTGTTTTGAACCATTGACATCTATTGATATCTTTAAGGACTTTGTAGTTTATCAAATATTCAAGTGCATTAGAAGAAAAATAGCCTATTTTAGGGAGCTATAGTTATACAGACTGTAAATATCAGCATAACAGAATAGAAAGTGTTATGATTTCAGGGTAAAAAGTGATACAGATACATTCTGAAAGGAAATTTGTGGAAGCAGAAGAAAGTTTGGGTGGGAGAGAAAGTGGAATGAGAAGGAAGCTCAACTTAACTTGAACTTCACTTTGAGGAATTTAACAGACAAGTAACTGTGGAATGCATTCTTGCATGGAAGTTGACCTAGATAGAGTCAGGAAAACTACAGGATAGAGAATGGAATCCATCTTGTTGTGAACAGTTTGTTGTTCAGTCACATCTGGAACTTTGAGACCTATGGACCATACTGCCCGTGATGTTTTCTTGGTAAAGATAACAGTGATTTATCATTGTCTTCTGCAGTGGATTAAGGCACACAGGTTAAGTGACTTGTCCAGGGTCACACAGCTATTAAATGTCTGAAACTGCATTTGAACTCAAGCCTTCTTGACTCAGGCTCAGCTCTCCTTCCAGTGAGCCACCTAGTTGCTTCTGTTGTAGATGGTACTTTTTTTTTGTTAAAATGGAAAGTTTGTGAAGGGAAATAATGCAAAATAAACCTGGAAAAGTATGCTGTAACAAGATTATAGGCAAAGGAATTTGTTTTATCTTTTAAGTAATAGATAACTAATTAGGGTTTTGGAATAGAGGATTGAGATGGGATTAGATCTCTGTATGTGTGTGTTTGGGTTTGTTTTGTTTTGTTTTGTTTTTGTTTTTTAAAGTTTTTCCTCCTTTCTTATAAACAGTTCTCCTTACCACCTCCAGGACCACAGACCAAAAATCTTAATTTCACATTAGGAAGCAAGCTATTTATCCATTCTTGTGAACATTCTCGTAGTTTTAGAAATTGACAGTTTTATGATATCCATCTCCAGTTATATTTCACTCTTTAAAAATCAATTTATTCAAGCTTTGCAAGTACTCAGTCTTAGAGTTTGTCAGAAAAAAAAATGTCCAGATGATGTGATATTCATTTTACCATACCTATCTTGGCAAAGAAAATTTTATCTTAATCACCTTTTAGTTCCGTAGTGTAAACTTGTAATCAAGATGATTTGTTATGAGTCACTGACATATTAATCTGTATTGAAATAAACTTTATATGTGCTATAAAAATGAACTTTTCCTACCACTAAGTACAAATGGCATAAATTTATTCTTTCAACAGATATTGAGTACTCATTAGGGAGAGGAGTATGGAGTAGAAAGGGTTATAGTATTAGTAAAGGTGCTAGAGATAGGAATGAGTATTGAATGTTTGTGGGGAATGGAAAACTACCTAAAGCAAAAATATTTGTGTTTTTATTTATGTTTATACTTAATTAGGACTTCGCAACAGCTCTGCAAGGAAAATACTTTGTAGATTATTTTCCCCATTTTGCAGTTGAGGAAATTTAGGCTGACAGAAATTGTGACTGTCCCATGACTTGCTTCTGGAAAACTAACACTGAACAAACAGCCTTAGATCACTTAAACTACTTAAACAATATTTTCACTCTTAGCATGTGTTCGTATTCATAAAGCTAGTAGTAGTGAGTGTCCGAAGTGGGCTTCAAACACATCTCAGATCCTGACTCTTAAGACAATACTCTAATAATTCATGCTGTCTAAGAAAAAAAGCTTTTTAAAAATTCTGCTTTGAAAAAAGTTTTCCTCATAGAAACCTTTTTTTTTTTCAGAATCTGCATACTTTTATATAATATACATTAAAGTAGTATGACTAAAAGATACTATAATTCTTTTCCCCAATACTACATATTTAATTATGTACTGTTTAAAGTCTGACTATGTCTTACCCTTGCTTATTCTCTTCAATCTAGGCATTTAGATTTCCTTGACAATTCATTGCTTGGGCAAATCATTTAATTTCTCTATGTCTTAGTTTCTTTACCTATCACATGGTAGGGCTTGAGTTAGACGATTTCCTCCAGCTCCAATTGTTTGTGATCAGTGATTAAAACATTTTGACACAGAAACCTGACACCTTTAATTAATTAATTAGTTTTTAGTTTCAGCATTCACTTTAATAAGATTTTGAGTTTTAAAATTTTCTTTGCCTCCCTTCCTTCCCCTTTCCACAAGATAGTGTACAATCTGATATAGGCTTTCTTCAATATATTCATATTAAACATATTTCTGATACCTTTATATCATCAACACTTTCTTTGTAAAAAGAACTGATAACAAATAATGAGCACCATATTATAGCTCAAAAATGAAAGTTTTAAAATTAACAAGAATTTTCTTTCTCTCTGTGTCTTCCCTGTCTCCAACCCCCATTTTAAAAAACAAAAACTTCAGAAAACAGATGTGCATGGCCCAGAAGAATTCCTATGTTGGCTATATATAAAATGTTATGTCTCATTCTACATATTAAATCCATTGTCTATATTTTGGATTTTGGATTTCATCATTGGCCCTCAAAAATTAGGGGTAGTTATTGCCTTGATCAAAGTTTTTAAGTGTTTTCAGAGTTGTTCATTTTTACAGTGCTGTACTTCTGTTTCTTCTCACCTCTCTCTATATCACTTCATACAATTTTTTTCTGAAATTGATTATATTTTAACAGACAGGAATAGTTGCTGATATACAAATTGTCGCTGAAGCAGCAGTCTATACGGTCAGAACACTGACTTGTCAGGGCAAAGATCAGAATTAGCGTTTTGGAAAAAAGGCAAGAAAAAGATTTGAGAAAAAATTACACATGATATACAATCAAAAACAACTTAATCCTGAACTAAGCAACTAATTAGTGGTGGAAAAGTGAGAAATGTACAGTAGAAATTACACCATCGACGCTAATAGAACCACCATATATTTACTCCAATATCTCAGTCCTAGATGCAGAAATGCAATGAAACAGAACAAAGATGAGAAAAATAGCCACACTGGAGAAAGTGTAACTAAAAATTAGTGCTTGAGGCTACTTGAGGGACTAAGGAGAGTTATTAGGAGAAGATTACAAAAACATGTTGTCCCTTCCCCCTGCCCCACCCCCATCTCAAAACTTAATTCCAGTAAAGGTGACTTTTTTCATATCAGTCTGTGCCTACTCTCCCATCTATATAGAATGTTTAAATGATCTATAAATCAAGAGCATTCCCAGTGAGGGTTAAGTAGGGGAAAAGGAGTTTTTTACAAAAAATATTCAGCAGTGGACCACATTTTTACCATTTCACTGCGGAAGGAGATATATAGAGATTATAAGATCCCATTGTACTTATTTTTGATTATAAGGAAAAGTGTTGTCTTCAAGGTTCTTTTCCGGTATAATATTTTCATCCATATATAAAATTTATGTGCCCAAAACAAATTTATGTTCACCAAGGCATTTGTCATTTGACAGAAGAAATAAACACAGAGATAAGCTGGTCATGTGGCAGAGGTGAGTCATGAGAAAAAGTTCCATTAATATACCCTTTCCATGTCAGATGAATCCGAGAAAGACCTTTATGATGTTAAGTGGACCCTTTGTGGCAAACTTACAGAATGACATGGAAAAGAATTTGTGATCTGAATCATTAGGAGGTACTCCCAAAACAATGAGGAAATCCATTTGATTATTGTTTCTTACTACTTATCCTGTCCATTTTCCTGTTATTCCTAAAGACTCATTTCTGGGAAGTTAATCCTGAAGAAAAAGCCATAGATCTCTTCTTAGAGATTTTTTTTTCCTTGTTCTTAACCATATCAGTGTTCTTCCTTAGAAGTATCATTTGTGTGTAGTTTGAATGTGCATGTGTACCTTATTCCCTAAATTACTGGTCTGTTTACTAATGTATTGTTGGTGGAGTTGTGAACTGATTGAACCATTCTGGAGAGTAAATTGGAATTATGCCGAAAAGGCTATAAAATAGTGCACATCCTTTGAGCTAGCAATAACACTACTAGGTCTGTATCCAAAACAGATCATAAAAAAGAGAAAAGGACCTACATGTACAAAAATATTTATAGCAGGTCTTTTTGTGGTGGCAAAGAAATGGAAATTGAGGGGATGCCCTTTAGTTAGGGAATGACTAAACAAGTTGTAGTATATGAATTTAACAGAATATTATTTGCTGTAAGAAATGACAAACAGACAGATTTCAGAAAAACCTGGACTTTGTGAACTGACTGAATAAAGTAAGCAGAAGGGAGAAAACATTGTACATAGTATCAGCAAAGTTGTGTGATGATCGACTATGAATGACTCAGCTCTTCTCAGCAACACAATGATCCAAGACAGTTCCAAAAGACTCATGGCAGAAAATGCCATCCACATCTACAGAAAGAACTATGTAGTCTGAATGTACATCAAAGCATACTCTATTCATTTTTTTGTTTTTTCTTCTTTTTTTTCCCTTTTGTTTTGATTCTTTTTTCCTATGACTGATGTGGAAATATTGTTTAACATAATTGTACATGTGTAACCTATATCAGATTGCTTGCTATCTTGGGAAGGAGGGAAGGAAAGGAAGTAGAAGAATTTGGAACTCAAAATCTAATTTAAAAGATAAATGCTGGGGGCAGAACCAACATAGCAAAGTAAAAGCAGGAACTTGCTTGATCTCCCACTCCATCCACCTCCAATACCTGTAAAAAAAATTACTCTAAACAAATTTTAGAGCTATAGAACCCACAAAGTGACAGAGAGAAACAAATCCCCCACTGAAGGCAGCTTGGCAGGTGGACAGGAAGGGTCTCTTGCACCGGACTGGGAGCTGAGGACAGTCCCATGTGAGCAACACTAGACCAGACTTGCAGCACTGACCAGTGACCCAGACCAGCCACAGCAGACTTCAGAAGAGTAAATTACCAGCAGTTGTGGCAATTTCCAGACTCCTCAACCCATAAATGCCAGAAAGAAAGTAAAAGGTCAGTAGGGAACTCTCTTGGAACTGGGTAATAGAAGAGCAGAGTCTGGCCTCTGCCCCCAGGGTGAGAGACATCAGCTGCAGCTGCCCCTGCTGCTGCATAGCTACCTTCAGAGTTCCTGGTCTGCAGATCCTAGGAGGACCAAGCAACCATTCAGAGAGTAATCACTCTTGCTTTGACCTACTTGGATCTGGATCACTGTCTAGGGTGGAGGTCCTGGGGTGAGGAAAACCAGTGTGCCAGAGCTTGTGGTGGCTGTAGAGAGGGTGCCCTCCTCATACCTCTGACAAAAGCTGCGAAAACCCCAGCAATTTGGGACACAGCTCTCTCCACTCTAGAAATAGAATTCTACTGTGGGAAAGACCTCAAAAGTCAAGTAATTAGTTGGCAAGATGAAGAAACAGTGGAAGCGCAATCAGACCATAGAAACTTTTGGGGGGGACAAAAAGTATCAAAAGATGGAACCAGAAGAAGAAAACAAAGTCAAAACACCTGCATCAAAAGCTTCCAAGAAAAATTTGAAATAGTTGCAGGCTATGGAGGAGCTCAAGAAGGATTTTGAAAATCAAGTAAGAAGTAGAAGAAAAATTGGTTAAAGAAATGAGAAATGATGCAAGAAAATTGTGAAAAGTGAGTCAATAGCCTGACTGAAGAAAAACACCTTTAAAAATAGACAAAATCAGATGGCAAAAGAGGCCCAAAAAGCCAATAAGAAGAAGAAAGAGCCTAGAAATCACCCTTCAAGAAATTCTCAAGGAAAATTACCCTGATGTTCTAGAACCAGAGGGCTGAATAGAAATGGAAAGAACTCACCCATGGCCTCATGAAAAAGATCCCAAAAAGAAAACTCCTAGGAATATTATTGCCAAATTCCAGAGTCCCCAGATCAAGGAGAAAATATTACAAGCAGTTAGGAAAAAGCAGTTTGAGTATTGTGGAAACCCAATCAGGATAACACAAGATCTAGCAGATTCTACATTAAGGGATCAAAGGGCTTGGGATATGATATTCTGGAAGTCAAAGGAACTAGGATTAAAACCAAGAATCATCTACCCAGCAAAACTGAGTATAATGCTTCAGGGGAAAATATTTTCATACAATGAAATAGAGGACTTTCAAGCATTTTTGATGAAAAAAAACAGAGCTGAACAGATAATTTGACTTTCAAATACAAGAAGCATGAGAAGGTAAACAGGAAAAAGAAATCATAAGGAACTTATTAAAGTTGAACTATTTACATTCCTACATGGAAAAATGATAATTGTAACTCATGAGAATAGTTGAAGGGAATATATATAGGAGGTGTATGTGTGTATAAATATATATTAGTGTGTGTATATGAGTGTACATGTATACATAGAGGGCACAAGATCAGTTGAATATGAAGGGATTGATATCTAAAAAATAAAATTAAGAGGTTAGAGAGGAATATATTAGGAGAAGGAGAAAAGGAGAGATAAAATAGGATAAATTATCTCATATAAAAGAGAGGCAAAAGAAAACTATTGCAGTAGAGAAGGAGAATAGGAAGGTGAAAGGGAATGGATCAACCTTACTGTCACTGAATTTAGCTTAAGGAGGGAATAACATACATACTCAATTGGGTATCTTACCTTACAGGAAAATAGGGTGGTAGGGGATAAGAGGGGGGATGATAGAAGGGAGGGCAGATTGGGGGAGAAGGTAGCTAGAAGTAACACTTTTGAAAAGGGACAGGGTCAAAGTAGAAAATAGAATAAGTGGGTGGCGGGATAGGATTCAGGGAAATATAGTCTTTCACAATGTAACTGCTATGGAAATAGCATAACTACACATGTACAAACTTATATTGAATTGCATATCCTCCCAGTGGGGGTGAGTGAGGAGGGGAAAAGGGAAAGAAATCTGGAAATCTGGAAGTTTTAAAAACAAATGCTAAAAAAATTTTTTTGGTTTTTAACATGCAACTGGGAAATAAGATATACAGGCACTGGGGTATAGAAATCCATCTTGCCCTATCAGAAAGTTAGGCAAGGGATGGAGGAGGATATAAGAAAGAACAGATTAGGGGCAGGGATATTCAGAAGGCTCACTATCACTATTACTGCTGGTAATTTACTCTTCTGAAGTCTGCTGTGGCTGGTCTGGGTCACTGGTCAGTGCTGCAGGTCTGGTCTATCTTGGGGTAGGGGTTAGGGGAAAGACAGGGAGAAAATGTGTAACTCAAAATCTTGTGGAAATGAATGTTGAAAACTAAAAATAAACAAATGAAAACATTTTAAAATGAATGTTGATAACTTATCTTTACATGTAATTGGAAAAAATACTATTTATCAGAAATAAAATTTAATAAATTGCTAGTCTGTTAAAACTGATGTGGATATGAAGAGAAAATTAGTGATCAGAAAGAAATAGTCTAAAGGACATTTGAATTTTCAAAAAACTAACCAAGGTATTAATGAGTTCAGTTTTAGAAATGCTGAATTTAAGAAGTCTCCAGGACTTCCAGTATGAAATGTTCAACTGGTGATGTTGGACAGAACCTTATGAAAAAGCCTGAGGCTGGATATACAGATCTGGGAGTTATCCAAGTAAAAATGATATGCCCCTGTTGTAGAGAAGCAACTTGTAATGACTCATCAAAAAGGAAAAGAACCAGTTACAGACAGTATTAATCAACAGGAATTAAGTGCCCACTAGGTACCAGTCACTACTAGGCATTGGGGGTAGCATTACAAAGAATGTAACAATCCCTGTATTTGCAGTGAGTTTGCATTATAATGTTGGAAGCAAGTATATATGAAAATATGTACTACGTATATGCAGTTACCCCGTGAGGGGTAACGAGATTATTGTAGGAGAGAGGAAGAGAGAAGAGCTTGGGGAGGAGAGAGGGAACAACTAACCAGAATAGAGCAAGGGGCATGATGGGGATGATGAGCCCAGAAAGGAGGCTAAGGAGCAGTTAGACAAGTAGGAGGCAGACCAGGAGAGAGGATTGTCACAGAAGTCCAGGAAGGAAAGAGATAGTTCTAGAAGCTAAAGGTGGTCATACATTTACACATGTAGCAGATAGGACCGAGAGAGGACAATCAGATTTTACAGTTAATAGATAGTAACTAGAAATTTTTGAGAGGATGATTTCAGTCAAGTGATGAGATTTAAATCCTAATTGCAAAGGGTGGAGGACATAGAGGAAGCAAGAGCAGACAGCTTTTTCAAGGAGTTTGGCAGAGAATGGGTTTAGTGAAGGTTTTTTTAAGTATGAAGGAGACAGATCTAAGACTCAGGGGGAAGTATGGTTAAGGATACAATTGCTGAGAGATGAGATCAGGTGTATATGTTGCGGTTAGTCTTGGCAAAAAGTAGGAATAAAAAGCTCTTTTGTCAGAGCTTGGGGGAACAGAGGAAACAGTGGGAGATAAAGTCAACGGTATTTGAGACAATAAAAATGGGAGAAGAGAGGACTCACATTGAATAGTATCAATTTTTTTTTTCAATAAGGTCAGTGTCAGGGTAGGATAGCTTTGCTTTCTGAGAGATGGGAGAGACTAAATCAGCCACTTGATCTTTTAGTAGTGAAGCTGTTTTTTTTTCTTTTTGGAGTGGAGAGGGCACAGCAGTTGGGGTTAGTGAATTGACCAAAGTCACATGGCTAGTAAGTGGAGTGTCTGAGGCCAGATTTGAACTCATCCTCCTGACTCCAGGGCTAGTGCTCTATTCACTGCAACACCTAGACGCCCCTAGTAGTGTAGCTCTTAAATACATGGGCGTAGGATACCTGTATGAGGAATCTTTTACTCAGTAGATCCCAATTTCTTCCTTCCCATTCCCCATTAAATGGTAAGTCCCTTAAAAGCAGGCTCTGTCTTTAAATCAATGTTTAATTATATAATTTGTTGAATTACAATAAAATACAGTCCACATAGCTTTGACCAATGCCATTCTGTAATGGTTTTTTTTTCCCCATTTCTTTTTTTTTTTTTTAAGCAATTGGGGTTAAGTAACTTGCTCAAGGTTACACGGCTAGGTTTTTGTTTGTGTGGATTAAGTGTCTGAGGCCAGCTCCGAACTCAGGTCCTTCTGACTCCAGGGCCGGCGCTCTATTCACTGTGCCACCTAGCCACCCCCTTTTTCCCCATTTCTTATGACTAAACCTTTACTTATGTAGAGAGACGGTGGCTGAGTTTAACTAAATCTCTGAGACCAGTTTTGCACCAGCTCTAAATGAATCTTTCCCAATCGTAGTGACCTCCTTCTTCTCTCAGTCCTAGGTGAAGATGCTCCTTGCTCCTAAAGTGCTTCTTATTCCCCCTTCAAACAGCCAAGACAAACATACAAGCCTCCCATGGGAAAATAATCTACAAGCCTCTCCTCTGCAGCTGACTAAAAAAAGCTGACACAATAGGATTTTGCAACTTATATAATAAGGACTTATTAATAATTTACTTCATGTAGTAGGTAGCTTAGTAACAATCTTTATTAAAGAACTACTGTGTGCTAGGTCCTGTGCAAAGTGCTCAGGATACAAAGACAAAAGGAAAAGCATCCCCCAAGAAAATGACATTCTAACAAGAAAGAACACAAATACAATATTTAAATGAAGTAGATACAAGGTAACCTTGAGAGGGAAGGTGGGGGGCATTAGTTGGATGGGCTTCATGAAGAAGGTGCTGTTTGAGACGTATTGAAATTAGGGATTTTAAAAAACATAGGTAAGGATAGGTAGCATTCCAGGTATTAGTAGCAAATGGAAATGAAGTTTTAGATTATGGAATGGAGTAGTTTAGGGATCAAGTTGAAATTAGCTTTTAAGTGTGAAACAAAGGAGTTTATATTTAATACTAGAGGAAGGCAATAAGGAGCCAAGGCATATTATTGGAGAAATGACATGATCACACATGAATGTTAAGAAAATTGCTTTGATTGGTATGAGCACAGTGGATTGGAGCTAACCAAGGCTTTAAACATAGAGGCTGTTGCTTATCTTGCTTAACGTATCTAATAGGTAGGTAGTGTGGTGATGTGGAACTGGAGCTTAGAGAGACTGAGGATGGATATATAGGTCTGGGAATCATCACCCTAGAAATAATTGGGAGCTGAAGAGATCACCATGTAAAAGAGGGCCCAGGACAGAGTCTTGGGGGACACCCACAGGTGTTAATATGAGTGAAGTGCCAGTAAGAGTCTGAAAAGGAATCAGGCTAGGAGATCAAGAAAGCAATGTTACAAAAATTCAAAAGAGTTACCAGAAGAGGGTAGAGGGGTAGGTAGTCAGAAGAATGGTCACATGCTACAGAAGTTTTGAGAAGCGTTATTAGATTTGATAATTAAGAGACCTTTGGGAACTTTGGAGATAGTGGTTTCATTTGACTGATGTCAAGAAAATATAAATGAGTAAAAGCAGAGAAAATAGAGGTGCCAGATGTAGTCATTTTTTAGAAAAGAGAATAACTAAGAAGAGGAGGAGAGATACAAGATAAGGGAAGGGAACATTTATTAAGTGCCTACTGTGTGCCAGCCATTTCACTCAGTGCTTTACAGATCTCTCATTTGAAACTATATAGGGTGATAGCTTGTGGGATTAATAGTATCTAATAAGTTTTTTTTTTTTTTTAAGGATGTGGGAAACTTGGTTTATATTTGTAGGCAGCAGAAAGGGATCCTATAGATTGGGAAATAGGGATCAGACTGAGGGAAATTTGATGAAAAACATGAGAGGGATTAGGATAAAAAAATGTAAGGAAAGCCTCTAGTGCATTAGGTGTGCCTTTTGGGGCAAACTTGTGCGAGGATATAGACTAGAGTTGTACAGGGGAGACAGACATAGAAGGACTGTGACTTGCATTGATGAAGCAAACATAATCCAAATCAATAAGATCACAGATCTGCTTAAGTATTCAGTATGTGAATAATAAAATTGAAATAAGATTCTTTAACATTATTGTTAAATTATCCATCATGTATCTAGAAAAAATTTTAAAAGTTTGAGAGTTTTTGTTTTACTTTTGAACATCAGAATGAGCAGTGTACCACCTTCTTTGTTTTCCTTAAACATTCAGAGGTATTAGATGTTATTAAGATAGCTTAAATTGTTTAGCTGCTGCTTGAAAATTTTTGAACAACAAGCTATCTTTTTTATTTTAAAGAAAATTCATTTTCTTCTTTGAGTTTGTTCATATTAGAAAAATTATCTGTAATTTCTTCTTTTCAGACTGAATCTGGTTATGGATCAGAATCAAGCTTGCGCCGCCATGGTTCAATGGTATCACTTGTGTCTGGAGCAAGTGGTTATTCAGCAACATCCACCTCATCCTTCAAGGTTAGTTATTACAAAGAGTTCAAAAGAATGCAACATAAATGAAAATTAAAAGTTTTAAAGCTTAGCTTTAGAAATAGAAACTAATTCATTTCTGTGTAATTCATGATGGGATGAGGGGGGATAGGGGGACCAACACAATTATGATATTTAGCTTCTAAATAATTTGAGAATATTACATTTATGTCGTGTGTATAGAGCATGCAGTAGTTGAAAAAAGAGCTCTTATCGATATGACATTGTTTTTCAAGCTAAATGAGTCAGAATTCTGCCACAAATTCCAAAATATTGTTCTTTCCACTTTCTTCTCTCCTACCTTAAAAAAAAAAAATTAAAGAAAAGAAATCCACATACACAGCAGATAAAAAATCAAGTAATTTTATTTCTTTACATCATTTTAGTGTAATTTTTTCTTGTTGCATTATTTTATAAAAATATTTTAAGACATGAAAAGGTTCAGATGTCAGAAGGATGCCAGCAATAATTTCTAATGATAGTTAAAACTATTTTCAGGTATAATATTCATGTAGCCTTTTAAAAGCAGTTATATAAATAGTTCTCAAAAGGTCACAAATTATCTTAAGATAAATTTCTTGTTCATCATCAATACTTGATACCAGAGCCAATCCTTAATTGCTAGAAGATAGAGTTGGTGGGGTATGAAGGATAGTGCTAATGTCATAACAAATATAAATTTCAAATGAATCATGAATTTTATAAGAAGTATATGTTCGTGGTTTAAATATAATTGCGGGAGTACTGGCAGAGGTTGTTTAAATGCCTGAATTTGTCAAAGATGAGTAAATCATAAATCAAATTCTTTTAGCAGTAGTGACTTCTGTGAATATATAAAGGATATTTGTTTTCTCTGTCTCATTTCTAGAATGGAGAAAGCAAACTTACCAAGCAGAGTTTTTACATTTAGTGAATGAAAGAAAGCCATATAAACCATCATTTCTCATGCTGACTTGGGAGGAAATCCCATTATAAAAAACAATGATACATCACATTTTATAACTAAAACATTTTTATATTTTTATTCAAAATAATGTAGAAAATCAGAATATGTAAGCTTGAGGAAAATTTGTTTTTCGGTTCAACAAAAGTTGAAATATATTTTTGGTAGGGGTACCTATTTTCAGGAGTGTAAAACCTAAGTGCTATAAGGAGCCTTGGAATTAAAGTGTTCTGATACCCTAATGTTTCACTTGAAGTATCTGAGGTACAGAGAGGTTAAGAAACTCCTCCCAGCATCACAGAGGCAATAACTCAACCTGTTAAAGCATCTCACAAATATCCAAAATTAATCTGCTGAAACCAAGGACAGTTTGTTTAAGAAATAACTAATTTGGGGCGGCTAGGTGGCGCAGTGAGTAAGAGCACTGGCCCCGGAGTTGGGAGGACCCGGGATCTGTTCAGCCTCAGTACTTAGCACCCACACATAAATAACTAGCCATGTAACCTTGGGCAAGTTACTTAACCCCAATTGCTTTAAAAAAAAAATAAAGAAAGAAATAACTAATTTATGAAGTTGACTGTTGGAGCCTTGAAGTTAATTTGGAAAATAACCAAATAATTTATTTACTTGAAACATATAGTAATATTGGGTACTACGTGAATAAAGAATTCTCACTCATTTGAGTTGTTGTAAAGAATGTTCTAGTGTGGAAGAATTAATTTTTTAGGAAAAAAATACTGTCATACTATCTGTAGTTTGTGTCATCACTTTTATTCCTTGGGCCCACTGGCACCATGTCATAGAAGCAAAAATCAATTCTCTGAATCTACTCTGCAGGCCTCAGAGTGACTCAGAAAACTACAAATTTGCATTGTCTAAATTGTATTGTATTTTTATTTTTGTTAGAGGTTTCCTAGTTATATTTTTATCTGATTCCATGGGGGTGGGATATTGTGAGTTTGATGCCTCCACTCTCCATGCATAGTAGGTTTTCCTCCTAAGCTGGTGCCATGGCCAGAGGCTGCCTTTTGCAGACAACTACTTGAATGTCAGCTCAGCCCCTGTGTAGCCTTGGAAGCATCAGTTCATCTCTCTGGGCCTTAGATTCATTATATTGAAATGAGGAGGTTGAACTTGATGACCATTTGAGGTCTTTGATCCTTACGTTTTTATAACCTAATATGTGCTTAGCACGGTGCTACTGAAAATATTTTTAAAAATAGATATTTTTTATGGTCCATGAGTTTGAAGAATACTAATAATGTGACAAAGATATTTTCTCTTTTGTATATCCTCTCAAGATTTCTACCTAGATTGTTTTTGTTGTAACTTTTTGTAATTTGCCATATTACACCTAATGAGTACAGATTTTAAAAATACACTTTTAACTTCATTCCAATCTCCATACTTTTTCTATATAGAAAAGGAATGTCTA
This sequence comes from Gymnobelideus leadbeateri, assembly GCA_011680675.1. Lineage (NCBI taxonomy): Eukaryota > Metazoa > Chordata > Mammalia > Diprotodontia > Petauridae > Gymnobelideus > Gymnobelideus leadbeateri. The sequence continues at coordinate 361,794 of WOXC01011362.1, forward strand.
AGTTAAAACAACATTTACCCCCTCCCTTTTAAAATTGGGAACTAATCTGTATATATGCTCCAGGTGATCAAATTTCAAGTATGGATTAGTGAGTTTCAAGCTTGCTGTTTTTCTGGAATAAGAGAATTGGGGGGGGGGGTTGGGTCGGAAATGGGTTGATGTTGATACTACAAAAGAGAATAAGAAATAATACTTTAAAAAGAAAAGGTAGAAGAATAAAAAAAGAACATTGTCAAGAAAACTCTGGGAGAAAGTGGGAAGGGATGATCAATAGTGACATATAATTCAGAGTTCAAAAAAGATCAAGAATTCTCATCCTCATTCAAAAGTTAATGAATCAGAAATCATTGTTATCTTTGAAGAGAACAATTTCATTGAGTTGGTGAGGTCAGAAGGCAGATTATAAGGGAGTTAGATGTAAGGAAATTGAAGTTGGAATAGAATTTTTTCTAGGAGGTTTGCCATGAAGGGGAGAAGGCATATAGGAGCTAGGTTGAAAGAAAGGGAGAAACAAAGAAATGTTGGGGGTATTTTCCTTTAAAAATTAAAAAAAAAAATTTTTTTTTGCTAGGGTAGATCTTGGCATGTTAGGCAACAGAGAAGGAACCAAGTAGATAGAGATTGAAGATGAGAGAGGATGATCAATCCAATTTCTGGGAAGAAACTGGAATCAAGGGCACAATTACCAGGGTCACCCCTGATAAGAATAGGACAACTTCTTTTTGATAGGAAAACAACACACCAAAAGGTAGGGTCATGAAAAGCAGCTAGAATGGGGATGACTACTACATGTGGATTATTTTCTGCTCTTTCCCTTCCCCTTTGTCTTTTTTTTTTTCCAGAAAGGCCACAGTTTGCGTGAGAAATTGGCTGAAATGGAAACCTTTAGAGACATCCTATGTAGACAAGTTGATACTCTACAGAAGTACTTTGATGCCTGTGCTGATGCGGTCTCCAAGGATGAACTTCAGAGGGATAAAGGTTAATTAGACAATTGCTGACCCCTATTTCTGCTTATAGCATGCATTGATTAAAAACCAGTTGCCCTAAAGAAAAGGGAATTTTCATTTCTAAGGTAATTGTCAAAATCAGGAGCCACATTTATAACAATTCAAAATAAAACTTTTTTTAGTAGCATCCTTATTGTAAATGCACTTCTGTAATATTTCGTGATTCATTTCAGAGAAGTTGTCACATGACAGAATTTTTAATTTACTCAATTTTATAAAAGTTTAATGCTTCACCTTTTGGTAATGGTATGCTTTATTGATTTTCTTAATTTATATTCTCATGAAGGTCTAAAATTTTCAAAATCATTGTAAATACTTATTCTAGATATAGGTTAAAGAATCTTTTTCAACATCATGTGACTTTGAGCCTTGGAAAATAGTTAACTGTGCTGCCCAAATGAAAAGCAACTTCGTATTTTTGGTCTTTTTCTCTTAAAGAAATAGAAATTGTATCTACTTATCAAATTATCTACCTTGTTAGTAAGTTTCATTCTGACAAACTGAAAACTATTAAAATGAGCTTTGGAATTCATAGCTCTATGAGATAATGAATAATGGTAATTTTGCTATATATAAGTGGCTTTCCTGACATTTCCTTTCTTGTTCTTATGAAATTCTTTGCTGTATCTTTTAATTTTTAAGGGCTTCAAGTTTTCTCTGAATTAGCTATCCTTGAAAAACACCATTTGATAGGTTTAAAATTGTATGTCTTTTCATTTTTTTCTTATGAGGGAATTGTTTTAAAGACACATGGTCTTTCATTTCACCTCCATAAAAGCAGAAAATAATTTTCCTCAGATGTATCCTTTCCTTCTCCCTACTCTCCCCCTAAGTGGGCATTTTACAAAATGAGCCAGAGGACTAGAATATCATGATGATAACTTAAAAATAAAATTTTTTTAAAGATTAATAATAAGCATTGAGATATGAAGAACAAATGATTCCATAGAGAGTAAATGACCATGTTATGTAAACTGGATTGAAAAATGGTAGTTAATGGTAGTTAATGGTAGTTAATTTTAAAATGACTACATGCATTTCACCATCCTATAATCCAAATAACAGTGCTAGTAAATTTATGTACTTTAAATGCCATTATAAATAGTGAGAAGTATCTCTGTTTTTACAAGCAGCTAGGTGGCATAGTGGATAGAGTGCTAGACCTGACGTCAAGAAAGCTCATTTTTGTAAATTCACATAAAGCCTCAGACACTTAACTTAGCTGTGTGACTCTGGACAAGTCACTTTGCCTCAGTTTTCTCATCTGTAAAGTGATCTGGTTAAGGAAATGGCATACCACCTCACTATCTTTACCAGAAAAACCACAAATGGAGTTGTGAAGAGTTTGATGTGACTGAAAAATGACTGAACTTTTCAAGTTTTAGGAGGACTATATTTTCATTCATATAAATGAAATTAATTAGCCCATTAGATCTTATTTATAAACCATAAACTAGCCATTCTTTTAAAATATTTTTATATTTTTTCCAATTACTAGGTGGTTAGGGCAGCTAGGTGGTGCAGCGAATAGAGCACCAGCCCTAGAGGTGGACCTGAGTTCAAATCCAGCCCCAGATACTTGAAACACTTACTAGCCATGTAACTTTGGGCAAGGCACTTAATCCCAATTGCCCTCCAAAAAACAAAAAACCAGTTACTTGTAAAAATAATTTTTAACATTTGTTTTTAAAATTTTGAGTTACAAATTTTCTCTCTCCTTTCCCCTCCTTAATTAAGAAGACACAAGCAATTTGATATAGATTATATATCTTCAGTCATGCAAAACATATTTGCATATTAAACATGTCTAAGAAAACACAAACCAGAAAAAAAAAAAAACTCCCAAGAAAAATAATGAAAGTAGAAGTATTCTTTGATCTACATTCAGGCTCGATCAGTTCTTTCTCTTGAAGTGGATAACATTTTTCATTGTAAGTCCTTTGGAATTATCTTGGAGAATTGTTTTGCTCAGAAACTTACCGTCTTTTATAAACAGTTACCATTATAATTTTGCTGTTACTGTGTACAATGTTCTCCTGGTTCTGCTTGCTTCGTTTTACATCATTTCTTCAGGCATTTCCAGGTTTATCTAAAATCCTGCTTGTCATTTCTTACAGCACAATAGTATTCCATCACAGTGTTTTCAGCCATTCCCCTAGTTGATGGGCATCCCCTCAATTTCCAATTCCTTGCCACCACAAAAAGAGCTATTATAAATATTTTTGTGCATATATGTGTCTCCCCCTCCTCACACACACACACACACACATACACACACACACACTCTTATTTTTTTGGAGGGGTCTCTTTGCAACACGGACTTAGTAGTGGTGGTATTGTTGGGTCAAGTGGTATGATGAAATGCACGGTTTTATGACCTTTTGGGCCATTCTTATTGTATAATCAACAACACAACTTAGATATTGACAGATAATTCATTTAAAAAAACATTTTTAAATTAGTAACTTATTAGACAGGAGCTAGGGAGATATAAACAAAAATATGGTATAGTCCTTGACCTCTTAGATCTTGCAATATAGTGTGGGTGACAAGATGCATGCAAATTCTGTAATGGAAATAATTCATAAGAGCATATGTAATTTTGGTATAAAGTGCCAGGAATGAGCTAAGAAAAGAAAAAAATCTCACTAGGGGAAATCACCAAAAGATTTGTTAAATGTCTCACATTAGAACAAAACTTTGAAAGATGGGAAGGATTTCAACAGGTCTAGATGGGGCAAGGGATGAAGAGAAATTGGGGAGATAATCTCATTTTCTTTCCTCTCTCATATTTCGTTATTCTCATATTTGTTATTATTAAACAAGAAACTTGTTTACCTTCTAGTTGTAGATAAGGAACTATGCTGTGTTAGGGAAACAGAGGTGAAAAACTAGTACTAGCCTTGTTGAAACTCAGCCTAGTGGGAGAGCTGATCCATATGTGTAATTAATAATTCTGGAAAGAATACAAGTATATGGAGCTCAGGTGAGAGTGGCATAATAATTTTTAAGAAGGTTGAACTATGAAAGGCTTTATTGAAGAGTTAATGAAAAGGTAATGAAAGGTTTCAGAAGAAAGAGTTAAAGGGAGGCCATTTGAGATCACAATGCACACAGTGAGAAGGAATGAGGAATAAAACAAGATGGGAGAGCAGGAAGGAGTCTAACTTTAGTGACATGTAGAGTGATTTGAGAGTAGTAATGTGTAATAAGAGCTGGAAGAGTCAGTTGAGATCAGATTTTCTTTGAATGCCAAGTTAAAAGAGTTTGCATTTTATTGGCAGGGATATGGAACCATTAAAATTTGGGGGGCTTTTTGTTTGTTTTTGTTTTTATTTTTTTATTTTTTTTTTTTTTGAAATTTTGTTCAAATCACATACATTAGGAAAAATTACCTTGAGTGTGTTTCAATTGTGGTCTAAAATATACTCCTCCACAGCAGTTTTTTTAAATACACAGATATTTTCATTGAACATTATTTAAATCAGTTAATATTGATTTTGTCTCTTCTCCCCTAATTGTTGCAAGTAATCAAACTTCATTTTAATCATAATTTCCATTGTGAAACTGAAATTAGTTGCAGTAAGGATTAAACATCTTTTATGTTAAATGAGCATAGCACTGGAATGGGTGCTATGAGATTTGGAAATCGTAGAGACAGTTCCTGATCTAAAAAAATTGGAGAGAGGGGCACATACACACTCATACAGAGACAGTACAGATTGTAAAGCTAACTTAAGTTTTGTTTTGTTTTGTTTTTGAAATACAGATTTCTCTCAGAATTCTTTATGTAAAGTCAAATTTGTGTAATGTGAATTTACATAGAGCAAGACTTATCTGTATATGCAAATAAGACTAGAGTCTATATTTGTAATGTGTACATAAAAATGCAGCAGGTCTGCCAGGGTAACTATACTATTTTAACTTTATCCCATTTTGCAGTAGAACTACCACAATGAAACTGAAATGGCACTTAACAAATTAAAATCAGGCTGAGGCGCAGGACCAGATCATACAAAAACATTTTTAGTAGAGGCAACATAAGCAAAAAAGTGTTGAGGAATCAGTTTTCAGGATGTCCAAAAAGCAGGGAAGGTACCAAATAATTGGGGAAAAAAACCATAAATGGTCTTATTATCAAAAAAAATTGTTGAGGACATCAATAATTAGCTATCCACCCATGTTCTTACTATAAAAACCTTGAGGACAATCTACACGCTTTTTTTTTTTAAATTTTTTTATTTTGTGCTTTTTTGGTGGGCAGTTGGGGTTAAGTAACTTGCCCAAGGTCACACGGCTAGGTATCTATACACATTTTAAGAGTACTCACAAGGAACTTTTGAGGCCATTGAATCCACCCCCACCCTCCAATTTCTCAGATGAGAACATTAAAACCCAAGGAAGTTAAATAAATTGCCCAAGGTAACACAAGCAGTAAATGGTAAAATATATCTTCAATGAAACAATGATAAGAAAACAGGAAAACTTTTGCCAAAAATTTTCTTCAGCCAACCATAATTTTTACAGTTGCAAAAAGGATTGAAAGGCGTAAGAAGCATAAAGTCATGTTGCATTCATTGTTTGTTGATCATAAAAAAAAATTGACTTAGTAAATCAAAACTCATCCTTAAGAGTGCTCTTCAAAAAAGTCATCTTTCCTGTTACTTGTCATATACAGTTGCTTGATAGATGCATCCAGAGATAAATTGATAGGCTTAGTTCGTTTATCCTCCAGTTATCAGTTATTGTCATGAAATAGGGAGGTGCCTACTCACTGTTGTTATGGAAGATGTTGTACATCTAGTACAGGTAGAAGGATTATCCCTTCCATATTGTGAGTTTGGGTCATTCAGATGTTCCTTGATTATGAGCGACAGTGCTGGTTACATCAAATTCCGTAATACTAGAGTGACTCATTAGCGACATAAATGACCACTCAGAAGATTAGCTTGTGAAACCACACAGGAAATACTCACAAGATGAAAAATACCATTGTTCAGACTGTGGGCAACCCATTGAGTTAGTTAATTAATACATGTACCTTGCTGCACACAATGAGCAAGACACAGAATTGATTAGGATGAAGCAAGTAGACCAAATTGGATATGAAAAATTTCACCACACTTTTACTGATCTCAGATTGCTGCCTCACACACAACTCCATCTTCTTTAACACATTATTGTCCTGATGATACTATCTGACTTCAAATCATAAATCATTAGAGCCTGCAAAGAATGAGAATTACTAGTCACCCAACAGGTGGTAGAGATATATGCAAACTGATAGTATATAAGCTACAACTTATTAGCAGCAACATAATATAATTTGAAAATGTACATCTGGAATAGGAGGTGGGCTGGTCATGTAATAAAAGGAGCTGATAAATGAACAGCTTAAATACTATATTATATCTGTGACAGCTTAAATACTATATATCTGTGGATCACAGTCTTCCTGATAGAAGACAGATTGAATGGGTTTGAGGAATGGCCCTCCACATTCCAGGGTATCTGAGAATAATTATGAAGAGCTTTTAAAAACAAACAAACCAAAACAAATATGGTACTTCATTGTGAAAAGAAGTAAAAAAAGATCTGATGAAGCAGAGGGGAATTCATCCCCATGTTAGAAGCTTGTGAATAGAAGAATCTTACCTAGAAGAACTATAAAATACTTAAAGCCAAGATACTCCCTTCCAGGTCCCTCCCAAAAAATAAAATTTAGGGAGATCTTTTTAAGGAGGTAGTTGCATTTTCTCAGAAAGAAACATTTGTCCTCCAAGGAATGGTAAAGTAAATCTACAAATGCTTTCAGGTGAAAGATAATCCCATAAAGCTCAATTGTTGGTGATTCCTTACTGAGGAGTTCTGAGACAGCTGTTGGTCTAATAACAATAGAGAGGTATATTATTTTCCTTGGACACAAGGTGATGCAGCAGATAGAGTCCTATGCCTGGAGTTAGAAAAACTCATCCTCCTGAATTCAAATCTGGCCTTCAGACACCTACTGGAAAGTTCAACCATGGAAGACTAGTAATGAAATCTGGTAACTTATAAGGACATAAATGACCCTGCCAGTTAAAAAAACCAACAACCAATCTAGAAGACACTGACAAAGATCACAAAGTTTTAAGAAAAAAAACTGAATGCTATAAAGAGTGTTTTGTTTTGTTTTGTTTTCCATCACTGTTGCCTATCAAAGCCAATGGATGCTGAAAAGAAGAGCAGATTTGGAAACTAAATATCTGGTTAAGACTGTTATCTGAGAAAAAACTATATTTTTGAACCACAGTTTAAAATACAGAAATGACAGCCTCTTGGCTAGGGATGCCATAATGTACGGAGGGCTGGTAAGAATATATTTGTTTTGAGTCTTTCAAACCTAAAAGAAAAGAGGAAGAAAATTATCTGTGTACCATATAAAGAGACCACTATGTAGCATAAAGAATAAAAATTGAGAAATAAGATAATGAGGGGATATCCTGTGGGACTGCTATTCTGGGGTGGTGGGTAGAGGAAAAGTGGGGAAAAATTGTAACTTAAAATCTGGCAGAAATGAATCATATAAACCAGAAGTTAATAAAGCATAAAAAAAAGAATAACAATTGAGATAAAGTTCACAGAAAACAAAATTAGAAAGGAACTAATAGTAAAAACCAAAGGCTTCCCCAAAACACTGCTTTATCTGGATTTGTGAATTTATATTAGAGACTATAGAAGGAGAATGTTTAATAACTAAATTTAGGGTGAATTTGTTGAAATATAGTAACAACTCTTTTAAATAGCATTCTCATTCTCTGGTCTCTAATATAACCTTATAATTCCAGAAAAAGCAGTCTGTTTTTTAAATAGCGTATAAAATTGAAGTCCTCAAAGTAAACAAAAATTCTCACTTCTGCTTATAAGCACAGATACTTGAATTATTTTTCAAATCAAAGAAAAATTTTTGTCTGGAAAAGGATAGTGTAGCTCTTTCATAAGGAAATATCTCCATCTTGTGGACATTTTATCGTATTGATGCTGAAAAACATTTTTTCTTAATGTTCCAAGTTTGCAGCTATAGGATCCTACACTGGAAAGGGCTTTCAACATCGTACCTTCCAATCCCTTTATTTTACAGGGAAGGAAATTGAAGCCCTTATAAGTTATGACTTATTAAGGTATTGCTGAGCCTACATCCTTTGATTCCACATCCACCATTCTTCCCATTTTATTATGCTGCCTCCTAATTAATCAGAAACTTCAGCTAAGATAATCCATTCCTTGGCTGTCCTAGTTAATTCAAATGCTACTATAGTGAAATTCCCAAGCAGTGATAAAGACAAGTTACATCTGACAGGCATACATTCTTAGTGGACAGAGTCCGTACTCTCAAGTTAGGGAGCCCTCCATTGTACTCTCTGGACACAGAAGAGTCTCCTCCTTTCTCCATTATGACTCTTTGGTGAACTATTTTCAGCTCTACACTGTCCTTTTCTCCTGTGTCTCTTATCCCCTCATATCATCAAATGTGCCCTGCCAGGCCTCAGCTTTGGCTCACCCCCATTGTCTCCTCCTCTGCTTTCCTGTATACCTACTACTATATTAAGGTGGAGGAAAATCCCATTCTGACTGAGTCTACTACTAAATTTGTTGTATGACCCTAACTGAGCCCTCATTACTGCTAGGCAATCCTTCTACATTTCCCTTATTAACTCACCATTCTGTTCTCCATAGCAGTTCTTCCAAACATTCCATGGCTCCCTCACTTCAGCTGACAGACCTGTGTCATATTATAACAAAAAAATTCAGACTATTCACCAAGATTCCCGCTTCTCTCCTCTTCGTCTTCTATCGCTCAGGTGCCTTTTGCAAGCATCTTCTCCTTCATCCCTACCCAGTGAATACCCAGTGAATAGGTGGTCTTATTCATTGCCAAGACAAACTGGCATGAATGATCCCACTATATCCTGCCTCTTCCAACAAACTGCATCCTCCCCATACCCCCATTATCCCTGATCTCTTACTTCTCTTTAATCTTTCCCTGTCTAGTGGATATGTGTCTCCCATATCTTAAAAAAATGCTCACTTAATCCTTCGCTATCATCCCGTATCTCTTTTGCCTTTTGTGGCTGAACTTGAGAAGGCCACCTACAAAGGGTACTTTCATAGTTTACTCCCCTTTCAATCTCTTCTCATCTCCACAGTCCTGCTTCCAACCTCATTGTTTCAGCAGAATTACTCTTTAGAGGTACCAATGATCTCTTAATTGCCAGATCCAATGGCCTTTCCTCCTCCTTCACTCTTGACCTCTCTGCAGTCTTTGACACTGCCAATCACCCTCTTTATGATACTCTCTTCTCTAGGATTTTTGGACACCACTCTGAGTTGGTTCTCAGCCCATCTGTCTGACCACTTCTCACACTTCTTTGCTGGATCTTCATCCAGGTCATACCTACTAACCATAGGAGTCCCACAGAGTTCTTTCCTGGCCCTCTTTCCCTTTATACTAGTTCATTTGTTGCTCTCATTGGTTCCATCTCACCTTTGTTTCGGTCATCTCAAACTGGATCTTAAACTAAATCTTAAACTAAGCATATCCACAGCTGAACTCATCTTTTCCCCTAAACCCTCCTCTCTGCGAATTTCTTTGTTGAAAGCATCGCTATCTCCCCAGTACGTACACGTACACGTACACGTACACGTACACGTACACACGTACACACGTACACACACACACACACACACACACACACACACACACACACACACACACACACACACACACACACACACACACACACACACACACACACACCCACCCACCAGCCTGGTGAAAGTGATTATTTCTCACTCCTGGTCAGTTATAGTAGCCTCCACCTGCTATGAGTTTCCCCACTCAGTCCATCTTCCATTTGGCTAGGGAAACGATTTTTGCTAAAGAACAGGTCTGACCATGTCACCTCCCTCCCGCCCACTCAATAAACTACATTGACTTCCTAACACCACCATGATGCAATATAAAATCCTCTGTTTTGGATTCAAAGCCTTTCATAACCTAGCTTTCTATTATCTCTCCAGTCTTATTTCCCAACACATATTCTTTTATCCACTGACCCTGGCCTCCGCAAACAAGTTACTACATCTTTTAGCTCTGGGTATTCTCTCTGACTGGAATGCTCTCCCTCTTCAACTCGAAACTACTGACCTCCCCACCCCAACTTCCTTTAAGTCCCCATTAAAATCGCACCTTCTACAGGAAACATTTCCCAGTCCTTAATTCCTAGTGCCTTCTTTATGTTAATTACCTTCATATAGCTTATTTATCCATATTTGTTTGCTTGTTGTCGTCCCAATTTGATTTTGAGTTCCTTGAGGGAAAGGACTGTCTTTTCCCTTTGTATCCCCAGTGCTTGGCAGAGTTTCTGACACATAGTAAAACCTTAATAAATGCTTATTGATTGACTGGTCTAGAATCATGAACTGGTGGAGTTTGTGGAAGATTGTAAATTGAAGGAAATTGAAATGCTGAAAAGTATCTGATCATGGAATCCATGGTCCAGGAAGGAGGTCAGTATTTCCAGATTGAAGATGTGAGTAAAGTATAAGATTGTTACAGAGGTTAAAGAATTTGGGAGGGAACAGTATTAAAGAGGCAACAGATAAGGAGACCGAAGTCCTAGGAAGAATGTTGATTTGGAGAAAGAACAGGTTGTTTATAAATGGGCAGCTGGGTCACACATATAGAGTGCCAGGCCTAGTGTCAGAAAGATTCATCTCCCCAAGTTCAAATCTGTCCTCAGATACTTGCTAGTTATGTGACCCTGGGCAAGTCACTTAACCCTGTTTACCTCAGTTTCTTATCTATAAAATGAGCTGGAGAAGGAAATGGCAAACCCTCGAATAACTTTGCCAAGAAAACCCCAAGTATGGTCAGAGTCAGACACAACTGAAGAATAACTGAACAACAGCATATTTGTAAATGGTGTAGAGTTTAGAGATCAAATATTGTTGTGGATGGGCATTAATGAGATGAAAGTGTCTAAAGAAAGTGTCTTAGGGTGGATACTGAAGTCAGCAAAGATGCTGATAGTATACTCAGTGGACAGGGATAACATAAGCCAGATACCAAAATCTTAGGCCTACTGGGAGATATAAATGTTTCTAACAGGTAATAGACAACAGAAGTGATGATTCTAAGGAGACTCGTAAAGAGGTAATGTGTGGGGTGGCTAGGTGGCACAGTGAATAGAGCACCAACCCTGGAGTCCAGAGGACCTGAGTTCAAATTTTACCTCAGACACTTAACACTAGCCATGTGACCTTGGGCAAATCACTTAACCCCAATTGCCCTGCCTTCCCCCACTCCAAAAAGCCAAAGAGAGAGAGAGAGAGATAATGTGCATTCCAAGTAACAAAAAATTAAAGAGGGGAATAGTAGTTCATTAGTTGGGAAATGGAGCTGTAGGATTAGAAGGCTTGCCCTTTTCCCAGTAATTTTTTTCATTGAATTAGAAATATGGGAGAAGTTGAGATGTCTTTTCCAAAAAAGTCAAACTTCTGCTAAGATGAACAAATATTATTAAAAGCCTCTGTGCTTTTGTTACAAAGGGATGACTCACCTTGATAGAGGATAGAGAAGAGATGTATTCATAAATGAAGCTAATGTAAAAGAACAAGATAGTAAAAAAAAAAATCATACCCTGTGCAGAGCACTGTGTTAGGTGCTAGGATAGATGCAAAGTTTAGATTAAGATGTTATATTTCTTCACATAGGCAACAGTCTAAGTATGTGGAGCCAAGGACTTAAACACAGCTAACTATGATATGAAATATTATGTAAGTACATTCAATTGGTAGCAAATATGTAATGAAAACAAATTAATAAAAATATGATGAAGGAAAAAAGCTAAATGTAGCATAATTTGATAGTTGAGGGAATCAGAAAAGACTTTTTTGTAGAATGTAGTGCTTGAGCTGAATCTTTTTTGAAAAAAAGATGGGCTATATGAGGAAGGAAGTGTGTTTTAGATATGGAAGAAGGCTAGTGCAAAAATACAGGAAGAAGAGATGTTATACGTGAGGGAGGTTCAGAGAGACTAATTTGAATTAATTACACACTACTATGAGAAAAATGACTACTGAGATTGGAAAGATAGTTTAGGACAAGTTTATGAAGTGTTTTAAAAGCTAAACATAGGAGCTTATCTTTTATCCTAGAGTCAGAAGAAAAGCAAGAGATTCATTAGGACCCTGTAGGAATAACTTGGGAAGGGGTAACATGGGCCAAAGTAAGATGCCAACTGTGTGAGTAAGCAGGAGTCACATGTGAAAGGTGTTGTAGAGGTAGAAGCAAAATTGTACATCTGGCTGGATATTTGAAATAAATGACTGAAGAGTTAAGTATAATGCCAAGATAATTAATTTGGGAGAGTAGAAGGATATCAATGCTTTTGACAGAAATACAAAAATTTATAAGAGGGATGAGCTGTGGAAGAAAACTGTATTTACATTTAGCCATCCTTGAAATATGAGATTGATCCAATAGGTAAATGATGTGAAGGAGAGACTCGGTCTGACTGTATAGATCTGGCAATTTTCAGCATAAATATAGTAGTTAAACCCATGGGACCTGATGAGTTCACCATCAGAAAGTGAAGAGTAATAGACAGAACCTGGAAGAAATGCCCACATTTGGAGCATATCACCTGGATGATCAATCAGCAAAGAAGACTAGGAAGGAACTATTAGTCATTTTAGGAGGAGAATCAGGAAAGAGTAGAGTCATGAAAGACCAGAGAGAAGAAAGAGTATCCAGGGACAGAGTGTAAATAGTTTCAAATGCATCAGGTGGGTTGAGAAGAATTAAGACTGAAAAATGATTATCAGACCTGGCAATTAAGAGATCACTTACAGCTTTGAAGAGAACAGTTTCAATCAAATGATCGTATTGAAAGGCAGATTATTAAGGGTTGAAGAGCGAGAGGAGAGAAGCTGAGATGGCCTTTTAAGCAATTTTGATCAAGGAAGGAGAGACACAGGACAGTACTTTGAGGGGTAAGGTAGGGTCTGCCCACCTCACCTGAAAGATGTGTGAAATATGGGCCTATTTGAAGGCAGCAGGGAAGGAACCAGTAGAAAGGGAGTCTGAACTGGATCTTTGAAAGAAAGGAAAGAGTTGGAAAGGTAAAAGTATTAGGTGAGGAGGACCATGAGGAATGGTGTAAGCAAAGGCATAGAAATGGGAGATGGCAGGATCAGATCACATTAACTCATGTAGGAGTAATGTTTAATTTTGTTTATGTACTCTTTTAGTGTTTAGAAAGCACATTACATATGCTACCTCTTCATAAACCCCTATGGGGCTGGTGATATTATTCCCATTTTACAGATGAAGGAAATTGATTGAGAAGTTTCTTAACTTGCCTGAGGTCACATGATATCTGCCTAGCAGATATCATGAGAGGAATGATATAATGAACAGGCAAGAGGTAAGGTAAGCTTGAGCTAGGGTGATGGTGGTAGGGGTGGAGCAGATAGCAAATATGAGATAAAATGAATTCCTTCTCATGCATGCACATACCACTCAATACCACCACCAGTAATAATATGAGCATAGGAAATATTTGTTTTAGAGGGCACATATGCATGGGTGGGGAGAAGCAGTCAGTTATTTTCTTGCCTTCTGCCCGCTGTCACCAGCAAATACATTTCCCTTCCCCACCTCATATATAAACTTCTTTATCTTTTTGAAAAGGGTAGCAATATCTCTTGAGAATTTAGAAGTACAGCCTCTTTCAGTGAGAAAAAAACAAAACAAAACACCTACACAACATTGTACAAGAACACAGGATTTGTTGAGCTCTAGAATAAGCAAATACAGTGGAATTTGGAGGAGTTTTGCCTTAAGTAGAATGGAAGTTCCCTTTTGCACAGCAGACAGAAATACTATTGCAGAAGTATATAGTTTGGTATGAGGCTTCAGGTAGAGTAAAGGTAATAGCAGAGATGAGAAGTTTGGGGCCAATAATAATAAAGAGGGAGGACAGATAAGGAAAATACTGTGTTGGATAATGGAACTGGGATATGTTTTTAGAAATGTGCAGAAAGTAAATATTGAAGCAATTAAGATCTTTGTATGCTGTAGCAAAGTTAGAGAGAGAGGTAGCTCAGGCATTTTGAGAAATGTATAGAGGAATAAAGGAGGACAGTCACATATAATGTATGTAATGTATTTACCTTAGCCATTGATAAGGCTTAGACTCAACAAATGAAAAGACTGACTTTGGAGCCTTTCTTTTAAACTCACAGCCCTCCTCACTGTTTAGCAGTCTCAACGATTGCAAGCACAGCAGCTACCTAACTGAAACCCAAGAGATGAGCAAACAGTAGTGAACAGCAGGAAATGGGACTTCAAAAGGGAGATGAATTGAAAATTGGGATGTGAGCCTTTTGTTAAATAAGAATTGACTTTTTAGTGTAGGTACATGATTATGTTAAACATGTTCTCAAAGTTGGTTCTGGAAATAAGTACATTCCAGATGATTAATGCTATATTGTAAACCTAATATATCATTTCTTTTGTTTAGTGGTAGAAGATGATGAAGATGATTTTCCTACAACACGTACCGATGGAGATTTATTGCATAATACAAATGGCAATAAAGAAAAGTGTAAGTAATGCAAATTTGTCCACAGAGTAAAAATTTTTCTTTGAAAAGGAACTTGGTATATTTGATGCTTCAGTTCATCAGTGAACAAACATGAAATGTTTGCTGGGGATACACACAACAGTGAAATAGTCTTAACCCTCAAGGAGCTTACATTGTCAGAGAAGACATGTATAAGTACAAATATATATTTTTTAATATAAAACAAATTGCAAGATAATTTATAGCGGGGAAAGGCCTAGCAGCTTGAAAGATCAAAAAAGTTTTTATGAGGTGAGCTGTATGGGGGACAGGAGATAAAATGTCATGTATGAGGAATAATAAGAATGCAGTTCAGCTGGAGTGAGTAAAGAGGAGGAATAAATAATACTGGAAAGGCAGGTTGGAGCCGAGTGGTTTGAAGGCTTTAAATGCCAGACCAAGGAGTTGATGTTTGATCCCTGAGGTAGAAGCCACTGTAATTGATAGAACAGGAGACTGACACCCTCAAATTTCTGCTTTAGGATTATCACTTTGATAGCTTTGTGGAAGATGAATTGGAATGGGGAGTGACTTGAGGCAGAGAGGTAACTTTTGTACTAGTTTAGGCGTTTTTTTAATTAATAGAAATTAATTTCCACCCTACCATGGGCCGGGGGGATATTCCTTGTAATATTCATAGTTAAGCAAATTCCTTGTAATATTCATAGTTAAGCAAAACAGATTCCCTGGAGGGCCATTTTCATTCTGCACTCTGAATTCATTGCCTCTCTGTCAGGTGGAAAAGATGCCTCATCATCTGTTTTCTGGAGTCATAGATGGTCTTTGTATCATTCCAAGACTTATTGTTTACAGTGTTATCATTATTGTATAAATTATTTTCCTGGTTCTGCTCATTTCATTCTTCAGTTTATGTAAATCTTCAAATTTGTTCGTTTTTATAATAATGATGTCACAATACAACTTGTTCTAGTTCATCTTACTTCACTCTGCATCAATTCATACAAATCTTTTCATATCTCTTTGAAATCTTCTGTTTCTTACAGCACAGTAGTGTTCCATCATATTCACATACCACAGTTTCTTCAGCTATTTCCAATTGATGAGCTTCCTCATAGTTTCCAGTTTTTCACTGGAAATTATAAACTCCTATAATTTGGTTGATTGATTACATTTAGGACTTTTTCCTCTTTCTTTTGTCTCCTTTGGTTATTAGCCTAGCAGTAGTATATCTGAGTGAAAGGTCACATACTGTTTAGTAGATAGCTAGTTCCAAATTGCTTTCTGTAGTGGACATACCCATTCATAGCTCTTCTTCAGCAGTGTGTCATTGTACCTGCTTTCCACAGCTTCTCTCAACATTTGTCATTTGACATTTTGTCATCTTTTCCAATCTGATAGGTGTGATATAGAATCTCAGAATTGTTTTAATTACGGACAAATGTTGAACCATCTTCAATTGTATTTTTCTTCTTAAAAGATTGTAATATTAAATGTTCAATTATGAGAATTAAAATTCAGCTTCATAAAAGATTTGGAATATTTCTCTTTTGCATATGGTATTTTGGGCTTTTCTCAATGTGGGTAATTCATATTTACAGAGTACTTTAACACTTCCAGAACATTTTCTTCATAACAACCGTACGAGGTAGCTTTTAGTTTTAGTTTTTGAACTTTTATTTCATGGCTGTAAGAAACTCCTGAAATAAGAGAATGTTAATTTCAGGTTTTGTTTTGTTTTGTTTTTTTCATTTCTCTTACTCCTTTTTTACTAAATAATTTTGGAGGCTTGATCAAGTGATTTCATTTTTCTGGACATTTCTTGCTCCATCTACAAAATACAAATAATTATGCTTTTTTGTATGCCTGAAGGCAAAGGACTAGAAAGATGAAAACAGCTCTTCAAAACCAGTGACTTAAAATGGCACAACAATTGTAGAAACGGGGCAGCTAAGTGGCTCAGTGGAGAAAGCACCAGTCCTGGAGTCAGGAGAATCCGAATTCAAGCTATGTGATCCTGGGCAAGTCACTTAATCCTGACTGCCTCAAAAAACAAAGTTGTGGTAACAGTATTCTTTTCCTTGAAGCCACCTTTACTATGAATCATTATAGGGCAGAGGTTCTTAATACTTTGCTCTTAGCAGAGTATGAAATCTGTAATGTCTCAAATGACAATTGGCATAATTTGTTACTTTACAAAGGGGGTGGGGATGTTCTGTCTTCAGAATCCTTGATTTTCCATATAACATGTAATTTGTATTAGTCTTAAGAAGAGTAAAAATATTAATAACTAGCCACAGTTAATTTCTTGTCTGTTTTTCATATATTGATATTTTTAGCCTCAGATCCATATTTTTCTAGGTGTTTGAAATTTTTAAAATGTTTTCCATGTTTTTAAAAGATCAGAGTTAGCTGGCAGATTTTTAATTTTAAATAGTTCTCTTTTATTTACTAATTGCAAAATTATGTTTTCAAAATAGTCTCCTCTCATTCTTTATGGCAACTATATAGCAAAATATACTCTATCTTTTCCCAAAGGAAATTAAAGAATATTTTTTTACCCTCACCTTCAATGCATTGAAAAATATGCTGAGGAAAAGGTATTGACTCTTTGGAAGTTTGGTTTGAGCTCCTTCCTGAGGAGGGATAAAATTCAACAATGCAGAGCATAAAGCACTTGTGGAACATAAAAATCAGAATAACAGAATAAAGGAAAAGTCATGGAAGTTTAGAGATGATCTTGTCTATCCATAAAGTTTTAGGTTAGTTAACTTAATGACAGAAGTCAAGCAGAATAATTTCTTTGTAATTTTCTTTTGTCTCTAAGCTAATCTGAAAGGTATGGTTTCTGTGTGTTTAATAATCTGTAATACTCTTTTGTGTTTAAGTTCTTTTCAATAAACATTTGTTAATGTGAACAGAACTGTGCTAAGAAGGGAAAAACGTTAATAGTTTAAATGACATTGTCCTGACCTGTGCAGAGCTCATGGAAGACACTTTGCTTCTGAAAGTATATATATATCTTTATAAAAGAGGTATACCAAAATATTTCTAGAGCACTTTCCAATGCTATACAAGTTCTGTAAGTGTTCATACTGGCAGATTATTAACAACATAGAGCCAGTACTTTAACTTCCTTTGTCCTGAAATCTTTTTTCCTAGGTAAAGTTTGAATAACAAATATATAAAATTAAAATCTGTAATATGAGACTATCTAATTATCTATTATTTTCACACAGGAAAGAGTGACTAATAGCCTAAAAAGACTATTAGGCCACAAGATGTAATCTTGCTCAGCAAATGGAAAGGGCATTGTTTGAGAGTTGAACTATTGCTGTTTTTCTTGGGTATGATTAAGGACTCAATACATTTAATAGTGAGATTTGACATTTGGGCTGCATGAAGTTATAAGATTCACCTGAAGAATTCTTTATTTAAATAATAAATCTAGTAGTATGGAATAGCATTAATTTTAAGCCTAATTTGGTGTGTTAAATAAATTTTATAAGTTTTAAAAAGCACTGAACATCCACTTAAAACCTTCATATCACCTTATTTGGAACTATTGCTTACCCTCAGAGATGCTCTTTTAGAAAATCCTGTGTTGCTTAAATTTTTTAAGGTAGTTCTTGTCATAATTAGGTGCCACTGTAAGCTGTCAGACTGCTCTTGTTAAAGTCTTTCTCCTCCCACCTCCCACATGATTCCCTGAGTGCAGAGTATGCAGCACAGCCAGTAGATATCAGGAAATAAAACCCAGCAAAATGAAACTGGACAGATATATTCTGGCCATGATCCTCTTTACTTATAGCCTATAGATACAAAAGGGCAAAATGTTGGCTCTGGGGAGGAAAAATACAGTCCCATGCCATTACTGATATCCTCCTGCTGGTTCTCATAGTTTTCTAAAGATGCATTATATAGGAGAACTTTTTCTTCCTCAAGAGACTGTTGCTGACTTGAAGTGTCTTTTTCAGTATTTCCACATGTGACACCCAAAGGAATTAATGGCATAGACTTTAAAGGGGAAGCAATTACATTTAAAGCAACTACTGCTGGAATACTTGCTACACTTTCTCATTGTATTGAACTCATGGTAAAACGTGAGGACAGCTGGCAAAAGAGACTGGATAAGGTAAGGCTAGTTTTTCTATTCCTTTAAATAAAATTTCAAAATCCAATATAATTTTATATTTGATTAAAATAATATTTAAGTTAAACTGACATCAATAGCATCTGAAAGTTTGAGTTTGACCTAAGCGATATATGGCTTTCTTTCTGTCGAAATTTTCAGTATTAAAAAATCTGAAGTACAAGAGGTTAAATAAAGATAATCCTTAGGAAAAAAAACAAAAAGCTTAGTTTTAATGAAAGTTTTCTGACAGTAGATAAAGTTTTGTTAACAACCTATTATGTGTCAGGCACAAGCACTAGGCATGCAAAGAAAGGCAAAAGACAGTCTCTGTTCTTGTAGGGAAGGAGAAAAGACTAAACATTTAGAGAGCACCTGCTAAGTATCTGTCACTGTGGTGAACAGTTTGCAATTATTATTTTATTTGATCCTCACAACAACCCTGCAAGGTTGGTGCTGTTATTATTCCCATTTTACAGGTTAGGAAACTGAAGCAAACAGTGGTTAAGTGACTTGCTGAGGGTCACTGAGAAAGTGGATGTCTAAGGCTAGATTAGACCTAGAATTCAATACACTCTGCCAGTAAATACCTCAAGCTCACAGTCTAATGAGAAAGACAGTGTACAAACAACTAAATACAAGAATGCTATATACAGTACAACTAAGAAGAAATCAGCAGAGGGGATGCACTAGAAATAGAGGGATTAGGAAAGGCTTCTGTGAAAGGTGGGATTCAGAACTCTTATTCCATTATAATAACAGTATTTGTTATCTGTGAAACATGTTCTCTTAAGGAAAACCATATTTTTAAAAATTTGGTAACGCTTTAAAATTATGCTGCTTTGAAATTAAAATCGTTTGAGGCTAAACACTATGGCACAAAATATTATTGTACTCAGTGACACAATACTTATGTCTTAAAATGTTCCAATTTTTAAAAACAAAACCTTAGTGCTGTCAGTACTTCTCAGCATTCAGAATGGAGTCTTATTTCAGCTATCAGTGTCATATCACATTAAATATGCTTTACCTGTTTGTATTGAACTTTCACTTATGTGAATACTCTTACCTTTTGTTTAATGATAATGCTACTGTATTCCTTACTCATGTCTTCTATTTTTTTTTTTTTAAGCAGTTGGGGTTAAGTAACTTGCCCAAGGTCACACGGCTAGGTTTTTGTTTGTGTGTGCCTTAAGTGTCTGAGGCCGGATCCAAACTCAGGTCCTTCTGATTCCAGGGCCGGCGCTCATGTCTTCTATTTCTAATGTGAAATATTGTTCACTGTCTTTGTTCAAAGCTGAAATCTCATAGGTTTAGGGTTGTTTTGGGTTTGGGGACTTTTTTGTTTGTTTGTTTGTTTGTTTGTTTATTTAGCATCTCATGATTTCATCAGTGTGGTAACTCCTTTTACCTGGCCTGAAATTTATCTGCCTAGAGAGTGTCCTGAACACTGAAAGGTTAAGTGACTCTCTTCAAGTAACACAGTTAATGTGTGTCAGGGGCAGGACTCAGCCCTGAACCCAGCTCAGAGCCACAGCTCTATTTCTGCACAGTGTATGTCATGATGCTGAACTGTTGTTTTTGTATTGGTGGTGGTAGACCATAGATGGAATAGGGTTTTGTAATTACCAATAAAGCAGATTATATTTTGGTTTCTGTAAGGAAAGTTTTATGATTATCTTTTGTTTTTACACCCGTAGTATGTTTCATCATTTCTTCTGGACAAAAATTGATCATAGCAATTAATTTGTCTACTTTTTAATGTTTTAGTTTGTTTATATTATTGTAGTCAGGTTTATTATTCTAGTTCTGCATATTCTGTTCCTTTATCTTCTCAAATAAATCTTAATTTTCGTAAGTTATTCCTTTTAAGCCATTGATTTTTCCATTACATTCATACACCATGGTTTATTGGGTTGTTGCATAATCCATGAACACCCACTTTATTCCTGTTCTTTCCTACTATAAAAAGTATGTAATGCCATTGAATGATAAACATAATCAATGATATGAACCAACAACTGTACAGATGTGACACTGATTTTAAGGGATGTTCCACAAGTGCTCCAGACTAGGCAAGAGAAGAGAATTTTAGAATTCTTGACTGTAATTTAGCTGTCTTTCATGGTTACTTTCTTTGGTTAACTGCCATCAGAGTCCTCAGTAAAACTTTCTAAATAAATAATAGACCTTTCTCCATTCTTAGAGCTGCACTTTTTATGCATATCACTGATTGTAGTAAATACACACACCTACACACCCACACCTAAGAGCAAAACAAGCCCTTTCAGCCCCAGCCCCTTTGATTTGGCTTCAGAATCACATGTTCAGTTTCCCAGATTTTAGCCCTTTCTTGAAATATCTTTGCTATAAATGCTGTGTATCTAATACTGGATGGAGACTTTACTTTAGTCCTAAAATAGTCTTTCTTCATTTCCATCAGAAAAGAAGCAGCAGAATACATTCTATATTTGGAAGAATGGTCTAAGAATATTTTAAGCTGACTCACAGAGGGATTGCCGTGGTATATTGTACTACTGTTTATTTGATGTTCTTTCTTAGTTGTAATGGACATTAATAAGTAGAAGAAACCTAAATAGCAACCTAAGAAACTCTTCAAAGGCCTCTTTGTTAAGCAAAAGGCAAAGATGAAAGGTGTAGTGCTACTTGATTTTAAGTATCTTATCTCACTAAAAATTGCCGAGTCAGCTCATTGGATCATAGTCCTCAGTGTGTTTTATTGACATAAAATATTCTTTGAGATAACCTATACTGCTAAAAATCAAAAAGAAAAATTTTTAGGAACCATTTTAGACTTGGGGGAGGAGGGACAAGAAAAAAATAACTAATGGGTTAAGAAATATGCCTTTAAATTTTGAGGTATAGCTTTTAAAGGTCAGCTCTTTATAACATTATAAAATGTTAATGACCTTGTGCTACTTGACCTATCAATGACTTGCTAAAGGAAATAAAATTATAATTTGTTATCATTTTCATATTTACTCCATTTATTTGCTAATGGGATATAGGTGTCATTTGTCAAAGAAATACCATTATCTCCTTCTTTCATCTTAGTATGGAGATAAGTAAACATTTTTATTACTGAGTATAAACTGCCAGTTGGAATTAGTAGAAAATTTGAGTCATGGAATAGTTTAAGATTATTTTCAAATAAATTCAGTAACAAACCAAATGAGTGTTCTAAGAGCTAAGTATAGTTACAGGTATTAGCTGTACTACATGTGAAACATAGGTATGAAAGTAACTACTGAGGGAACCATATTTTATGTGTGTACATGTATGTTGTGTGCAAATGCATTTTTTTTTACCATTACATTAAAATCTCGCAGTTTGAATTAAATGTTGGTAAGGGGAGACTACTCATCTGAATTGTTGAATATTTTCAAGAAGTTGTTGTTCCTACTATGGTGTAGTAATACAAAGTAATAATTTTATTGGCAATTTTTAATCCATATAGACCACCTTTAATTATCAGACACCCATGATTTAAAATTAGTAGACATGTGTGTCACATATTCCTGAACATCATGCTCTATCTATATAGCGAAGGCTTTTTTAATATATTGTAATGATAAACCTGATCCAAGGCTGGATTAACCTGTTTGAGTTTATAAAGTGTCACTAATCCAAACTTATTCTGGAGGTTATTAACTGTAAATGATAGGCCACAGTTTTTGTCTTGGTTAAGGACATAAAAGCAATAAGAAATTGCCATATTAACTTAAATTACTACTTTCTCTCATAATATCCTCTTCCAAAGGATATCATAAGAGAAGGAATTTATTTATGGTCCTGTTTGAGAGTGTTAGTGTACATGTCCTACAATAGCTTAATTATATTCATAATGTGCCATTAAAATAAATTATTACCTAACCTCATTGAAATTTACATTCTCATTCTGTACCTTCTCTTATGGGAATAAACTGTTGTTTACTACCAGTTTTGGTAAAGTAATACCTTTTAATTTGTCATTAGTGACTCTTTTAAGCTTCAAATAATAGGCCCTCATTTTAGTATCCTTTAATTTGTTGAGAAACTGCATATTCATCCTGTTGTAGAGCCTATATTTCATATATATATATATATATATATATATACATATATACATATATATGTATGTATGAGAGGGAATATAGCATAACACTTACTGCTTATTCTCCTTAAAAATATTGTGAGTTGGATTCGTTTTTTAAAGACCTTTGGAAGAGGAGGGATACAGTTAATTTATTAAAATCTAGTCTTGATGTGTGGTGATTTTCAGTGTTGATTTTTGTTTTATTTTTAAACTTTTAATAAATCCTGTTGAAAAACTGAGTTGTGTATGTGTGATTCCAGTACTACTCTTTGCCTCAGAGAAGAGGAGCCTCAGGCAGAATACTCTTCACCTGACTTCAGTCCTATCTCCCCTCTCCTAACAAGAGTAATAGGGATGGGCAAGCTACTTGACTCCTCGGAGCTTTAGTCTCTTCCTTGGTAATAAAATGAAAGTAATATTTGTTCTACCTATTTCACAGGCTCATTAGGATCAAATGATAAAATATTTATAAAGCTTTCCGTAAACTTGAATTGTTCTTTCAGCCTAAGATGATATTTTCAAAGAAAGAAAAGTATTGCGCGATACCTTGAGTCTGCCTTATCTGAGCCTTTTTAAAACTATTGTCTCTTGTATGTACTCATTTTAATACGTGTAGTTTAGGGTCTGTTTCCTTATTCATTCCAGCCATTAATAATCATCTGAATTGTTCTGGCCCTCTCCTAAACCCAGCTCTCTGAGCATCCTCTTCCCTTGTAACTTTTTTCTCACTACTACGACCCCAGATGTTCTCTTTTCATTGGCTTCTTTGTTATTTCATGTCTATCGATTTTGTTTCCATGGCTAGATTATGGCATCATTTAGGTCAGGGATTGCTTAGACTTTTTTAAGTCTCAAATAGAGTGTCCTGTATATGAAAGAACTCAACAGACACTGGTGAAGAGAAGCAAAATGGTTCTAATCTGAGTAGAGAGAGCATTTATAAGAGATAATGTAAAGGTAGAAACAAGACTTGGCAACAAATCGGATACGTGTGGAGTGAGTGCAAGAGGAGTTAAGGATGACACTGAGATTAGAAGCCTGTGTACCTGGAAGGATGGGAGTGCCTCAATCATAGGGAAATTTGGAAGCAGGGAGGATTTGGAGGGGAAGGATAATGAGCCTCTTTTTTAGACATGTTGAATTTGAGATTGCTTATAGCATCCAGTTTTAGATCTCCTAAAGGCAGTTCTGCTTACTTTGTATCAGTTCATATCCATATTCATCTTTTCTTGAAGAACAGTAATGTGCATGGGCTGTTAACTTGTTTAGCCATTCCCAAATTAATGGCTGCCTATTTAAATTTGAACAAACTGTATAAATGTATGACATATAGTTGAAAATTTTTTAAATTATTAATTGGAAACTTGTCATCGATATTAAAATTTAAATCTATTCTTAATGATTGAAAATGAATTCCTGACATTGGATAGACTTTTTCTTTGACCATTTCTAAGCAGTTTATGTTTTGTGCCTTGTATTTTGTTTGTTTTTTCAATATTTTCATAATTTTTAGCTTTTCAGAGCACTAAAACCTTGTGTTGTTTCCTTTCTACACACACTGATATGAGTAAATCTCTGGGTAGTGATGTATTATTTGTGCACGTAGCAGTGTATATCACAGTGGGGAGGAAGGAGAGGGAGAGGAATTGTCCTGTAACCATGAACATTTTTTATGCTAAACTGAAAAGTGGCTCTGTAATGGACCATCACTTATGCCTAGCTTTGTGTTCTACATGTTTAGATTTTTTACTCTAGTATTGCAAAAGTTCAGAATTTTCAGTTAAATACATAAAGATCACTGCTTAAGAAACATCAAACCATGTAAAATTTCTCAGAAACATAGTAAGTAAATCATGGTATCTCAGTTAAAACTGAATTTTCTTTGTTCAGGGTGCTTTTTTACCTAAATGGGAAAAATTTTTTCTTTTGTGATCAAAGGCATTGATTTATATTTGTATATGAAAGAACTGAGGTTTGTAAGGAAGCTAGAAATTATTTAGGAGGAAAGAATCATCTCAAAGTTGGGGATGAACTTATTTGGGTTTGATGATTACTTTGATGAAGGTAATAATTTTATTTTTAAACATTATTTTGAAAATCTATATTACTATTATTGTTGATTCATCTGTTGGCAACTTTTGATTCTGTTAGCACTTACTAAGTATAGTAGGAGGTTCCTTAGATTGAAAATTCTACCCGAAAAGACCATTAACATTTGGAACTTTCTGATGGCCATGAGGCTCTTCCTGTGGTGGGAGAAGTTGAACCATTTCTCAAGGGAAAAAGTAAGGCATTGTTGTTACTATCATATTACATTTAATAATCACTTTAAAAGAACAAAAACCAAGCAATACATACTAGAGATCCACAGTTTTATACACAGGCCCCATCTATTCAGTACATGTTGAAATGTTCATATTTATTAATATTTGTCCTTAAAGTGACATTTTTTTTAAAAAAAGAAAAAATTACTAGAAAAAATGCTGTGTAGTAATCAGTATTACTGAGTTGGAAACCCTAACTTTGGTTTAATATGGTTTTAATTTAAATAACTAATACCTTAATATATATATGCAAACTTTTCAAAGTGCCTTTTTTGGCTGATTTCCACAACTGAGAAATAGTTGAAAATTATTTTATATTCTCCACTTATACTGATTTTCACATGTTGCTTAGAAAGCTGATTTTTTAAAATTCTGAATATTAGGCAATTCGGAGAGGTATTCTTGTTCAAAAAAATATAAAATATTTAAGGCTCAACTTTTGCATTCATTTTAGCAGTTGAGCATTCTGATTTGTTAATGTTTATATTTGCTGAGGACATATTTCTAGAGAAAGGCAATATGTTATAACAGAAAAAATACTGGACTTGAAATCAGGCAAGACCTGGGTTCATCTACTTTTGACAGTTAACTGTATGACTTCAGTTAAGTCAATTCCCTCATATGTTAAATGGTCAGCAGTACACATTTCAAAACAAGTTTTCTATAAGAGAAAGAAGAGAAGGAATGTGCATTTTTATAATGCCTACTGTGTGCCAGGTACTGTGCTAAGCACTTTTACAAATATCCTCAACACATCCTGCAAAGTAGGTGCTGTTATCACCATTTTACAGTAGAGAAAACTGAGGCAGACAGAGGTTAAGTGACTTGCCCAGGGTCACACAAGTAACAAGTGTCTGAGGGTAGATTTAAACTCAGACCTTCCTCACTCTAGGCCCAGTGCTCTACAATTGTGCCACTGATTGCCTAAGATGATATATATAAATTTAAAATGTTAAAGTTTTATGTAAATGGTGTTGTAGAGGATGATATTATATAATATTCATAAGTGTGTTTCACATAATTTTGTTTAAATCATTAAAGTCAGAGAGGAATAAGACATCTGTTGATTTCAATCAATTTAGCAAAGGTAATTTTTCCCTTTTATGATTGAATTTGCATATATAGCCTTAGTTCACATAAAAATATTTTCTATCATTTCCTTCCTGGAAATTTAGGTTTCTGTGACATTATTCCTTCTACATGTCTGACCATTCCTGCTCAGTCTCCTTTGTGAGATCTTCATATCACTTACATTAAATGTGCTCCCCAAGGGTCTGTTGTGAGCCCTCTTCTCAGTTCTCCCTCTGTACTAGTGGTTCATAATCTGGGATCCAAGATTTTTTTTTAATGGTGGTTTTATTTTTTTAAATAGTTTCTTTGTGATCCTGTATATTTAATACTTTTTTTTTTAAGTATTCTGTAAAGACTTCAAGAATGTCACAGAGTTCATGACATTAAAAAAACGTTAAGACCCTCTGGTCTTTACTCTTTTTAAAAAATAAGCATTTATTAAGCATCTACCATATGCCAGACAAGATGCTAAGAGCTTTATAAATTTTATCTCCGTTTATCCTCACAACAACTCTGGGAGATAAATGCTATAATTATCCCCATTTTACAGTTGAAGGAACTGACTGAAGCAGACAAAGGTAAAAGTGTCTTGTTCAGGATTCCAGGGCTAGTAAGTGCCTGAAACTGGATATGAACTCTGGTATTCCTGACTTCTAGTTCAATTATCTGTCATCTCTATGCAGATGATTTCTGTTGCTTTGTAACCATCCCTAGTTTTCCCTGAGCTGTAGCCCTATATCACCAAAGGCCTTTTAGTCACTTTACTGGATAGATACTTAAATGTGTCTGAAACAACTCATTTCTGCCCTGCGCCCTTCCCAGTTTAATTAGTGTCAGGGTACTATCGTCCTCCCAGTGAATCTTGGTGCCTCATCTTATTTTTACCATTATAACATGTCTTGTGTAAATCCCCTTTTTCCCTCCACCCTTCAGTCCAGTCTCCATGCAAGCTGCTAAAGTGATTTTCAGTCACCCTCATTTATGCAGTGGTTCCCTTTTAAATGCAGAATCAAATATAAGGTCCTCTAGTCTTTAACACCCTCCACAGCCATCCCCTTCATGTCTTTTTAATCTTCTTTTACTCCCTTCTCCCCATATACTTCCCTGTATCTTCACCGCCCTCTTTGATCCAGCTTTACTGGCCTACTTTGCTATTCCTCACACTAGATGCTACACACCTTTTCACTAGCTTTCTCCCATGGTTGGAATGCTTTTCCTTTTCACCTCTGCCAACTGACTTCCCAAGCTTCCTTCAAGACCCAGTTCATAACCACCTTCTGCTGGGAGCCTCTGCTGGTTGTATGCTTCATCAGATTATTGTCTTGCTCTGTCTTACTCTGTATATATGTCATATACAGATGGATATTTACATATTGTCCCCTCTGTTAGAATGTGAGCTCTTTGCGGGAAGGAGCTTCCTTTCTTAGTATTCATTGTGCTGAGTGCTGTGCCTGGCCTCTAATAAACATTGAGTAAATGCTTGTTGAGTTTTACTGTATGGCTGATAGTTAAATTTACATCTGAATTCAAATTAAATTTCCTTCTGATGGGGAAATGAACGAAATTTTCTTAGCTTGATTACTGCTACTTGGGAGTATATGGTTTGTACATGTAAAATTTATTTTGAGCTTTGTAGAAATAATAGAAGCTTCCCCAATAAGTATAAAGAGCATTAGAGCAATGTAGCTCTTCTTTCTACTATTATTTGACTAGATTCTAATTAATACAAATAATGAATACCCCAGGGGAGTCTCATTAATTAATGCTTTACCACTCAAATTACTGAGACAATACTCTGTAGAACTGGACAATAATTTATTTGGAACAACAACAGAAGTCTAGAATCTCCAGGGAAATAGTGAAATATGGGCATTAGTGTATCTCAGACTATATTTTAAGTGTCAGCTGGGTGGTACAGCGGGTAGAACACCAGCCCCAGAGTCAAGAGGACCTGAGTTGAAATATGGCCTCAGACACTTGACACTTACTAGCTGTGTGATCTTGGGCAAGTCACTTAACCCTGATTACATCACACTACCCATCACCCACCCACCTTAACCCCCTTCCTAGAGCCCCTCCCCACTCTATACATTAATATATAGGGGGGGGAAGGTATGACAATTGGGATTAAGTGACTTGCCCAAGGTCACACGGCTAGTAAGCATTAAGTGTCTGAGGCCACATTTGAACTCAGGTCCTCCTGATTCCAGGGCCAGTACTCTATTGGTTTCATGACCTAGTGCCCTTCCATCCCCTGCCCCCAACTATATTTTAAAAATAGTATTCAAAGCTTGTGCTAGCTTAGAAAACAGTAAAGTAGATAAGTAGAAAAGATGGGATAATCAAGAAACAGAAGCAATTCAAAATAGTTAAGTGTTTGATAAACCCAAGAACATAAATTCCTGGGTAAAGGACTCCCTTTATGGGTGCAGGGGAAGCGGGGGTAGGGTAAGGGGGGGGGGGCTAACTGCTAACAAGTCTGGCAAAAATTAGGGTTATCTTATAGACTATACCAAATAACTTTAAAAAATTATGCAACCTGACTATCATAAAATATCAGACCATTAAAAAATGAGAAGATTATCAGGGGTTTTGTTCACAGCTGTTGCTAGGGGGATAATACTTAACCAGATGATAGATAGATTTTATAACATATAAAATCAATTATTTTGGCTACATAAAATAAAAGGGTTTCTGTACAAATCAGTAAAGACAGAATTAGAAAGGATGGCAAATCGCAAGAAAATATTTAAACAGATAATACTTTTAAAAATCTAATAAATGATATTGACACTAAGTAGTAAAACCAAGAGGCATTCTCAGGTAACTTGATAAGCAGTAAAGGAATAGAAAGTTTTCATAATAATTGTAAGTTGTAAATGACCGTGTGAGACATTTTCAAAATCACTAGTTAGTGTGAAAATTCAAACTAAAATATTTCTGAGTTTTTATTTCGTATCATGCAAACTGGGAACACTGCCAAAATGAGAACAATCAGTGTTGGATGGACAGTGGAAAAAGTCACATTGGAGCTATGAAGCAGCCCAGCCATTTCTGGATTTTGGTTTGGAAACTGAACTAAACTATACATAACTATTGGCCTAAGAATCCTTGTATTGAACATAAGGAAGTCAGATAGGAACAAAGGTCTAGTATACTAAAATGTTCGTGCCATCTGATTTTTGATACCAAATAACTGGCAATAAAGTGGGTGGTTCCCATGATGTATGGGATTTATGGAGGAAAAAAATGGTATGTTAATGTAGTAGAAGATTTTTGTGCAGTAAGAAAAGCTGAATATAAATAAAGAAAAGTTGGTAGATTCACAAAGTAAAATGATCAGACTCAGGAAGATAAATATGCAACTACAACCATGTAAATAAAAAGATTACCAAAAGGTAAAGAACTCTTAAGTACTGGAAAAACCCATCAAATCTTTTTTTTTTTTTTTTGCCTTTTGGAGGACAATTGGGGTTAAGTAACTTGCCCAAGGTCACACAGCTAGGTTTTTGTTTGTGTGCGTTAAGTGTCTGAGGCCGGATCTGAGCTCAGGTCCTTCTGACTCCAGGGCCGATGCTCTACTCACTGCGCCACCTAGCCACCCTCATCAAATCTTATAGAAGAAAAATTAATTTTTCTCTGTCATAACTAAGAGGAGCAGAATTACTAAGACAATTTTTGTATTTAGTCAAATGTTCTTTCTGTGTTCATTTTTTGTTGTTGGATTATATTCTTTTTCACAAAAGGTAGTTCAAACTAAGGGAATCAACGAGGGTCAAATGACTTATCATATAAAGACAAAAGACATCAGTGAAATGTATAGAAATATATATTGATTAGTCATCTTGAGAACAGGCTTAATTAAAAGTATTATCTTCATCTTACAAATGAATAAGCAACATCGGAAACAAGTGATTTGTCAGGAGTTACACATATAGAAATTGCTAGATGCTAGATGCAAACACTGGTCTTCAGTTTTGTAATATGTAGAATTTCATTAAATCAGCAATATCAGAAGTAAAAATAGGGCTTCTCTTGTTTTCAAGACATCTTTTTAGCATCCTTTGAATCAATTAATTCTTATTTGCTTTGATTTAGTAATATCTCCATCCTCTTTGAGAACAAACAAATGTGGTACAATTAACAGTGAAGAAATTTATTAATATCTCCATCCTCTTTGAGAACAAACAAATATGGTACAATTAACAGTGAAGGTATTTTAGGCCCTTTTGTTGTTTCTAACTATTGTGTCTAGATATTTTGTCAGTTGTTAAATTCAGTTGACTGATTACATCATTTTATCCAGGAAGAAATTTTAATCTTACATTTGTATAATGATAACATTCTTAAAAAGTGAGTTTAGGGGGGTGGCTAGGTGGCACAGTGAGTAGAGCGCTGGCCCTGGAGTCAGAAGGACCTGAGTTCGGATCCGGCCTCAGACACTTAACACACACAAACAAAAAAACCTAGCTGTGTGACCTTGGGCAAGTTACTTAACCCCAATTGCCCTCCAGAAAGCAAAAAAAAATAAAAAAGTGAGTCTAAAGTGCAGCACATAGTTACTCATACTTTCTCTTGGTAGAAACACATTCTTTATTTACATATGCCTAGATAACCACTTGATCAAATTCCAGCTTCAGGGATGCTCCCCTGTAAAGTAAAGTAGTGTTATTCATAATAATATTCAAAAACCTTTTTTCATTTATTTCAAAAGATGAGGTTTTCAATTGCCTTTTTTTTTTTTTAAACAGGAGATTGAGAAAAAAAGAAGGATAGAAGAAGCCTACAAAAATGCTGTGACTGAACTTAAGAAAAAATCCCATTTTGGAGGACCAGATTATGAGGTAAAAATATCATTCTTTTTTTATGCAAAAAAAGTAAAGTCTCCCATTAACAATTAACTTGGAAACTTCCTTTCCCACCTGGTAAACTGTTGGATTCTATTGGTGCTCTTAAATGAGAAAAGGTTTTTAAATTAAATCTAGCTTTCCAAATCAATAATTTATTTTTAGGAATCATTGCATGTTTAATATTCTCTAACTGCCAAGGAAATTTTCTAACTTAATTTTTCACCTCCTTCAGAGCATGACTAAGTGCTATATTTGTAGTCAGACAGACCTAGGTTCAGATTCTACTACAGGCACTTCATAACCTTGTGGCAGTTGGACCCTGTGAGACTCTAGCAACTCCCTGAGACAAAATCTACTAAATTAGACTTAATGCATTTTGTCAGTGGAGAAGACTCTCATGACAAAACCTCAGAGCATTAATATGTTGACCTAGTTCATTTGAAAATTTGTGGGTTTTTGTGTTAGTAAAAATAGATCTTAGAAACATATCAAGTTGGGTTTTTTCTTATCTATATTAGCTATTTCTTTAATTTCAGATAGGGTTAATTAACTAAATTTGCTTTCTAACATTGGTTAATTTTCATGGTATAGCAGGAGTTCATCCTTTTGCAAAAAAAAAACCAAAACAAAACAACCCAACAATTTATGGAGGGAGCTGTAGCAGCAAGCACCCTAGCATACCCAGGATGACTGCTAGTACAGGCTCTTTGATCTGCTTTTCTGAAGGAAAGCAACTCAGAAAGGGTTGCACTCTCACTTTAGTCAAACGTATCATTTACTTAGTTCGGGGCAGGGGAAAAGTCAGCACCCTGAACTTCAGAGAATACAAACAGAAGTTACAGACTGAGAAAATAACACAATTCAGCAGACCAACAGAGAGGGCTTCTAGCTGTCTGACCATCACATATATACAGTTAGTCACCAAAGAGAGAAGCACCAGTATCTGGGTTTTCAAAGCCAGTGGGCTCAACAGCTGCACTGAGTCTCATCTGGCCAAATCACACAACTCTTCCCAAAGTGAGTCCACAAAACAAAACCTTGCTTCAGAGATATATAGCCTTCTCCAGGGTCAGAGAACATCACAATCCTCTGTGACCCACTTGACTACAAAGGAACCAAAGTTGTGCCTTCCTGAAAAACAAGCCTCCCACCACAGGTTCCATGGGACCACATTCAGCCTTTTAGGGAGCAGAGTTTATTTTCAAAGCAGGAAAGGTCCTCAAATTCACCTAGGCCTATTAAGGGGCAGGGAAGATCTTCAAATTATCATTCCCATTACAGGAACATGTCAGTGGAAAGATTTATCTTCTTTTAGTTCATTGCCCATTCTCATTTGTTTTGTTTTTTTAATAGATGTAGAGGAAGTATTTTTAACTTGATCTGAATTTTAAGATGTTTACCAAGTAATCACATGAGAGATTGTTCATAAGGTGCCACAATTAGCTGTGACATAAATACTCAAATTTGAAAATTGTGCAAATTAATATGATCTCATTTGGTTGTCATATAATTACCAAATTAATTCACTACATTGTTTTCAAAAATTTATTTATAAAATGTTAGAAGCCAAAGTGTCTATTCTTCAGATAAAATAGAAGTATATAAACTCCCATGTATCTGGAAATAATTGATGCCCAATAAATGTTAATTTCCTAAATTAGAAAAACTTTGAGATAAAAAGTATATTTGATAATTATAAAAAAAGATCAAAAGGAACTAAATTAAACCTTAAGATAAAATAATTAATGACAAATTTAACCCATAGCTTTTTTTAATAGAAGAAATAAAATTGTCTTTCTAGTTCAAAATTTTTCTGCTGTATTAACTTTATTTTTATTTTAAAAACTCTACTCTGGAACCCACTGAGATTATTTGACTTTAGCTAAGATTTCACAAAATTTGTACTGTTTCCTGTTAGTTCTTTCTGAAATGAATAGTAACTGTTAGTTATGCTGTTGTTTGCTAATACAGTTGTAACACTTTTTCCATGCTTTAGCAATTTCAGTGCTTTTATTCTGCAGTTAAACAGATCATTTTAGCATAGTTTTTCATCACTTAAGTAGATTACTTGTATATTAATTTAAGTACCTACACTTTGATTTTTAACCCTTATAAAGCATTCACAAAGTTTTTTTTTTAGTAGTGTAGACCTAGAACACATACAGTCCTTGTGTTTTAGAGTTAAAAGAAGCTTCTTTTTTATTTAAAGTCTGTTTCTTTCAGGTCTTAAAGCAATTATCCCTTTTAAACAAATAGGTGCATAGACTGACCTTGATCTTTGATCAAGTATACTAACTTTTTTTTTCTTTAATTGATTTTTAAGTAGGAAAAATATACAGTGCACATAGTCTGCTCAGAAGGAAATGGACCTAGCAAGTCCTTGTCCTTGGTCATAGCGGATGCAAAAAAAATTGTGTCTGAGTCATTGCCAGCATCATGACAGTGAAGTAGAAAAGTGTCACCACTAATGACCTCACTATGGGGCCATTTTACATGGACAGTATAGCAGACTATTTTTCCTCTTCTCCCCCACACCTCCCAACTCCCCACCTCTCCATTGCTGCTACTGTAGCCCTTGAGGAAAATAACTGCCTAATGAGAATCTTAGCAGCTTTTTTAAGGTATGTTAAAAAGAAGTTAAACCACTATCTATTCTAGATATAGAACCAGGACCCATCACATTTTGTATTTTATAGTTTTAAGAAGCTTTGAAAAATTATCAAAGATAAAAAGGATTTGTCTATTAAAATTAACCCACTACAGATTAATTCTGTATAATGTGAATAAGTCCTTGGTGCTTCTTAAAAATACTTTTATTCATCTATAGTTGATTACGTAGGCCTTATCAGTGTATCTAGAACTTCTCTACTCCCTTCAAGACCCAGTCTCCTCCCTTTTCCTCAATCCCCTCCTCCTACCCACCTTCATTAAAGGAAGATAATATTGTTTCTGTATTGAAAATGTCACTAATGTAACCTTCCTTATCTTTTTTTTTTCTATTTCACAATATCTCTTTTTCCCCCCCAAGGTCCTATTCTTGACCAATGTTATCATTAATAGCATGTTTTGCCTTTATTCATATTGTTCCCCTCCATTCCTTTGCTTGTGAAATTCTATTTTGAAATTCATCTCTGATGCCACGTTTGGGATGCCTTCCATGAATCTTTCCCTTCTTCATGTCAGTAATAACTTGCCTCTTAGGTCTCACGTAGCACTTGGTTTATTCCTCTGACACAATTATCATGAATTAGTGTTTCAAAATGATCTCTGCCATAACCTCATTTTAAATTCCAAACTCTATGAGCTTAGATTGTGTTTCATCAAAACTTCCTCTTTCTCCCAGAAACTAAGATTCTGCATATAGCAAATACTTAGCAAATTTTAGAATTGAATTATTTATAGAGAGCTGGCCTTGGAACCAGGAAGACCTTGATTTAGCACCTATGTTAGATACATATTAGCTGTGTGAAACTGGGGGATTTATTTAGCCTCTGAATGTTCTAGAAAATTGAGAGTATAAATTGCAGAGAAGCAGCCAACCTGCCCTGACAGAGGGACGTTTCTAATGTAGAAGTTTCCTGTACTAATGAAATCATAGATCCAGTTTGTGTCCTTTACCCATTTCTAAGTTTTCTCCAAATCCCATGGAAAGAGATGTCCCACACATTTTTAAGCCCAGCTGACTTCTTACTTAGACTCTTAGTTCCATGTTGCTTTAACTTACCTGGGATTTCTCACTCTCATCCCCTCTCTCCATCCTTCATTATAGTCACACCCAGATTTTTTCAGTTGTCTACCAGCAAGACTCTTTGCCAGTCAGTCTTACATTCTGCTTCACAGTGCTGTTTCCCTCAGACTGCTTGAGTTATGTAAAGATGTGTAGGACCTCGCTTTTATTTTTCTTTAGCAGTTTCAATTTCTTCTTAGTTGGCTCTTTGCTTTCTGCTTCTTGACTTTTTTTTTTTTAAGATAATCATATTTCTTCAGACTTCAACATTTCTACTTGTTCTTCTCTATACCAGATTGTGCATTTTACTGTTTTTCTTAGAGGTTTCATGGTATGGGGAAATGAGCTCTGGATTTTTTTTTCCTTTTTGGAGGGGCTATTGAGGTTAAGTGACTTGCCCAAGGTCACACGGCTAGTAAGTATTAAGTGTCTGAGGCTGGATTTTAACTCAGGTCTTCCTGACTCCAGGGCAGGTGTTCTATTCACTGCACCACCTAGCTGCCCCATGAGCTCTAGATTTGAAGTCAGTAAAGACCTGGTTTCAAATGTGACCTTTCACCCTTACTAGCTGTGTGGCCATGGGCATGTCATAAGCTCTCTGAGTCTGCTTCTTCATGTATCAAATGGTGATAATGCCTATTGTGCCTACTTCACCGTCCTGTCATTATTAGGATTGAGTGAGATAATGTGTTGTAATATTTTGCAAATCTTAAAATGCTACTTAAATATCAGTTTATTTCTCTCTTACCTTGTGCTGCCAAAAATTCATATATGGCTTGGATTAGACTTTAGATGATAGGTATTTAATCTAAAATCTCTTCAAGTCTTAATCTTATTTGCTTAGAGTACTAATGCATCTCAGAATCATAGAATTACAAATTTCAAAGATACTTCAGTGGCCATCTAGTCAAAGCCAAACCTAAACAAGAATCCTCTCTATGATATACCCAGTGATAATTAAGGGTATTGAAGGATTGTCTTCCAAAGTGTGGGAATGTACTGCTTCCCACACACTTCCACTTTTGAATAGCTATAGTTATTTGGAAACTTTTCCTGGTTATTTTAGATTTTCTTCTCTTCCAATTTCTGTTTTTCATCTTATGTGATGATATTCATTTAGTTATAAAGTTTCAAGCAAATTTCTCCTGGTTCTGCCCCTGAGGCCAAATTAAGCAAATCAATCCCTCTTCTACGTGGCAACTCTTTTCACATACTTAAGACTGGTCATCATGTGTGTCATCTGTTTCTTTCACCGGCTTTCTCTCTGACAGTTGTATGTCAAGCTTAATATCCCTTCACTTATCATATAGCACAAACTTTGAGACCTTTTGCCATCCTGGTTGCCTGTCTGTAGAATCTATATAGCTTATCAAAATTTTTTTCCTAAACTGGAATAAGACAACAGGGGAGGTCCTATTCCTAATACCTAAAATGTCTATCTTAAATAATTCAGCTCATTTGAATTTGGATTCCACTTAAACATCCTAGATCTTTTTCAGATGAGCTAATATCTAACCATGGCTCCTCCACCTTGCATTTGTGAAGTCTTTTTTTTTTAAACTAAAATATAAGACAACATTTAATTTTATTAGATTTGACTCAGTCATGTCGCCCATCAGTCTTTTTTTTTTTTTATCTTGATTCCATCATCAAGGCTCATTAAGAATTTATCACACTGCATTAAGCTTATTTCCTTCCTGGGCAGGATTACTAGAATGATAGATAAGGAAAATGCTACAGACACAGTTTACCTCAGCAGTGCATCTGACAGAGAATTGCATGTCATTTTTGTGGATAAGATGAAGACACACAGGCAATAAGTACACTTATATAGATCTGTAACTGAATGAATGAGTAACCATTAATGACAGTTTTAACTTGACAGATTATGCTGCAAAATGTACCAATAATCTGTGCTTGGTTAACTTCAATCCTTCTCTTGATTGACCTTTTCATCAATGATTTAGATAAGATGCCATATTTATCAAATTTTCAGGTAACACAAAGACAGCAGAGATAGGTAGCTCCCTTGATGATAGAATCAAAACATGAAAAAAAAAGATTGATGGGTGACAAGACTAAGTCAAATCTAATAAAATTAAATGTAGAGTCTTTCCTACCATATACAGCTAAATACCTACAAAACTCATGATTCAAAAGAAATGGTGCTTTACCCCAAAGATAAAATACCCACATTTAGAAAAAAACAGAGATATGTCTTTAAAAAGGGAACTAGTTGTAAAGAATCAATGAAAAATAATTCTTAATGTAAACATACAAGAGAATTCTCTCAACTTTAATAGTTTAAAAGAATTGATAACTTATACTACACGTTCTCAAAAATTGAAAAGGTAAGCTAAGCTTACTAAGCTCTTTTTATGAGACGAATATACATAGAGAAGGCTAAAACTAAGAAAAAACTATAGAGAAATATCATTAATACATAGAATCAAATATTTTAAATTAAATCCCGACAAAGAGAATCTTCTATTCTTTCTGGGCTGACTTCCCTATAAATTTTTATCCATGTGGAAACTTTCCTACCTCTAAACCTTTAGATATCTGTGTTCCCCAACTTTTATAGACATATCATACTATGTCAGGCTTTCCTCTGCATTACAAATTTTGTGATAAAATTTCCACTCCAGCATCCATTTCCTTCCTATTGCTAAGAATGACCAATAATAGGTTTCCCCCTTTTCAATTTTTCTACCTTTTGTAGGATGTGGTTATTATTTAGGCTAGTTAAGAAATTTTTGCTTGCTCTGATTTTGGCAGAGGAAGCACTAGTTGTAGTAGTGGCCTGGTAGTTGAAGTTCCCTGTAACCATTTTTATCATGATTTTATGCCTAGATTATGATGTGTTGCCTAAACTCTTCATCCTTTTTCTACTTTCTGTCCAGGTGGCCCATAGACACTTTTATATATACTTTAAACATAATCACTTTTGTTTCAATCTCCCTGCTTTTGTTCATATTAATTCTTTCGACCTGTCCTTTCAAGACTAACTCATACTGCCTTATTCTTCTTCAATGTGACCTTCCTGGTCTAGTTCACATTAATTTTCTCTTCCTCTAAACCCTCAAAGCACTTACCCATTTGTCTTATTTAGAATTTAATCACATAGTGTTTTTAACTGTATATTTTTTTTTATTCTCAACCAAATTATAAGCTTCTTGAAGGCAAAGAATTTAGTGTGTATAACAATATCCCCCACAGTTTGTGAGTATTGTCCAAGGTACATACTAGCCTCTAATAAATACTTGAATTAATGACTGTATAATTAACAACTTTTACATAATGGTACATTGTAAGAAATTGTTCTTTAAATGTAATTAATGGCATAAGTAGAGTAAGATTGGAATTAAAGCTGTACAGCACAGAATGTTTCTAATGTATGCTTAATTGTGCTTTCTTTTCCTGTGTGTTGGAAATAGGAAGGTCCAAATAGTCTGA
This sequence comes from Gymnobelideus leadbeateri, assembly GCA_011680675.1. Classification (NCBI taxonomy): domain Eukaryota; kingdom Metazoa; phylum Chordata; class Mammalia; order Diprotodontia; family Petauridae; genus Gymnobelideus; species Gymnobelideus leadbeateri. Next base: position 400,088 of record WOXC01011362.1, read on the forward strand.
TAAATGAGGAGGAATTCTTTGATGCTGTTGAAGCTGCTCTTGACAGACAAGATAAAATAGAAGAACAGGTATTTTTTAATATAATTTTAAGATGAATTCTTTCCTATATGCAGAAAGTTTATTACAGTATTATTATTTTAAACCAGTGGTTGTGTTCAAGTCAAGAATGAGTTAGGCCTGCTCAGTGAGTAGAGTGTCAGCCCCGGAGTCAGAAGGACCTGAGTTCGGATCCGGCCCCAGACACTTAACACACACACAAACAAAAAAACCTAGCCGTGTGACCTTGGGCAAGTTACTTAACCCCAATTGCCCTCCAAAAAGCAAAAAAAAAAGAATGAGTTAGGCCTGCATTAATGTTTTGAACTTAGAAATCTTTTGAAAAATTTCCTTGATTTCATGTCAGTTGCAATATAGCAGATAAGAAAAAACTTGGGTCTTCCTTCACAAGGCCAGGCTGTAATTGAAGCAGCATATAGAAGATGGGATGAGAGGTAGATTCTGATTTCTTTCTACTATAGCCAAGCATAGTCTGCCATAATGGTAATTTTGCTGTAACCCTACACTGTTAATTTCCTTTTACCTTCTCAGTCTTTATAGAAAACAGACAAACACAGCACATTTAGATCCATCATATTTGATAAGATTCCATTTTCCTAGTGATTCACAGGAAACTGTAAGAAAAAAGGACTAATTATGCAAAAAAAAAAAACCTTACTTCATACATTGTAATTTGCCTAGTACTTTCATCCTAATTTTCAAGAGATGTTGATATGATAATAAACTAGAATCTTGGATACCTTATCTTCTGTTAAAATTTAAGTTTGGGTGAAAATAAAATAATAGTAGGTCATTTCCATTAGTGAAAGAAAACCATAGAGTTGTGGGGTTCTTTTTTGTTTGTTTCATGGAATATTTTATATTGAATATCGTTTAAAATGGTATCAGGCTTTGGAATTTTGTGGTGTCATTTCATCATAATGCTATTTATCATAATGGAATTTTATCTATAGTATTTTTTTAATATAGCCCGGGAATATAGAATTATTTTCGTTAAGTTCTGTATAATTTTTTGATAAGCAGTGTGTTGTAATAGATATATAGAGTTAGAGTTAGGAAGACTGGGTTCAAGGATTGCCCCTGATATACATATTGGCAGTGTTAAACCTGGGCAAGTCACTGAACTTCTAAGTGATCCCTAGCACTTTTGAAATATGAAAAGCTGCAACAAAGAATGACTGCTCGTTTTTGCTAGAGGGAATTTCCTTAGTGGGAGTTTCCTACACCAAGGAAATCCCAGATTTGTCTGGAATGTATTTTGTGTGCACATGCTACCAATATGTATCACCTGTAAAATTGACATCAGAGTAAACAGAAGCATAATTTTTCTGCTTCTCCTTCTTTAAAAATATAATCTGTTCTTATTCTGTCAGTATTGTGCATTTTGTTTCAAAATCAAAACAGAAATAATGTTGAGTGTGTCTTTTACTTAGTAATAATCTGCTAGAAAAAATGGCCCTCAATTTAAGATAACTAGCATTCCCCTTTCTCCCTCCAAAAAAATTTATGGTTTTGTAATAATCACACAAACTTGTAGGTTTTTTTGTTTTGTTTTGTTTTTTGCTTTTTGGAGGGCAATTGGGGTTAAGTAACTTGCCCAATGTCACACGGCTAGGTTTTTGTTTGTCTGGGTTAAGTGTCTGAGGCCGGGTCTGAACTCAGGTCCTTCCAACTCCGGGGCCGACGCTCTACTTACTGCGCCACCTAGCCGCCCCAACTTGTAGGTTTTTGATAGCTGAGATTAGTCTATTTCTTTTATACTGTATTACTAAAGCCTTTTTTGTTTTTATATGGAATATCTTATTCTTGTCACTCTTTCCATTCTCTTTAGCGTTTCCTTGCCCTTTACTCTCTTCGTTAATTCTAACTATTGCAATAGTCTCTTAATTTATCTTCCTACCATTCATTCTCTCTCTTTTCTAATTTATCCTTTGCACAAATTATTCCTAAAGCACAGATGTTGTTACCATGTCACTTTTCTCTCTATCTCCTCTAGTATAAAATACAGAAAATTCTATCATTCAAAGACCTTCCTATGTGTTAGAAATAGGAAGGTCTAAATAGTCTGATAAATGAGCTCCATATAATGGACAGATTAGATATCACTCCCCATCATACTCTGTACTTGAACCAAATCAGATTGTGTGCTCTTCCCTGTACCTGTCATTCCATCTTCTACCGCCATACTTTTTTTTTTTTTTGGCTTTTTTGGAGGGGGGAAGGCAGGGCATTTGGGGTGAAGTGACTTGCCCAAGGTCACATGGCTAGTAAGTGTTAAGTGTCTGTGGTTAGATTTGAATTCAGGTCCTCCTGACTACAGGGCAGGTGTTCCATTCACTGCACCACCTACCCGCCCCACTCTATATCTTTTAATAGACCTTGACATCTGACTTGGAACGTGTTCCTTCCTTTTTTTCCATATCTTAGAACCCTAGCTCCCTTCAAGGCTTAAGCTCAAATGCCAAGTCATTTAAGAATCCTTTTTAGGGGTGGCTAGGTGGCACATTGAGTAAGAGCACCAGCCCTGGGATCGGTCCTGGCCTCAGAAAATGAGCACCCACACATAAATAATGATTGGCTGTGTAACCTTGAGCAAGTTACTTAACCCCAATTGCTTAAAAAAAAAATTCTTTTTAGAATTTCTCAGATATCAGTGCTGTACCCAACCCGTCCCATCACTTCCATCACTGTGTATTTTGTGTATGTCCTATATTTTTTCCCCATTGTTTAATATTTAAAGTCCATAAGGCTACATGTTAACATGTTACTGAATTAGTAAAACATATGTGTATGGTACCTTCCTGCAGAAAGAATGGCCGTTTATTTTCTCATGTATGACCTTTGGCAAGTTATTCTGAGCCTTAGTTCCCTTAGATGTAGAATGGAGATGGTAATATTTTGTAGGATCCTGTTTGATTTAGAGCTAGAATCGTCTAAACCAGCCCCCTTATTATAGTAGATGAACTGTATATACTTATCTGTGACCATGTCATCTTCCTTACTAGATTATAAGCTCCTTAAGAGGCAGAAACTTGCTCACTTATTGTAGCGGTATTCCCAGTGCCTAGAACATTGCCTGGAAAATAGTAAGCAATTAACAAATGCTTCTTGATCTTTACTTTTTATATCAATACATTTCCATCAATGGAATCGGAAATACAACATTTCTTTCAACCATGGCTGATCTCAGTCAGTAGTGCAGCTGTACTCTTTCACCACTAGAAGGCAGATGTATACCACTTTGAGATATAGTTTCATGTATGTATGTTAACTGCTTGAGTAGGTAAAAGCATAAGATATTTGGCAAGTAAACATCTGTTGATATTTTAGCTAATGTGTGTAGCTCTATAATGGCCTCTAATCTATAAAGGTAAGGAATGCAATTTGTACTATCACCAAGTGTTTTTATATTTAAATAGTCTTTTATGAAAAGATTGATATCACTATACTCTTTGATATCTTTGTAATTCAAAAGTGGCCTATGTTTCTCCTCCAAATAGTGTTTTTATAACCAAAATCCATACATATGTTTTAGGTTGAGATGGGGCTACTTGAAAGATAAGTGACCACCCAGGAGTCACATAACCAGTCTGTGGCAGAGGAGGGTCTTCCTTACTCCTAGGCCAAGGTCTCTTCCTGCCTCCTTTTTACTAATGAGAAAACTGAGGCCCAAAAGAGTAAAGTGATTTACTGTGCCTTGGTCAAATAGCAAACTGAGGACTCTACCCTAGATCTTTAATCCCTTCAGTCCAGTGTTCTTTTCATTATACATTTTGTCACTATAAAATAAAAACTTATAGTTACAAAGCAATTAATATTCACTCACATTTGATTATCACATCATCTCTGATAGAACTGGCAGGTAAGTATTATTATGAGAAAATTAAGGCTCACAAGGTTTTAGTAGAAGATGCTGAGCAAATCAAAGAGGTAATTAAAGTAGTTCAAAGAAAATTACTAGCCTGTGGACTAAGGCATTGGTGGCTATACGGGTTGGTTAGTTAGTGGCAGAATGAACTAGTATGAAATGTTAGGATTTGGCAAAATAAAGCAGGGACACTGCTAACTTTAGCTGTATTTTATGTATTTATAAATACTGAGTGTTCAATAACTAGTAATTATAGATTGGATCTATTCTTGAGCTGTAACATATTTTTAAAATATTCTCATCTTTTTCTCTTCCCACCCCTCCCCACCAGTCACAGAGTGAAAAGAGCAGACTGCACTGGCCTACATCCCTACCACCATCTAGTGATGTTTATTCTTCTGTGGGTAGTCATAGATTTGCCCAACAGGTAAGAAAAGCTTACTTTAGAATTTACAGAAAACCATACCATATAATTTTGTCACTGTTTATAGAAATAGCTTTTGAAAATTATATAGATTTTATGCTACAATTTGCAAATCTTCCTAAGTAAACAAAGTCAATCTATCACCTACTTTTTCATTTCAGAAATTACTCATTTGCATTCATTGTACTCTATATCTTTGCCATTTTCCTCTCTGTTTTTGCCCTGTACCAAACAAACAAAAAATCTTCTAAACACATTTTTCTTTTTCTTTTTTTTTTAAAGAGGTTGGCCAAATTAATCAGAAATATAAAACGGGCAAACTTTTTATCAGTGCTCATCATCATCAGGGTTGTTAAGTGACATTTTTCTTTGTGCTGGAAAAGCTACATTCTTTTTAAAATAATATGGAGCAAAATACATAATAGGTGCATGAAGTCAGCACTTTTTGCTGTTCTTATTTCATATAGTGCTTTGTTTTTCCTTTTCTTTATCTTGTGTTTGGAAGTTGGTACTGAATGCTCTATTGTGCCTTTGTTCTGATTACTTGGTTTTTTCTTTGTCTGTCTCTGGTAGCCCTATAGTCGCTCTTCCTCCATGTCTTCCATTGATCTAGTCAGTGCCTCTGATGATGTTCACAGATTCAGCGCACAGGTACTGTACAAATGCATGGAGTGAACTTGAGTTATGTGCTATGTTTCATCCTACTTTCTTAGTTCCTGGAATTCTTTGGTTAGGTCACTTGGTTTTCTGGTTCTAAATCAATAACAAGAAGCAATAAAAAAGGCATTCTTTCTCTACTAAACAGTAGTTCTTCCATGCATGCTTGTACTCTTTTGATCTCCTAGAGCATACATGAGCAAGGAATTTGAATGTTTTTCTTTTAGCATGTTATGTGGTAGCTATACCTTTAGACAGGACACCACATTTTAATGGAGGAGATGTTACACAGGACTAAATGATATGGAATTGGTAAAAGAGAGAACAGTTGAATTGTAGCTACTACAATAACTTCAGAACTATATTTTGAAGAAGGAAAGGACTTTTTTGCTATCTCTGGTGCTTCAGCTTCTCATTCGTGGTCATTCTAGCACTGTACAACTCTTATGATAGCTTAAATTTTACTTATACTAGTAATTTTTTTATATACTAAATCAGTAAATTGACGTTCTAATATATGTAATCTTAGAATCATAGAGGTAGAATTCACAGGAACTTTGGAGATTATCTTGTCCAACCCTTTCATTTTACAGATAAGCAAACTGATATTCCTCATATATGTGTAAATTTTTTTCCAATATGTTTGAAAATTATGACTTTTGAAGTCGGGAATATAAGAAGAGCTAGTAGTTTAAATATGTATAACTAAAGTATAATTAATTGTTTTAAAACTTCATTGACATACTTGATCATTATTTTGATGATGTCCACCTTTTGCTATTTAATTTTTTTGTCTTTATTCGAGGGTTAGTGTATCTTAACCATTTTTTTAAAAGGCCGCATTCATACTGCCAGTCAATTGCTACTTAGTGATGGTAAAGATTTGCAAAGGGATGGAGACCACAATTAGCTGCTGGGATTTGAGTATGTTGTTATGCCACTAAAATATTGCCTGTTGTCATCAGATATGGTCCAAAATAAATTTTCTAACAAATTACATGTTTTTGTAGACATAGTCACTGACAGGTTTATAAACAACTGCTTTCCTTCCCCCTTTTTGAGGGGAAGAAGGTGAATTGCAAGGAATGGAGAAAACTTCAAGGAAAAAGGACCTCTCTAACTTATTAATTTGTAAGATCTGCTCCTACTGCAAATAATTAGTTTCTTGAGTTGTTTTTCATCAATGTCATCAATAAGCTCTACTGAAGTTGAGGTGAAACCACAAAATTGCTAGCATTTAGGTCCCAAACAGTAGCCAGTTAAATTTCCTAGTATTTAAGAAAATTTTAGGTGTTTTCCATTTAATTACACTTTCACACTTAAGTCAGATTTACGTCAGTTTTTCCTGTATGGAATTGGAGCAGAAAGAGAAATTTAAAGCTGAGAGCTTTTAAAAAAATATATTAAAGTTGTTTTTTTTTCTCCTTTAACATACTAAGATATTAGTCCGCAAAACTTCTGTTTTCCAGGATAGATTTTGTTCTTAAACACAAGTACAAATGAACTTGTTCTATATAGCTCATATAGAAAAGCATAAATAAATCTAATCATAAATCACCCACATTCCTACCTATTCTGGTATTTTCAACTTGTTTCTCCATCTATTTTCCTTGCATATGTATAAAAAAAAGTAAATTAGTAGATTTTTCTTACATCCATAACAAATCAGTGATAAAGCCAGATCAAGAAATGTTATTATTAGTATTCTAAGCCTGCCAAAAAACAGCTAAAAATCCTTAGTGTTCCCTCTTTCTGTTGAATATATCACGATTCTTCCAGGCCACCTGGGTTTGAAACTTAGGAATCATCCTCAATTCTTACTCCTCCCTCCCTTCCGTCCCCCCAAACACACAACCAGTAGTCAATCGGTTGAGTACTCATCACTTCTTAGAGAACACTTCTTACCACTGCCCCCTTCTCTCTTCTCTAATGGCTACCACTCTTAATTCTCAGCTGAACTACTGTAGTAGTCTCCTGACTAGGCTCCTGAATCCAACCCCTCTTGTTTCCATCTTGTGCAAAGCTGTCCAGTTGATTTACTGAAAGCACAAATATGACCCCATCATTTTATTGTTCATAAAAGCTTTGATGGCTTCCCATTGATTCTAGGATAAAATATTCCTCTGGTATTGAAACTCCTTTATAATATGGTTCCAGGCTGATTACACATTACTCCTTGTCTGCACCTTCTTTTTCAAACACACTGATTTATTTGCTGTTTCCTATGGACATCTTTCCATCTCTGACTTCTTCTTTATGTACACTGGTTCCCTATGCCTGTTAGGCTCTGCCTCACCTTACCGCTCCCTCTTAGAACCCCTCATTCTCCTCTCCCACCCACCTACTTTCACCCACAAATAGAAAATAAACTCCTTTATTTGGTCTTTGTAGCCTCAGCACTTAGTATCTGGCATGTATGTAGTAGGAACTAAATAAATGTTTATTAAATTGAATTATACAGAAGTGAATTTTTCATATAAGTGCTGCTGTAGCATGCTGTTGGTAACTTTTAAAAACTTTTTGTTGTTCCTAAAAGAACAAGTTCTATTTTGTCTTTAATGTAACTAAGGCCTCCAAAGAAGTCAGGGAAGTTGATGAGAAAAGAGGATTTCATTTATAAAAAATAAGTGCCTTCTGGTTTGTCAAAATTGGATACTGGCTTGTATGAGGTTGCTCTGTGTTTTAGCTTCACTGATTATTTTTTTATATCACCAGCATTTCCCGATATACCTTGCCCTACCAAGAAGAAGGATTTGTTTTGTCATCTATTCCTTAGATGCATCATTGCTCACTGCCTTTAATCTGAGTTCAGTTTACATGTCTTCCAGTGTGTCTATATATTACTCTTTTTCTTATGGCATAGTAATTATATTTTTTGTTTGTTTTTTTATATATCCCTGATGTGGGCAAAGTACCTTCCATATTACCATATTTGGGACCAAATATAAGTCACTCTCAATTATAGAAAATATTATAGTATACACTGATGAGTAGATTTCCTTGAAAAGAAGACATATGGTGTGTGTATATTGAAAAATAAGAAACTGCTAGCTATGCTCAGCTTTTATACCAGTCAGATTTAAAGTATGGTCAATTTGGGGACCAATATCATATTGATATTTTTATAATTATTAACTACATATAAATGACATGTTGTACTTACATGAGAGGCAGCATTGTGTAGGGGCTAGCAACCTGGCCTTAGATCCAGGAAGGCCTAGGTTCAAGTTCTATCTCTGAAGCATAGTGGCTCTGTGACCCAGTCTAAGGCATTAGCCTCACATAACCCATTCTTTAACCCTCAAGTGCTCTAAGCAGCTATCCAAGACAGGGGGTAGGGAACCTATGACCTCGAGGCCTCATGTGGCCCTCTAGATCCTTGTGTGCAGCCCTTTGACTGAATCCAAATTTCACGGAACAAATCCCCTTAATAAAAGGATTTGTTTTATAAAATTTGGACTCAAGTCAAAGGGCTGCACCCAAGGACCTAGAAGGCATTGTGACCTTGAGGCTGCAGGTTCCCCACCTCTCATTCTAAGACAATGTAAGTTTTGAAGAAGAAGCCAATCTGCCTTGTTAGAAGGGGTTTCCTCATATAGAATTCCTTACCTAAATGAAATCACAGGTCTCATCCCTCACCTTATACTAACTGAATAGGTATTTTTTAACTGCTATATAGCAGAGGTGTCAAACATGTGGCCCACAACACTCCCTAGTGCAGCTCAAATCACATTAAATTGTAATTAGGAAGTTTTTGGTAAAATAAATAAAAATATAATAAAGCAAATGTTACATTTTAAAACCAAAAAAATATGTAGCTTTCAGGGATTCTTATGTATGAATTAATGGCACCTTTCTCTATTTGAATTTGACACTATTGCTCTATAGCAATTCAACATATTCTCTTGGAGCTGTTTTGAATCCTAGTAGCTTCAGATAAAGACAACTATTTCCATTTGTAGGACATAAGTATTAGATTGTTTTAGTATACTGTATTTTAAATGTTATTTCCAGTCTTCCTAACAAAATGAAGGGTTTATGGAATTTCTTGGGTAGCTCATAATGGGGATGTTGGCATGTAACCTATTCCCTTTTTTTAAACAAAAGATTTCTTTTCTCAAACTTAGATACATAAGGACATAAGAAGGACACGTTAAATTTTTATGTCACTGAAGATTATTTGAGCAGAATTTCTTTTGCTTAACAGAATTCAATTTAGTGTTTACTAAATACTTCCTTTATGTAGGGCACCATGCTAGGCACTGTAATACAAAGGCAAAACTTGCCCTTAACTAGCCTTCATCTGGAGGAAGAGATAAAGTGTCTGTGGATAAGTAGGTACCAATTAATTTGAAGCAGAATAAAAGCACTGACAACTGACAGAATTGGAGGAGGGCATCAGAGAAAGGAAATCGTACTTGAGCTGAGTATCAGGTCTCTGACAGGCTGGGATGCAGCATGGTGTTCCTGGTTTGAGGGACAGCTTTACACCAAGATAGGGAGGTGGGAGATGGAATGTAGAGTTTGAAGAATAATTAGTAGGTTCACTATAACTGGAGTCTCTTGCATATGGAGAAGAGTGATAAGAAATGAGACTGGAGCCAGAATGGAGGGCTTTAAATGTCAGACTGAGGACTTCATATATTATACTAGAGGCAAACAGGAGCTACAGCAAGTTTTTTTTTTTTAACAGGGGAGTGACATAGTCAGATCTGTTCCTTAGGAAGATTAATAGCTTTGTGAAAAGGAGATTGGTGAAAGCAGAATAAAATACTTTCTTAACTGGATACTTTACAAGATAACCCTTGGGTATTTGATTTATTTCTGGGTGTGTACTTTTAGAACCAAAAGTGTTGATCTAGCAAATACATTTTGTATACACAACACCCAAAATAAGAAATGTTTCTTAAATCTGTGTGATTTTATGATCAAATGAGCCAAATCTGTTTACTATAATCAGTCTGTTTAAATTGCCTATAGTTTCTATCTTACTGATCAGAAAACCAAACCTAAGTATGTGCCCATTTTATACTTACAGTAACTACTTGAAATGCCACCTTCAGACTTAGGCAGGTCTTACAAAATCATAGAATTTACTGTTATCAAATATTTTAAAGTTCACTGAAGTATATGGACTTTTTAGGATAGTGCATTGTTAAAAATGCCAGATTTTAGTGATAAGAGAAGTAACATAATTTCAAGTCATGAAAATTATTCAAGATTTTAGTGCTAAATTATAAAATAACAAAAAAAAACCTTCCATTTGTCTATTTTAATTGTCTCAACAGAATTCAACTCTGGTATTTACCTATTACAACAACTATTAACAAATCTTGTTTTCGATGAGTGTTCTGCTAGACTCTAGAAGACCTTAGAGAAAACATAAGTGAATGAATAAAAATTATTTATTAGCTACTTGTTTGTTATGTGCCAAGTGCTGTACTGAGTGCCAGGGATGTAAATAGAAAAGCCAGATAGATTCATATGTAGCAGAGAGATGGAGAGTCACAGCTGGTAAGCAGAAGAATACAGCAATCCATTATGCCTTTTCCAGAGTCGATGGGGAGTGGTGATTTGATTACAATTTGGGGGTGGGAGAGGAAAGAGGAAGGATACAAAGCTACAGAGTAGAAAATAGTTGGGTTGAAAGATTCCAGGGATTGTGGAACCAGGTGGCTTTACAACCCCCTACTAGTTATCCAGTTAACAAACATTAAGTTATTACAGTGTGCCAGGCACTGTCCTAATTACTAGGGATACAAACAAAAGCAAAAAGATAGACTTTGTCTTCAAGTTCGGGTGGGGGTGAGGGTGGAATGCAACATGTAAACAACTGTGTATAACTCAGTAGCTAGATGGTGGAGCGTGGATAGAGTGTGGGACTTGGATTTAGGAAGCTCAGAGTTTGAATCCTCACTCACAATAGAATTATGATTCTGGGGGCAGCTAAGTGGTGCAGTGAATAGAGCATCGGCCCTGGAGTCAGGAGGACCTGCGTTCAAATCCGGCTTCAGACATCTGACACACTAGCCATATGACTTTGGGCAAGTCACTTAACACCAATTGCCCTGTCCTTTCCCCTCCAAAAAGAAAAAAAAAGTCAAACAGAAAGAAGTATGATTCTGGACAATTATTTAGTTTTCCTTAGAATCAGTTTCCTCGTCTGTAAAATGAGCACCTACCCCACAGGGCTGTTTTGAGATCAAAAGAGCTAACCTACATAGAACACTTTGCAGCCCTACAGCACTAAGCAGATGCTGGTGCGTGTATGTTAAATGCAGGATGTACCTGGAGAGGACTCTCCCAGCTAAAGCACAGAAGGGGATGGCAGAGTGAGGTGGAGACCAGGAAAGGCCTCCTAGAGAGGAAGATTTGAGCTGAGTCTTGGAAAAAACCAGGGAAGCCAGTAGATTAAATGTGTGTTGGATGGAGAGCATTCCAGGCATGGGAAACAACCATGTCATGGAGGCAGTGGATCCAGAGATAGAGTGTGCTGCATAGGAAACTACTGTGGCTTTAAATGCCAAAGAAGATCTTATATTTGTTAATGAGGAACCACTGGAATTTATTGAGTAGAAGGGTTGATGTGGTCAAACCTGCCCTTAAAAAAAAAAATCACTGGCACCTGAGTGAAAAATGGATTGGAATAAAGAGATTTGGTGTAGGGAGGCCAACCAAACATGAGGTGATGAAGGCCAGTGTGCAGCTCTGTGAGTGGAGGGACAGGAATGTAAGCAAGATGCTTTGAAGTAGAAATGACAATATTTAGCAAGAGATTGAATGTGTGGAGTGAGTGAGAGAAGACTCCAGGATGACACCTGGGTTTCATCCTGGATAACTGAGAAGACAAGTGTTGTCCTCATTAGTCATAGGGGAATTTGGAAGAGGAGAGGGTTTGAGGAAGAAGTTTTGTTTTATTTTGGAGGTGCTGAGGTTGGTATGCCTTAAGACTTCCCATTTGAGCTGTCCAAAAGGCGGTGGGGGGAGGGGGGTGGTGAGGTGAAGCTGAAGCTCTAGCAATCCTCTGCTGTAGAAGTGGACATTGACTCCATGGGAGCTGATGAGGTTCACCTGAGATACAAAAGGGAAAGTATGAAAGCTGGAGAGATCCCAGGACAGAGACTTGGGGGATACTCACAGTTCACTGTCATTACCTGGATGAAGAGCCAACAAAGGAGAGTGAAAAGGAGCGGTCATGTAGGTAGGAGGAGAACCAGGAGACAGCAGGCTGGTGGCCTGACAGGTAGGGACAAGGGGTGTGGAGGGCCAAGTTTGGAGAGGGGCAGGGGCAGCAGCAGCAGGATGAAAAATAACAGTATAGATGAGCATGCAGGGTCCCAGGGATCATAGCACCCAATGTGAATAATTTAATAAACATTTCTTTATTAAACTCGGACTACTTGCCAAGTGCTGTACTAAGTACTGGGGACACGAATAGAAAAACCAGTCAGAATTTAAAACTTAACTTTAATGTCCATTGCACTGAAGAATTAGGAAAATTACATATTTGGCTTAGATTTCTGAGCCTAATGGTTTTAATAATATCTGCCTTAATAAGAACCTTTGGTAAAAGACTGCATTTTGCATTTCAAAAGTAAGTTTGATTTTCATAAGGTTTGTACTTCATACTATGGAGCTCAAATCTGTGCTTTGATTGTTAATAGCCTTTATTAAAGCAAAAAAGTCACTCAGCAAATATTAAGCATGTATTGTATGCTAGACATTTGTGTTAGGCAGTTGGGATGCAAACTAAAAAGTGAAACCGCCCCAGCCTTCAGAAAACTTATGTTCTATCTGAAGAAATTGTATATATAGTACATATATAAATCAACAAATTTACATATTATATATGTAATATAAAATTTCATATAAATAAAAAATGTAAGCATATTCAGAATATATGCAAGAGAGAGTGGCCCAAAAAAGAGAAGTTTTATGTGAACGGTGTCAGGGGCTACAGAGAGGTCAGGAAGAATAAGGATTGAGACAGTGCCATTCTATTTGGCAAATAGGAGATCATTAGTAACTTTAGAGAGCAATTTCAGTTGTTTTTAAAGCCAGAAGCTATATTTTCTTTTTTTCTTTTTCTTTTTTTTTTTTTTTGAAACAAATGCTTTAGTAACTCCTGGTTTACATCATTCATTTCTGCCAGATTTTGAGTTACAGTTTTATCCCCATTTTTCCCCTACCCCAGAATAGCAGTCCTACCACCCCAGAATAGCAGTCCCATAAGATATCCCTTCATCCAATCTGCTCTCTCCCATATCTTCTCCCATACCCTCTTCGACTTTACCATTAGGGCAAGGTGAATCTCTATGCCCCAATACCTGCACATCTTATCTCTCAGTTACATGCAAAATAGTATTAATAATAGTATTTATATGTATTTGAAACATTTAATTTTAAAACTTCGAATTTCAGATCTATTCCCTTCCTCCCTTGTCACCCACTCCCTTTGGGAAGATAAGCAATTCAGTATGTGTTGTACTTATAAAGCTATGCAGAACATTACTATAGTAGATATATTGTAAAAGACCGCTTATATTTCCTTCCCACCCATCCCACCCCCCCACCTGGTCCTTTCCCTACTTTGATCCTGTCCCTCTTTGAAAGTGGGTACTTCCAACCTCCCCTCCCCCCAGAATGCCCTCCCCTCCATCATCTCCCTGTTGTCCCCCCTCCCTCCTACTTTTCTGCAGGGTGAGATATCCTATTTAGTATGTATGTCATATATGGCGGGGGTGGGGATTGGGTGGGATTCGAGCCAAACTCAGTGAGAATATGGTTTTGCCTTTTTGCCTTCCTGCTCTTCCCCTCCCCTGCAACCACTTCCCCTTGCCTCTTCTACATGAGATAGTTTACCCTACCCTATTTTTCCCCATCTCCTCTTGCCACATTCCTCTCTCACCTCTTAAATTCACCCCTTAAGTATCATCCCTTCCCACCAAATTCAACCTGTGCCCTCTATCCATGTATACCTGTAAACATATATACACACATTCACATATGTATTCATATGACCATATACCCTTCTTCCATTATTTTCATAATGAGAAAGGTTTCATCAGTCACAGTTATTGTTTTTCCATGTAGGAATGTAAATAGTTCAACTTTGATTAGTTCCTTTTGATTTCTTTTCCCTGTTTACCTTCTCAAGTATCTCTTGTTTCTTGTGTCTGAATGTCAGATTTTCTATTCAACTCTGGTTTTTTCATCAAGAATGCTTGAAAGTCCTCTGTTCCACTGAATGACCATATTTTCCCCTGAAACAAAATACTCAGTTTTGCTGGGTAGGTGATTCTTGGTTTTAATCCCCAGAAGCTATATTTTTAAGGATTGAGAAGAAAGAAGAGACAAAGGGGAGGTGATAACTATAGAGTTTTTGTTTTGTTTTGTTTTTTAAGTAGTTGTACTGTGAAAGGGAGGAGAGAGGACTGTAGCTTGAGAGGATATTGGGGTCTTGTGAAGGATTTTTAAGGATGAAGGGAGACTTGGGCATGTTTGTAGGTAGCAAGAAAGGAACTAGTAGATGGGAGAGACAGGATGAGAAAGTGTATAAGATTGGGGGAGGGGAGATCTGCTAGAGAAGATAGAGGCGTGGCCGTTAAGGACTCACATAGAAGGATTAGCCTTGACAAGGATAAGAAATCCCCCCCATTACCAGAAACTAGAGTAAAACTAGAGTAAAAACTCTTATTTATTAATAGAGGATTGACATAAAGGACTTTACAGTTGAATGTAAAGGAAGAACGAGACAGTGGATGGTTTCTTCTCAGAAAATATAAAGTGAGGTGTACCTTCCAAGAGTGAAAAGTTGTCTTTCTGATTGCAAACATGTCTAGGATCACCTTTGGCACAAATTTGGAGCAGAGTCAGTGAACACTGCATGCTTTCTGACCACTGCGTTCTGGCAGAAATGGGGCATGTACATTTTGTGAAGATTATCAAACAGCTTAACTGGTTTTTGGCTTCAAATGAGTAAGAGTAACTAACTTTCGATCCAAATACTGAGTTGTTTACACTTCATGAAGAGAAAATTTTATAATGCATAACGAAGAATGAGCTAGGAATATTGTTAGAGAAATAAGGAGTATTTCGTTATCTCCTTTGGAAATCTTTAACCAATATAATCCTCTCTCTAGGATATCTTGTCTATAGTTCTGCCCTAAAATGAGGCCATTGGACTAGATACCAGGTAGTTAGAGGAAGGAGAGAACACTGACAATTGTTTACATCAGGCAGGGCTTTAAGAGAAAGTGGCACTTCAGCTGGACCTGGAAGGAAGCTCAGGATTCTGCTCTTTATTCTGTATTCATTTCTTTTAAGGTGATGTCTGAAAAAAAAAAAAAACATTTATCAGGGAATAATAGATACAATGTGAATTTTCTTTTTCCGAGAAAGCATTGTTAAGCATGCATAGTACACATTGAACAATATAAGACTTTTTTTCTGCCTGGAATATTATTTCTTATTTGCATCCTTTCATTCTCCTCCTTGACCCTCAGTTCTTTCATTAACCTGAAAAATCTGGAATGTGGGCTAACTCTACAGCACTGTATACAACTACTAACTGTGATGCGTGGAACTCAGCTTCCCAAGAGTACCATTTCTGGAATTTAGTAAATTAAGCGAGGCTATGACTTAATTATAAATGGAATCTGGATTCTCACATTATTTCTGTTCTTCATTTAAAGGTTGAAGAGATGGTGAAGAATCATATGACTTATTCATTACAGGATGTAGGCGGAGATGCCAATTGGCAGTTGGTGGTAGAAGAAGGAGAGATGAAGGTAACACCTATTAAATAATTTATAAGTCAGTGTAAGAATTTCTAACGTTTATGATTTTAGTAAAATAGAGGACAAGAACACACATTGGGGCATGGTATTTAGACATTGCATAGGAAGTGCAGAATACTTTTTCCTAGCCCTGGCGCCACATAGCCTATGGGGAACTTCAGGTGTTTTAGAGTCTTTGATTTTGGTGATGTTATTTATATAGCCTACTCAAATACACTGTCCATCTCCATGAGCCAAAGCTATGAAGATTTGGAAAAAAATATAAATTTGGGTTTTGAACAAACCAGATAGCAGACAGCAGTGTACTCTTATTGAATCTCATAATTTGCACATACAACATTCTTTTTCTTGGTTTTTTTTTTCCAACTGATTCTTTTGTGTATTGACCCATCATTCTCTGCATAATTATTTCCTTGCCTCTTGTCTACACATCTCCCTCTGCAACTAAATTGCAACTAAAAAACTATTGAGTGACAATTAAAAGCCATTATAGATCTTAGAGCAGTTTAGACTGATACGGTTATGGGCAAATTTTCCTTGAGAAGGTCAATCCGTCTACTTTATTCTATTATACTTGTATACTTGATTCTATTCTCTCCTGTCTCTTCCAGCAGCTTGACCCTTCAATCATGTCTTCTTCTCTAATCTACAGTCTCTCTGCTATCTGCTGAATTCTTTCATGCTTCCTACAAACATGACAGGGTTTACCCTTTTCCTTAAGCCTTTGTTGCATACTAAAGCTGTTGTCCTATATCTCACAGCCAAACTCCTAGAAAAAGCTATGTGTATTCATTGGGTCTTCTTACTCTTCTACCATCATTTTCTTAACCCGTTCAGCCTAATCTTCTTGATGACCTTAGAAGTCAATCAAAATTGCTTTCTTCAAGGCTACTAGTGATCTCTTAATCCACATTCCTTTCTTCAGTGCCTGCTGTCTCTACCCTGGTCTGTTTTCTTCTTTCTCTTTCTCACTTCTCTCTTAGTGATCTTACCACTTCCCATGTGTTCATTTATCTTTATGCAGATGACTTCCAGATTTCTATATCCCTAGACTAGTCTCTCTCCTCATTTCTAGTCTCTCATCACCAATGTCCTGTAAAATGTAGGGTCAGAGATTGAGAGTTGGATGGAGAGGGAATATCTTGTGGGACTGCTATTCTGGGGTGGTAGGTAGGGGGAAAATGGGGAAAAAATTGTAACTCAAAATCTGGCTGAAATGAATGATGTAAACCAAAAGTTAATAAAGCATTTGTTAAAAAAAAAAAAGAGAGAGAGTTGGATGGAACCTTTTACAAATGAGAAACCAGAAAGGTTAAATGCCTCTTAAACAACCAGTGTAGTCAATAGTAGTCAGGATTTGAGCCCCATTTCTCTGACTCCAAATTCAGTTCCATTTCCACTATAATATCTGCTTCAAGCACTTTTACTTGAGTGCTCCAAATCATTCAGTCAGGAAGCATTCAAAATCAGCAAATCCAAGGCAGAATTCACTGTTTTCCAGTCCCCCAAATCATACCTCTTTCTAATAAGACTCATTTCTGCCTCAACACTCCCATTCTTCTTATCACAAGACTTTGCAACTTCAGAGTCATCCTTGCCTCTCCCTCATGCTCCATACTGAGTTCATTGTCAGATCCTGTCAATTATACTCTGTAGCACCTCTCTAGTCTGTTACCTTCCCTCTACTCACAAAGCTACCATTTTAGTTCAGCCCGTCCTGTCTCTGGCCTAAACTATTGCAGCAACTTCCTAGCTACTGCTGGCTTTTGTTCTCATCTTCAGTTTCTCCTGCATAAAGTCTCCAGAATACTCTTTCTAAAACACAGATCTGTTCTTGTCATTCTCTTTGCTTCAGTGATTCCATCTTGTGTCCTACATTAGGACCTTTGTGTAAATGGGCCCATTAAACACCCCACCCCTCCATTCTGAGAGTGCAGTCTCTCCTTACTTTAACCTTTTAGAAGGAAAACAGAGGCTGAGCTGATGTGCCAGGCAACCTTTCCTGAGCCCCCTTTTGTGTTAATGCTCTTTCCCTCTTATCTTATCACGCATATACTTAACTGATCATCTATTGTATAACCCACTTCGGGGAAGGGGAAGGGAAGAAGCATTTATAGAGCACCTGCTATGTGATAGGCACTGTGTTAAGTGCTATACAGTTATTATCTCATCTGATCCTGGGAGGTTGGTATTGTTTTCACCTCCATTTTACATATGAGGAAACTGAGGCAAATAGAGGTTAAACTGACTTACCCACGGTCACACAACTAGTAAGTATCTGAGGCTGGATTTCAACTCAGATCTTTCTGATTCTACTCTATTCACTGTGCCACCAAGCTGCCTCAGATATAAGATCATAGAGGACAGGAAACATTTTCCATTTTATCTTTATATCCCTGGTCATTGACATATAATAGATACTTGATAGATATTTATTGGATTAGGTTAGAGCTGAATAAGGTGAACAAATGGAAGCAGTATAAGTATAGGCTACTTAACTTAAAATAGTGAATGGAAGAGAAATATTCAGCAGGGTAGGTGGAAAGTTGTTTTGTTTTGTTTTGTTTTACAAGATAGAAAATATCTTTGCAATAAAATGGAGTTAACATCAAGATAGAAAGTAAAGGTGACATGATCCTATATAATCCCATATATATATGTCTGGCACTCTACTCAATTACTTGTTAATTGAATGAATAACATAAGTGGAGAGATTAACCTTGAATAGGTTAAATGTTTTCCTCTGAGCCAGAAGGGAGGTCTAAAAAGAGGAAGAAAGATAGAGGTGTTTTGAAGTAGCATTTAAAGCATTATATAAATTTCCGTTTATATAATGCTTCAAAACCTACAAAGTCCTTTCCTTAAAACCACTTTGTGACGTAGGTAGTATGTGTATTATAACTCTTATTATATAAATGAGATAATTGAGAAAGTAAGTGACCAATCCAAAAATCACTTATCTGGTGTTAGTAATAATTATAAAGATTTTAAGTTAGAAATTCAGTCAGGGAGTTTATGCCAGTCTTTCCCCCAGTAAAATAGGAAGTAAAATAATTTGCTGAGAGTAAAGTAGGGGGATATGGGGCTTGAGTCAAGGTTTGGAACAACTGCTTTGGCAGAAGCATCAGAGAGTTAACAAGAGATGAATAAAAGGATTGCTAAGCAGCAGCGAAGAGTAGTTTTATTGTTTAATTCAAGGAAGACAAAGAATACAGTATCACCATTGTGAAATACTTGAGATTCAGATGGAAAGCCATGACTAGTGATCTGGCCTTCCTGAACTCAGAATACAGAACTTGTTTCCATTCAGGCTGGTTGATTTAGGCTATTTGCATTAAGATAGATCTTGTTTGGACCTCCCTCTTCATCTTGAGGTCAGAAAAAACAAACTCCATTCCTCAGAAAAATAGGTATTTTTCTTTTCAGTATTCCTACCTTTGATATGCCTACCACAAGATAACCAAATCATAGTTGCAACTTGGCATCTTGTTTTTTAAAATTCTAATAAAAATAGTTGCAGTGTATTACTTTTGTTAGAAGTGGGAAAGACAAAAAAAGTCTGTTTTAGTATTTAGAGTAATAATGCTTATATGTTTAACATCATGGTTAGTTCCCCTTCTCTAACATATGAAGGATCTCCTCTCACTCTGTAGTCTAGACCAAGAACAATAAATAGGGGACTAACTTCAGAATCAGGAAGACCAAGTCCCTCCAGTTGCACATATTAGCTCTGTCACTAAGGGAAAATAATTTAACTTCTCCATGCAACCTATAAATTACATGATAGATGCAGATCTGCATTGTAAGAAAGTATTTCCTTTCTAGAATTTCCCTACACCAGAGATGTCAAACGTATCCTGGATGAAGTACAAAACAGGATTAAAATGTAATTGGGAAATATTTAACAAAATAAATAAGAATATGATACAATATAGATAATGTTAATATATGGTTTTCTAATGGGTATGCAGCCATCAGGCGAGGATCCTTAAGTATACTTTATTGACTCCTGGATTTTCTATTTGAGTTTGACATCACTATCCTATACCAGTGAAATCACAGGAGGCATTTTTAGTTGTGGTTTTTTGTTTTTTTGTTTTTTTGTTTTTGTTTTGTTTTCTTTTTATTTTAAAGCAGACTTAAGATCTAAGCACATCCAATTGGGGAAAAATTCTACAAAGTACATTACCAATAAAATACATCTTTGGGGATCTAAGTAAATTAACATGAATTAATTGAAACCAAATGATAGCAAAGTTAAGCAAAACTTTTTGTTTCATTTTTTCCATACTGATTTAAAATTTTCTATTGACACCGTAATTTTTCTTCACTTTATACATGTGAACACTTTCCACATGTTTGAAACTTATTTTTTGCAGAATATTAATTACAGAAAATTATATTTTATTTATCCTTTATTCTTCCAGAGCATGTGAAAAATGTTACCAGCATTTGTTAGGTTTCTACCATGTGCAGAGCACTGCTAGGTTCTGGATGAGGCATAAAGCTTAGAAAAGAAAAACTCTGCCCTCATGGAACTCTTAGCCTATTAAAAGGGTTGAACTATGTGGGTGTATATAACTATAATTTTCACCCAGTAAGAGAGAAGTTATATATGCAAATAACTATAATTATGACCTAATAAGAGGGAGTCTACCAATTACTTAAACACAAAGTAACAACCAAATAGAAAGGAGAGGCAAAATTCTCTCAAAAACAATGTAAAGTCTCAGTACAATAAGTGTTATTGAATGGATAAATTGTGAAAGATTTCATGGAAGAGGTAGCATTTAAACTGGTTTTTGAAAGATTGACAGAATTTCAGCCAGTGAGGTGGTAGAGGAGAAGGGATTCTAAGGACAGGGAGGAAGAATATTAGCCCAGTGAATAAAAAGAGATAAGAAAGCATAAGATTAGCACAGAGGATGGCAAGGAGGGGTAGAATATGTTAAAGGGAATTGCATAAGAAGATTGTAAAAAGGTTAGATGATTCCAGATTACGAAAAGCTTTGAATTCGAGGCTAAGGTGTTGAAACTCTTCAGTGGGCAGACTGCTGAAGAGTTTTAAAAAGAGGAATGGCATGACCATAAGGATAATTCACCTGGCAGTGGTATGAAGGATGACTGATGGGCAAGCAAAATCTAGAGATGGGAAGACGTAGAATGGGCATAGAGAAGGAGGAGATAAATGTAAAGCATTTTTCAAGGTGGACCAGATTATTGAGGTAAGAGAAGTGATGAAAAAAATCAGAAGTTTGAATACAGGAGATTGATTGGAGAATAGCATGAGCTAGTCTGGTGTGTTACCTATGGAACTAATAAAGTTTGGAGAAAAAGATAATAAGCTTGTTATTTGAGTTGACAGTAGATAGTTGTACATTCAGTTCTAGAACTTGGAAGCGATGTCAAAGCTAGAGAAAAGTCACAAGATCAAAATGGTGAGAAATATTCCCTTTACTGAGTCACAGAGGACAAAAAGCCAGCAAAGGAAAAAAGGCATTGCTAAAGAAACAGAAGTACTAAGATATCATAGTTTGGGGGAAAATAAGGGTGGACATATCTGGAAAGGGTTGGTGATGGACATGAGAGTCTCTTTAACAATCCTCTCAGTCTCCAGTCTCTCCTTACAGTTGCCAAAATAAATCGTCCTTGAGGCATATGCTATCTATTGCAATCATTGTGTCAGTTTGTTTGCTTAACTGTTCTTTTCCTTTCTTTTTTTTTTCACTTTTTTTTAAATTTGTTTATTTTTAGTTTACAAGATTCAATTCCATAGTTCCTTGAGTTTCAAATTTCCTTTCCCTCCCTCCTCCCACCCCCCACAACGGCATATAGTCCAGTATAGGATCTGCAAATACTTTCACATTAGACATTAGTCCAGTTACAAAGGCGAATTGTACTAGATGGGATGAAAGATGGTAAAGAAGAAATAAAACCAAACAATGAAAAGAACAAGATCAGTTAGTTTGCTTCCATCAGGATTCAAGCTCAGTTCTTTCTAGTTCTTTCTCTGGATGTCCCATCTCTCTCCTTCATGAGTCTTTTGGGATTGACTTATATCACTGCATTGCTGAGAAGAGTCCAGTCTGTCATAGTTGGTCATCACACATATGTTGTGACTGTGATTGTATACAAATTTCTCCTGGTTCTACTCTTCTCACTCAGCATCATTAACTGCTCTTTTTTCACAAGAGGGTTCTCTTGGGAAAGATGGTTGGTATTATAAAGTAACCGTGATTTTTTTTTTGTAAGTATAAGGCAAAATATTTTTAAAGGGGAAAGAAATCCATCTAAAACACAGAGACTGCTCACATATTATTCTCCTGTCCAAAGAACTTCACTGGCCCCCTATTGCTACTTGGATAAAATATCAACTCCTCAGCCTGATGCCTAAGACCCACCCAAATCAGACTATACCTTCAAAGCATAATTTCACTTCACTCTTCTTCACACACTCTTCCTATCAGTCACAATAGCATACCTTCTCCCATTTCCACTTCCACATACACTGCCTCCTGTGCCTGGTATTTCCTCCTTCCTTGCCCCTGCCTTTCAGTATCCTCTTCCTTGAGCTCAGCTCAAGTACCAGCTCTGTCTTTGAAGCCCTCTTTTAGGAACTCACATGAATTTCATTTTATATTTATCAGTCAGTCAACAAGTTTTGTAAGCAAACTTTCATTTACCTCCTATAGAATGTAAGCACTTTGAGGGGAGGGACTGAAAAATTTCATCTTTGTGTTCCTGGCAGCTAGCATAGTACCTTGCATAATAGGTGCTTAATAAATACTTATTGAGTTGTACTAATATGCAACTTTCATTTATGACCAACTGGCATTGGAATTAATGGACCATCTTAACTTTCTCAGTTCTTGATTTAGCAAATGATCTTCTCAGTTGTGTTAACTCCACTGAGAAAATGTGTTAGTATTTTAAGTAATGACTGCCTGATTTAAATGTCCAAATATCACTTACTAATAGTTCTCATGACAAATGTTAATACAAAATTTTTGTGATTTTTAAAACTTCTCTCTAAAGCATTGAAGATAGATTAGAATCTAATCTGATTTCTATCCTTCCCCCAACTCTATTTTAGGAGAACTTAATTTTGGAAATAGATTTGAAAGTAGGTCTTAAAAGGAGACTATATCTGAAAGCATGTTGTCTTTGGGACTTGATTTTTTTTTCCTCAGTAAATTTTATGTGCGTTCTCTTTAGGTTTATAGAAGAGAAGTAGAGGAAAATGGAATCGTTTTGGATCCTCTTAAAGCTACTCATGCAGTTAAAGGAGTGACGGGACATGAGGTCTGCAGTTACTTCTGGAATGTTGATGTTCGCAATGACTGGGAAAGTAAGCTATCACTATTAATCTATTTTGTCTCACTTTTAAACAACTTACTTTTTTTTTTTTCTGGAGGGCAATTGGGGTTAAGTAACTTTCCCAAGGTCACACAGCTAGGTTTTTGTTTGTGTGTGCATTGTATCTAAGGTCAGATCCGAACTCAGGTCCTTCTGACTCCAGGGCTGACGCTCTACTCACTGCACCACCTAGCTGCCCCTAAACAATTCTTTCTTAATCTTGAATATTTCTCTGAAATAAACTTGGAAAGACAAAGTAATTAATGTCCAGAAAATTCAGTGGATGATAAATTAAATAACTTAATTTGTAGAACACTTAAAGATTTCAGAATCCTTTCATGTAAATTGACATTTGATCTTCAGTGACATGAGATAATCAAGATGGGTGGCAGAATCCTCACTTTTACAGATATGGAAATGGACTTAGAGGATGGATTTAAATAAGATCACATAGCTAGTAAATGCTAGAGCTGAAAGTAGAAATCAGGTCTCTTGATCTTTCTCCACTAAATCATGCTGTCGACCTATTAAAAACCCTAGCGAATACTGATGTCTCTTTAAGCTTTATTATTCATATTCATTAAAGTTCATAAATAAAAATGTTTCAGCAAGAATTCAGTCCAGACTGCATGTTTCTATCAAAATTGTTTGGCATCTTCAGAAGCTTACCTATCCTAACTTTATATGTTTGTGGTGGTTCAGTTCCACCAGAAAGTATTAGTATCCCAGGGAGTATCAGTGCAATGTCAGGAAACTATTTGAATTAACAGTGGCTAGTGTTCTTTCTCCCCTGTGTATTCATGTCCTTTTGAACCCTTATGAAACTCTCCATCTGTTCCACAGCTCTAGATTCTAGTCTTTTTTCAGCAGGTGGTGTTCCAGCTTTGTTGAGAAGATTGAAGCAGTCTGTTGTAAGCTTTCAGTCCTTTTCTCTCTTCTTCCACACTTCAGAGCTTCATCTGTTGCTCTGTACCATTATTAGATGTTGAGTTGGCCCCCAGGTTTGCCAAGGCATAACTCCCACTGTCTGTGCCTTTCATCCCATCCCTCCTCACTTCCAGTTCCTCCAGGATCATGCTCCATCAATCACTCCCTCCTCTCATCTTCAGTATCTCCCTCTCAACAGGCTCTTTACCTTCTGAATATCAGCATCTGTGTCTCTTTGTACTTTAAGAAAAACAAACCAAAAAAAAAAAAAACTTTATTACTAACCTTGACCCTGTTACCCTTTTAAACTGTTGTCACAGGATCATAGATTCAGAGTAGGGAATCTTTAGTGCTCACCTACTCCAGTCTCATTTTGTAGATGAAGAAATTATAGCAGAGATGTTAAGTGATTTGAACTCAACTTTTTTGACTCAAAATATGGTATTCTTTCCATGATGCCAAACTTTTTGTGTGTTTTGTGCCACTCAATAATGAACTTCTAGAGACATTAAAACTTGCTTCCTCTACTTCTTCACTATCTACTTATTCCTCAGACTCCTGCTCTCTGCCTTCCTCTCTTACCACTTCACTATCACTGTATTCTCCAAAGTCACCTATCAAGCAAGCATTTGCTAAGCACATACTATGTCCCAGATGTAAAGGATACATAGTGATCTCCTAATTACTAAATATCATCATCATCATCATCCTCCCCCTCCTTACCTTTGGCTGTCTTTCTTGAGCTGCCTTCTTTCTTTTGCTTTCATGATACTTTCTCTTCATGTTCTCCTAAATAATCAATAATAGTCAGAAGACTACTCCTCAGATCCTTTTATTGGTTCATCTTATCTTCCTCTTGTTTTCTACACTTCCTCACTTATACCCATGGTTTTAGTTATCATCTCTTTCTAGATGACTTCCAAATTTTGTATTTCATTCAAGATCTCTCTGACCTCCAATTGTGCATTTCTGGGTAACTGTAGGACATCTCTAACTAAATGTCCTGCCAGCACATTAAACTTACTGTATCTAAAACTAAACTTTCTTTGTCCCTAAAATGAGCCCTATTTTACTGTTCCTATTGTTAACACTAATCACTCAGATTCAAAAACTGCTTTTTTCCTTTTTCTTACACCTTGCATATCCATTAAGCTGTCATATCCTCTCACTTTTGCCTCTATAATCTCATGTCTGTGACCTACTCGCCATTCAAACTGCTACTAGTCTTATTTAAGCTCTTAATTACTCGTTTCCTAGACTCCTGAAGTAGTCCTAAATGGTCTCTCTTCAATATATCTCTTCTATTTTGCATCCTTCACAATGTTGTAAAAAGTAATACATATTCTTAGACCTTTAACCATGTCACTGCTACTCAGAAACTTTTAGTGGCTTTTGGTTTCTTATAGAATAACAGAGCATTAAAAGCCCTACAAATTCTGGCTTCACACTACTTTCTAGTTTCCTTCCCTCTTTTCCCTTTCTCACATTCTAAATTTCAGCTGCACTGGACCTCATACTTGGAACACACTCCTACATTCTGGTCGGTGGAAATCATTCTTTTTCATAGACACTAAGCTTAGAAGCCACCTCTTTACATGAAGCCTTTCCTGATCCTTATAGAAAACCTTTCCTCTCCCTTTTATCATACTTATTTATGTATCTTAGGCTCTTGTAAGATTATAAACCAGTTGAGGACGGGCACATTATTTTTGTTGTTCTTGGTAGGGTTTTGTCCACAGTTTTATACCCAGCATAGATCCTTGCATACTTTTTAAAAAATCAGACCTATGGTTTCATCAGTAAAAAGAACACCTCATGATACAGTTCCTTCTCTCAATGCAGATGGGGTGGCTGCCTCTCTATATAATCTTAAATGATATCCTGAAGCACAGAGAGGTTAGATGACATGCTCAAAATCCGAAGCCATCGTGAGTTAGCTGAGACCTTAACTCAGGTCCCTCTTGTTTCAGGGAATACATATTTAGTAGGTACTGAATAAATAAGAAAGTAGTTAGATATTTTGGCATACTAGAAAATGAGCCTGCCTAGTACCAATACTAGTAGCCACAATTTATTGCCTTAGTATAAGAAGCTATTAATGCTTTCTATTTACATTATTTACATTTGGTACATTTAGTAATATGTACATGTTGGGTGTTTGGTAATAGCCCAGCAAATTGCCTCTGGCTTTTAGAATACTGTTAAGGCCTTCCAAGAGAGTAATCATTTATTTAAGTACTATCTGGTATACAAATACTCAGATACATTTACATATGTATGCGAAATAGTTTTTCTATCCTAAGAGTCAAAAAGAATCGTTATTTATTGATCTCATTTCTTTCTTTTCAGCAACTATAGAAAACTTCCATGTCGTGGAAAAGTTGTCTGAAAATGCAGTCATCGTTTACCAGACTCATAAGGTACTGCCATTTTTTTCCTCCTGTACATTTTTTATGTTCTGATACCAGATATTGCTCTAGAGAATCAGACAGTCAAGAAACATTTAAATGTCTGAAATGTGCCAAATGCCATTAGACCCTGGAGATAACAAAGACAGAAATAAATGTCTCTGTCCCCAAGGATCTTGTGTTCTAACAAGGAAGACAATATGCACACAAATGTTTGTATGTTTAAAACAGATACAAAGTAGGAAGAAGGGAGTCAGTAGCCCCTGGGAAGATGAGGAAAGGCCTCTTGTAGAAAATGGTATTTGATTTGCATCTCAAGAAAACTAGTCCTTCCAGGAAGAGGAAATAAGTGACCTTCAGGCTTGTGGGGTGCCCAGTACAAAGAGGCAGAAGGACAGGAGGTGACTGGTTATGTGGAAGAAACAGAAAAGAAGCCAGTTTGTCTGAATGGTAGCGTGCACTGAGAGAAATAATGTGTTATAAGAGTATGAAACCAGTTACTGCTGAAGTACTTTAAATGCCAGAAAAGTTTAGTCTTGGTCCTAGACATAGTAGAGAACCACTCCATTTGATTGAGGAAGAGACTCACAAGCTAAGGACTTTCATTTTAGGAAAATCACTTTGGCAACCAGAAGGAGATAGGTAACACTAAGGAGAGATTTGAAGCTAGTTGACCAAATAGGAGGCTGTTGTCCAAGTGAAGAGAAGATGGCAGCCTGAGCTAGGATTCTGGTAGCTGTGCGAGGTGAGAAGAGGACATATATGCAATAAATAGTGTGGAGAGTTAAAAAGCAATGTTTGATTAAATAAAGTTTGTGAGGAAAATTGAAGGGGTCAAGTATAACACTAAAATTGCAAGTCTAGGTGACAAGAAGAATGGTGGTAATTTCAGCAAAAAAAAAAGTGGATTTGGGGGGAAAGATGAAGAGTTCTGTTTTTAGAGATATTGAACTTTGAGATATTTTCAGGGTGTTCAATTCAAAATGTTCTCTAAGTGGTTGATTATAGAGATCAGAGAGAACCTAGGAGTAGATAGATCTGGGAGTCATCTATGTAGAGGTGATAGTTAAACCCATAGGAGCTAATGAGGTCACCAAGTGAAAGTATAGATAGAGAAGACAGCCAAGAACAGAACCTTGAGGTACTCACAAGTTAGGAGGTATAATATAAATGATGATCCAATGAAGAAGACTGAACAGTAAGTCATGTAGGAAGGAAATGAGAAGAAATCAGAGGCATGAATCCCAGAAAAGAGATAACCCAAGAGGAGAGAGGGCAGTGAACAGAGTCATGCTGCAGGAATGGGCAGAATGGATGCAGATTGAGGAAAGACCATGGGGCTAGACAGTTAACTTTGGAGGGAGTAGTCTCCTTTGAGAGAAGAGTTCAGAATTGAGATGACAGAGGGTTTGAGGAATGAATGTTAGAGAGGAGGAAAAGTAGAGACAACAAGCATAGACATCTTTTTCAAGGAGTTTGGCTGAGGAAAAAAAGAGAAAGTGATGGTGGGGATGAACGTTTTTTAAGGTTGAGGGAGACTTGGGCATGATTTTAGGCAGCAAGGAAAGAACCAGACAAGGAAGTGGAAAATTAGAGGGAAAGGTATTATACAGTGGGGACAATTGGCCAGAAGAGTATAGGTCAAAGGATACACCAGGATTGGCTCAAGGAGAAGGGAAATCTTCGTCAGAAACTGGAATGAACGAGGAGAGGAACTAGTGGGGATTGATACAAAGTGTAGGAGATGAAGAGAAGGTGAGGAGTGGTAGCTAAAAGAATTGCCCTCTTGTTTTCTCAGTAGCACATGAAATGAAGTTCTAAGCTCAGAGTTTAGCAGAGAGACTGATATAGGAGGTTTCAGGAGAAGAAAAGGTTCCACATATTTGCTGTGCAGGTGGGATAAAGTATCAGGTAGAGAAGAGCGAAAAGGTTGCCTTTGTGCATCACGGGTTCAGTTAAAATTAGATAGCACACATTTATAATGGGGGCAGTAGGGAACAGGCACCAGAATCTGGATTGGGTCATAAACCTGCGTAGAACAAACCTCAGAGGGAGAGAGTTTTACACCGAAGGAGAATTCTGGAAGTGGGAGCAAGGAGTAGTTTCACTCCCCCTCAGGACAACTTTGTTAGGAGGTATGAGAGAAGGTAGTATCAATAAGGATACAAACAAAGGAAACGGTGTCATACAGGGGGAAACCAGGTCTTCCTTGAATGCTCAAAAATTTAAAAATCATGAGGACAGGGCCCAAGATGAAGGGGAATTTAATAACAACTTGAGTTCTAAAAGGCACAGTAAAGAGAATCTACTAACTTCTTAGTCACGTGTTGTGATGCTCCCTAGTAGTATGAAAGGAAATTAAATAATCCTAATGTCTAAATTTTTGTTAATAGTTTACAAATTTTGTTTATTTGAGAGTTTAAGACAAGAAGGACTTGAGTTATAAATTTGGACAGTAAACTAAACATGCATTTCTTTCTTCTCTTTGATAAGTACTTAGGTTAAAAAAAATTTGAGGGTCGGCTAGGTGACACAGTGACGCACTGGCCTTGGAGTCAGGAGGACCTGAGTTCAAATCGGGCCTCTCAGACACTTAACACAAAACTAGCCATGTGACCTTGGGCAAGTCACTTAACCCCAATTTCCCTACCTTCCCCCTCAAAAAAAAAAAGGCAAAAAAATTTTTTTAAGGTAAATTTTTCAAGTGTAAACATATGCATACATACTTGTGAATATAAAAGGAAAAGTATAGAGGTCACAGAGAGATGTTATTATGAGCATTTGTAAAGTGCTTTGTATTTTATGTGCAGAATCCATTCCTCAATCACTTAATGAAGTTATTAGTTACAAGTGTTAAACCTTTTGTACCAGCAATATAGAAGTCAGTATATGCCAAATAATATATTAAAAGGTTTGGGTTTTTTACATTTCACTGTTTTGTTGTGAAAAGGTGCACTTTCCTCTTAAAACCTGTTGTCCCTGGTTTTAATTCCTACCCTTACTTTATAGAACTCTTTGTGGTTTATAAATTTCTTAGTGTATGTGTCTCCCTTGAATCTCATCACTGTAATGTAGATGCTACTGACGTTATCCCTGGGGTTTTTTGCCTTTTTTTTTTGGCGGGGGGAAGGTAGGGCAGTTGGGGTTATAAGTGACTTGCCCAAGGTCACAGGGCTAGTACATATTAAGTGTCTGAGGCTGGATTTGAACTCAGGTCCTAGACTCCAGGACCAGTTCTCTATTCACTTCTCTACCTAGTCGCCCCAATTATCCCTGTTTTACAGAGGAGGAAAGTGAGGCTTAGAAAGACTAAGTAACTTCCCCATGGTCAAATGGCTAGTAAATATTAAATATGGGATTCAAATCCAGATGTTCCTGACTCCAGTCTAGCAATTTATCTGCTAACTGTGCTACATCTCTTCTTTGGAAGTGTGCATGTCCTACATAAAATGTCAGTATCATCATGGATCTGCCATCTCATGAATTCAGGAGCTTTTTCTTCTGATGCAGATCAGAACTTGTGGCTGCTTAGCCTGCCTGTGTAATTCTTGTCCACGTTCTTTCCAAAAGTTGGCCGTTGTATTTGAGGGCTTCCTCCATTCCTTCCAGTATTACAAGAGTACCAGTGACATTTTCCCCTAGTCAACAGTAATTCTTGCTGTATGACCAGCCCATTTTCTCTTTCTTTCATAAATTCCATGATGGCCTTTACTCCTGTTTTTCTTCAGCTATTCAGTTTATAGCTTTGTGATACCATGCTTAATCTTTTTTTAGGGGAAAGTTTCAGCTTTCATTTTATAAGCTTCCATATTTTGCTTGTGCATAATGCATTACCACCCAGTTTGGTTTTATGGTGACATGTGATTATCAGAGACATCTAGATAGAAAATATTCTAGATTTTCAGTAAGTTTTGACTTCTTCTAACAGAGGGTATGGCCTGCTTCTCAACGTGATGTGTTATACCTCTCTGCCATTCGGAAGATACCAGCATTGACTGAAAATGACCCTGAAACTTGGATTGTGTGTAATTTTTCTGTGGATCATGATAGTGCACCTGTGAGTACTTAGGCTTAAATATTTTTAATTCTATAAAGCTAATTCTAAATCCAAAAATGACATAATTCTGAATAAAATATAAGAACAAAGGGAAAGATTGCATACTTGCCAGGTATTGTTGTGATTCTTTTTTCTTTGATTTTGCATCTACTGGGCAGCTCTACAATTAAAATTATTTCATTCATTTGTAGCTGTAGGTTGGTATTAGCACAATATGATATATCAAAGGATACCCTCTGTCTATCAACAGGATGAATATATAGCCTTTGTCTTCCAATTGGAGTATATTTCCTTACCTATTATGAACATTTTGACATTGGTAGCACCAATATCCTCAGGGTTATTTAGAAGGCTTTAGTTCTTAAACTAATGATATAGATCATTTGTTAACCTAGGTTTGAATTTATGCCTTTAAAGCTCTCAGAATGCTAATTACAATTGCATCAGTGGTTCTTAAACTACTTCTCTTTCTTCCAGGATGACTAATCCAGAATTTACTTTCTGCTTACTTTGCATGCATTACTCAAGGTGGTGTTTTTTCTACATGTGCTCCCCAGATTAACAAAACGGCTTCCTTGTATTGATTTAAATAGTTTTAAGAGAAAATCAGAAGAAAAATACTTTTACTCATCTGACATGTTAGGGTAGTTAATTGGTGGTTTTTATTAAACATTTTTTATTTATTAAACTTAATGGTTTGGGATTTTTGCAGGTAAACAACCGATGTGTCCGTGCCAAAATAAATATTGCTTTGATATGTCAAACTTTGGTAAGCCCACCAGAAGGAAACCAGGAAATAAGCAGAGACAATATTCTATGCAAGATCACATATGTAGCAAATGGTATGTGAATTTTTAGTATTGCTGGTCTTTATAGCTTGACTAATGCATTTGTAGTAACTAGAGGATGAAAGAGACAAATGTGTTAAAGGTATTAATAAATGACCACTTCACTGTACAATACATTTAGAATTAAGAATGCAAAGAATAGGGAATGAAATGAACACTAATTCTCCCTAATCTTATTGTCGGGCCTTTTGTTTTTCAATGTCAGCCTTCCACATGTTAACATTTTCATTTCAGTTGCTCATAGCACGATGGCCAATTTGCTTAATGTAAGTGTTACTAAGCCTCATTTCTACTCTCCGTGTTTCAGTTCCACTCCAGCTCCCCATATTACTCTCTTCTTATCAGATAATGTTGATTTCTAAAAATAGTCCTTTTGATAAGTTTACCTTATTATACCTGCCTCAAGAAAAAGATACTTTTTAACCAAGTTTAACCCTTCCATCTAGATTCTTCATTCCATTTCTTGCTTATCTTTAGCACTTTGAATCTCTTCCACTGCATTAGGCCCTTCTCTGCCTACAAATATGGTCAGCTTTGCTATTTCCTTTTTTTTTTTAAAGTTAATTTATTTTTAGTTTTTAACATTCACTGCCATAAGTTTTAAATTTTCTCCCCTTCCCCAGGATGGTATGCAATCTGATAAAGGCTCTACATATACATTCCTGTTAAACATATTTTCACATTAGTCATGTTATATAGAAGAATTAGAATAAATAAGTGGAACTATGAAAAAAGAGAAAAGAAAATAGTCTGCTTCGCTCTGCATTCAGACTCCATAGTTCTTTCTCTGGATGTGGACTGCATGTTCCATCGTGAGTCCTTTGGAATTGTTTTAGGTCCTTGCATCGCTGAGAAGGACTAAGTCTATCAAAATCAGTCATCGAAGACTGTGGCTGTTACTGTGTACATGTTCTCCTGGTTCTGCTCACTTCACTCAGCATTAGTTCATATAAATCTTTCCAGGTTTTTCTGAAGTCCACCCCATTCATCATTTCTTATAGCACAATGGCATTCTATTATATTCATATACTACAACTCATTCAACCATTCACCAGTTGATGGGCATCCCCTTGATTTCCAGTTCTTGGCCACCACAAAAGGGACTAAGATCTTTGTACAAGATATTAGTTCAATTGGTTCAATTAGTTCAATTAGTTCATTACAATATCTTTCCCATTTTTGTGATCTCTTTGGGAATACAGGACCAGTAGTGGTATTGCTGGGTCAGAGGGTACGCACAGTTTTATAGCCCTTTGGACATAGTTCCTAATTGTTCTCCAGAATAATTGGATCAGCTCACAACTCCACCAGCAATGAATTAGTGTTCCAACTTTCCCACATCTTCTCCAACAGTTACCATTTTCCTATTTTGTCATGTTAGCCAATCTGATAGGTGAGATGTGGTACCTCAGAGTTGTTTTGATTTGCATCTCTCTAATCAGTAGTGATTTAGAGCATTTTTTCATATGACTATAGATAGCTTTAATTTCTTCTTCTGAAAACTGCCTGTTCATATCCTTTGATCATTTATCAATTGGGGAGGCTTTGCTATTTTTTAAATACTTTCATTTGACCCACTTTCCCCAAATAACATAATACTGACAAGTAGTCTTTATGTGTTGCCTCAGCTTCCTCATTACCTTGCTCTCTCCTTAACCCCTAGCAATCTCATTTATGCCTCAAATCTAGCCCCTTTACCTCCTCAAGCAATCCCATTTCATCTTGTCTCCTCCAACAGATTGCCTCTCTGTCACTTATTTTCACTCGCATCTTGTCTGTTGGTTCCTTTCCTGCTGCCTACAAATGTGTCTCACCCATCCTCACAAGACCTTAACTTAATCCTTCCTTCCCAACTATCTATCATCTTTATCTCTTTTGCTTTTTGTGGCTAAAGCAGCCACAATGGGCGCCTCCACTTTTTCCGTTGTAGCTCTCTTCTTGACCCCTTGCAATCTACTTCCAACCATATCATTCCACCAGAACTGTCCTCTATAAAATTACCAGTGATTTCTTAATTACCAGATTCAGTGACTTTTTCTCAGTCTTCATCCTCCTTGACCTTTCCACAACCTTTGATACTGCCAGTCACCTTCTTCTTAATCCTCTCTTCTCTCTAGATTTTTCAGGACACTATTTTCTGCTGGTTTTCCTATGTGTCTGCTGCTTCTCTGAAACTTAGTCCCAAGCCAGTATTATGCCCTCTCACTGTAGGTGTTGCACAGAGCCCTGTGCTGGGCCCTTGTCCCTTCTCCCTCTACACTATTTCACTTGTTGATCTCATCAGCTTTCATGGATTTAATTGCCATTTCTCTGCTGATGATTCTTGCCCTGACCCCTCTAATGATTGCTAATCTCACATCTCCATCTGCCAGACATCTTAAACTCCAAAACTAAGCTCAGTTATCTTTCCCCCTAAACCCTTCCTACCTCTTAGCTTCCCCATTACTATAGAGGACTAACACTATCCTCCTAGACCCTCAAGGCTCCCAACCTGGTTTCTTCACTATCTCTGTCTCTTACTCACACTCACACACATATCCAAGCTGTTGCCATGTCTGTCAATTTCACATCTGTAACATCTCTCAAATATGCCCCTTTCTATCCTCTGACATTGCTCCCACTCTGGGGCAGACCGTCATCACCTCATGCCTGAGATATTGCAGTAGCTACTGGCAGATCTGCCTGCCTCAGTCTCCCCCTACTGTAGTCCATCCTTCATTCAGTCACTAAAGTGATTTTCCTGTCAGTCCCCTACTCATTAAGCTCCAGTGGCTTCCTATCACCTCCAGGACCAAATACAAAATCTCTTCTTTAGTATTCAAAACCCTTAATAACCTAGCTTCTTCTTACTTTTCCAGTCTTGTTATATTTCACTCCTGGACACATACCCTTCAGTCCAATGACACTGGCCCCTTGCTGCTCCATGAATAGGACACTCTTTCACTTCAGGCTCTATCTCTGGCTGTCGCCCATGCCTAGAATATTCTTTCTTCTCCACTCTAATGACCTCCCTGGTTTCCTTTAAGTCCCCATTAAAATCACACCTACAGGAAGCTTTTCCCAACCCCTCTTAATCCCAGTGCCTTCCCTCTGTTATTATTTCCTATTTATCCTGTATATAGCTTCTTTCTACTTATTCATTTGTTTGTTACTTGCATATTTGTTGTTTCCCCCACGAGGTCCTTGATGGCAGGGATAGTCTTCTGCCTCTTGTTTTATTCGTAGTGCTTGGCACATAGTAGACCCTTAAATGTTTATTGATTGACAAATCTTATGGGTTTTTATCAACCTCTACAGCTTTTAGTATTGTTGGTTTTTTCATGAAATTCTTAATTTCCTTGGCTTCCATGATTCTGCGTTGCTAATTTTTTTTCTACCTCTTTGAAATTTATTCTCTTTCTTTCTCCTTCCTGTAATTCCCTAACACTTTACAATTTCCTGGGATTGTCATTGTTCCCATCTCCTGCATTCCCTCACACCTCACCTGCTCCCATGGATGCCCACTTTCAAATTCCTCACCCTCCTTCCCTACCTGTACATTCCCTTGAGTTATAGAATAAAATGAAATGCTGAAGTGTTGTGCAAACTTTAAATCGCTATACAAGGGCTTGTTATTATTACTGTTATCTTCATCATCATCACAGCAGTGCCAAGCATTTAAGTGTTTTACAGTTATGGAGCATATTTTCAGAGCAGGTATTCACCGTAATTACACATACCTAAAGTTATCCATTGACACTCCAGCAGTAGTAGTTTTCCTTCATATAGTCATGTACCACCCAAATACTGCATACACATAACTTCTGAGAATAGAATTGCTAACACTTTATCATACCCACATGATTAGAAGTTTGAAGCCAGCTTTTTGCTCATATGATAAGGAAGAAGAATGTCAGGATGAGTGCTAAATTTGGATAAGGGGAAATGGGAATAACCATTCTGTGCTGATATGATTCAGTCTAGTTGTTTGGAAGTTGCTTTTCTCAATCCAGTTTCAAGACCCAAACTAGAGGACAAGAGACCACTTTGGCCATTATTAGTAGTCATAGCTGGTATGATTATTCTAAAGTAGCAAACATCATTTAATAATAACTGAAATTCCAATCCAGGATCTAATCACGTGTAGACTGTTTCTCTAGTATCTAGTCACATTATGAATAGGTGAGCTACTTTTCTGTGCTTACATATCTCTGAGTGTGAGAATAAGAGTAATACTTATCCTGCGGTAATGTGACTAAATAAAAGTAAAATTTAAGTAAGACTAGGAGGAAAAAATATATTGTTTTTAATGTCTCCAAAGAACTTGCCTTGGTGATACTCTTGTTCTCTCTGAATATTTATTGTATGTACATGTTTTGTATAGTATGTTTGTTCATAGTTCTTAAGTCAACTTGCTTGCTTGCTTTGTACAATAAGTAAATTCATAGAATCATAGAATTTTACAAAACTGAATGGGACTCCAGATCATCTCATTCAGATCCCTCATCTCACAGAAGAGTGTAGTGAGGTCCAGAGAGGGAAGTGAATTGACCAAGAACATTCAGCAACTAGCAGAACTAGGACTAAAACCCACCTCCCTTGATCCCTGGTCCAGTACTATTGCCACCAGTTACCATAATTCATAAGAATTTCTTGGCATAAATGATAAATTTATAGATTAAATCATATTTTAGATATACTAGCGCTTGTTCTGTCTAGTTGGGGTTGCACCCTAAATGACTTCCAGATAAATATTATTCTGTATTTTAAAAATATAGTGCCCATTATTTGCTGGTACTTAAAATGTTAATATGTAATCTGTAATTTTGAGCTCTTAGTAAAAGAATTAATGGGCCTAGACTTAGGAGAAGTCTTGGTTAGATTGAAAGAAGAATCTCAACATAAGAATTTTGAAAGCTTAGATATATAAATGCTGATGCGCCATGCATTGGAGGAGAATATTCCTAAGTATGAATCTTAATTTTTTTTTCTTTCTTTCTTTCTTTTTCTTAGTGAACCCTGGAGGATGGGCACCAGCCTCAGTGTTAAGGGCAGTGGCAAAACGGGAGTATCCCAAGTTTCTAAAGCGTTTCACATCCTATGTCCAAGAAAAAACCGCAGGGAAACCAATTTTGTTCTAGTGTTAACAGGTATTCACATTTCTGTGTGTATTTAGTGGTTTCTCTTTATAAGTGTCAAAAAATAAATTCAACCATTAATACAAAAAATATTTTCAAAACAAATCATTTGCTTTTGAGATATGAGTCTAGAAATCTTACCATTCCTAGCCTTTATAAGTGTTAGAGAATTCATGGAGTTGAGTTGATCAGTTGAACTAAAATTATAATGATAACATTGATTAGGGTTTGAGTCTGCTTGTTTGTTTTGTATCCTGGATTTTTTTTTAATGAAATGAAGCTTGTTACCAGACACTGATATGTGTTAAGATATTTTTGACATCTCAGATTATCTGAATTGTCCAGGATACCAGTTGACCAGAAATGTTAAACTGGTTCAACACAATACTTGTCGTTTTCAGACATAGCCAACCTTTAATGAGGTTTTGTGCCCTCCAAACATCAGTTTTGAAACATTTTGAAAAGTGCTGTGCTTTGGAATGATTTTTGCTCAACCTTGGTGATACAGTTCTTGTTGGTAATACTTCTGCTTGTTTCTGAGCTGAATAAACCAAAATTCCATCTCTGTTTCTGGCCAATAGGCCTTCCTCTTTGTCTCGTCTGCTTTATCCGTTTCTTGAGTATTTTCCTCCCATCTGTGAGATTATTGAATTTCCTCTAAGGTCCCTTTCAGCTCTCCATTTATAATTCTGGGGTCCTGGCAGTTTCAGTAGCACAGCAGTTATTAGCGAATTCACTGTGTAGGAACAACTCACTCAAATAGTTTTCTGAAAACTTCCTGTTAATATGTTGCTCACATTTAAACTTCTTGTATATTTTGCAGTGACTAAAGCAAGGCTGTGTGAACATTCCATATTGGAGGAATTAACCAAAACGAATGCTCTAAGCTGGAACGTAGGATCTACAGCCCTTTCTGTGGCCCACGATCTTGGCTTTGTGCACTGAAGTGAAGAAACCCTGCAATACAATGACATTGAACATCTGACACTAGCTCTCTCCTGCTAGCTCTTTAGTATATAACTATAAATTTACATGTAATAATACATGTATATGGCTATATTTTTATTTGCTTGCTTTGGGGGCGGGGGGACTTTGAATCACAAACTGGGGAATTAATGCTTTAATTTGGGGAAATTTTTGCAAAGCTTTTAATTTTACTATGGCCCTGCTTAAGAGCCTTACGTATGTGTTGGGGTTTTGTGTGCAAATTTTAAAGCACATAATGCAGACACATAAGGTAAGGACATATGTGCTTTCTGTGCACCAAACATAAAGGGCATGGTTCTTTTTTTCAGGCCTGCAGTCAATTCTAGGTGGCCAGGTTTTTCTGATTTTGCTTTGTATAATCATAGAGTCCATTGCTGCTGATTTCTATAATGAATCATCTTGTCATGTAAAATGTCTCAATAACTGAGGGCTGTCAATAACCAATGACTTTGCCTTTTCTATTGTCTTACTCTTATGATGAACTTCGGTTCTGATGGAGGAAGTGTGAAAAGCTTTATTTTTTTCTCAGATATCTTTATATTTCTATTGTATTTTTCAGTTGTGTACTATGTGCTATAGTTTGGTTTTTTTTTTTGGTTTGTGTTTATGAACACAATTTGGCAGTTTCTAGAGTGGTTCTGTTATGACCTACAAGAGAATGCCTGCCTGAAAACAGCAACAGTATCTGTTCTCCCTTGTTGGGTATAGATAGAATTGTTTTTTGGCAAGATGATTAAGGTTATTGAGCTCATGTTTTCCTGAAATTGCAAAAGGATGCACTGTAATACTTATTAAAATAGATCAGACTTTACAAGTTTGACATTTGACAACATTCCCAGTACTTAAAAACAGGCATGTTTACTGGTCCTTCCGATTCTGGTCTCAAAACTGTGTTGTGAAGTTTGCATAGAAAATGTGAGTTATGTTATTATTGCCTCTTGGTCAGAACCTTCATTGAACAGTAAAGGATTCTGCTCAGTATTAATTGCAGTTCCTCTTAGTTGCTGTGAAAATTTAAATGTAAAATAACTTTTTAGATGACTGTAAACAACTTTAAAGCTTGGAGTTGAGGCAGAAAATGGTACTTAATGAAGTAGAAATGACTGCCAACTTCAGAATCTTCCTAGTGGTGATGTCTTTGAGAGAGAATGCAGAAGCGTTTTGTGGGTATTTGCTGACTTATGCATCTCAATAGAAATAGAGGTCTGATACTTTTTTGTAAAGTCATGTAGTATGAAACATGTCCTGTATATATTTCATACATGATAATGGATTCTTGATGTTAAATGCAAGATGATTTAATGACGGGATGAGGCTGATCACTTAAATCTCCATAATCCTGGAAGAGAATTACTTGCATCAGATATAATAGTATTTATTATTCTGTACAAAGAGAGAAAATGCTTATATAAACACGTGCTTACATTACATGCACGCAGATTTCATGCTCCATAAAATTTTTCTATTTTTTAATTTGCCTTTCTCAAAATTATTTGCATGGAATATGCCTTATTACAGAAACATGCTGTTCACGATTTGAATATGTGGAAAAGTGCCTATATGGTGGTAATACTAGTAAGGCAAAATGAGACAAAAATGATGATACCTGTTTACATCACCAGTGAACATTTTATACAGTGATGTTATAAAGAGAAAAATTTATACCTCAAATATCTATCTTCTTTTACAATCAGGTTGGGGGAGGGAGGAAAAAAATTTCATTCACCACAGTCACTGATGGGAACTTGGAAAAAATTCTTTATGCCCAGTTATAAATATTCCATTTCTGATAACTATCATGAACACAGTCAAATCAAATAACTGTTTAGTAATTTAATTGGATAGCTTTATTTTACAAAGATATGAAAAGTTTACAAAAGCAGTATATAAATCTTAATATCATCAGTTGCATTTGCACTAAATGTGATGTACTTTTGCAATTTATTCTGTAAATAAAATGATTACACTAAAGATGCTATTTGTTAAATAAATAAATAACTTTTCAATGAGTGCACTAGTACTTCACTAGTGTTAACCCTACCCAATCAGAGTTAGGTGAGACCTAGAGAATATGTAAAGAGTTCAAAATTCAGAAGAGGTACTAACCTTTTTAGTAAATATTCAGAACCTGTAGAACTATTTTCATAAGGCTAATTCCCACATATTGAGTATCAATGATGCTCTCTTCCCCAGGTCATTTTTACTTCTCATACCTAAGAAACTAACTTTTAAATTTGTATCCTCCTACTCTCCACTCCGTCCACATCTCTCCTAACACCCCTTTGTGCTGTGGATTCTAAAATGTGCAAAATATTGGTGAATCAGGAGCTTTGTCCCTGTGCCACACAGCCAGGATACGGAACAGGAGGGTGCCATATTTCTCCTGGGACTTGGGACTCTGAATTTTAAGAGGGTAGGTGACTATGCAGGACTTTGTTTGGGATTGAAAACAGGGACAGCCAGACTGAGGAGCTCTGTGTCTGTGCCTGGGGGGAAGGGGATGCGCACGCGCTCTGTGTGTGTGTGTGTGTGTGTGTGTGTGTGTGTGTGTGTGTGTGTGTGTGTGTGTAATGAGAAGGAGGAATGACTTCCTATTTTGTCAGTTCCTATCAATGAATTTGTATACCTATACATCAGTGTCAATTGCTTTTGAGGAAAATTTCATTATTTAAAAGTAATTTGTCAACTTTATTCCATTGGGCTGAGCTGGTTCTCCTGTGAAGCTATGTGGGTTATCTTTAAGCTAATCAGTTTGTTCAGTTAAAAATCTTTCACCAATATTTTGTCACAGTTGTACAGATCAAGATGTATTAGGATTATTGTCATTGTTCATCTACAGACTCAAAAACATAAATCATTTTCAAGTACCTTGAGAGTGTGTAGAGTGTAACTGTTCTGATAGCTTTATGATCCTGATGTTAAAAGAAAAATTGGATCTTCCATGTTACAATCAGAAATTAAAACCAGTATTTAAAAGTGGAAAAAGTATTAAAATATTATGGACAAGTGTGTTTCCTTGCCTGTTTTTTTGTTTGTTTGTTTGTTTGTTTTTTATTGAGCCATTGTTCTCCCAGGATGGATTTAAGAAACCAGTAGAAAATTGCAGCCATTTTTTTTCCTCTGGAGCACACAGAGTTTGCTGGATAAATATAAATAAATGAGAGAACATTTTTTTTTCAAGCACGTTCAGAAAGACAAGTGCTCTAGGGGTCTGTGAAATGTCCCTTGTGGATTATTTTTTTGCAGATTGTATGCTGGGAAAATGACCAGTTTTGTGGTTTTTTATACAGATCAATATTAGGAAAGAATATTCATGTATCTGCCCAGTTTGTATCACTATTGCATTGTAAAAATGAATTCTTATGAACTGTATTTCTCTCCTTTAAGAGAGGCACAGAAATAGAGGAATGTTTGAGCCTGGAGATATATATATAGATATATAGATATAGATATAGATATAGATATATAGATATAGATATAGATATATATATATGTAACTTTTTGGATGTTCTCTAATCATAAATTTAGCTCTAGGGGAAATTATAGACCAGCTGTGTCTAACTCAGATAGAATTAGGGTCACTAATCTGTATGTAAGATCTGTAGGAGATTCATGTTGATTTAGGTTTTAAATATATTATCTGTGTTTTATTGTATTTGTATTTATTTTGTCAACTATTTCCAAACTGCATTTTAATCTATTCAGGCCTCACTTGGCAGTGTTGTATGGCCTGCATGTTTGACACCTCTGATGTAAACTCACTGAGTTGTTTCCCTCCAGTTTGAAAACATGTGCCTTTGTTTCTGGCAAGACCATTTCGTAGGAATGTGTTCTCTGTCCTCAGACAAAGTTTCTGAGAATCTCATAATTTTCCACACTTAGTATAAGCCTTCTCAGAAAGAGCTAAACTCTTCTTGGCTATGCTAGCTCGTGTTCATCTTCCTTCTGTTTCACTGAATCTTAAGA
Source organism: Gymnobelideus leadbeateri (assembly GCA_011680675.1). NCBI lineage: Eukaryota > Metazoa > Chordata > Mammalia > Diprotodontia > Petauridae > Gymnobelideus > Gymnobelideus leadbeateri. The sequence goes on from WOXC01011362.1 coordinate 441,559, forward strand.
TTCTAGAAGATGAAGGAGCCTTAGCAGTCCTTAGTAATGATTTTCCTATATGATTAGCAGATGTCCAAACAAGATTGCCTTGTTACCCAGGTTCTTACTGAGAGTAATACTTCCACAGATTTAGTTGGTGCTTCCTGACGATGAAGATATATCATTGTTGAAAAGAAACAAGTCATAGCTAACATTTCTATAGTTCTTTAAGAACTGCAGGAATACTTCAGTACTGTTAGAGTTTGGCAAAACCTCCAAAAAATGAAGAGAATGAAACAAGGAGCATTGGAAGCAGAAAGTCATCTGGGGCTACTTGTCATACCAATTTGGGCTTAACCATAAATTGAAAAAGATGGACAGTCAGTAACAAAGAAGCACTTGAAATGTTCTTGGAGGTGAAAAAAAGCAGAACAGAAGAGATCATTTGCTTCTCAAAACACCCCAAGACAACAAATGCAGGAGTGATGAATGGATTCAGCATCCAAGGATGACAAAAGCAACAGAGTGACAGCAGAGACCAATAAGAGACTAATTTCTGAAATGTATGGAAGGAGACAGTGAAGAATGAATCGGAGGTGACAATGGAGAGACGGTCTGGGGTATGGACAGAAACTAGTCACCCTGCATAGAGTAGGTGAAACATTTTTTGTGTAAAATGTTTAAAAAAAAAAGCATGGGAAGGGAAAGTGGGACATGGAGAAAAGGCAAGTGTGATGTGCCTACGTCAGATTGAGGGTTGACAGTGAAGGGAAGATGACCCCTGTGGTCTCCAGAAGAGGAGGACTTACAAGTGGTGAATGCTGAGGGCGGGAGAAGGAAAGGGGAAGAGCGATGTCTTGTCTGGTGGTGAGAGGGAGTCCCCTGATGAATTCTCAAATCAGGGAAGAGAGAACTCCTATGAAGGAAGATGAGAGGACTTTGTGCTAGGTGTTTTCTGGGGAATTTGGTGTTTGAAAAAAACATTTGCCTCAGGAGGGAGCAAATTAGAACTCCAGGGGCACCTGGCACTTGGGGGAGGAGGGCATGGACTTGGAGATTTTTTTTTTAGGCAAATGGAGAAAGAAGGTAACTAGGGGCAGATATATGAGTAGTAGTGTACTTAATTATCAGGAATGTGATAGGGAGCCTCTTTCTAGGGGCAGTGTCTTCTGTCACCTCTGGGAATTAGACATTTCTCTGGAAGTGAGACAATGGAAAAGGGGAATCTGAGACAATCTACATTGTAGTGGCAGAAACTGCCTGGGGGGAATCCAGAATGAAGACCTTGGAAGTTAAAATTATTCGAGGAATACTGAGAATAGAGAGACCAGACAGGTATGAGGAATGAATGGCTAACAGGATGGATAATAAGCAGAGAAAAAGAAATCCTATCAGAAAATGAAAATTCAAAATTAATTTAACTCAAATGAAAGAGATGTGAGAAGGCTTCCCTGACCTATGCCTTTGTGGAGGCAGGAGGTCCACAGGGGTTATACATTGCATAAGTTAAGAGATTTTTTCAATGCACCTGTCAGTTGTGCTGACTCATTTTTTCCTCTCCAAAAAATACTATTTCTCTAATGGAATGGCTCTCTGGGAGGGGAAGAGATGGGGTAAGGTTACATGAGATGCTACCAATGAAAACTTAAAAAAAAGAAGCTAATGAACAGAACTAGAAGGGGAGGATAAGAAAGGGAAATATACTTGACTGAGATGGGGTGAAAGAGGAAGAATCTGGATAAAAACAAAGAAAAAAGAACTGAGTAAAAGTCCAAAGGGAACAAGGTAATGTGGGAGGGAAGGAAGAGGGGTGAGGGAAAAAGAACATGAGATTTCCAGTGAGAATAGGGCCACCTTAAAAAAGATTGTGCTAAAGTCACTGATAAGACATAGTATTTACAGCGGGGGGGTGGAGGGGGGGGCAGGAAATCATACCTTAAAAATAAAATGAGCTTAATTCATAACTTTAGAGATGAGTAGGTTAACTGATCCAGTATAATGAAAAAGATTGGATAATGAAACCCTACAAGCACTTGCTTACAAGAAGCATGTCTAAAAAACAAAGGCATATACAAAACAAGATGGAAAAAAATTTACTAAGCATCAAGTTGTATTCATATGCTATCTGATAAAGCAAAACACTCAAAATAAACAAGGAAACTACATTATGATGAATAATAAGCAACAAACCAACATCAGTTAAAATTCAAAAATTATAAAATCCTGTCAGACTATAATGATTTATCCAAGAAATCATGATCAGGGTATTTGTACCACGGATATAAAGATAGTTCAACATCAGGAAAACAAAATAATATTTAAAAAACACCCCAAACCACAATTAATGAATACAGAAAGTCTTAGACAAAGTACAATCATTTCTCTAAAAATCCTACAAAGTATTACAGAGGAATCTTTAAATATATATGTATGTGTGTGCGTGTGTGTGTGTGTGTGTGTGTGTGTGTGTGTGTGTGTGTGTGTATGTATATAAAATGACTAGCACAGTGAATAGAACGCCAGTCCTGGCATCAGGAGGACCTGAGTTCAAATGCAACCTCAGACACTTAACACTAGCCGTGTGACCTTGGGCAAGTCATTTAACCCCAATTGCCCTGCCCTTCCCTCTGCAAAAAAAAAAAAAAAAAAAAATATATATAGCAACCATCTAAAACCAAAGGCTTGCATCATGTGCAACAGAGATAATAGTTTATTTTCCAATGAGAGTAAGGCAATGATGCTCACTCTCCCCACTATTATTTGATACTGTTCTAAAAAGGCTAGCAACTAGACAAAAGGCATGAGGATAGGAGAAGGAGAAGAAGCTATCCCTATTTGCTGATGAAGCATGGCATACTTGGAAAATTCTAGGAAAAATATACTGAAACAACAGCTTCAGCAAAGTTGTAGGCTGCATAATCCTCAAAATCAATTACATTCCTACATAACAAAATTCCCCTAGGCTGGCAATACATGGAGGTGGGGGGGGGGGGCAGAGTAATTGGTAGTGACCCATTGCTAAAAATAGGGGCGTTATTCCAAGTGAGTCTAGGGAGAGGGAATGCTGAGTCTTACACACTGGTACCTTTGGATAGAAACATCTAGGAGGTGATTGAAAACACCAAGTCTGGGGTCTAAGAGACAGTTCAGGGCTTGACTGTGGATTTGGTATTTATCCATATTGTATCGATAATTGAGGCCATGGAGGGTACAAAGGGAGAGCTAGCTGAGTAAAGCACCTTGACAAGCACCAAAATCGAGGGTTAAGGAAAAGGAAGACTCTCCTCTGAAGGAGACAGAAAAGGATAGTGCTTAGAGTTTTCCTAATATTGATTCATTCAGCCCTGCATTCCTGGTCTAACCCTCACCTGGTCATAATGTACAATCTTTGTCATGTACTGTAGTAGCCTCTTTCATAGTATTTTATTTAAAATTTTTGCATCAGTATTCATTAGGGAACCTGATTTTCTTTATGCATATATCCTGACAGTTCTTTGCCTTTCAAGGCTTCCCATTTTCTACTGAGTAAACTTTGAATTTCCTAGCCTGGCATTCAAGGCCTCCATGACCTAGTGCTTTCCTATTTCTTCCCTTATGTGTAACACTGATAGCCCTTCACGAAGTCAAACTATACACCCTCTGAGGGCAGTGATTTAAAAAGTTTTATCTTGTATTTCTCATAGCATTATGTGCTCCACACTTTTATTTAATCGTTTTAGTTGTGTCCTCTTCATGGCCCCATTAGGGGTTTTCTTTGGCAAAGATGCCCAAGTGATCTGCCATTTCCTTCTTCAGTTCATTTTACAGACTGAGGCAAAAAGGGATAAGTCACTTGCCCAGGGTCATACAGGTAGTAAATGTCTGAAGTTGGATTTGAACTCAGGTCTTCCTGACTCCATGCCTCATCCAGGGGTGGGGAACCTTCGGCCTCAAGGCCACCTGTGGCCCTCTAGGTCCTCAAGTGCTGTCCTTTCACTGAATTCACACTTCACAGAACAAATCCTTTTATACTCTTATCCACGTAATTGGCACTTAATAAATATTTATTGAATTGAATCTTTAATTTTTTTCCATTTGTAAGCCTTTATTTACTTTCCCTCTCTTCAAAAAGAAAAATAAAACCTTTGTGACAAAGATGCCCCAAAAAGCATTGAATTGAATTTCAAGGAGGTGTTGAACAACGTTAGTCTTGCAAAGAGGCTGAGGAGAACAAGGACTGGGGAAAGAGCCATTAGGTTTTTTTTGGTCTTCATGACGATTTTCATGGGAACAGTTTCACTCAAGTCATAAAGGCAGAAACCAGGTGACGGAGAGGAGCTTTAGGGGGAGAAATGTGGTGAGCAGTCATCTGGCTAGCTGAAAGGGTCAGGGAGATGTGAATTTTCAGTGGAAAGGGTCTTTAAGATTCTCTTTAACTGTAGCACATCAGTGAAATCTCCTGTGCATGGAATTTGTTGGTAGTAACAAAAAATTGAAAACAAAATAGATGTCCATTGTTTGGGGAATGGCTGGCCAAGTTGTGGTAAGTGAATGAAATGAAATATTACTGTGCTATAAGAAATGACACATATGAGGAATACAGAGAAGCTTGGAAAGACTTCCATGGCCTTGAAGTAAGCAGAGCCAGGGAAACAACTCACACAGTGACTACAATGCTAAGCAGAAAAAAATGACTACAAAACAATCAAAAATACTTATCTTAAATTAGAACAAGGTTGGCTTGAGATATATATTGGCAAGGGTAGGTGTGGAAGTAATGCGATATTGCAGATCGGCTCCTCTTTTTTCTATGGATTGATTGCTGGGTTTTTTCTTTTTCATAATTATGTGCACTAAGGGATAGGTCTCTAGGAAGAGAAGAGATATAGGGGGAAATTAAGTCAATACAAAAGCAGAAGGTATCAATAAAAACATTATTTAAAAGCATGAAAGGGGCAGCTAGGTGGCACAGTGAACAGAGCTCCGGCCCTGGAGTCAGGAGGACCTGAACTCAAGTGTGGCCTCAGACACTCAACACACTTACTAACCTGTGACTTTGGGCAAGCCACTTAACCCCATTTGCCCTCCAAAAAGCAAAAAATAAAAAGTGAAGTAGAAGGTAGGAAAGGAGGCAGCCAGAGACAGAAAGGAAAAGTGTTATTCTCTTTCCCCCCAGGACTTCCCTTCTGGGGAAGCCCAAATCTCTAGTATAACCACAGTCAAGGCTGTCCTGTGGAGAAAAGAGAAGGCAAACACCAAGGTTGCCTGCGTGACTGGACCGCAAAGAGCAAGCTGGGGAGATATGAGGAAATGGGACGTGACTGGCTGGGACGCCTCAGCTGAGAACCGTCCTTTGTCAGGGAAGAGAGGACAGTGCTGTCTATTCTTTATGGACACTTGTGGGCTAAACAGAATGAGGCATTGGTTGAAAATTGCCCCTTTCCCTTTAGATATAGCAGAAGAATGATTGAACCGATTAACCAATCAGTGAGCTTTTATTTAGTGCCCTAAACTTGATATCTTGGCAGGGGTAGCTGTGGGAGTAATGGCATATTGTTCCCTAAAATGTTCCCTAAAAAGAGGAGAAAGAGAAATGTAATTTTAAGGATTCCCAGCCTCATTTCCTTAGATTCACCCTTCTTTTGGGAAGCTTTCTTTACTATGAAGGAGAGCAGATAATATTCACATGGGCCAGTTTATTTAAAGACAGGTCTTGGCATCTACCCACTTTTCAACCAGCCAGGACCTGGTCTTGGCCCAGGAGTGGGGAACATTCAGCCTCAAGGCCTCACGTGGACTTCTAGGTGCAGCCTTTTGACAGAGTCCAAGTTTTACAGAACAAATCCTTTTTTTGAGGTGATTTGTTCTGAGAAGTTTGAGTTTAGTTAAAGGGCCACACTTGAGGACCTAGAAGGCCACATGTGGCCTCGAGGCTGCAAGGTTTCCTATCCCTATCTTGGCTTAAACTTGATTGAGAAGGGTAACCACATTCCCTAAGAGTTTCCACTCTAAACTGACAGACTACAAAAGCTAAACCAACAAGTTATTCACATGCAAAACCCCTCCCTCAAAAACCCCCCACAGACTTCATTTTACAAATGAGGAGACTGAAGCCCGTGGAGATTAAGTCATTTATCAGAGGCAGGATTGGAACTCCTGTCCTGTCTCCTGAGCTAGTACTCTTTCCACTGTGCCACTCTCATAAGTCACATTTTTCCTCTTTTATTATTTATTACAAAGACTAGCTTGATAGGGTAGAAAGATGAGATATATTCAGAAATTAAAGTGAAGGGAAAATAAAAGTTTAACTTAATAATTGAATTAAATAAATATTAGCTATTGGAAGGAAGACAGGAGGGTGTGTGCTTTTGAAAATTCTCAGGCACCTCCCTTTGGTGAGAGACATGCTAGGTAAACATTTAACTGGCTCTCAAAATAAAGCTATGGTCTGTGGTCCTTTGCCTGTTTCTAAGGTTGTAAGTGCTCACACTGAAAGTTTTAACCACTGGCTTGAGCAACCCCCTGCTATAGATATAGTCCTTTGCAGAGTATTGAAAAGGTAGACTGGGGGCTGCTAGGTGGTCCAGTGAATAGGCCGCTGGCCCTGGAGTCAGGAGGACCTGAGTTCAAATTCGGCCTCGGACACACTAGCCATGTGACCTTGGGCAAGTCACTAAACTCCAATTGCCCTCCAAACAAAAAGAGAAAGAAAAGGTAGACCAGGAAGCTGGGTGTTGGGAGCAGTAGAATGGGAGAGGATGGTTTGAGACAGGAAGAGTTTCCTCTTCGATGCTGATCTGAGTTGAAGAGCTAATCAGGGAAGGCATCTGGAGGTGACTAAGCAAGGGTCTGTTGCTTTCCATGACACCTTAGGCCTTGGCTGTGAAATCTACTCAATATCACTGCTCTGGTACTAATTCTGAAAGTGGGGTGGGGAGGTAAGAAGGTAGGCCTCTTCCTGTTCTGCTGTCCATCTTCTAAATTCTTGTCTTTCCTAGGGCTTGTTCCTCTTCTGCCTGGGCGGCCTGGACTCCCGTAACATGCTGCTGATTCACTCACCCCCTTGTTACACGCACACTCAACACCTCAGAAGTGGAGGGCAAGGAGATGCTTCCTGAGGTCAAGGCAGTCCCACTTCTCTCATGCTACCCCAACCATATACAGAGCTTACAGGCCAAATCAATAATTCAGCACTTAATTTAATCTGTTCTTTCTATTGAACTTGAGTGGATGGTGCAACCCACGTACTCTGTCTAAATTTGGGGGCAGCTGGGTAGCACAATTGAATTTGGAGTCAGAGGGGCCTGGATTCAAATCCTGCCTCAGGCATTTACTTAGATTGTGACCTTGAGCAAGTCTTAACTTCTCTCAGTCTCAGTTTCCTCATCGTAAAAATGGTGATAATAATCACATCTACTTCAGAACAATTGTGAGGAACAAATAACAGAAGATATGTAAAGTGCTGTGCAAAGCTTACAGTGCTGTATAAATGCTAGCTATCCCTGCCTTTGTTTGGGACTCAGGCCACATACCCTCCTTAAACAAACAGGACCCTCTATTGTGCCAGCTGTTTCTGAATAGACTCAAGGGCCAGTGCTCTATTCACTGTGCCACCTAACCACCTCCTCTACTAATTTTCTGTATCAGACTTTTAAAAATTGTCTCTTAGGTACTTCCTTGTACTATTCAGTGTTCAGTCTCATTCTCTGAGCTCTTTTCCCCTCAATTATCAATCTATTAATCTGATACTAGTATAGGTAAGAAAAATTTTAAGATGGCCCCATTCAAATGTCATTCATTAAGATGTAGTCACCTAAGGAGTGGTGCTAAGATGCTAGTTTTTTATAGTCACAACTTCCTGTTCCTTTTTGGATTTTAGACCAAGCTTGGAGAAGTTTAGAAATAAGGGAAGGGGGAAAATGCAAACTTAGGTGAGTTCACAGTTGACCTAACCAGGGCTCTCTTCTTCAAATACCCAGGTAACGATCAAACTAGACTGATTGCAAGGCATTTCAGTTAATAACAAATCATTAGCTGACTTGATTATCTTTCCCCCATATCTTAATGGCTCAATGTCTAAATAGTAGAAGAGGATGTTAACTGCATCTGAAAGGTCCTGAGCTAATGTAGCTCTCTTGCTCCCTTTCCATTGGCTTAAAAACTAGAACCAATGCCCCTTTAGCAATAGACTCGTTTATTACAAATTAGTAGGAAAATCAATTCATTTTAGAAAAAACAAAATTCACTCATGTCCATCTTCTCAAATGAACGTGTTTATTTGTTTTTGTTCATCCCAGCACTAATTCTAGTCAGGTTGCTGCTCCTCAGGACCAGTTTTCATAACCCCGTTCTGTCTCCCCTCCCAAAACCATGTGCTTTTGTCCATTGGGGTAAATAGTTATTTTTTCAGCTAATGCTGTACATATTGGCCTCTTCTTTTAACAAAAGTAAGAACAAGTTGATCATATGCCTTCAGTATGAATAGCTGATAAAGTGCAGGTCTTTGAAGCCTGGGAGACCTAGGTTGGAATCTCGCCTCCGGCCCTTCCCAGCTATATAATTTTGGGCAAATTACTTAACCTGCCACCTGTTCCCTCATTCCTAAGATAAGACCTGGACCACCTACCTGACAGGGTTGTTATAAGGCTCAAGAAATGGTAGATGTAAGGAGGTTGGGAGTAGGGGGTGGGAAGGGAAATCTGAGATAACTGGAAACAAATAGAGTATAGGTAATCTAGTCAAACTCAGGGCAACTAGGCGGAGCAGTGGATAGAGCACTGGGCTTGGAATCAGGAAGACTCTGCTTCAAGAGTTCAAATCCAGCTTCAAATACTAGCTGTGTGACCTTGGACAAGTCACTTAACCCCATTTGCCTCAGTTTCTTCATCTGTAAAGTGAGCTGGAGAAGGAAATGGCAAACCTATCATTCCAGCCAAGAAAACCCCAAACTGGGTCATGAAAAGTCAGACATGAATCAAGAACAACAAAGTCAAACTCAAGACTTAGCAACAATTTGTGATGAATGTGACAATTCATTCACGTTCAACTTGCCACAAATTACAACCAAAATTCCCTAAGAAGGAATGATAGCATCAGGACTCCTGAAGAGAAAAAATTTTTGATGAATGCCGAATAATGAAAAATAGATGAACATTTTAAAGCGATGGCATTTATCTTTGAAGACGTAAAGCACAAGGTACCTTCTTTATTTTTTGTAATTTATGAGAAGCAGCATGGTATAACAGCAGGGAGAGAGCCAGCCTCACTCAGAAAACGTCTAGAAATTCCAGAGAGGAAAAAGGAGTTTCTTCACCAGAGTTCCTACACCAAGGAAATCTCAGGTTTAAATTTTAAAAAGTCAAGCAGCCCATTTGAGTGCCCCGTCAAAAGCTTTCACTGAAATGCCAAGTGTAAAACAGAAGTCTCTCAAAGTAAATGATGGCCCAATGGAGACCAGGCAGCCAGGTTACATTAGTTAAATCAGCCCAGATGTGAAATAGGCAACTGGGAACATTATCACCATCAAGGGGCCTCAGCAGGGCAGGAATAAAGGTCATCCAGGAATTGCATGGCAGGGATGAACAAGGCCTGCTTGCATGGAAAGAGGGAGGCATCATGGGTGGACAGCCAGAGTACTGGTTGATATTACTGGTACCCTCATGATGTTGGGAGAAAGCGAGGGAAAGAAATGCAAAGTGCACAAGTTTAGAGCCATCCCCACTCTGAACATTCATATAGAGTATTTGCGCCTGAGCTCATCTTGGTCTGACCAGCCAGTCTGACACACTGCACTTTGACCCTGACAGCGACATCATTCTGGTCCTCTTTTGAGAATGAAGACCAACCAACCAACCAAGCATATTAAAATGGTAACAATTTTTGGTTTTTGGAGTGACAGCATTTGTGGCAAAACCCGTGGCTGAGCTGAGAAACCCTGCACCATCCCCCTGCCTTGGAATGCCCTGCTCTCTCTGAATCTCATCCTCTGCAGGACTTTTCTGTGACCTGCTGGAGAATTCCCCTTTCATAAACTGTTTTATGTTTTGTTATATACCTAAGATGTTTACAAGTTCTTTCTTCCCCTTAGAATATGGAGTTCCTTACATAGGAAAATTTTACTTGTCAGATCTATGGATAAGGGCAGTTTATGCTCAAACAAGAGATAAGAGAGGATCCCAGGAAAGTAAACTTATGGCTAATTTTGGTAACGTGAAATTTTAAGTTTTTGCACAAACCTAATGCAGCCAAAAGTGGACGAAAAACAGGAAACTGGGAAAAAAATTTTTTTTTCTGATGAAGGCCTCATTTCTTAAATATATAGGGAACCGAGTCAAATTTATCAAAATATGTGCTATTTTCCAATTGATAAATGGTTAAAAAGGTTATGAACAGGCAGTTTTCAGAAGAAATCAAAGCTATCAATAGTCAAGTGAAAAAATATTCTAAATCACTACTGATTAAAGAAATGCAAATTAAAACAACTCTGAGGTATGACCTCACACTTGTCATATTGGCTAACATGACAGAAAAGGAAAATTACAAATGCTAGAGGGGACATGGAAAAATGGGGACAGTAGTGCATTGTTGTTGGAATCATGATCTGATTCAACCCTTCTGGAAAGCAATTTGGAGCTACGCCCAAAGGGCGTAGAGATCTGTGCATACCTTTCAACCCAAAAATACCATTACTAGGTCTATATCTCAAAAAGATCAAAGGAAAAAGTAGTACCTGTATGTACAGAAATATTTATAGCAGCTTTTTATGGTGACAAAGAACTGGAAACTGAGGGGATACCCATCAACTGGGAAATGGCTGATGAAATTGTGGTATACAGTAGAACAGAATACTATTGTGCACTAAGAAATGACAGGTATGGTTTCAGAAAACCCACAATGAAAAATGCCATCTATCTCCAGAGAGCTGATCTCTGAGAAGAGATTGAAACAAACTTTTTTAAACTTCCTTTTTTTTGGGGGGGGGGTGTGTACTTTTTTTGGTTGCAATATGGCTAATATGTAAATATTTTGCATGACTTTACATGTATAATCAATATTGTATTGCTTGCCTTCTCAAGGGATAAGGGAGGGCAAGGAGAGAATTCAACTCAAAAATTTTTTAAATGAATGTTACTTTCTTTACACGTAATTGGCAATATTTAACGAAATAAACATGTAAGCCTCATTGAATGCAGAAAGGGCTATTTTTTTTAGCTTGTATTTGTATTCCCATCACAACACCTGCCACTTAATAAATGCATGTTAACTGACTACAGTAATACAATTCAGTTCAACAAAGGTTTATTGAATACCTCCTTTCTTCAAACCATTGTACTAGATGCTGTCTTTATGTCATTTGGTCCTCTGACTGAGATGAGCCAATCAATAAAGGTCACTACTTACACTTGATGAGAATTAACTTATTTTTTCATTGTTTACTGAAACTGGAAACAAAAATTCTGTACCAAAACGTATACAACTTAGTAATTGTACAAAATGTTAATTTTGCGAGGCAACGGCTGGTAAGTTACATTCACCAAAATGAACACTGAACTAACCTTTCACCGTCAACTCAATTAAAAGTTCAGATAAATAAGTTGCTGGCTGAAAATAGTCAGTAACAAGCAGCAGCTCGAACTCCACACACAAAGGAAAGGGGAGTCTCTGCTCACAGCACCACGGAAACAGCCGTGGGTACTACATGACTGCAGCATCACTGGGATGTGTCACAGTCCATCTCCTACAGCAGACACCAGCTTGGTAAGACCAACAACACTCAAAACATTAGAATGGACATAATACAAAATAAGGAGCTCTTTTCCATTTATATAAAACTTGCAGGTTGAAAAAAAATACAGCATCTCTCTTCATCCCCATTAGGCTTAAATGCTTTTGTGGGACCATCAAAAAGTCTTGTGTCAACTGTCCTGCAATCACCAACTTGCTGGCTACAGGCAAAAAAAAGTCCATGCCCCCTCCGGTGCTCATCCCACTATGGCTCCTTCATTGGCTGGAAGGCTCACTGGTTAAGTCCTGTTTATTCTCCCTCATTAGAAATGCTCCAAGAAGTAGGCCAGGGCTTTCTGAATAGCATCAAAGAACACTACTTTATGCTGCCCAAGCTCTAGTATTTTTTTTCAATGTACAATTCGATTTCTATTTATTTAACAGTTTCAATAAACTCCTAGCATCAGAGGCATTATTACAACATATACAGTTTGATACAATAGTTTTTACAAAAAAACTATGAGGAATTGTTTTTAGTTAAATAAATTACAGTAACTTTCTTTTAAGAAAACTGGCTTAGAGAAAGAATATCTTTTCCCCAACAACTTGTGTTTCTCAGGCTGAGCTGCACAAACAGAGGCCATGGTCCTATACCTGATCCTATGAAACACCCTAATCTAAATGACTATACTTAAAAGGTTTGATGTCTTAAAGAGAAACATCTGTTGGCATTGCTGCATTCAAAGCCTTCTTTAGTAAGTGGCTCAGAGCTTCTCTTGCATTTGCTAAAGCTTTATACAGAGAGGTGTGTAACAGCCAATCTGCACCTGGATATAAGAAGTTCTAAAAAGGAACTTAACAGCCTGTATGAGGAAACACAGTGATTTTTGGTACTTCTGGCACAGAACTGTTATGTACTATGTGGAGCACATTATTCTATAGTCTGGTAAGAAAAAAAAAAAACTTCAAAAAGCTTTTCCCTTAAAAAATTAAAGCAGAGTCCCCTTCTTAAGAATTACAGCTAAACGCTGCCAAAAATTGAATTAGACCGGCACCAAATGGAATACAATTAAAAACTTTACTCTTCTTTCTTAAAGTCCTAAGACTTGAACTTAATCTGAATATAAAAATCAGCTACAAGTTTTGATAACTATAATGTAATTGAACTATTACACTTTAGGCTAAAAATTCTATTTTATACCCAGGGAGAAAAAAAAATATCCCATTGATCACCATGAAATTTGCATATTTGTGAGTCTCACCAAAATCAAAAATTATTTTTCCAGCTTATTCTTTCTTTCAGACATAAGCTGGTATTTACTAGCTGTGGTACTTTGATGCATTAATACCTAAGTTGATATCTTTCAGAAAAACACAAGTATGCAGAACACTAAACTGATGTCAGATCTGGAAAAGAAACTTTTCTTGGAGAAGTAATCTTGAACCACTGAAGCCAGTTGCCTCCCTGAACACGTCTAATTGTCCTCTTGATAAGACATTGCACTGTTGCTGTTTTTTTAAAAATTCACAGATTTTCTACTTTAGTCCTCTTTAACATCCCATTCTCATGAGAATGCTTGAGTTCAGAACTTCAGTGACACTCAAGCCACTTTCTTGGTGCAGGTTCCTTGGAGATCTTGTAGGTTTACTTTTGACCTAGAATAGAAAGGACAAAAATGAGACACAAGATACCAGTAACATAAACAGATTATTCTCAATTCATCTGAACTCTGTATGATTTACAAGCGAGAAAAATACACTGAACCTTGCAGTCCTACCTGTTGTGGATCATGTGGCTTTTGACTAGGTGTCCTGCGGCCAGTGCAGCCATGAGTGATAACTCCCCAGCCATAACTGTACCACACACAATCTTTGCGAGCTGACGGGCATTTTCACCAGGGTTGTCTTTGCATGCTCCTTGAACGCCTAGCATCTACAGCCAGAGAACACATTTTACTCTTACAATCATACAGAGGGTTGCTACTGAAACAGGCTAACAAGGATGTGGGGGGGTAAGTCCTTACTACAGAACAAATGGCACAGAGCTGACAAGCATTTCCTAGAGAGGTACGTGGCTGTCACACTGTGTGAATCCACTCTGTGGCTAGCAATACATTCAAGTGGATTAGAACTGCTCTTATTAATTCCACCAGTCTTTCTTTAGCATTTGCCAAGTGATGACACCTCAGGAAGAAGAGTGATTAGCATGGCATTAACATGCTCATTAGGCTTATAGGAAAAAAAGGGGACAAAATAAGTAAGATAATGAAGAAAGTGTTTACGTGAGCTCACTGTGATGGAAGCTGGCTAAAGTCAGGAAGCTGCTTGGGAACATCACGTAAGTGTGCATCTGATGCTTTTATACCTGCAAACAGGCCTGCTGGGGCAGCAGGTTGGTTCCTCCACCAACAGTTCCTATCTCTATGGATGGCATAGTACAACTGATATACAAGTCTTCATTTAAGGGTCCAGTTGCTTCCATGAGAGTGATGCAGTTAGAGCTGCACACATTCTGTGCCGCATCCTTCAAAAGGGAAAAAAAGAAATGACAGACCAGGAATGAGTTATATGATACACAGCTCCCTGAGATTCTGAGCGGTAAAACAGAACAGAAACCCAATTCAGAGAACTTACCTGCCCACAAGCAATGAAGATGGCAGTTACAATATTGGCTGCATGTGCGTTATAGCCTCCTATGCTCCCAGCCATGGCTGAGCCCACCAAGTTCTTGCTTATGTTAACTTCAACCAAAGCTTCTGTAGTGGTTTTTAATACCTAGAAAAGAAATAAGTGTTTTAAAATTCTCACTCAGGGTTTTAAATATTTGCCTGTTTGGTTTCTCTTGGCAGGAGTGGAGGAAAGGGACATGCCAGTCAAAAGGGCACATTTCCCAAATCTATGAGGCAGGGAGAGCAGAATTCCAGCCCTAAGGAATCCGTTTTCACAGAAATCGTTAATACATGTCATGTTTCTATAAAGGCCACAGATAAGAAACAATGCATCTTTGGTTATTAGTCTCCCACACATGTAAATAATCTGCATTAATTTTTCTTAAAACAGCCTTTGAATCTGACTTAGTTACTTACTTCTCTGACTACCTTTGCTGGAATGACAGCTTCACAAACAACGGATTTTCCTCTTCCTTCTATCCAATTTATAGCAGCAGGTTTTTTGTCTGTACAATAGTTACCACTAACCGCCAGGATTTGCATTTCAGGAAAAATTTCACGAAGTTTTGCAAGTGCTTTCTCTGTTCCCTATAATTAAAAAAAATACACAGAAACATTAAACCCCATGTCACTTTTTCCTTGGCTCACTCACACAGACTTGTCATGAAGCTCTACTTACATACTTAAAGAGTCTATCATTTCACTGATATAACGAGTTTCCTCCATAGGCAAGGTGGAGAGGGGACAGAAAGCTAGACTTTGGGTCAGGAAAACCTTGGGCTCCAAAATCCACCTTAGAGGCTTATCTAAGTCATAGGTAGGCTGCAATCTGTATCGATCAAGTTCCCACAAGGACAGTTCTTCACACTGATGAAATGTGTGTATTTATATAGGTGCCCCACCCTTTCACAAAGATCACAACCCTTCCATGAGGACTTAATAAATTGTGTTTGAGAACTGGTGGGTCCCCCAAAGTCATCACCCTGCAGCTCCACTGCATGAGCCTTCAGAACTTACGAGGCTGCTCCCTGAACAGACCATGCAGACACAGTCCTTCCTCTTCAGGCTACACCCGAAGCCTTCTGAGCCTGGAAGGATGTGTCAAAGCTTGTGTCTTGCTGTCTGGACCTTTGACAGCCCTCGACATCACACAAGGTCATTGGCACAGACCTTTGGTGGTAGATATTCATGTGAATATTCCGACATACAGCCACCCCAGACCAAGGGCACCGCCTTAGTGGAACCTT
The DNA here is from genome assembly GCA_011680675.1 of Gymnobelideus leadbeateri. Taxonomy (NCBI): domain Eukaryota; kingdom Metazoa; phylum Chordata; class Mammalia; order Diprotodontia; family Petauridae; genus Gymnobelideus; species Gymnobelideus leadbeateri. The sequence goes on from WOXC01011362.1 coordinate 457,148, forward strand.
AACAGGTCTATGTGACTACCTGAGCAAAATGTATTCTGCATATGCACTATAAAGAATGAGTAGCTGTTTTTAGGCATTATTCTAATAACTAAATGTACAAACCCTGCACCCATCAGCTGTTATGCCTAAGTCCCTTTTTTATTTCTCCTGAGCAGAACAGATGCATCCAACTCAAGTTAAAAAAGCTCTTTGTGAATAGCTACGAGCACACTAAGCTGTGGCTCCCAGAGAACACTTCAGTGGTCCATATACGTGTCACAGATGACTCACATGAACTGATTACATGAATACTGAGTAAGTTGTTTCTTTAAGTATATTAAGCTATTGCCCAGTAGCCTAACTTACCAAGCTTCCAAAAAGACAGTAAGATCCTGTTTTGTTTTTTATCCCCAGCCTAGGATTAACATCTCCTGCCTCCATACTTATTCTCAAGCCGTCCCCCATTGCCAAAAAGGTCATCTCCACTTACTGCAATCTTTGCTCTCCTTTAGGGAGTCAGCTCAGAGGCTATTTCCCCTCATGAAGTCTTCCCCGACACCCTCTACTGGAAGGACTCATCACATTTTCATTATCTGAAATTGTCTTATATCTGCTATGTGACTGTAAATTCCAAGGACATTTTAGTTGTCGTTTAACATATTTTTAATATACTTAAAATATATACTTGGTGAATTATAGGAGAAATAATCCTTATACTGCAATTGATGCCCAAAGAGTAAATACACGCACTGGCACTTTTAAAGCCTTATGTAGATGAAGTCTTTTTCCTTTCTTTGATTTCATTATGAAATAGGCAACCATGAAAAATCAGTCACGGGCTCAACCAGCACATATGTAAATGTTAAGTACACTAAAGCATGCTGGGAAAACAAAATGCTAGTCAAATACAGTCTTCTTGGAAAAATATGGACAAACAGCAACACATGCTGATGATGCTACAAACACACCTCAGAGTCTCCTAAATCAATCAACATTTACTATAGACTTATTCTATGCCAATTACTATACTAAGTGCTGGGGATACAAGCATATACTTCAAAAATTAAACAAAACCTATCTGCAAGAAGTTTACATTCTAATGGAGGAGACAAGTACTTATAAAAATATAGAAAATTAGATATAACTTTATAACAAAGTGGTTAAATAAAAGAGAGTTTGTAAGAAAGGGCACTAGCTATTAAGAAAGACTTCATGCAAAAGATGGTGCCTGAGTGGTGTCGTGAAGAGAAAGACTCTTTGTATTCAGTCATGAGACAGGTACATTCTTAAGATGATATATTTGAGGGCAGTATCTAAGTTGAAGGGATGCAACTATGAAGTGTTAACTTCAAAATCCTCTGCCTTGGGGTGGCTAGGTGGTGCAGTGAATAGAGCACCGGCCCTGGAGTCAGAAGGACTTAAGTTCAAACCAGCCTCAGATACTTAACACAAAACTGTGTGACCTTGGGCAAGTCACTTAACCCCAATTGCCCTACCTTACCCCCTCCAAAAAGAAAAAAAAATCCTCTGCTCCATTTCTTTAAGCAGAGTTCTACCATTTAAAAATAATAAAGCACCAACACTCAAGTCAAACTCAACAACTGCAAAACAAATCAAACACAACTGAGGGTGGCCATTTAATGCACCTCACTATGTGATGGGTGTATAGTACTGGAGTCAAACACACTGGTCACATGACTCCAGAGCATACCTTTGAAATCATGTTCATTCCCATGGCGTCCCCTGTCCTGGATTGGAAACGGATATAGGCATTGCGACCAGCCAGGCTAATGTGAACTTTCTGAAGACGTGCAAATCTATAAATGAAATCACCAAAAGAACATTAGAGTTGAAAGAGGCCTGAGGACTGATTTCCTTCAAACTCTCATTTTATGGATGAGTCACCTGAGCCCATAGAAACTCAACTCATTAACAAGCTCTTCTTCTGTAACCAGGTGAAATCCCAGAGACTGCCTCAACTGTGTCTCATTCACTGATGATACATGAGCTATAAAAAGATGTACCAACAGGAAGCAAACAAAAAAATGAAAACTAAAACATACTGGCATTAACCTTACTTTTGTTCTCAGGTATTTACTCTTGTACAGAGATTTAATTTCTAATTTCAGTTCTCAGTACTAAAAAGCAAGCAAGCTACCCACACTGAGCAGTGTAAATTCAGCCATCTTCTCCAATAGTGCTTCCTTGCCATCATTCTTGGTTATATCAAGATTCATGCTAACACAGACCTTAAGACTTTGGTCTTGGCTCTCTCAAAGACCATTAACGGCCTCCTTATTTTCAAATCTGATGTATTCTCTCTCCTACCCCACCTTCGCCACTCTATCTTCCTTGACTTTCACAACATGACACTGCTCCCTATTATACTTTTTTAAAAAAAATAATTCTTTATTGATATCCTTTGTTTTAATATCACCTAAATTTCTCCTTGTATCACTCCCTCCTTCCATACTCCCAGAACTATCCCTTGTAACAAAGAAAAAAAAATTAGCAAAAACAATCAATACATTGGAAAAAAAAAAAGATCTGACATTAAATGCAATGGTCCAACACCCACGTAGGACTACTCCCACCCCAATGTCAAACTCCTTAAAAGGGTGGAGGGAAGTTTCACTTTTCTTCACACCCTCCGTTCCCTTATGGCCTACATGGCCCTCTCACTGCACTCCTACCTCTGAGAGGTGCTTTGCTGACTCATTTCCTGGCTCCTTATGCCTTTTAAACATTGGGGTCCTCCAAGCTGTCATGGATTTCCTTCTCTTTCTTATCCTTCTTCACCTGGCATTCTCCCACTATCACCTTTATGAAGAGGCAGATGACTCTCCAACCTCTCCCCTCAATTTCAATGCATAGTTCCAAGTGCCTGTTAGCTAGCTTCACCTGGTCAAGTCAGTGACACCCTCTAATAAGCCCCAAATGGAAATGCCCCCTTCAAAACCATCTTTCTACCTAACATTTATTTAAGTTGATGGCACCACCATTCTCCTAGTTAATGAGGCTTAGTAATGTTTTAAGTTATGGAGGAAAAAATTTAGAACTGGAGGAGCTGATTTAGAATACCACCTGATATTACCTGTGTGACAATGGATATCAACTAATCTCTCTGCCTCAATTTCTTCATCTGTAAAATAAAGCAGCTGGACAAGATGGAAGTCTCTTCCAGCTCTGTTAGCTTTCCTCCCAAACTACCTTCTCCTCTCAACTTCTCATTACCTTTCCTGGAGTCACCTAGCTTTCACAATCTTATTCTCATCTTTGACTTTCCTTCACTAATTACTTGCAAATGCCTAAATTCATTCCACTAATTCATTGCTCCTGGCACCCCCAGGGCCACAAGCTTAGGTGAGGCTTTCATTCGCTTTCATTCCCTTTCATCTGGTCTGGTACAAAAGTCTAACTGGTCCCTCCAACACCTCCAATCCATCACATATTCTAAGCTGCCAGATTCATCTTCCTGAGCACAGCTGTCATCATGCTGTTCCCCAGTAAACTGCTTCCACAATCCTCACAATTTTACCTATTCAATAAGGTCAAAATTCCTCAGCCACGTTTCAAGGGCCTATATTATATTATGTGTGACCTTAAAAATATCAGTTTCCTCAAACACAAAATGGAAATACTTGACTCAATTTCCAAAGATGTCAAGTGCTTGCAAACATTAAAACACTAGAAAAACATCAGCTATTATTATTATAATTATAGCCCTAACCTATCTTTAGAGCCTAGCATAAAATCTTGTAGAGTACATGCCCCCCCCCAATAACTCAATTCTAAAACTCAAAATTCTCCCAGAACAAAATAATTAACAGAGCCAAACAATCCCTATAAATCACAATTAAAAAAAAAAGGTATGCTAGCCTACTTTCAGGGAAATAAAAAGCCTTCTTTCCCCTTGTTATCAATTACTATTACTGAATTTATATAAGTGTCTCTAAAGCTGATCAATGTATCATATTATCTTAAGCAACTATGATGGCAGCTAATGAAAATAGTTTAATTCCTGAAATCAAACCCTGCCCCCCCACCCCCACCCCCATTCACCTGCTGGTACTGTCAAATGCTTCCTTTATTATTTTAAAGCCTTCAGGACTTTCAAGCCAAGTCTTCATGTTTGCGGAGTCACATGCACTGGGAAACCTCACTACAGGTCCTCGAGTCATTCCATCTGCTAGAACACAGCTACTGGCTCCTCCGCCAAGCTAAAGCAGGAAATAAAGCCAATTAAAGAGTTTATTATTATCAAAGATTCACATATTAAATAAGGAAAATAATTCTTCTGCTTGTCCCTAAACTGCCCTGGCTGTGTCGCCAGGGGCAAATGAGGAAGTTACTTACGCATATTGCTCTACAACCCCTGTTGGTACTGGCCACGAGACAGCCTTCAGTTGTGGCCATTGGGACCTGGAATTCTTTACCATCCAGATAGAGGGGTCCTGCGACTCCAACAGGGACAGGCATGTATCCAATAACATTCTCACAGCAAGCTCCCATCACCTAAAAAAGGTCAAACGATGCAATGAAACACTAACACGGTTATGGTTACACGTATTCAGTTATATCACTGCTATTTCTCAATACATATCTTTTTCCAATTAAACTCTTTACATTCATTTAGTTTGCTATTCTATATATAAAACAGAAACAGAGGATTTGTACATTCATTTTTACATATCATAGGATCATAGATCCAGAGAGAGAAAGCTGAACAGGAATCTAGAAGCAGCCCTCCCTGCCTATTATAGATGACGAGTCCAATATAATGATCTGCTCAAAGTTAATACAAGGAGTAAATGACAGAAACAGAATCTGAACCCTGCTAAGTCCCAAGCCCCCTCATTTTATATATGAAGAAAATGAGGCCCAGAAAAGTTAGTTAAGAGCTTGTATAAGATCCCACAAGTAATAAGTGGCAGAACCAGGGGGTTTAAAACCAGGTCCTGATTCCAAATTCAGTATTCTTTTCACTCGCAGAGTAAAACAATGCACTGTAATAAAAAAAAAAAAATCCTCCTCACTTCTCAAATTTAGGTACTTCTTGAGCCACTTGCTATTTAAATTCTTTAAACTTCAGTGGATAAGACAGAAAATTTAAAGGAACATCAATCTGTAAGTCAGTGACACATGCACGTTCCACTGTCCGATTCCAAACTACATAAACAAACTCTCTAAATTTAACTACATAAGAAAAGGCAGAGGAAAAAAAAAAGGGATCACTACAGGTGTGATCTAACTACTCTCTTTCAACATATAATTTTTCCTAGATATTTCACATAGTTAGATGTTCATTCTTGAAGGGTTTTCCTAAAGCTTAACAATCTCACATTTCTAGAAAGTGTAAGAACAAAAAAGGAAAAACCTCAATGATTTTCTAATGTGGTCAGACAGCCAGAATCAGTAAGGATTATCCTTGAGCTCCATCTAGCTAAAATAACCAGAATGGATTTTGAAAAGGCTAAATATCTTTGGATCAAAATTAAGCTTTCCTATTTTATACGTGTGTATACAGATAGGTATATCCATATATAAACAAATATTCCCCTTTATTAAATAATGTATGTAAGAATACATACATATATGTAACTAGTTAACATATAAGTATATATACTATTTACTCAATAATTTGCATATATATTATTAGTACATATACACAGCTGATAATTTTATCTGATCAGTTAGTATATATAACTGACATACATATATGTACATATCTGTTATTCAATAAAGGGAAATACTTGCTGAATGTGTACATCTGTAGATATGCATATACCCATATATAATAGTGGGGGAAACAAATACTGAGTTTTTAATGCTGTATTATAGGTACATCATCAAATGACATTAAAAATAGCTTAGAGAATCGAAATATAGCTGTTTATAAAAAGATCTACATATTATTTATATCATGAAGCCCAGCTAAGGAAAAACATTTTTTAAAGTTACAAAGCATAGAAAATCTCCATGAAAACTACTTACCAAAGAATAATTATAATCCCTGTATGGTAAATACTCTAATGAAGAGGGTTCAGGAAGCTTCTTAGACAGCATTTGTCGGCGAATAGACACACCTCGCTCATGGGTTTCCATCAAAGTTTCCAATTTGTAAGCTGGAATGTGCTTAGCATTGACTAATCTGATGATTTCAGCATCACTGAGGAATTTTGCACCTTTCTTTAAAAAAAAAAAAAAGGATGGAAGTGAAACTCCTAGGTTACACTCAAGGACTTTAAACCTCTTCTCCCTTACATTATTATCAACAGCAAGGCATCTGATATTGCTGTATAAAGTTGTTACAAAATGGAAGTGATAATGAGATGTAATACCATATAAAAACATCTGTGAAATTTTGGCAATACCTGGCCATGGCACCATTACTATACTTAAGTAAGAAAAATGTACGCGGCTTGGCAGTCATATGTGTAGCTATGCTTAAAGGACTGTGATGTCCTTCTATGTACTCCCTCCACTGAGGGAGAATACAACATAACTCAGCTGATGGGCTTTGCAAGGTGCTACGTCTAAAAATTCTGCTTTACCCCATCACCCGGTGATAACTTCCTTTGAAATTAGCTAAGATGTTTTTAGAATCAATCACTGGACCTATCTGTTGCCAGCTTGGTAGAATTTACCACAGTCTTTTTGCTGGCACAGCCTTCCAGAACTTAGGGTCACCTCCATACCATAAGGCTTCAGAATTTTAAAAGACTTTAGTGGAGAAGTATATATGTATGTTCTGGAGTTTAGACTTGATCCAAGGTGATCTGGTTAATGTTGGGTCTGGGGAGGAAGACAGAAGGAAAATGTAGAAATTTGCTACATTTCGGGGTGGCTAGGTGGCGCAGTCAATAGAGTGCTGGCCCTGGAGTCAGAAGGACCTGAGTTCGGAGCCGGCCTCAGACACTTAATCCACACAAACAAAAACCTAGCCATGTGACCTTGGGCAAGTTACTTAATCCCAATTGGCCTAAAAGGGGCGGCTAGGTGGCTCAGTGAATAAGCGCCGGCCTCCGAGTTGGGATGACCCGAGATCAGATCCGGCCTCAGAAAATGAGCACCCACGCATAAATAATGATTAGCCGTGTAACCTTGAGCAAGTTACTTAACCCCAACTGCTTTAAAAAAAAAAAGAAAAAGAAATTTGCTACATTTCTACTAAATCAGTACTATTGAAGACAAACAGTTATTAGCACTTCAAGGGTATAGGTGATGCCCACAGGAATCATGAAGGAGAATGTCCTCTATCAGATCTTAACAAGATTTAAAAGTTGATTTTTTTGGCTAACATCAAGACAGCCATTAAATGGAGTTGAACCTCTGAGTCACAATAAAGTAAATGAATACAATCTCATACATCATGGGCAACATACCTTTTTGAAGCATATCCATCAAGTGGGTGGCATATTTTCATCTTAACCAAAATTTTTTCATGTTTTTAAAGAAAATAAAGCTAGCAGCTAAACAATCAACACAGTATTCAGGAAGTCATAAATCTCAGAAAATGTCCCTTCATGTGAGCAAAATCGTAAAGGAAACTTATGTTCTACTAATTATTCCAGATAGTTAGGAGCATACTATTAATGTATGCCAGACTAACTGGTAAATTTACTATATGTAATAACTTAAGAGGGAATAAATGTAGTATAAATAGAATTGATTTAGTTTAAGGATCAAATGAAACCATGAATGTGAAAAAAACATAAAGTTTAAAGCATAACAGTAAATGTAGGGTATTGTTACCTTATATACATATGTGGATATTCACACTATGTTTTTTCCTAGGTTTAGATAGGAAAGATAACTTACACATATATTAAGGAAGGAAGATGTGTGTTTAAGAGAACTGACCCCTAAATACACACACAAATAAAGACTTCTGAATATCAGTCCCATGATTTAGCTAGAACACAGTCTTCTCTCTTATGCATGGCTAGCTTCAGATAATGCTGGAAGAACATTGTGTTCAAAGGGAAGTAAGAGGATAGAGGTATAACACTACCAATAAGCAATATGTTTTTTATAATTTCAGGCTTTAAAAGTATTTCTTTGATCTTACTCACACTTCTAAACAATAATAAAGTGACAATATGAGGATGATTACACAATAGGCACTCAACTATCTGACAATGTAAATCAGGAATTTCTGCCTAAAACAAGATTGAAAAATTGTAGCATTTTTTTCTTACCTCTGCATTTTCAAGTATCTGGAGACATTCTTCATTAGGGCGTGGTTCAGTGGGTAGTTCAATCTCAGGCTCAGTATTTGATGATGTTGGATGCACAGCTGAGTTACCCAAAACAAATGTAACCTTTGATGTTTCAGTTTCTGCCAATAAGGGCTTTATAACTTCAGCTATTTAAAAATACCAGAGAAAGTCCAACAAAACTTATTTAATTTACACAAATTAGGACCGGACAGACCTTATCAACTACTTTTAGTATTTGAGAGGATGGAGGTATGTATACACACCTTTTCTTTCCTTGTTATGCCCAGATTCCTCTTCCATTTCACTGCATTTCTGCTTATTTCTGGTCAATACAGGCTCCCGTCTACAACAGGTATCTGGAGTCTTCTTTTGTATCATCACAGGAGATGTGATGGGGTTTTTTAGAGAGAGTGTAGACTCTGTTTCTGCCTGTTCAAAGAAGATGTACTTGACAGCCAGAAGGAGGGCTAAACTGAGGGTGATCATTTGTTCAATGTCCATACTGATCATCCTAAATAAAAACAAGAAAATTAGTGTTAATCTTCACCTATATAAAGTTCCAACTAATAGTACAATATTAGAACAGTAGTGATATGATAAAAATAAGTGACTACAGGAGGTGTGATTTGCATCAGACTGAAAGAACTCTTTGTATGAGAGTTCTCTCTACCAATAAAAGTTGCAGTCCATCTTGAACATATTTATGGAGTCCAAAGGAATTACTTAAAATGCATACAGCTGGGGTGGCTAGGTGGAGCAGTGAATAGAGCACCTGAAGTCAGGAAGACCTGAGTTCAAATTCGGCTTCAGACACTTTAGACCTGAGTTCAAATTAACACAAAAACTAGCTGTGTGACCTTGGGCAAATCACTTAACCCCAATTGCCCTCCAAAAAACAAAAAAAATTTAAAAATAAAAAATAAAATAAAATAGAATATGTAGAGCTTGAATGACTTGGTTAGGATCACCCAGCTAGTAGGTGTCATAGGTAGGATATAAACGCAGGCTTTCCTGACTACAAGGCCAGGACACTACTCAACATAAAAAAAGAAATATAATAATTCAGGCAAATATTAACTTACTTAGAAAGATAAAATTGCCAGAGGGAAACATTAGGTTCAATTCTTTTGGACACATTTTCATCCAGTCCTAAAGCAACCTTAGAATTTTCAGTGGTACTATTTTGAGATGATGGATCAGCTATCCAGCGACTGTGAGCATGAACAAGAACCAAACCTAGAGACTGAAATGGGGAAAAAAATTGTTTCATTAGTGAAATCAGCTTTATCTACACAACAAAGTTAAAGAAGAATTTTCTAGAGAACTAAAGCAACATTGCCAGAATGGAGGTCCCTGGAGCCCCGAATAAGGTTTTTCCAAGTACTTTTAACCAAAATGTCATACTCTCCTATTTATCTACACACTGATGGAGATTAAATTTTCTCTATGCTCAACAAATGAATAAGCAGGAAGGTATCTGATATGACTTATCCCCTACAAAAGGAAAATAATGGTCGTCAGACCAGCAGGTCTCATCCTGGCTCCAGCTATATGCCAACTAAAAATATTTATACCAGCAAGTTACTAAAAAGGCCATAGGAACTATAAGAAAGATTGACAGAATGATAAAAGAAGTGACACAGAAAGAAAGATTAATAAATGCAGGGAGGAGAGAAAAAGAATAGAAAGGAGAAAAAAGCAAGAAAGGGCAAGTATGCGTGGGAGGAGGATGAAAAAAATAGGAATGGGGCAGAAGATGAAGAAAAAAGACAATATATGGAACATAGAAGATTTTTCTTATAAGGGGAAAAAAACCTTACCATAATCATCTTGACCCGTTGAGTTACAGGATTTGGCTTATTTTCTTCTTCTTCTAAAACACGGGCAAAATGACTGAGTTGCCATATTGGACGACCTTCACGACTTTCCCGAGACAGCTAAAAAAAAATCATCAGGTCACATTACAAAGAAAAGATTCTATCTTTGCAACTAAAGCTACAAGAAATCTCTTCTTGCCATCACCACAGCAGCCACTCTTACCTCTAATACCAAAGATACACAAGCTGGAAAGAATGTCATGAACACAAAGTAATTGGCAAGGACTGACATGCAACCAAAGCAGCACATAATTTCAAGTTGTCGAACACCTGTTTGGAAAAAAGGGAAAAGTTTGCATTTAGAAAGTAACATACCAGACGGATTCTAGGTCTCTGAGTTTTGACTTTTTTTAACTGAACCTGTGATTTCATCTGGTTTGGTCAACTATAACTCTTTAACTTCTACCAATGCAGATCAGTACATTTTTGGTAACTCGAAGTCAAATTAACATTACCTATGTTTTTTGTGTTTTTGTTTTGTTAAATACTTTCCAATTACATTAGTATCTGGGGGATTGTGATACCACTGGCCTAAGACACAGATTATATTGTATAGTCCAAGACAGGATTTAAAAGTAGGTCTTCTAAACTCCCAGTTTAGTCTCCATCACTATGCAACAAATGCCTCTTTTAACATTAATACATTTAAATTAAATTATATAATACACTGAAGATAAAGGCTTTTCCTGTAGTTAAAGATATATGAAAGTCTCAGAATAAGCTTTTTCACTGAGGAACTAGCCACTCAAGTCCGAATGTCAATGTTCACAACATGGAATGAATAATTTTTCTATTTATCAACTAGTTTCATCAGTCCTTTCAATGAATAGCACACTAAATCTTCTCCTTCACAACAAAGTTTATCAAACTTTCTGCCTCTGGGTCACTCAAACGAGATAATTAATATCCCACAAATATTACTTATATAACTCTCTCTGCAAGTTACTGAAAACAAAAAACCAAGACAACATGCCAAACCTAAAAGAACAGATGTTTTTTAAAAAAACCTTTACTACTGAATTTAATCAAAAGTACAGCTTAATTCCAAGGGACTGAATGAAATATACACCACCATAAAAAGAGATTATAAAATTATTACAAGAGGTTATTATAAGTAGTTTATTATAATAAAAAGTTGCATTTCAAGATATCGTATATAGTAATTTTAAAAGTCCTTCCATTTTAGTTATTATGTGATCAACTACAAGGAAAGTGATGCTAAATGGCTATCTAAAATTAAGAATGAAGTTTCTGCTACAAATTGGCTTTGACATATAATTTCAAATAAAAAAAACTGCAAAGTTCACCTTGACGTCCTTTACACACTAATGCATGTGAAAAGATGTTGAAATGTTAAAAAAAATACTGCTGATACAATTTCATAAAGAATGCTTGCAAATGTCCGTATCATTATTCCATGCTTAAATTCTGCATTTTACCATTCTCTGAGTCAGTTCAACTACAACTACAAATTTTTGTTGCATGAAACAAAACCTCATAACAAATTTGAGACAAATATACTTCTAAAGCTCTCACTTGAAATCTTGACCTGAATTATGGGAAAATTTAAGAAAATGCTTTTGATACTACAACTTAAGTATAATATACAACCAATTCTCACCAAAGTGAATTTAACAAAATGAGCTAATTTTTCTTGTCCTGAGCCCGTCTTTCTGCACCACTTCATTACTGCCATATATGCCACCAATGCTTTATATTTCAAAGAAAAAAATGCATTCACTCCTTTTTTACCTTTAAATTACAAAAGCCTGCTGGCTCTGGCTTCAACATCTTAAAAATCTGTCCTATTCTCTCTACCCCTCTCTTTAAAGTCCCAATCAGCCTGTTTGGAAAACAAGTACTTTCTCTTCATTTCTGAGACTCTCCCTTCCAATAAGCTCAAAATGCCTATTATTTTCCTTGCCCAGTGCTTTGATCACACAATTTAAACTCTTACACTAGCTACGCACTGCTTTCTTTATCAAATTTCCAAGTAAGTGAGCTTTGGTTTCATGGTACTGAACTAAGCCCCTGTCCCAGATCATCTAATCTCACCCCCTATCATTTTCTCATAGTCCACCTTTTATTTCCTTCTCAACAAAATCCACTCAGACACCTTTTTTTGCCAGGACAGAAAATTATTTTGGCCAATGTATGTTTGGTGAATGAATGAATAAAAGTCAGTGTTCACACAAGTAGTAAGGCAAAAGAAGAAGAGAAACTAATACTTAATGTAGTGCCTAGTGAATTTCAGTCAACGAATATTAAGTAATGATCACTGTTCTGTTTTCTGAAGATTTAGAGGGACCTTTAATGTTAAGAGGGGATCATTTTCACTCCACTAGATTAGTAGTTCAAATAAGTGGGGAGAGAGAAATTCAGGTCCCATGACATTGGATCAGAAATTAAGAAAGCATAATCTTGACAAATTTTAAAGATCAGATTCTTTCATTCTCATTGAACAGCATGAAAAAATCCAACCCTAGGGGCAGCCTGGTGGCGTGGTGAAGAGAGCACCAGCCCTGGAGTCAGGAGGACCTGAGTTCAAATCGGGCCTCAGACACTTCACACAAAAACTAGCCATGTGACACTGGGCAAGTCACTTAACCCCAACTGCCCTCCCCCCTCCAAAAAGAAAAAAGAAAAAAAAATCCAATCCTAGAGATATTTATCCCTAGTATAAGATCGGTAGCTACTATCCAAGCTTAACTATATATGCCAGTTTATCAGTCAATTCAACATTGCAATACAAGAACTTAAGCTGACAAATGATTCTCCAATCAATCCCAATCAGTGTTCTCAGGCTAGAGTATGGTAGGAAGCTAACTTAGTTGGCTAGTCAATGGTTACAGTTACAGATGAAGGAAAAGGGAGAGGAAAGCAGATAACTATTAAAAATGATCAATTCTAAGGCACATAATTCTCCATGGGAACAAATAAGCAAGTAACCTCTAGAGAACCAATCCTTAAATAGGTCTAGGCCCATTTCCTATCAAAATGAATAAATAGGGGTGGCTAGGTGATGCAGTGAATAGAGCACTGGCCCTGGAGTCAGGAGGACCTGGGTTCGAATCCAGCCTCAGACACTTAACACACACACACACACACACACACACACACACACACACACACACACACACACACCCCGCGTGACCTTGGGCAAGTCACTTAACCCCAACTGCCCTCCAAAAAGGAAAAAAAAACAACAACAAAAAACCAAATATTTGCTAAGTACCTATTTATTACTTTCAAGACATGCTGATATGTAATCAAATTCTAAATGTTATACCTCAGACAGGGACTAAAATTTGGCCACACCAAAGCTAGAAATTTAACTTATTCCATATATGTTTATGCTATCGAAAGAACTACTCACCAGACATGGTTCCAACACCAATTACAAGACATTCAACAAGGGCATCAAGTGTGAAAGTTGGGCCTAAGATTGCCATTCCACGGGCAATGTTTTCTCTTACTTCATCCTACAACACAAAACACCATTAATGTTGGCTAGAAGCAAAAGAAGTGGACGTTTTATATGTTGCACAGGTACCAACAACAACAAAATCTAAACCTAGTCTTATGTTTCACTGCTTCTAGGAAAAGAATAGAGTCATGATGAACTAAGGAAAAACTACAAGGCTGCTAAAATTACAAATCAAAATGATATGTGGAGGAGGAAAAGATACAGACACTGCTTTGCTTTCCATTGAACAAAGCCAAAGTAATATATTTCTGAGTATAATCTTTCTACTAAAGGTGCATTAATCCTTTAAGCCAAAGGTTTATTTTTTTACTCTTTTGGTAGTATAGAGTAATGGTAAGGAAATTGGAGCTGATGATACAGCACAGGCAGCCCTATATTTTCTTCCTCAGTAAGTAGTAAGACTTGACTTACAATTTTATATTTGAGACATCATGTCCATTATTATAATAAAATCAGAATCGTATCCTTGTCAAAATACTGAGAGTGTATGGCTCTCATCAGCCACATACATAAATCATACCAGAACTACATTCTGAAAGGGTATGCAGTTTCTCCTGCAGTCTTGTTATTTTTTAAGCAAATCAAAGTTTTGTTTAGGTTGCTATACAAAGGTTTAAAATGTCAGATTATGGGGCGGCTAGGTGGTGCAGTGAATAGAGCACCAGTCCTGGAGTAAGGAGGACCTAAGTTCAAATCCAGCCTCAGACACCTAATACTTACTAGCCATGTGACCTTGGGCAAGTCACTTAACCCCAATTGTCCTACAATCCCCCCTCCAAAAAAAATTTTATTTTTAAAATATCAGATTATTTGAAGTCACTGGTGTATTCAATATGCTAGACTTAGACAGAAAAGAATGAAATAATTTGGAAATGAATCAACCCCATAAAGGGGCTCCTCTCAATAAGCTGTTCTAAGATTCCAAATTCATTATGAGCAAGTAGAAGATTCCAAATGATAGTAAATTCTGAGTTGGGATATCTGTGGTCTGACTATAAAAAAAGCAATGAGAGTGATTTTGCCAGCTACCCCACACCCCACCCTGAAATCAGTCTCTGAATTTCCACAGTAGCAATTGTTACTTTTCCCAATTCCTGAATTTCACCTACTATTCCTTTCATAGAGAAGTACCATGCTATAGAGAATACTAAGTTGGCTATGGGATCAGGAAAACCTGGATTCATGTCCCACCTGACACACACTGCCTGTTACCTAGACAAGTCATGCAATGTCTTGGTATGCCAGGCAACTTTCTAAGACTATGAAGCAGAAGAGTAAGTGCTGACCCATGGGAGCTGTCTGGGCTTCTATAACCACTGAAATCACAGAGCTACTGCAAAAGCTCCTTTACTCAGGAGCTCTACTGTCCTGGCTGTTAATTCACACGATAAACCAAGGAGTCATAACACTTGCTCTGGGCCCCTAGGCAGCACTTACCTGTGAGTTAGAACTGAGGGCAAACTTTGCTAACGCACTGGCCCGGGAAAGGTCAATCAAGAGCAGAAAAAAGGGCAGAGCTTCACTGAAAAACAAGATGATTGGAAATATCAAAAAAATCATCGAAACAGGTTTTTTAAAAGACACTATATGCTAACAATATATGGCAAATATACTCCTAACGCACAAGAGTCACATCCTATTTCCTTCTAAGCCCCTCCAGTTGCACATAGTGCCTGCTTACATCCATGTGCGACTGACTCTACATTCAGAGAACGTTGTCTGGAAGTACTATCCTCCAAATCTTTGAATTGTTGTGGCAAAAAAAAAAGAATTTTAAAATGTTAACTTATATTTAGACACAGAGTATGTTTTAAGGTATTAAATACTCACTTCAGGCCAGTCAACTCTTTATCTAAGAAATGAATAACAACCGTGCTGAAGACAAAGCTTGAAAAGATGGTAAAAAGGCCCGCGATGCCTAAAATAAAAAAAATCACGAACAAAATTAAAGTGACACATCTTAAAAAAATCATATCCCCCAAATTTAGTTGTGTATTATATGCAATGATTCAATACCATTTCTTAAGTAGTGAGGACACAAAGACAAAAATGATATGGCATCTGACCTCAAGGATATGATATATTTTACTTTAAGGCCTAATGTATACAGGTTAGTAAATACAAAATACATACAGAGCAATACAGAAATAATTCATCAGGAGAGGAGAGGGAAAAGTTGAGCCTCAGGTGGGTTCTGAATCCTTCCAAGCCGCACACTTTCAGAGGCAGAAATGATGATGGAGACAATTCAGGTCAGGCATGAAAGGGCACCAATCATGCAAAGCCACAGAGGCAGAAGATTTCCCCACAGGGGGAAAAGCTAACTGAGAGGAAGGAAAGTATATGAAAAGGATTATTATGAATTAAGACTGGAAAGGTAGTGGAGAGACAGACTCTGAAAGGGCTTTAAATGCCTGGCTAGGGAGTCTGCATTTGTAACAGAAGCAGAGGGGAGTCACTGAAAAGCAGGAGTGATGTGGTTAGGTCTGTGTCTCACAAATAACTCTCTGACCATTGTGCAGAAGATGTTTTGGAGAGGGGAAGAGACTGGAAACAGACCACTTAGGAGGCTCCTGCAATAGTCCAGGCAATGAATGATTATGTGAAGGGAAAAAGTAGAAATAATGCAGGAAATGCTGTGGAGTTATAATTAAAAGTTGTATGAGAGTGTGAGGGAGAAGGAAGCGTCAAGGATCACACCACAGGTTGTTAACTTGTGACTGAAAGATGATGGTGCATTCAACCAAAATGTAGAAACCTAATGGAAACTCCAGTGATATCAAGTAAGCAATTGATAATGTGAGACTGGAGCTAAGGAGTGGGATTAGTGAGAGACAGATAGATTTGGAAGTCACCTGCACAGAGATAATCACTGAGCCCAGGTAAGTTGATATCAAGGGAGAGTATAGAAGAGAAAGAGCACCCAGGACAAAGTCTTGGGGGACTCCCATATTTTACAGGAGAGAAGAATGAGAGAAGTAATTAGAAAAAAGAATCAAGGCAGAGTAATGTTAAGGAGTCCAAAGGAGGAGAGAGTTGGGGTCTCAAAAGTGTCAAAAGCTACAAAGGGAGGTTTGGGGTTGCAATTTTTCCAGGTATCACGAAACATCTTTGGCTCATTCCAATAAGGAAAAGGAAAATAGCAAACATTTCTCATATGTACAGGTAAAACATACATGTAACGTGGAGCTGGAGCAATAGGTTACATATGCCTACATGGTAAAACACAGAAGAAAGCATGACAGTATCTGATGATGTTTGAGGAAAGAGAAACTAAAAACAAAAAAAGATTACCCAAAATATATTTTGATCCCAGCTGCCTTAGATTCTGGAACTGGAAGTAAATATAAAGGATTGCTATGCATCGTGTGATTGTCAGAATGATAATATCGCTGCTTAAAACATCCTGTGATGGAAGTAGAGGAAAAAAAGAAAATATTCATTATCTTAAAAGGGTCATTTTCATACCTCATTATTCTGCACATCAGCATGATCAAGTGAATACATCGAGTTTCTAAAACATGAATTACACAAAAAGTCAGTTTAAGAAAGCTCTGTTTTGTGTAATTCAATCAGCTTAGTTGTGATAATGGAGCAGTATTTTGTTATTGCTAAGCATTACAAGTCACTCTGCTACAAAAACCAAATAATGTATTCTCCAGAAAAAAGTTATTCTTTTCTTATACTTGAGAAAATTTCAACCCCATTCAAATGTTACCTATTTCCAGAGTATCAATATAAATGACTGTTCCTAATAAATGCATATATACAATAGTGAATGTGAGCCACAATAGTATAGTGGAAAGAAAGTGCCTTGAGGTAAGGAAGACTGGTTCAAGGCCTGCCCCAAACTACCTGTGAGACCAAGGGAAATCACTTAACCTTTCAAGGACTCAGTTAATTTTCTCTGACTGTAAATTGTCTATTTTCATTAATGGAAATAAGGAATTATCAGTAATTCCCTAAAGAGTCCAGGACTTAAGTCTACATTTTTTAAAATAGTAAAACTATTATATTGATTATATTTTGAAATTATTACTAAGCTATTAAACAATAACCCATTAGATATTATTTTTTTTAATCTCAAAAATAAAAGCATCAAAATGTATTTAACTTGGGGCGGCTAGGTGGCGCAGTGAGTAGACTTCAGCCCTGGAGTCAGAAGGACCTGAGTTCGGATCTGACCTCAGACATTTAACACGCGCACACACACACACAAAAAACCTAGCCACATGACCTTGAGCAAGTTACTTAACCCCAATTGCCCTTCAAAAAGCAAAAAAAAAAAAAAAAAGTAACTCACTTCTTCAAACTTTGGACATTCATAATTCCAGCCACAGATTTTATCATTACCAGTAAACATATTCATGGACATCATGCAGATGGTAAGAGTCACAGTCCCCACTATGACTTCCCAAGGATGGGATGCCACAAAGAGGCCATGCATGCGGAAGAGTCTTGACAACATTGTAGCCCCTGAGTCCTTTGATCCTGAAAGACAACAAATGAGCATTCAGTTTATTTTTCATTGCCATAGTGGAAAGATGTATTTGGAGGAAACAAGCTTTAACTGCCTTGTGTTTAATATGGCATGGTATCTTGCACACGTACAAGTAATAAAATATTACCTGACAGTATTACTGAGTGACACAGAAGTGTACACATCAAAAAGAATGGCTTCTATCTGGTACACTTCTCTATCTGCGCATACAATTCTTTTCATATTTCTCTGAATGTTATTTTTGCCATTTCTTAGAGTGTAATAAGACATTACATCCATTTACCATAATATGTCCAGACTATTATCCACAGACTCACAGAAGTTAAGAGCTAGACAAGACCCTATAGATCTGGTCCCTACTAGACTCTACTATACTCAGTCTAAACCTCATTTTAAAGATGAAGAAACCAATGCTTTCTCAATAAGTTTAAGTCTTTTGTTCAAACTACATAAACTCTTTTACTTACAAGCAGTTACTGTAGCATGAAGAAGTGGGATAAAAAGCATGTGTGGCCATATTATGTGTCCACATAATTAATAAGCCCCAAAAAGCTTTATAGATTTCCCCCCTCTTTATGTCTTGGCTAAATCTCCCACAGATGATTTCCTTCAATGTGCAAGGGGATTTTCTAATGAAAGCTATCTGAAGCAGCCATCCAATTTAAGAATTACCTTAAAACTGAAAAAGGCTCAGCATGATGATTTGTACAAGTCAAGAATATCAAGACTGACTAAACTGGGGACTTGTAATCTTAAGAGTCAAAATTTCCTATGCTAAAATGCACATTTATTATGAACACATTCATCATAGATGAGAATCAAGAGAAAACTAAGGTTGAAAAATTAAGCCTCAGTGGGGGGGAAACAAACTAATATGCTATTAGGCTCACTGTGGCTGCTCTGAAGAGAATGCAAAAGTGACATCTGTAGTAGCAAATAGAACTGTGTCATCAAATCTATAAGGAAAAGTGAAATAACAGTTTTCCCATGACTAAAAAAGAAAACAACTTAATAAAAAAGACAGTTTCCTAAAGAATTTTGTCAGCAACTTAAGATACTGGTTAAAAAAATTTTTTTGGAAAAAAAAAGTCACTTGGATCAAAAATACACAATTACTCCTCATTTAAAAGCTGGCAGTAATTTACATAGTCAATAATAATATTACAATTCTCCAACAAGTGAAAGACTTATAAAGAGAATATAATATACCTGCCACAATCAGCTTAGCCTGGAAAGCAGGCCTCCCGAGCAGGAGGAGGTTAAGTCCTACCTTTGACCCATGATGCCTTTGTTTACTGTGGGCAAGTTACTTAAACTCTCAGGGTCCTAGCAACTCTAATAAAAGTCACCAGGAGGTTTTTATATGAATGAAATCACAGATCCAAAACAACAAAAATACTTCTATTAAAATCTAATTCATCCACCAAGCTAAAGACAATCTAAAATCACTGAATACAATGTACTTATCTTTTAGCTCAGAAAACAAGGATATGGATTATGGATACACACTCCATAATGCAAACAAAGGGAAAGCATGTCTAAGCCTTTGCAGGATTCAAAGTATTTTGCCATACACTTTCTCATCTGAATCTCAAATTACTCTTTTAAGGCAAGGAGTTAACTACAGCAGAGTCAAACTAAGAGCAGCTGGATCATGCAGTGAATGGAACACTGACCGTGGAGTCAGGAGAACCCGAGTTCAAATCTAGCCTCAGACACTTGACATTTACTATATGTGTAACCTTGGGCAAATCACTTAACCCCAATTGCCTTGTCTTCCCTTATCCAAAAAAAAAGTGTCAAACTGCTGCCCCCAAACTCTTTAGCTGGAACCAAATGCCAATGGAATTGAGAAATATTTACCAGAATAAATGAAAATACAACAAGCAGAGAATATTAATTTGTGATTTTCTAAGTCAATATGTGGCCCCTCTGTTTCTATTTGAGTTTGAAACCACTAGTATATCTAATCCAATAAAATATATAGCATTTTAGCCCACATTAATTTCTGACATTCTAGAGAATTTAAGTGTCTATATCATATACTATCAATGCTAAGAAAGGCACCTTTAAAAATTGTTTGCAAGGCGGCTAGGTGGAGCAGTGAGTAGAGTACGGGTCCTGGAGTCAGGAGGACCTGAGTTCAAATCCAGCCTCAGACACACACACACACACACACACACACACACACACACACACACACACACACACACAAAACTAGCTGTGTGACCTTGGGCAAGTCACTTAACCCCAATTGCCCTCAAAAAAAAAAAAAGGCAAAAAATATTGTTTGCAGGCAGTTCTTTCCCTGTGCTTTTAAGTAATAAATTATAGTAAGCTATTATAATATAGGTATGATTTTTCTACAACTTTAAACCCCAAAAGTGATACCATTTGTTTTCATGACTGAAAAGCATTTGTTAAACACTGTCTACACATTGATGCTGGGAAAGACACCTTATCAGTTATATTTAGAAATTTATAATCTATTCAGTGAATAAGACCTAAGAGAAATGGGTTTAAAATGAATCTGAAAACTTCCCTTTCAATTCTGGACCAACTTACAATATAGTGTGCTGCATGATTCCTACATTATATAAGTTCCTTTGTATTTGCAATCATATATTGGGGGATCTAGTCTAATGTAGCATCTTATATAAATATTCTTTGAAGTTAAACTATTTTTTTAAGTTGGCATATCAAAATGATTCCCAGTCCTCAGAGAAAAAGTTATAATCTATAATTACCTCAACTACAAGCGGAATTTAAAACAGTAGAGAATAATCATCTGATACCACAATTTCTGTAGTAGTTTTTTTTTTTAATTTTTAGTATTTATATATACTTGAAACATTTAATTTTAAGACCTCTAACTTCCAATCCATTCCCTTCCTCCCTTGTCACCCATTCCCTCTGGGAAGATAAGTAATTCGGTATATGTTGTACATGTCTAGCTATGCAAAATATTACCATAGTAGATATATTGTACAAGGCTGCTTATACTTCCCTCCCACTTATCCCACTCCCCACCTGGTCCATTCCCTACTTGATCCTGTCCCTCTTCTATAGTGGGTACTTCCAACCTCCCCTCCCCCCAAGAATGCCCTCCCATCCATCATCCCTCCTCTCATGCCCTTCCCCCTATTCTGCTGCAGGTTGAGATATCCCATTTAGTATGTATGTCATTCTCTCCCTGAACCAAATTCAATGAGAATGTGGTTTTGCCTTTCTATTCTTCCCCTCCCTTGCAACCACTTCCCCTTGCTTCTTCTACATGAGATAGTTTACCCTACCCTGTCTCTCCCCATCTCCTCTTGCCACTTTCCTCTCTCACCTCATAATTTCACCCCTTAGGTATCATCCCTTCCCAACAAATTCAACCTATGCCCTCTATCCATGTATAACTGTAAACATATATACACACATTCACATATGTATTCATATGACCATATACCCTTCTTCAATTATTTTCATACTGAGAAAAGTTTAATCAGTCACAGTTATTGCTTTTCCATATAGGAATGTAAATAGTTCAACTTTGATAAGTTCCTTTTGATTTCTTTTCCCTGATTACCTTCTCAGGCATCTCTTGCTTCTTGTGTCTGGATGTCAAATTTTCTATTCAATTCTGGTTTTTTCCTCAAGAATGCTTGAAAGTCCTCTATTCCACTGAATGACCATATTTTCCCTGAAACAAAATACTCAGTTTTGCTGGGTAGGTGACCCTTGGGTGCAGTCCCAGCTCTTTTGCCCTCTGGAATATCATATTCCATGCCCTTCGATCCCTCAGTGTAGAAGCTGCCAGGTCCTGTGCTATTCTGATTGTGTTTCCACAATATTGAAATTGTTTCTTCCTGGCTGCTTGTAGTATTTTCTCCTTGATCTGGGGATTCTGGAACCTGGCTATAATATTCCTGGGAGTTTTCTTTTTGGGATCTTTTTCAGGAGGTGATCTGTGGATTCTTTCAACCTCTATTTTGTCCTCTGGATCTAAAACATCAGGGCAATTTTCCTTGAGAATTTCTTTTTTTTTTAACAAATGCTTTATTAACTTCTGTTTTACATCATTCATTTCCACCAGATTTTGTGTTACAATCATTTTCCCCCAGTTATTCCCCTACCCAACCTCCCAGAATAGCAGTCCCACAAGATATCACTTCCTCCAATCTGCTCTCTCCCATACCTCCTACGACTTTACCATTAGAGGAAGGTGAATCTTTGTGTCCCAATGCCTGCACATCTTATCTCCCAATTATAAGCAAAAGAGTATTAATAATAGTATTTATATGTATTTGAAACATTTAATCTTAAGACCTCGAATTTCAGATCCATTTCCTTCCTCCCTTGTCACCCATTCCCTCTTGGGAGAGAAGTAATTCAGTATATGTTGTACATGTCTAGCTATGCAAAACATTATCATAGTAGATATATTGTACAAGGCTGCTTATAATTCCCTCCCACTCATCCCACTCCCCACTTGGTCCATTCCCTACATGATCCTGTCCCTCTTCTATAGTGGGTACTTCCAACCTCCCCTCACCCCAAGGATGCCCTCCCATCCATCATCCCTCCTCTCATCCCCCTTCCCCCTATTCTGCTGCAGGCTGAGATATCCCATTTAGTATGTATGTCATTCTCTCCCTGAACCAAATTCAATGAGAATGTGGATTTGCCTTTTTTTTCCCCCTTCCTATTCTCCCCCTCCCTTGCAACCACTTCCCCTTGCTTCTTCTACATGAGATAGTTTGCCCTACCCTGTCTCTCCCCATCTCCTCTTGCCACTTTCCTCTCTCACCTCATAATTTCATCCCTTGAGCATTCTCCCTTCCCAACAAATTCAACCTATGCCCTCTATCCATATACACACACATTCACATATGTATTCATATGACCACACACCCTTCTTCCATTATTTTCATAGTGAAAAAGATATCATCACTCACAGTTATTGTTTTTCCATATAGGAATATAAATAGTTCAACTCTGATAAGTTCCTTTTGGTTTCTTTTCCCTGATTACCTTCTCAGGCATCTCTTCCTTCCTGCGTCTGGATGTCAAATTTTCTATTCAATTCTGGTTTTTTCCTCAAGAATGCTTGAAAGTCCTCTATTCCACTGAATGACCATATTTTCCCCTGAAACAAAATACTCAGTTTTGCTGGGTAGGTGACCCTTGGGTTCATTCCCAGTTCTTTTGTCCTCTGGAATATCATATTCCATGCCCTTCAATCCTCAGTGTAGAAGCTGCCAGGTCCTGGGCTATTCTGATTGTGTTTCCACAATATTGAAATTGTTTCTTCCTGGCTGCTTGGAGTATTTTCTCCTTGATCTGGGGATTCTGGAACCTGGCTATAATATTCCTGGCAGTTTTCTTTTGGGGATCTTTTTCAGGAGGTGATCTGTGCATTCTTTCAACCTCTATTTTGTCCTCTGGATCTAAAACATCAGGGCAATTTTCCTTGAGAATTTCTTGAAAGGTGATTTCTAGGTTCTTTCTTTGATCATGGCTTTTGGGTAGTCCAATAATTTTTAGACTGTCTCTCCTGGATCTATTTTCCAGGTCAGTGGTTTTCCCATGAGATATTTCACATTGCCTTCTATTCTTTCATTTGTTTGGATCTGATTAACAGCATCTTGATTTCTCATAAAGTCATTAGCTTCCATTTGCTCCAGTCTAACTCTGAAGGAATGAATCTCCTCAGTGAACTTTTGAGATTCTTTTTCCATCTGGCAAATTTGACTTTTTAAGGCATTCTTCTCCTCATTGCCCTTTTGGGCCTCCTTTGCCATTTGAGTTAGTCTATTTTTTTAAGGTGTTGTTTTCCTCAGTCAGGCTATTGACCCTCATTTCATATGTTTCCTGCATACTTCTCATTTCTCTTCCCAATTTTTCCTCCACTTCTCTTATTTGATTTTTAAAGTCCTTCTTAAGGTCCTCTATGGACTGTAACCCGCTCATATTTTCCTTTGGGGCTTTTGGAGCAGCAGCGTTTCTGACCTCACAGCTCTCCCCCTGTTCTATGCTTCGATCCTCTTTGCCCCCCAAATAGGAGTCTAATGTTGAATTTTTCTGTTTATTTTGTTTCTTTTGCTTAGGCATGTTGCCACTTAATTACCTGACTTTTGGGCTTGTTGCCACAGTATGACTGCCACCAGACAGGAGAGCTTTCGTCCCGAACTTTGGGGTCTTCTCAGCTTTCTGGCAAGCTGGATACCCACCCCAGACCTCCCCCCCAGATCACAATCCAGATCCAGGGAGGTTAAAGCAAGAGCTATTAACCCCCAAGACTGATCGCTGGATCTCCCTACAGTTTTCAGGCCAGGAGCTGGAGCTGCTGGGTCTCCTCAGTGGCTTCTAGCCCCCAGGGGAGGAAGCCAACACGTTCCCCAAATACTGGTCCCAAAGTCCATAGGGCACTAACCTCTCACTTTGTCCTAGGCATGTCTATGTTGATATTTCTGGAATCACCACAGCTGCTGGTGTTCTGGGGTCCCTGCAGCTGGCTGCTGGCCCCGCTGCCCTGGGGCTAAAACCACGGCTCAGGCGGACCTGGGCTAGGCTACCAGAGAGCTGTGCTGGTCCTTCCTGCAGGGCTGCTGGGCTGTCCTCAGTGGGAGGTTAGCTTCTCTGTGTCGTTCTGTGGGTGCTGGGGCTCCAGAAGTTGTTCAGAGTCCCCTTTTACATAGTCTGGAGGTAATGTGGGGGGAGAGTGCCTTGGACTTGCTATTTCTACTCCGCCATCTTGGCTCCGCCCCTGTAGTATTCTTAAGATATACTCATTACAAAGAAAATTTCCGGGGAACCTCCCAAAATGGAAAAAGGTTTTCAATCCCTCACAATTCGGCAATATTGTCTTCTCTGGCTAGAATTCTTTGTAACATTTAGGAAAAAAAAACTGATTTGGCCCACACTGTTCACCCTACTCCTTCTCACAGAACCCTATAGAACACAATATAGGGGCGGCTAGGTGGCGCAGTGAGTAGAGCGCCGGCCCTGGAGTCAGAAGAACCTGAGTTCAGATCCAGCCTCAGACACTTAACCCACACAAACAAAAACCTAGCCATGTGACCTTTCTTAACCCCAATTGCCCTAAAAGGGGCGGCTAGGTGGCGCAGTGAGTAAGAGCGCCGGCCTCAGAGTTGGGATGACCCGAGATCAAATCTGGCCTCAGAAAATGAGCACCCACACATAAATAATGACTAGCCGTGTAACCTTGAGCAAGTTACTTAACCCCAATTGCTTATATATATATATATATATATATATATATAACACAATATAAATACGATAACCAGATTTATTGAGGAGTGTTTTAACACAATAACTGACAACCACCTTCTTGGCTCAAAGTTTTCACAACCAACTACTATTTTCCTGTTATTAATATCATTAATACATTTACATGCCAACGAATTAATCTTCAAACTTAAAATAAACCAGCTCTACAAAACTACAGAAAAATAGGATCAAGTAAACTCAGAATAGAGATTTTTATTCAATAGACAGAATATATCTTGGTTGAAACAGTCTTTCAGTGGCATAAAACTGTATTTTGCCATAAAGAAATACAGTTTGAAAGCACTTGGGTCAAAATTCATTTCTTCCATCTCTGGCCTCCCATAGCATTTTTACCAAACATTAAATTCAATAAATTTTTATTAAGCATCTATATAAAGCTTACATTCACATAATACTTTGTAAAGGGCTTTACATAATAAGAAAAGTAGCATGGGCATAATGCATGCTGAATAGATTACTGCCTTTGGCATTAGGAAGGTCTGGGTTCAACCTTTCCTTTCCGGTATGCTACTGGTGAGATCACCCTGTCATTTAGCCTGTGACCCACTCTAACAATCCCAACATTCCCTATGGCTTTCCATCCCTTTCTTCCTCAACCCTCATCCTCCCAAAGCACCTACTAGGTGACAAGGGACTATACTAGGTTGTGGGGTTACAAAGACAAAAAGGATAGTCCTTGCCATCAAAAGAGTTCTGCATTTATTGTTCTAATTATTTGTGTGTGTACCTTGTCTGCTTGAGGGAAAGGAGACTTGTATTTTAAGTATCTCTACATCATCTAATACCTATTGGTAGATTTACTTAAGTATATTGTGGATGCTTGAGTATCTGATGTATTGAATACTATTACCCTGACAATGGATCCTTCAAACTTTCCACTACAGCACCAGTCCTTGTAATAGGAGATTAAAGCAGGCTCCACTTGGGTATTTGCTGAGATTGCCAATCTGGACGCATGAAAAGAATACCGACTAGAAAGACAGAAGATGGAGATTTTCCTCCTGGCTCAGGCGACAACCCTATTACCTCGAGGTCAGCTGCTGTCACTTGTCCTCAGCTTCCTTCACTTTCAGTATGAATATACTAGCCTATTAAACAATCTTTAAGGTAATTGTCATGACTACGATAGGAAAAAGCTGATCTTTGGACAAGGGCATGAATTCATTAATTTTAGAACTAGGACTCAAATGACAGCTCCAATTTTATTAATAGTACTCCCTGCTGAAATTCGGACTGACCTAGAGATGAAATATGCTGCCTAGGCCTTCAGCCCATCAAGAACTCCAAACTAGACATTTACAAGCAATCGAGCAAGCATTTATTAAGTTCTTACACCATAGCCAGCACTGTACTAGGAAAGCAAGGGGCAGAAATCTCTTCCAAAGGATGTGACACTGGTATTTAGGACTTTTAAAAGAATTTTCGTTTGCTTTGCTTTCCCCCCCCACGCCTAAGCAATTACAGGAAACCTACACTAGCACAACGGGAGATCTGGGGATTGACAGCCTATTCTACCCCCCCATATCTCCCCACAAGAAAATCATTCAGGGTTCCGGGCTGCTGCCCGGGCATCATCTTCCACCGCATCCACCCTCCCTGATCCGGTTAAAGTCAGGGGCCCCTTCCCGGGGGTCACTGCTCCTTTCCGCGGCTCTCTCGCCCCCGCTCGGGGCGGCGCGAGTTCGCTCTGTCAGTTCGGCAGCTGCGGGTGCGGAGGCACACGGAGTGACCGCTCCTCGGACAGCTCGCCGCCCCCGCCCCCGCCCCCGCCCCGGACCCTCTTCCCGCAGCCTGTCCACGCTCATCTCCGCCCGCGGCTGCCCCTGGGCCAGGGAAGCCCCCTCCTCAGCGCCGCGGGGAGCCCCAAAGCGCTTCTCCCGGCAAAGGAGAAGAGAAGGGCGGGGACGGGCGACACTGACCGCTCGGACAGGGACCCTCGGCCGCACGCACCCACCGCGTGGGCCCCAGCGGTTGGAAAAGCCCGCCGAGGCCTCAAGGACGGAGGGCGGCTCCCTCTGCGTCCTCGGGGTACCTCGGGCCGGCACCGGCTGACCGGCTCTTGTCCGCCGCCGCCGCAGGCAGGCGCCTCCCGAGCTCCGCTAAGGCGTCTGAGCGCGGCCATGGCGCAGACCCCGATCTCCACCCGCCTCCGTCCATCCCATCCCGGACCCTGGGCAGGTTCCCTTCCTCACCTCGCCGCCGCACAGGAAAGCCTCCAGGATCCCAGGCTTGGGCGTTCGGACAACAGTCTCCTTTCAACGGAGACGCGGGGCGGAAGGAACCACCAGTTTACGCACGCAGGGAGCTGAAGAGATCGCGGCCAATCAGAGAAGATCGTCCGATCGCTCAGCCAATCACAAGGGTGTCTACCGGCCTGACGGCCTTACCTCACCGGCGGTCGCCTTAACAACCGCCCACAGCCCTGAGTCGGTTCAGAGAAGGGAGAACGCACCATCTCTCACCATGGCTCGCCAACCAATGAGGAGCCTGACTCCCGGAGCCGCCGCAGCCCATTGGTCAGTGGGCCCTGGG
Source organism: Gymnobelideus leadbeateri (assembly GCA_011680675.1). Lineage (NCBI taxonomy): Eukaryota > Metazoa > Chordata > Mammalia > Diprotodontia > Petauridae > Gymnobelideus > Gymnobelideus leadbeateri. The sequence continues at coordinate 485,045 of WOXC01011362.1, forward strand.
GGTATAGGCATCAAAGCAGCCTAGTATAAAGGGATAAAGGATGTGAAGGGTGAGGTCGGGAAGGGTTTGCGGAGGTGAGGATGGGGACGGGGAAATTGGGCTGTGGCTGGGGGAAATGGTGACTGTGACGTAGGCATCATTTCAGGTCTGGAATGTGAAGATACAGGTAGGGGCTGTAACGGAGGAGGAGAAAAAGGCTTATGTTGCAGAGCCAGTGGAAGGAATTTGAAGGGCACTGGGAGGGACAGAAGCAGAGAAAGGGATGGAGGAGATGAGGGACGTAGGGGTCAAAGTATTGGAGTTGGTAACATTCCATCCAAAGAATTGTCCTAGAAGGAAAGCCAGATTTCTCTGAATTGGCAACCTTCTTGATTTGGGGACAATTGGGGTCAATGAGCATCTGTCACAATCAATGCTAAAACTAAAGCTAAGTTGTAGCAAGATGAAATGATAGCAGCCAGAAGCGTCCTTAGAGAACATCTGGCCCAAACCCTCGTCCTTTGTTATGTGAAGAAACTGAGACCCAGGAGAACAAAATGAATTGTATATTATAGACTAGGAACTGAAAATTATAGTTCTCTTTTTCCTATGTATACTTAAGTTGGAGCCCCAATATATATTAGAGTTAAGCAATAGGTAAGTAGAGTAGAGCAAATAGGTAAGCTATCATTACCTAGATTTATGCATTTAAAATAACTTACCTGTCTTCTACAATACATTGCAGAAGTGTCTCAGTTGTAGCTAATTAGCATTTATTCCTCTTACATCATCCCAAACTCAACAGTTCCGAAAGCGAATTCATTCCCCTCCTACTACCCACTTCTTAACTTTGCTGTATATGGAAGGCTCCACCGACTTCCCTGTCCCTGGGGTTCCCAGACCTTGGAGAGTCCTCAGTGACTGTCCTCTTCCTTATCCACAACTCCTACCTCAATATCCAGTCACTTTTTGGTCTTGTGTATTCTTGAGGAGCTCTTTGAGGACAGGGGCTGTTTGAGTAGCCCATAGTAGACACTTAACAAATAATTGATTAATTGATTGATTCTACCTCCATAGTCTCTCAAATTTTAAAAATCCCTTCACTCTGCAACCACTCTGGTTCAGTCCCTTCATCATGTCTGGGCTGGATTAGTTTAATAGCTTCATAATTAATCCCCCCTCCTGTGTCTCCTCTCTCTATTTGCGAGATAGCATGCTATCATATGGTGTACTAGACTTGGAATCAGAAAGATCCAGGATTCAACATCCTATCACAGACATTTGATTGCTGTGTGACCCTAGGCAAGTCACTTAACTTTTCTGTCCTACAGTTTCCCTAGCTGTAATATGAAGTGGTGGGAGACAGTGGCCTCTAAGGCAGGGCTCTTCTAGCTCTAAAACTCTGATCCTGTAATTCCAATCCTTCTTCCACACAGCTACCAAATTGATATTCCTTAAGGCCCGGTCACATCATTTCCCTGTTCACTCCCAGTTTAGTGTGGAATAAAATATACCCCATCGTACCCTTCCAAAATGATTACACTTTCCTTTCCTTTATGTTCTGTGTTTGAGCCCAATTGGTCTACTTGCTGTTCCCGATACACAGCATTCCATCTCCCTTCTCTGTGATTTTGCTCAGAGCTATCCTGTATGTCTGGAATGTCCTCCCTCTCACCTGAGCCTACAGAAAGTCTATCCTATACCCCTGTGCTTTTTCCCTACTCCCACTTTCCCACTGGAAATTACCTTGATTTACTGTGTAGATATTTTGCATTTAGTTATCTGTTTTTACATCCTACCTCCTGCCCTGTCCCACCACCAGTAGAATGTGCTCTCTTGGATCAGGGACTATTTTTGTCTCTGTGTCCTCCTCTCACAGCACAGTGTTTAGCACCTAGCAAAAAAATTATGAAATATTTATCAAATAAATGAAAATACAGATCCGGCCTCAGATACTTAACACACACAAACAAACAAAAAAAAAACCTAGCTGTGTGACCTTGGGCAAGTTACTTAACCCCAATTGTCCTCCAAAAAAGCAAAAATAAATAAATAAGTAAATGAAACTACTATATATGTGTATTTTTTTAAAAGCCCAAATAAAACCTAGCATATTTGAGAGGTAGTGGAGTAGAGTGAAAAAATGCATTCTGTGGGGAATCTGGTTGGAGACTGGAATGCTAGCCCTGGCCCCTCTACTCTGTTCTGGTTCAAGTCAGCCTTCTTGGGCCCCAGGTTCTTTGTCTCTCAAGATTATGGGGATAAGCTAATTGGAACTTCTAGCTCACAAATAGCATAATTCTCTAAAGGTGGACATAGACATAACCTCCAAAGAAATTATCTGCGTGATTTCTCATTTTGGTTTTTTTCCTCCATTTGGAATTCAATACCATATTTGCCTTGATTTACTTGGTTTGTTAAAGGTGAGCCTATTGACCTAAAAGCCTCAGAACATCTAAAGTATGAGTGCCACTGAAATTTCCTCTCTCAATCTACCCTTAAATACAATTGCTCTCCTACCTTTACTTGCTTTATTCCTTGACATGGTTATTGGTCAGATTGTTCATTTTAATATGATCAGATAATGGCTTCTCTTAATTCTAGGGCAGCTGCATTAGCATGCATCATATAATCCCGCAAATATTTTGATGTTGCTTTGCAGCACTTATTTTTATATTAATTAAAATATTTTCCTTACCCACAAATACCAGATAATACCAAAGCCTCTACACTTACACAATTTTCTCTACCTTTTGCTAACCTGTAAAAAAAAATATCCCTTTTTTGCTTTGAATGTGGATTGCTACTATTCAATAAATTCAGTATTTTAAAGGATTTACAATCCATGTGCAAAATTCTGTGCTAGTTATGGCTTAAATAAAGCTCTGATGTTACTGCTTCCAACAATGCAGATTGCAACCCATCCTTACCTTTTCATCCTGTGAGATTGTCTGCATAAATCCTCCAGGTGGAGTCCACTGAATGTACTGGTGGCCTTTCTTTAAAGCTCTTGACTTTGAATAGATATAAATATCAATGGAGCATGTTCATAGGCCAACTCTCCAGTACATGAGTATGCCACCTCCTTTTCTGGTCTTACTCTTCCCTGATGACATCCTTTAAGCAGTTTTTCCTACCCACTTCTTCATTAGTAATATTCTATGCCCCTCTACATACCCTTGAGTGATCTGCAAATTTAATGATTTAGAGACTTGAGTATTCCATGTCTTATGAAACATAAGGACACTGATATTAAAAAAGATAGGTCTTTTGTTTTGAGGGAAAAAACTTGGAGTCTGAAAAGTGTTGTACAATTTCCCAGAGGCAATCCATTCCCACCTCATTTTTCCTTTTCAATTCTGGACCCAAATACAAAGATGAAATCAGATATGAGTCTATTCTTCAGAAGATCACAATCTAACAGAGGATATAATTTACAAACACAACCTCAAGAGAATTAGAATGTGATAAGTGCTTTGGAAAGAATCAAAGTGCTAGGAGAGTTGTTTTTTTTTTTGGGGGGGTGGATCACTTCTCTTTTGGGTAGATAAGGAAAGATTTTCTAGCAGAAGTAGCCTATAAGCTGGGCACCGATAGAAAATGATTTCAAGAGGGAGGAAAGATGTGAGAGTGTCCCCAGTTCATGCATAGGGGAGATGTATACAGAGACAGACAGGTAGAGGAGGTATGTGAAGGGGGCCAGGGGATAGTGTGCTATAAGGCTAAAAACTTAGGTTATGAAGATTTTGTCTGAATAATGAAAGGTGACTATCTTTCCAAGTATCTCAGCCCTACCTTGTGAGGTTGACAGTATTCAAGCTTGTAGGACTTGTTTCAGCATTTGCACCAGCTATATTATTAACAAGAGGCATAAGTCCTATATATGTCATTTAGTGGCTTAAATCTGATGTGAACTTACAGCCAGAGCTGCTTAGTAATCTTTAGACAATGTGAATCAATGAATAATCCTAATGGAAAATGATAGCCTCTGCTTTTCTCTATAGCAGAAATCCCCATCCTTTTTTGGTTGGGAGATTTGTGTTTTCAGTAAACCTTCCTCTACCTCCTATTCAATATGAAAAGAAACAAATTCTAGAGTTTAGAATACAAATGCACAAAATAAACCAAATAGATTAATTTTCTTCTGCATAGGCTCACTAAGATCAATTTGGACTTTCTCTAATGTTTTAATAGGATAATAAGTTATTGCCAGATATTGCTGGTACTACCTTACCAAGCTTTTCTCATCCCCCACTTTGAGAAATCCTGCTCTAGAGGGTCCTTATGCAATCTCCAGGGAGGTATATCTTGGTACAGTAAAAACCAAGGGACATGCTCAGGATACACTGAGGCATCTCACAGCACAGGGATGTATACCATGGACTTTTTCAGGATAACATGACCTTCCTTCAGCAATAAAATGAGCTCTGTGATAGTATAGAACCTGGGACGCATCGATTCAGATTGGTCTGAAGGTGGGGGGAAGCAAGAAATGGGATCATGGAATCGTAGACTTAAGAGTTGGAAGGTCCCCACTCTGACATTGTGGTCCAATCTATTCCTTTTATAGGTGAGGAAAACAAGGCAAAGAAAGATTGAATGACTTACCCACATTTAGATAAGTTGTAAGCCATAGAGTTTGAATTTCCACCCAGGACCTCTGACTCCAGATCCAAAGCCCTTTCCACGGCACCATGTTGCCTTCTTAGTCTTGTATTTTAGTGGCAGCCAGCATAGAAAGTGCTTAGCTCCTGTTCTCATTCCACAGTGTCAGGAGAGAGAAAGAAAGGATGTTGCTTAAAGTACAGGCACACCCTCCACCCACACAAATCCTAAGTTATAGGCACTCAACCCCAGTGGGTTGGAATAGAGTAGTTCAGAGCACCAATCAGGATAGACATGTCTCAAGAAAAAAGGGAGGATATCTGTGGGTGCTGCTCTTCTTTCATTGGATGGTAGCTTTCAAAATAGGAGAGACCTTAGACATCCACTTGTTCTATGCCATCATTTTACAGAGAAGGAAACTGAGGTACAGGGTGGTGAAGGACTTGGCCAAGGTTATACAGTAAGAGGAACAAAGCTAATCAAATCTAGAACTCCTTACTTCACCACCATGCTACTCTTTCCTCTTGTTCACTGGGTAACATTTTTTCTGCCGTAATTTTCTACCTGCTGCTCCCTTCTTTCTGTCCCTTTCTTTGCGTATTTGCCTGCTTCTGGCTTTCCTTGTAAGCAGTGGCAAAGAAAGAAGCCGTTACACTAATATACCCCAAATCGTGCAAGTCTATTAGAAAAGAAAGAGCACCAGGGTGTTCTGGGATTTAATCACCCTCTTTTCTTTCTGGGGCATTTTTTTTTGGTAAGCTATTGTTTTTGCTACTGTCTAGTACAGTTCCTGAACACAGTTCAGCTTTCTCCAGCTTGTTTCTTCTCCTGTTCCCAAAATCATTCTGCACCTTTCCTCTATCTAGAAGCTTTTGCCTTTATCCAGCTCTGCCTTGTCTTGTGTTACTGTTACCTGATATCCAGAAGTTCACTGTACCATGAAGATAACAATATTAGCGTGCATTTATATAGTTCTTTAAAGTTTGCAAAGCTTTACTTTACAAATAATTTATCTGATCCTTACAGTAATCCTGTGAAGTAAATGCTATTATTTATCATCCTCATTTTACAGATGAGGAAACTAAGGCAGACAGAAGTTAAGTGACTTTCCTAGCATAGTATAGCTAAGCATGTGTCTGAGTCAGAATTTGAACTCAAGTCTTCTTGAATCCCGGTTCAGAGCTCTATCTGTTGTGCTACCCAGATGCCTCTAGGTAGGACAGATGGCTCCAAATACTCAACCATTTCATTGAACGTGGGGTATTTGTTACCCTAATTTAAGCATACTTCCCAACAGTTTTTTGATATTGAGAAGTATGTTCAAATTAAGGCAATAGGAGATGTTTCCTTCTCTTTAAGATATTTGGCCAACAATGCTGACTTACTTCATAGAGTTGCTATGAGAAATGCTTGCTGAATATTGGTGCTAAATAGTATAAAGGCTAAGCAAAAGACATATGCAGGAAGACTCTCCTACCTTACATCCAGGAGACATATTCTTGGGTCCATGGAGGATTGCCATTTCTCCTCAGGCTGAGCCTCAAATTCCTAGTGAATATATGCACATTTGTGAATGCTCTGGGATTTAGGCAGCTCAGGGAGCTTCCAGTGTGGAGACACCTACCAGTGAAGATCATCTCTACCCCATTCCAATTTCACAAAAAAGTGTATTTGACCTTCCTCTCCCTTTAAGTGAGGCCTTGCACAAGGAATATCCTCTGTTAGAACTCGTGTCCGAATTTTTGTTTTAGAAAATCTGCTTACCACATTGGCTAGGTTGGTAGTCAACTGAATTGTGAACGTTATGGGTGTAGGACAAATGGAATTTTGTATTTTTCCCCCAAAATGTATTCTCCCTCTGACTTGACTGTTTCTATCAGTGACTTGACCATTCACCCAGTTGCCTAAATGTGAAATACTGGTGTTTGGCTTTACTCCATCCCTCATTTCTATTGTTTTAGGTTGTTTTTTTGTTTAGATTGGGATCTCAAGGTTTTGTTATAGAGTCATAGACCCTTTCACCATAACTTCCTGTCTCCTCTAAATTAGAATTAATGTATACTTGTTTGGGAAAAAAATCCCTAGCCCAAGGATGAGCACAGACAAGAGTTGTCTAGGAGGGAGAGGGAAAGGAAAGGTGATGAGAAAGAGCAGCTATTAAGGTCCTAGTCTCTGTGGGAGTGGGTCCAAATGCCATTATATCCAGCTCTTTAGGGCAGTATGGTATAGTAGAAAGATTGCTGCATTTCTGAGTCAGCGGAGCTGGGTTTAATCTTGACCGCTCTATTGGTCAATGGCACAATGCTTAGTGAGAGATTTCACTCCGCTGGGTTTCAGAGGCCTCATCTGAGAAAGGTAGTCATGGGATGAGATAAGCAGTACCAAACTCACATAGAAACAGGGGCCACTAAATCAGACATAAGGACCCCTCTGCAGGCCTCATGTCACAGACTTAGAAAATCATGTATTAACATTATCTGTGCTCAATTGTATTTTTATTTATTTTGTTTACTATTTCCCAGTTACATTTTAATCTGATCCTGGCTGCAGTTGAATGGGTTTGTGTTTTATACCTCTAATTAAATAATCTCTTCAGTTCATCATTAGAGCTCTTAGCCTGTGGATATGTGTGCATGTGGATGATGTGACTTTGGGGATGGGTGGTAGTGCCGTGGAGTCAGGAGGACCTGAGTTTAAATCCAACCTCAGAGACCGCCTACTACCTTTGTGATCCTGGGCAAGTCACTTAACCCTGCTTGCCTCAGTTTCCTCATCTGGAAAATGAGCTGGAGAAGGAAATGGCAAACTACTCCAGTATCTTTGCCAAGAAAACCCCAAATGGGGTCACAAAGAGTCAGACGACTAAAACGACTGAACAACAACAGAAAATGATCTGAAAACTGATCTGTTCCACTCCATCTTCAAAGGGATAGCTTTTCCTTCTTTTGGGGGACTAGGAGGAAGACTAAAACTGCATCACCAGCAGCCTAGCTGGAGGGAGGGGCAGGCAATGTCCAGGACCATGGAAACTGGTCAGTCTATCCTCTAGGCTCTCCTAAGGGAATTGGGCTACAATTATATCTGGGCTCTTCAGCTTGCAGGGAAATAAGATCTCATCTCAAACCAGAAGAAAGAAAATTATCTGATGCAGGGAAGATCTACTCTCAGCATTCTCTAGAACTGCAAATTCTTGAAATCAAGGGATATTGATAGGGGTTGGTTCTCATACACATATGAGGAGGCTCCAGTGGTTCCAGTCTGCCATTCAAAAGTCTCTCACTGGACAGATTCCCTGGAGGTCTTGTCTGCAAACAAGTCAGGTAAGTCCCTTACCCAGAACCGAATCACTGGTTTCTACATTCTCTCAGCCAATCAGAAATTTTATCTTCTCCACGTATACAGCACCATGAAGAATGATATGTTTTTTAGGACACAATTCCAAGGCATGTTACACCATAGTTCCATAGTCAAGCATAGATTGTGAGCTGGGTGTGTCTTGGCACACCTAGCCACACCTGACCCAAACCAATGTACTTCTTTGTATAATCTTAATCTCAGCATCTAAGATATAGATTCTGATCTCAACTGTGTTAATTTACCGTATGATTCAATTCCCCTTTGGCCCTCAATTTCCCTATATTTATGAGGATAAATTTAATCTTGTGGGCTTTGTCCCTTATCTGTATAAAAAAAAAAGTTCTATGATTCTCTCTTAAGTCCCTTTCTAGGGGAGGCTCTGAAAGGAGGAACAGAGGAGCATGAAACTGAAACATTAGGTGGGGATAAGGCTGGAAGGCCATGAGGAGTTGGAAGAGTGTGGTGTTGGAGATTCTGGGAGCATGTAGGTTTAGTGAGAATGAAGCTGGGTGGGAGGAGATGTGAGATTGAAGGAGAATGGGGGATGTAGCAAACCACCTGTTTTATTTATTGTTAGGTACACATATGAGGGCAGGGTCAAACAAGTTGGATGGACACAGAGTTGGTACCTCCAAGATTCCTTTCATCAGTTACCTTCTGCAATGGTAATGGAACTTAAGATGCCCCTGTATTGGCTTGGTTTTCAGGTTGAGTGTTGAAACCTAGAGCTTGTTAATCCCACTTATGGGATGTTGATGTGAAGAGAGAGGGCTGAACTGGGAGGAGCTGTTGCCATGGATTTAAAAAGAGGCCCAAACAGAAAGAAGCAGAAGAACTTCTGGGGAACAGCATCATGGAAGCAGAGAGAGAGGAGAATTGCCAGGGGCCAGAGTTGCTGAGAGAGAGAACTGCCAGACAAAGCCACTCTGACTGATAAGGGCCAGTTGGAGCTGCCCAGGACTTTTGAGAGCTGCTACCCGGAGCTGCAGAGAACTGAGGAGGCATGGCTGTGGTGCTGGTATTTTTTCTGTCTGTTTTGATCTTGTTTTGCCAGATTGGTCTGCTGGTGAAGGGGGTCCTGGAGCCTTGCTGTTGGTTCAGATGTTGTACCTTAATAAAAGCGAGACAAGATACCCAAGATTAAATTAAAAAAGTGGATTTTATTACTGCAGAACGCCACGGGACTCTCGGGGTACATGGTCACCCAAATCAGACAGCCCTTTTGCACAGACAGTGTACAGGTTTTATAGAGGTTCCATAGCCAGGTTACTTAAGCTGAAACTACAGTGATGTAAGCTGAAACTCCAATGATTTGGTCAGTGTACACTTGAAACTAGAATTAGTGATTGGTCAGTATTCCCAACCCCCCCACCCCCCCCTCGCCAAACCCTAGGCTGGGACTCCCACCCACAGATTAATCAAGGCTAAGCAAGGGGTGGGGGTTCTGCCTGTTTACAGATTAAGCAAGGTGGAGTTCTCTGTTTTACAAATCAATTAAGCAAAGGTTGGGCTGCCTGTTTTACAGATCAAGGAAAGGGTGAGTAGATTTGTGTCTGACCTTCAGGAAGGGCAAAGTGACAAAGTGACAAATCAAAGAGGGAAGGGCAGAGTGGAGCTGGGTCCAACACAGAAGCCCTGAAGAAGGATTTTCTTGTTGTATGTTTACAGAAATCCTGGAAGAGAGTCTTGCTGATATCTTAAGGGGTCCTAAGACTGTTCTGCAGGCAGAGAATGAATTGATAAGTTCACTGGCAATTTATCTTGTGGCTTTGTTAAGTTTTGCCTCCCCAGGAACAGAGATTACTGAGAACTTGCCTCTGGTCAAGATGAAGAAAAGACCTCTCCTTGGGTATTGAATGCTGTGATGATATCTTAACCTTGTTGTGGCTTAGGGGTAGATGGCCTTTGTGCTCACCACTGCCCCTTTTTCAAAGGTGCTTGGCTTAACTGATGATAATTGTAATTCAGTTGTGATCCAGAGTTGGGAAACTTTTGACTTTTTGTGCTCTGTGACTGACCAAATGAATGTACTTTGTTTATGATTGGAAACTGATCTCCATTTGAGAAGAGAGACTTTGTGATTGGCTAAATGAATGTACTGACCAGGGGTGGATAGTACTTGGACCTTAGTACTTTATGATTGAATTGAGGACTTACTAAATTATTGAATTACACATGGTGAATGCTGTATTTTGATTTTCTCTTTTCTGTGAATGTTTTGCCTTAATTTCTCACTGAATAAATGGAGAGTTACTATGCTGAAAGTTGCCTTTGCTTGGCATTACACCTTCTATGTTTCTGACATAGAACTGATATCACCCCAGTTAGGTCCTGATTCCTATAGTCTTAACCATCCATACTTTTGAAATAATTTCCTATTCAACCTTCTCTCGTCCACTCATTTCCCCAGTCACAATGCTACTAGGCTAAACTTCCTTATGATTAGAAATGATCATCACAGGATCGTAGATTTAGAAGTAGAAGGAATTTTAAAGGTCATCTAGTCTAACCCTCTCTTTGTAGATAGAGAAATAATTTATTAAGAGGACTCACCTTCATGAGTTCAAATCCAGCCTCAGACACTAGCTGTGTGACCCTGACCAAGTCACTGTTTGTCTCAGTTTCCTCATCTGTAAAATGAGCTGGAAAAGGTAAACCCTTTCAGTATTTCTGCCAAGAAAACACCAAATGACTGAAACAACTCACCATCACCAGCAATACTCTAATATACCAGTTATTGTGTTAAGTGCTTGGGCTACAAGCAGAAAAAAAAAAGAAAGTCTGACTATGGTTTGAGCCAGTCATAACATGGTGATATAGGCCAGTTTTCTCATTTTACAGATGAGGAAACTAAGGCCAAGAGAGGGTAAGTGATTTGGCCAAAGTCATACTCCTACCTTTCCAGTCTGATATTGCATTCTTCTCCTTTATGTGCATGTAATAGTAATGAAATTTGAAGATCCCTTTGTATTGCTAAGCTGACAGCACCTAGTTTCAAATTAGGCTTCTATTAAAGGTTAAAGAAGGTATGTTAAATGTTAAAGAAGGTATGAACCCCTGTTGCTTACATAACAGGAAGGGGCTGAACAGGGAGGGGCAATAATGTATATAAGGAAAAACCCCAGATGGGAAAGTCAGAACTTCTTGCAGAACTTCTTGGAATGAGCACCTGAAGGCTGGGCTGCTGCTGCTGGACTGGAACTTCCATGGAGAAAGTGATTGTGATTTTGAGAACAGAGCTGTTGAGGATTTTTGAGGGCCAGCTGTAGCTGTTGAAGACTGAGGAAGCATGACTGTGGTGTCAGTATTCTATACAAATGTTGTTGTGGCTTTGTTAATGTATATGGATGTTCTTGTGGCTTTGTTAAGCCTTTTCGTCTCAGGAACAGAGACCGTGAAGAATTTGAAATGGACTGGACACTGGGAGCTCCAATGTAGAGCAGAAACTGCATGGAGAGCTATACAAGGATCTGGGAGCGGTCTGCCTTTGAACTCAGGTGGCAGTTAATTAGATTTGGGAGGAGCTGGGTCCATGGAAGAGGAGCCATGGAAGCTGAAAGCCTGCCACGAGTCAAGATGAAAAGACCTCTCCATGGGTACTGAGTAGTGATGAAATTGTGATTTACTTGTGACCGAGGGGTAGATGGTCTGTGTGTTTTCCACTACCCCTTAAGAGGGTACTGAGTAGTGACTGATGACTGAGTAGTGACTGATGATTGAATAGTGACTGATTTGTAACTTAGTGTGCCCCAGGGGTTGATGACTTTGACCATTTGTGCTTTATGATTGAATGATTGAGTTACTAAGTGATTGATTGACTAAATGATTGTATTTTGTTCAAAACTATGTGACCACTTTGGTGAAAACTATGTGGCCATTTTAGTGATAAGTTGTTGAGTTGTGACATGGTGAATGCTCTATTTTGATTTTCTGTGAATGTTTTGCTCTGATTTGTTATTGAATAAATAGAGAGTTCACTATACTGCATAATCAGAACCTCGAAAAGCTGTCACAGCAACAGTCCTCTAGAAAGCTGCTCGTGCATGGCTTTACAATGCACCCCATAATCTAATCAGACTAAATGGTGCTTGATATAATGGAAGTAAACTGGAATTGGAGTTTGAAGGGCTAAGTTTAAATCTTGGCTTTGCCACTTAGTGTCTATGTAACTTTGGGAGAATCACATAATCTCTCTTTGCCTCAATTTCCTTACTATGAGATTAAAGAATAGTTAGATTTTTGTGGTTGTATCATCTTAGTCCTCTCCAACTCTTTGTGACCCCATTTGGGATTTTCTTGGCAGAGATAATTGGAGTGGTTTGCCATTTCATTTTCCAGCTCATTTTCCAGATGAGGAAATGGAGGCAGACAGGGTGAAGTGACTTGCCCAGGGGTCACACAGCTAGGAAGTATGTGAGGCCAGATTTAGAATGAGGAAGATGAGTCTTCCTGAGGCCAGGGCCAGCACTCCCTCCACTGTGCCACCTAGCTGGGAGTTGGATTAGACACCTTTGAAAGTTCCCTTCCAGCTCTAAATCCTACAACCTCAGATAAATCCTGTGTTGTCTCACCTTTGTGTCTTTGCCCTGCTGCCCCTATTTCTCTGTGTTGTTATCCTACCTCTGTTTTTAAATCCTGACTTAAATGTCAAGTTCTTCAGGTTGTCTTAATTACTAAAAATCCTTCCCCTCCATTTGGACAAATGAGACATCAATGCACTCTTGGTGGAGTTGTGGACTGCTTCAACCATTCTGGAGAGCAATTTGGAACTATGTCCAAAGGGCTATAAAACCATACATACCCTGTGACCTAGCAATAGCATTGCTAGGTCTGTATCCCAAAAGAGATTTTTAAAAAAGGAAAAGGACCTATATATACAAAAATATTTATAGCAGCTCTTTTCTGGGAGCAAAGAATTAGAAATTGAGGGGATGCCCATCAATTGGGGAGTGACTGAACACATCATGTGTCACATGATTATAATGGAACACTATTGTGTTCCAGAAATGAGGAGCAGAATGCTCTCAGAAAAATCTGGAAAGGTTTGCATGGACTGATACAAAGTGAAATGTGCTCTGTACAAAGTAACAGCAATATCGTGAGATGATCAGTTTTGAATGACTTAGTTATTCTCAGCAATACAATGATCCAAGACAACTCTGAAGGACCTTATCACCAAAAATGTTATCCATTCCCAGACAAAAAATGATGGTCTCTGAATACAGATGGAAGCATACTTCTTTTTTCATTTTATTTTTCTAGAGGGTTTTTTTTTTTTTTGGTTTGTATTTTCTTTCACAACATGACTATTATGGAAATGTTTTGCATCACTGTACATATATAACCTATATCGAACTGCTTGCCTTCTCAAAGGGGGATGGGGGTGGGGAGGGAGGAAGGGAAAGAATTCGGAGCTCAAAGTTATAAACTAATGCTAAAAATTGTTTTTATGTGTGACTGGGGAAAAATAAAATACTAAATTTAAAAAGTTATAAAGCTGAGGGAAAAAATGCTTCCCTTTTCCCCTTTAGATCTTGGATAGAATTAGGCACTTACCTCTAATTTTGTCTTATAGTTATTTGTGTACATGCCATTTCTATCTCAGCCTTGTTAGCCAGATTGTGAACTTGGTGCAGCCTGGGACTGTTTTATTTGCATGATGTTTACATTTCATCTACGCCCTGAAACCATGTAGGCTCCCTCTCATATTTCTGAATAACCCTCCTCTGACACTTTTCTGTTTCAATTGCATCATGTTCATTCCTTTCAAAGGTAAATTTTAATTGGAGCTTCAAAGATTAAAAAGAAATCAACATACAAAAATGTTTATTGAAATTGAAGGGGCCATGCAAGCTTATGAGCTGGTGTGTTCAAGTCTGTTTTCCCTAGTTTTGCTTGTTGCCATAACTGTGATAACCCAATTGTTTGTGTTATTCTTTTTCTGTTTTAGATAGCATGCCAAGGATAGGGAGTATCAGCATAAGCAAATTAGTTTGACCCCTGCGCCTCAACTTCCTAATCTATGGATTTATCTCCATTCATTACTTTTAAATACCAGTTATTAAATGCCTTCATAATCTGTACTGGAATAGTATTAGTTTAGCTAATTTTCATTTCATGACAAAATCTAGTATCTGATGGGACTCTTCTCAGCACTCAACAAAAGATGACAATTAAATGTTACATTCTCAATCAGATGTACTAGGCAAAAATACTCATTTTACCTAGCCTACTCAGTCTAATCATTTGAGTGAGAATACCAAGCCTATTTTTCTATTTAGTAATAATAATAGTAGGGGTAGCTTGGTGGCACAATGAATAGAGCACCGGCCCTGGAGTCAGGAGGACCTGAGTTCACATCTGGCCTCAGACACTTAACTTACTTACTAGCCATGTGACTTTGGGCAAGTCACTTAATCCCAATTGCCCTCCAAAAAAAAAACAAAAAACCGCAAAAAAAATATAGCTTATATTTATACAGAAATATAATTACGTATTATAAATTGAGAGGATTAAGATTAGCTCTATATCATTTTCTTTTTGCACCTACTTACAAGTAATTGATTTTTGTCCTGTACCTACTTAAGTCATGGTTCTTTGTCTCTGAACTTTGGAGTTCAGCTGGCCCATAATGAGTAAATTTTAGAAATCCGGCTCTTCTGCTAATCACTGATCTATTCTTACCTCAAAGAATTTAACTGACTTTGGCAATGTGTAGGAACACAAAGGAGTTTGGGCCTGATATCTTTATACCACCAAACTATCCAAGGATGTCTGGATTGTTGTCCAAATGCGTATCTTGCATCTGGACTCAGACCAATGACTCTTCTTAGTCTTACAAGAAAAGAAGAGGGGGGGGGGGTGGTGTCATTGCTAATCCCCATGACCAGTCTTCTAACCAATCATGTTATTCCCTGAAGCTCAGCTCTGTAACCAGTCATATTGCCCTCAATCCCATGACCTACTTTGTTCTCTACTACCCAAAACCTATAAAAGGAGTACAGTCCTCTAGTTCGGGGTCTGTGGCATAAGTGGACACAAACTGGTGACCTGTTTATTGACAGGCAGCATGCCCCTGCTAATGTTATCTTGCTTGGAGATGTTCCTCAGTTTACTCTTTTGTTAAATTTAAATAGTGACTATGCACACACATTTGATCTTTAAGGTTTGTAAAAGATTATTAAATCCATTGAACTATTAACCATCTGTCCAATGAGACAGGCACTATTATTATCATTCCCAATTTGTAAATGGAGGAATTAGAGAGGTTAAGTAAATTGCCTAGACTTGCACAATTAATAAGTATTAATGGTAGATTTTGGACTTCCTGACTGTATTCACTATGCCAGGTTGTCTTTTTAATTCTGGTACTATAACTTGGTAACTTGCTCCAAAACAGATTGTACATTTTCAGAACTTGACAGATGTTTCCTGAAGTGAATAAACAAAATGGTAGACTATTCCAGAAGTCCTTCCTGTAGGTGTTTCAACCTCATTTGCATCACCTACATAGTTGAGGCAATAAAGGAAGAAGTAGATGGGAACATAGTGAAATTACAAGCATTTTAAATGAACAAAAAAACCTTTATGTCATCAAGCATACAATTGACTGTTTCTAGCACATGGGCATGGTAGATGCTCAATAATAATAATTATTGTTGCTATTATAACTGACATTTATATAGTGCTTTAAGGTTTGCAAATCACTTTACACATTTGTTGGCAAAGATAGTGTGTATCAATCTTTAGTGCTGCTTAATGACATGTAAGAATTTATCTGAATGCTTGGAATGTTGCTGCAATCAAATTTACTTCTTTCATTCCTTCACTTTATTTTTCGACTTGAATGAGACTGAATGATGGTGAAATTAACCTTGTGATAATACCTTGATGAGAAAAGTTTTTAGGCTGGAGGACATGAGCTAGTTAACAGATGAGGATTTAGCGTTGGACCCATCTCCTCTGCCCACTGAGAATCATTATAGGGGTTGCAGAGCAAACCAAAGAAGTAGAGGGCAAGCTTCCCCTAACCCCACCTTTTTTAGGAGTTACAGCATAATTCAGGAGATGGTTGTGCATGAAAACTAGGAAAGAGTCCAGGGAAGGATATAGCTTGGTGTCCTCTTGGGACTAGATTGTGGCAGACCATAAGCATTATGGGCATCTAAAGAAAGGAAAGTATTGTAGAGTAGGCCAGTCAGGAAAGCTTCACAGTGGAGACAGAATTTGACCTCTTATCTCTACTCTCTGGACAGTAATTAAACTGTTGGGACAGCTTTGTTCTAAGGACAAAACTGAAATCATCTTGCGTCTTCAGATACCACTTGAAAACTCACTTCTTCCACAAAACCTACCTTGAAAAGTTATACTAGTATTATTCATGGAAGCACTTACATGTGTAACCTGAGTTTCTGGCCTGTCATATTTGTATAAGATTCTCCTCACTGGTCAAAAGAATTAGTCAATGCTGAATGCCTACAAGAAAGATGGAGGTGGTAGAGGCTAGGCAAGGAGGGATTTTCTTCTTGCTTCCTTTTCTAGAGAGGGCAAATGTGCAGAAAACTTTAGGAAGCCATAGACACATAGAGGAGCTGGTGCCTCCTTATGTTCTAATTATTTCATTTCCTAGAGATTTTGGGGCCCCTGGACTGAGATCAAAATCTCTCTCTCTCTCCCCCTCCCCCTCTCCCTCTCCCTCTCTCCCTGTCTCCCTCTCTTCCTCTTTCCTTCTCTCCCTCTCCTGAGGCAAGCTATGTTGATACTACTAAGAGTGCTCATTCACTCTTTTTATTGTCTACTGTATTCTAATCTGTATAACTCTAATTTTGTTTGCTATCTACTTGGATAAATGGGTTTATTCACTATTTACTATTTGTGATAGTCTTTTGTGTAAATAGAATTTGTTGGAAAGTTACTAAATATTCAGATGTGGCTTTCTTTTTAGGGGATAGTAACCATGAAAAAACAGCTTGAACCTAAAAAATAAATTTATTTCCCCTAGCCTACCAATACTTAAGGAGGACCTGGATCCCTTCTTCTACTCCCCTCCAGGCAGGAATGAAAGATTTCTTTAGAGGGGGGTTGGTGAGATTTCTGAGATACCTATTTACACCTCCTTGTGGGTCACATTTAGACAAATCCTTGAGGACATACACATAGCCTATAAAGGTAATACAAACACCATACACATACATTTGCTTATATTAAGTTATTTTGTATTTGTTTGCAATTTCTTTCATGTGTGGCAATTATGGTTTAGAGGAAAGAGCAACTAAATCTGTAGTTAGAGAACCTGGGGTTCAAATTCCCCCCATTCCTATTTATGTGCTATATGATTCAGGGCAAGATGCTACTCCTCATTTTTAAATTTGGGGTGATATTAAATTGTATTACCTACATTAGCAGCATAATGTCAGGGATAGAGAGCTGGTCAGTTGTTGGGTCAGGAAGACGTGGATTCAAATTCTGACTAATACATACTGGCTCAGTGACCCTTGGCAAGTCAATCTCTTGGTTCTTCATGGAGATCTTCAGTTGTTTCAGTCATAGCTAATTGTTGGTGACCTCATTTGGGGTTTTCTTGGCAAAGATACTGGTGGTTTGCCTTTTTCTTCTCCAGCTTGTTATCCAGATGAGGAAACTGAGGCAAACAGGGTTAAATGACTTGCTCAGGGTCACACAGCTAGTACGTGCCCAAGGTCAGATTTGAACTCATTTCCTGACTCCAGACCTGGCACTTATCCACTGTTCCAGCTAACTGTCCTGAATTGTGGAGCAGGCACCTGTTTAAAGCACCTGTCCACCCTAGGTGAGTTAGTGCCTGAATTTTGACTGACTCTTTTGTCTTTGGTCTTTTGTGATCTCAGGTGATCAAGCATCACTTCCTGAGAAGCTTGAAGACAACCTTGTGAGTCCACAGTGCAGGTTGCTTCACCTTTAGGCAGTTTTAACTGCCCAACAGTTAAACCTCCAAGTGCTCCTAAATAGTGCTGCTACTTGCTGAGTTTGTTTCTGTCAAATGCCTGCTTGTGAATGTTCAGTGGTTAGCATTTCTATTGTGTGTTGGAAATAAATACCTGTCCCACTGTTGTTTGTTGTTTGGTTGTTTTTAGTTTTATCTGACTCTTTGTGGCCCCATTTGGGGTTTGCTTGGCAAAGGAAACCACTGGTTTGCCATTTCCTTCTGCAGCTCATTTTACAGATGTGGAAACTGAGGCAAACTTAAGTGATTTGCCTATGGTCACCTAGCTAATAAGCCAGATTTGAACTCAGGTCTTTCTGACTCTAGGCCAGAGCTCTACCTACTGCACTACTTGTCCCATACCAGACTACTATCTTACATGGGATGCTTTTCTACTTCTTGCCTTTTTGGAGACCGTAGACATCAGCCCACATTTAAACTCTAAACTTTGCCGTATAGAGATGGGATGAAGAACCAGAGTGTGACAAAAGGAACCGTAGTCCACCTCTTATTTTAGGTCAGGCTTCTCTAGCACTAAACCCCTTGGACTGACCTCAGGAGTCCAGAGCTGAGGAGCCCCCTACTGGAGACGGGAATGAGTGAGCCCCCACCCTACTGGGCAGCAGTTTTGAAAGTTAGAGAAGGTCAAGTGTTCTGTAAATATGAGCTAGTGTGCGCTATGGCTTTTCATGTTTGTGGCGGTGCTCCTCCAGCTGAAATGTAAACTCCCAGAGGGCAAAGTCTGTGGAGATTATTTATTCTACATCCTCCTTTTTTGTTTGGTCACATGGGACCTACTGAGAGTACAAGGCATCCAGTGCTACATCCTCCTTTTTTGTTTGGTCACATGGGACCTACTGAGAGTACAAGGCATCCAGTGAATGGTCCGTGAACATCGTTCTCCTATTGGATTGCCAATTGTGGCATGAAGGTGCTTGTGGGATTGAAAGCTGCTTCTCTGTTCCACAGGCAGTATGACATACTCCTTTGGCCGGTGGGAAGGATTCTGACTGTTCAGATTATCTGACTGTCTCAGAGCAGAAATGCATCTGGGACTTGTGGCAAATGACTTCAGAAACTAAATATTCAGTACAGGTATTAAAAATAAAATTGTGTGTATAGTAGCCATGACGGCATTATGCTCTAATGATTAGGAAGATTTCCCTCCTATCAGACCTAAATCTTTGAGCCTTCCCTCTGCTTCTACCCCTAATTTTTCCCATAGAGCTGGTTTGTACATAGTTGTTGGCATTTTGTCTGTCTTGTTACATTGTGAACCCCTTGACATCAAGGACTGTTTTTTGCCTTCCTGTCCATAGCACTTAGTACCGAGAAGGTTCTTAGTAAATGCTGGCTGACCGACTGCCTGACTCAATTTGCTTCTCAGCCACTACCACATATTATATTGAGTTTTGCCATATTTGACCAAGCAGAACAAATCTAATCTTTCTTCCATGTGACTGTCTTGCAGATACTTGAAAACAGTCATTAAGTTCTTCCCCCAAATGTTGCCTTCACTGGGGTTTATATTCTTTCAATATATTCTCACCTAGCAGGATCTCAGATCCCTTCACTGTCCTGATGACCCTCTTTGCAATGTTTTCCAGTTAATCAGTTCCTTTCCTAATTTTTTTGGGGGGCCCCAGAACCAAACACACCAAGGTACGGTCTCAATGAGGCAGAATACAGCAGGACTATCACATCCCTCCTTCAGGACACTGTTCTATGTGTTTTTTGTTTTTTGCTTTTTTTGGAAGGGCAACTGGGGTTAAGTGACTTGCCCAAGGTCACACAGCTAGTAAGTGTTAAGTGTCTGAGGCCGGATTTGAACTCAGGTCTTCCTGACTTCAGGGCCAGTGCTCTATTCACTGCACCACTGAGCCACCCCCAAAATTGCACTTACAATTTTTTATCTTTTTTTTTTCTATATGCCTTTTTAATGCAGCCTGTGTTCCCGTTTGGTATTTTGCCTGCCATATTATGCAGTAGACTTATATTGAACCTAGTGTCCACTAAGACCCCCCAGATCATCATTAGGTAAAATGCTAGACACATCCCCCATTTTATACATGCCTAATTGATTTTTGAACTCAAGTGTAGTGCTTTACATTTATCCCTACTAACTAGGATCTTACCATTCATCCTTTAGTTAATTCATTAGTTCTGTGAGTATTTATTAAGTACCTACTTTAGGCCATGCACTCTCTTAGGAACTGGGGATATTGAAGGACAAAACAGTCCTCTACCCTCAAAGTGCTTATTTAGGGGTGGGAAACCTGTGGCCTCAAGGCCATCTGTGGTCCTCTAGGTCCTCAGTGCAGCCTTTTGATTGAATTGAAACTCCACAGAATAAATCCCCTTAATAAAAGTATTTGTTCTATAAAACTTGGAATCTATCAAAAGGCTGCACCCAAGGACCTAGAAGGCCACATGTTTCCTTGAGGCCAAGGTTCCACACCCCTAGCTTATATCCTACTGGGGGAATTCTCTTCTGGATACCTTTTTTGGGTATCATAATAAGCACATCCAAAATACAAAGGAAGAAGATACCAAGTGACTTTGGGAAAGTCAGGGGGAAAGCACTAACAGTGGCAATCAGGAAAAACCTCATATGGGAAGTAGTCCTTGACTTACTTGAACCTTAAGGGAGCTAAGGGTGTTTCAAGAGACATCACTGAGAGCATTCTAGGTAATTGCCAAAAAGGCAATTTGTTTGGAACACAGTTAATAAGGGGGTGTAATGTGTGGTCTGTAGGAAAGACACATGATCAGACTTAGCTCAATGGTCTTGCCATTGTGAGGGAGGCTGTGGCGCCTCGTGAGACAACTGGAGGAGAGAAAAGAAATAATCAATCAATTAACAAGCATTTATTGAGCACCTACTATATGCTAGACAAAAGAACTTGCCTTAAATCACATGGTGTCTGTGGGAGATTTGGAACCAAACTCATGAACTTATTTTCAGTCCGACTCCTGTCGCTTCTTTAAAACCATGTGTGTTATAATTAATGCTTAGGATTGCATGGCCAGCAGCGTCCTAATTCGAGAACTTATTCCACTGTGTCTTACATTGGTTGTAGGAAGAAGAAAAAAGGTAGTTGACTGAGCAGGTGTGAGCCAGCTTGCCCTTGTGAAGTTTGGAGACGTGTTTTGTTCCTCTGGGATCCGTGATCATTAAGGCAGACCTTGTGGTTTAGGTTTTGTGGAATGTAGACCTGGGCTTTGCTTTGACCTCTGTTACAAAGAGATGATCCCTGCTGAAGTTTTCCATTCAACAAGATAGGAAGTCCCTGCTGTGTGCAGGGGTGGAGCCATCGCATTCCAGGCATTGCTTGATGGTGATGGTCTCATTTGATCCTCACAACAACCCTCGGAAGTAGATGCTACTGTTATCCCCATTTTGTAGTTGAGGAAACTGAGTCAGGTTAATCAACTAGCCTAGGGTCACATGGCTAGTAAGGATCTGAGGCTGAATTTGAATTAAGGACAAAGTGAACTAGGGAGTTTAGGTAGCACAGTTCTTGTTCTCATGGTTTTCAGTCTTATAAAGCGACATGGACACTTTTTTTTTCCTTTTTGACTGGCCCTATAGTTTAGTCAGTTTGGGTGTAAGGAACTTCCTTTACCAATGCAGTGGCCATCTCTGCAATTAATAATCTTGAAAGAGATCATTGCCATGGTCACTGAAGGGCTCAATGACTTGCCCAGGGTCACAAAATCAGTACGTGTCAGAGGCAAGACTTGAACCCTGGTCCTTCTGATTCTGAGGCCAGTATTCCACCAACTTTTCCATTCTTCCTCACTTGTACTTACCCCACTTCAAAGAAACAGAATCTTATTGTTATAGTTACTTTCCTGCTGCAGATTGTGACCATCCCCTGTCCCCCCCTCCCCCTCCCATCCTCTCAGCTTAGTGGATAGTCTTCAGAAGATGTCAAAGGACTCATTCATTTAACATTGTAGTGGTGAACTTCCTATTTAGCTGGACTCAACTTCACAAAACAGATGTGTGGTCCAGTCTGGGGGTATACATGAGTATCATTCTGAGCTCGCTAACTTGATGAGGTTATAGGGTTTGAGCCTTTCTTTGATCTAAGTATCTAAGAGATACTTGCCTATGAAAAATGTGGGCATGCTCAAGATGCAATTCTTAGAGGCCAAAGTGCTCCTGGGTTTTCCAACAAATGGGGTGTCTTCAAAATGCCTGACTAACTAGGGCTCAGATTGTCACCCATCTCTCTCTTTTTCTTTCTGTCTTTTTCTGTTTCTCTATGTCTCTCTTTCTCTGTTTCTATCTCTTTCCCTGTTTCTGTCCCTCTGTCTTTGTCTCTCTGTCTCCCCCTACCTCTTGCTCTCACTCCCCCCACTTCTACCACCCTTGCGCCCCCCCCACCTCATTCCACCTCTGCCAGTCTCTTATCCTGGAAGGTGGAGGATGGGAAGATTTGAGCCTTGCCATTCCCTATTAGGGAAGGGGATTGCTTATTCAGGAAATGCAGAGAATCAAAGCATAAGGTGGTCATGAGGGGATATGTAAGATTATGGGAAAGAGGAAGCTCCCTAAATTCAAAGATCTACTTCAGTAGAAATTCTGAATTCAGTTCCTTCCTGGGGAAAGCCTGTTCATGTCTTCCTTGCTTCTTAATTTTCTGGAGGAAAACCTGCACATAAGCTGTGGTCTAGACCTCTGATTTCATTGGTGGTATGAAAACTCCCTCTTTAAGCACAGATCAGAAACTTCTATGTAACTGAGGGTCTTAGCTACATTGAGTTAATTGATTGGGGTCCTACAGTCAAAATGTGTCAGAGTTTGGATCTGAATGAAGGTCCTCTTGATTGTGAGGTATTTACTCTATCCACTACACCTCCATACCTCTTAGATACAAGCTGTACTATTAATATATTAAGAAATTTTCCTGGAGTAACTCCAGGTGAGTGCAAACTAGCCAAAGAGATATAATCTGGGATCAAATCTGCTTTGTCTGAGCCTAGAGTGGTACGAGGGACCTGAGACATGGGTTATACAAATAATGCATGATCTGGCTTTCAGTGTGCAATACTGTAGTTTAAAAAATTTCCATTGCTCTCTTGAAGTATACCACCCCCCACCACATGCCTAATTTGTTTGCTTGTTTATTTTAAATTTGCCACAACTTACAGAAATTCAACTGTGTGCAAGAAGGGGACAGTGAAAGTCTGTGCCATATAATAGTTTCCTCTTCTCCCCGTCACCCCTCCAGAAGGGGAAATGACTGCCTTGGGACAGACTACCTCCTCCTACAGGAGCAATGGGAGAGTTTTTCAATACTGGACACATAAAGGATGGAAAAGAAATAGTTGCAGATAGAACAACTTGGCATACAACAATCATACAGGCTGCAGGGACCTTTAAGCAGGTACTTATCATTTATGTGAAATGAGAAAGTTCCCGTAAGGTCAGGTTTCCCATACAGAAAGCACAGTTTCAAACTGAAGGATTAACTCCTCACCTTTTTAGCTATATCTGTTTGCCAAAGTAACAGCACTATAAGGAGTAATGCCATTTAATGTGAAGAATAACATCACGCATAGAAAGATATGCATGCAGCATGTACTTTTTTGTGCATAAATGTTTATTCTTCAGTGGTGTAATGTTAATGGGATATAAGATCTTTCCCGATCTCCTCATGTGGAGCCCATTAAGGGAAGTTTGCTTAGGGGAGGCTTGCTTGTAGGAAGGCTTGCTTGTAGGAAGGCTTTCACACTTTTTGTTAATCTCTAATTAGACACGGAGTCATGAAAGTTGTGATGTCCTCTGATTCTAAAAAGAGTATATATACTCTAAGGTTAGCATTTTGCTTGGGAGCTCATTTTATGGAAGAGAGTTTTTGTGATTTGACCAGATGAAACTTTGGATAGCCATTTAGGAGCTCCCCACTCCCCCCAGCTTTGAAAAACCCAGATGCTGGTGCTTATCTCTCAGGTGACTATGTATGTATTGCCTTGGTCAGACAGTTGGATTTGTCTGTTGATCTGTGCTAATTTCTCAGACAATTTGAAGCCCTGTCTGTTGGTCTTTATTTCTCTGCTTGTATATCTGTTTTCTTTATTTGGATTTTCTCTGAAGTTCAGGATACTGATTTTTTTCCAGAACTAATGAATATAATAAAAAAAGGCTGTTGACCCCTTGAATAGCTATCTTTCCTAGTAAAGCCTATTTAAGAACTTGTGCTAGCAGCCGTCCTGGGTATGCCAGTGTGGTTGCTCCTACATATGATTAGGGAATACTGCCTGTTCTATGCTCTGTGGTTTTTTATTATTCTGCATTTGCAGTCTAGGGAATTTAGCTAAAGACTTTAAAAATTTAAATGCCCCCAAGTATGGATGTTCCCATGCTGGTGAGCCCACCATGGCTTGGCAGCTCGAGAGAAGAGGCTATAACAGATCTTGCGTGGCTATAACCCTGTAAAACTAAGCAGTGGCTATATCAGGTGGGGGATGGGGGTGATAGATATGGGAATATGATAGAAAATGAGCAACCCCAGGCAGGTTTGACCTTCTTGCTTTGTTTTGGAGTAGATCTATATCCTCCTTAAAAGAATGGGAATGCTTCAAAGGGAAGACAGAGAAGAAGAGGAGTTCAAATGGGCAGAAGAGAATCCCAATCTATATAATGAGCTTGAAGGGTAGCAGAATGTGACACAGAAGGAAGGGGCAGCTTACTTGGTATCATAGTAAATAGAGTATTGGACTTAGAGTCAGGAAGGCTTGAATTTGAATCCTTTCTCCTGCATTTACTAGCTGTTTCTGAATCTCAGTTGGTAACAATTCTGAGTCTCAGTTGGACTAAAGTCTCTTGTTCTAAATTGGTGATCCTAGAAAGGAAAGAGGGGAAAAAAATTGCATGTGTTCAGCTATGTTCCAACAGAGGCTATATCTGGATCTTCTGAAGGAAGAGGAGGAAAAGGGGGAGGAGTATGAGAGAGGAGGAAGAGAAGAATTATAGAATTAAAGAAGGTTACAGCTATAACTTTAACAAAACCCTGTTTTAACACCAATACTTTATTGTGGTATAGTCATAATCCTGGGGTCTAGAAGTCTATGCTTGCAGAAAGTAAGTTCCACTGGTTTCTAATATATTGGAA
Source organism: Gymnobelideus leadbeateri (assembly GCA_011680675.1). Classification (NCBI taxonomy): domain Eukaryota; kingdom Metazoa; phylum Chordata; class Mammalia; order Diprotodontia; family Petauridae; genus Gymnobelideus; species Gymnobelideus leadbeateri. Next base: position 510,071 of record WOXC01011362.1, read on the forward strand.
AGGATTTGAATATATCTCTGGCAACAGCTCAGGTCTGTTTTCTGAGGACCTGTCTAGCTAAATATGGATAAGCTCATTGCTATCAGGTCATCCTCAATTCTTTGGCCGTGACAACCTACAAAACAAAGATAAATACAAAATGCCTCTCATTCCTACATGGCCCCTATTTCTGTAGTATTGGTGGCAAAGGGGCAGAAAAGTAGGCAGAGGGTGCTAAGAGTTGCATAATCTTTAGATGGTCTAAATAATTTAATGTGACTTGGTTCTCCAAAGGCAAGACCCTTTTCCACTGACAGACAAGAACCATACTTCCACATCACTCTGGCTCTCATTGATTGGTCATCAATAATTCCCAGCCCAAGATCCACTTGGTCATTGTTTGGGCCCTGATGGCTCAGAGTGAGCATAAATAGCAACTGTTTCTGTTTTGGCCAGAGACCCTGAGGGTCTTCCCATCCTAGATTGATTTTTTTTTTTGACTAGGTAAAAGAGGTGATCCTTTACCTCATTTCTTACCTAGCCTTAATCACTGAATGGGCATTGCCTCAGTCAAACTGAGACCTGAGAAAGACCTTAGCTTAAAAAGGCCAAGGTCTCCCACTGCATCCAGGGCTATCTCTAGTTGTCCTAATCTAGATCTTGCCACTGGACTCAGATGACTCTGGAGGAGAAAGTGAGGTTGGTGACTTTGTACTGCTCTCCCTCACTTAAATCCAATCCACATGTGGCCCTCTAGGTCCTCAAGTGAAACCCTCTGACTAAATCCAAACTTTACAGAACAAGTCTCAGGTTCCCCACCCCTGAGCTAGGTTTACTGATAGAGGAGCTGAACTACACCTTTCTTAACATTCTTGCTCTAATTTGTGTGGGATGAAAAAACCCCATTCAAAATTTAATCAAGAACATGGAGATTTCTTAGGATAAAAATAGGAAATTTTATTCTCTTCCCCTGGGAAAAGAGGGCTGTTCTCCCCATAACTGATCATGAAGAGGACGTTCACAAGGTGTGGCAGACAGAGTTTTTAAACCCTAGCAAGGTAATATTTTCCCCATTGTCCCTCACTCCCATCTGCTGGTGGACTGAGCTCAGGCTGTCCCTGACTCCCACTGGCCAGGAGGAGGGGCCCACAGATAGAGGACTGAACCTAGGCGGGGGTTGAAAGATTCCTAAAAGGGCTTGCTGCTGATTGACAGCAGAAGTGAAAGGGGGGGGAAGGGTGAAGCCAACAGTCAGAACTGACATCAATTTATAAGATGCATTCTGAGAAGTTTTCAAGTTTTCACTCCCCAGACAAAATGAATGAGAAGAAAAAAGTTTCATCTAAATGGAAGGATACAAGTATTCCCCTGTAGAGGCAAAGGAAGGAGGTGATTGAACTGATTTTGTCAATATGCTCCAAGGATACAAAAACATTATCTTATGGCTTATGTTGGGGAGCTAGGTGCACCATATATAGGGCTTGGAATCAGGAAGACTCCTCTAGAGGAGTTCAAATCTAGCCTCAGATACTTACTAGTTGTGTGGCCCTGGGCAAGTTAACCCTGTTTGTCTCCATTTCCTCTCTGTAAAATGAGCTAGAGAAGGAAATGGCAAACCACTCCATTGTCTCAGCCAAGAAAATCCCGAGTGGGGTCACAGAGATTCGGATACAACTGAAATGACTGACTAGCAGCCCTATGGTCCATGGTTAGTATTGGCAAAAAGACGACCACGACTCTGGACCACCATTAGTTGCAGAGGATAAAAAGTAGAGGAAATCTGTGAAGAAATTGATGAAGCCTCCCATTCCTCCTGATTAAATCAACATATACTTTGATCCTTGTTGATTTCAGTGCAAAGGTGGAAATAGGTGGGGGGGGGGGGCAAAGGCTCATAAAAACTTCATGCTTTTACATCACAAATACTTTCTTTGAGAAAGGAACTGAGAGACTGGACATAGCAATCACTGATTAAGATTTTAAAATGAAATCTACTTTATTTTAACAGATGAAAGAAGATTTATTGTTGATGTGGGAGCTATCTCCACATCAGCTGTCTGAATAATTAGATTTCTGACTTGTTAGAACAAAGGTCAGGGATTAACAAGAGGAAAAAAAAAACTAGGAGGAATAATAAAGATATGATATGCAGTTGAAACAATTAAATTCTGAGCTATTTTAAAAAGTAATTGATAAGAAAAGATAGTAAATGGACAACAGAAATAACATTGACTATAGGTTATAGTAATTTAATGCAGAGCTTTAAATATAAATCAGTGTAAAAAGGAGAACAAAAGAAGCCTAAAAAGTAATTCAGTCATCAAATACTTGACTTGCTTGCCAAGTAGAGAGAGGCAGCAGGCAAAGGCTTAAGGGTTTATAAATATAAACTAATTTGTAAAGTCTTATGAAGAAGGACAATACTAATGGCTTGCATTTATATAGTACTTTAAGGTTTGCAAAGCACTTTACAACTACTTTCTCCTTTTATCATAACAAACTGGGGAGGTGGGTGCTATTATTCCCCCCTTTTTACAGATGAGGAAACTGAGATAAATAGAGGTTAAGTGACTTGCCCAGGAGCATATAACTGGTAAGTACCTGAAGTGGGGTTTTAACTCATATCCTCTTAATTCCAGGCCCAGTGCCCTATTCACTTCACCAGCTAACTTCCTAGAAGGATGATAGATCATAATAATCACTGTCCCCTCATAAAGCAGAGAGGGAATGTAGGGTCCAAGCAGTTAAAAGAAAGCTTGACAGACTTCCAGCTAAATAAAATTATTAAGGGCACTTAAGGATGAAAATGAAAGGAGCACAACAAACAGAAGAAAAATAGAAAAGATAGTCTGTGTAATGAACTGTTTTAACCACCAAGTACCCACTTGAACTCAAATATCTCAGGCCTAGATGTGCTTATGGAGTGGTTAAAATGTCACTAAAAAAAGCAAAGATGGAAAAAGCAGCTAGATGGGGCACCCAGGTATCAGAGTATATTGAGCTCTGGGCCCAGAGTCAGAAAGACTCATCTTCATGAATTCAGTTGTGGCCTTAGATATTTAGTAGCTGTGAGATCCTGGACAAGTCACATAACCCTGCTTGCTTCAATTTTCTCATATGTAAAATGAACTGGAGAAGGAAATAGCAAACCACTTCAGTATCTTTGCCAGAAAAACCCCGAATTGGGTCACAAAGAGTCGGACACAACTGAACAGCAACAGCCATAGAGGAAACCTGTGCTGAGATCTTTACAAAAGCTTCCTGAGAATCATCAACATATGCATTGAGGACATATTTGATGAGAATATCAGTAAGGAACAGGCAGAGTTTTCCAAGTGATATTTGGCGGTGAACCACATCTTTACCATCTCACAGTTGGCTGAAATTACAATACAAGATCCTATTGTGCTTGTTTGTTGATTTTGAAAAAGAATTTGGCTGGGTAGAACAGAATGCCTCCTTAAAGAGGCATTTAAAAAAATTTTTTTTAACAAAGTGTCTACCATCCATGCAGCAAAATTATTAGGGATTCTTGAAAAACATAACTACAGAAATAACTTTGTTGAGTGACTCTCTGATCATAAACATCAGGCAAGGCATTAAACAGTAAGATGTCTAATTACCACCATGATGGAGGAGATTCAGCACAGGGTCCAAGTTAAAAGGGATTCCCTGTGAAGGGTGAGGTCCTTCAGAAGCTCCTCTTTGTGAATGCCATTGTTCTGGTTGCATCAATCCATGAGATATTGCTGAGCCTCCTGGAAGAATCCATAACCACTCACAAGTTCAGCTTGACCATTCACATTAAGAAACATCAAGAAACATCAAGCTGATGAAGAACATCTTTTTATCAGGTTATGCTATGCATTTGGATAATCAGCCTATAAAGCTTGTCTATCAGTATGAATATCTGGAACCTACAGTATGACGATTTGGCTCGACTATCCACAGCTGAAAGACCAAGAAAATGAAGAAAGTTTATTTACCAGAATATGACATGCAGTTGGATGAACAACTGTCCACACACACTCACACACAGACACACACACACATATGTACATAGATACATGTGCACATGTGTGGAACAGATAGTACAGATTAACATTGGGTTGGACCCATAGGTAAATAAGAGGAGGAGAGGTGATAGGATTGCCTTCAGGAAATTGCATAGTTCCTTTAATGACCCCAAGATTCTCCTGGAATAGAATGCAATGGATTAAGCGTTTATTTATAGTGCCTACTACATGCCAAGCACTTTAGGAATATTATCTCATTTGATCCTAGAAACAAAGATTCTTACTTTCAAAATGTCAATATACTACTGGTATTGTTATATGATTGCTAAATATTGAACTGTTGGGGGAAAGGGTAATAGGTTCTACCGGGACTCTGATCCTTATCAGTGACCAGAAACCCTGCAATTCAGTCTGGAAAGAATTCACCAGGCTCAAGGAAACTTGGAAGCCAAGATTGTAAAAGTTCATTGTTAACACTGCACAGCACAGTGGGCAAGGGTTCTTATGGAACCTGCAAACTTAAAGAAAACATAGGCGTAGTTTTTAAGGAGTCAGTAATAAATCAGGTGTCAATTATGTTAACTAGGTGAGTAAGGGTGTGAATAGGGAGGAATTAAGGAGTGTGTTTAAGTGAGTTGTCAGTGTTTAAAGGAACATGCACTTTTAATATCAACTGCGAAAGTGTATTGCCCATAATTCACTGGGAAATAGCCCAAGAGGGGGCTATCTGGAGGTGTGGTTTTAGGTCTGAAACATCACTAAGTCAGCCAGTGGTCAGGGCCAGCTGAGAAGTGCCCAGTCTGCCACTCATCAGTGTCATGTTTGACAAGATGAATGATGGGAACCAAGGCCAACGGAGACTCAGTATGGGTGTAATTGTCTAAGGAGTTAACCTATAGATAGGGCATTGAAGGATTCATGGTGCAGCTGGCCACTCTACTAAGGGAGATAACATTTGCCTAAGCTAAAATGTTTATAGATAGTTTAGTGAAGGATTCATGGGTAGCTTGTTATTGTTTCAAGCAGAGATAAACAATTCATGAATTGTTGCTGGGCAGAGTGCTGGCAGGGGGAAGAGGCAGAGTTAATGCTTTGAGACTGGCGAGGGGTAAGTGTGATTTTACAGACTGGTTTTACAAATTGATTTTACAGACATAGATCCCAAGCACCCCATTTACAAACTGATGTTACAAACCGATGTTACAAATATATATGTCCCAAGCACCCCATCAGAACCACAACCCCTGAAGAACTGAAAATTGATAAATATCACACAAAGGATATTGGAGAGACAGTTCATGGTGGGAGTGAGCAGGCTGCCACATAAATAGGGTACTTTGAAGAGCAAGAGTAAAAGATATCATTAGGGAAATGTATGCTAGTAAGAAAGAGTGGGCTGGTTACCTGACATGGGCAAGGAATGCAGGTAGACAGATGAAATGGTCCCAGGACTTGTCAGAAGAAATAGAGGAAAGTCTCTGGCATGTTGGGTGGATATCATGTGACAAACTTATGGGATGACATGGACAGGAGGCATGCAAAGCAGGGAGGCATGGATGAGCTCTTCTCTGCATTTTTGGAGAAAACATCTACATTGATTTGATCATTCATCCATTTGATAATTGAATATGAGAGTTAGAAAGGACCCTAGAATCATCTAGTCTAGCTTATATTTATTTAATTATAATATTATATTTATTTTATAGATTAGTTTTGTTGAGTGGCAGAGTTGAGATTTAATTTCAGTCTTTTAACTCCAAATAAGTTTCTCATGACTCATAGAATAGTGATGAAAATTCCAATTCATAGCTAAAGGAGAATAGTAGTGACTGTGTTGATCTTTCACAACTAGCTAAGAACTTTGTTGTCTTCCTGGGTTCTCTATCTGGTATATGATGGAAAGCCTCCCAAGATTTGTAAACTTTGATAACCACCACTCATTTTTGGTGATTTAAGTGGATGCTAATGATATCACCAGAAGGAAACAAGAAAGAATTTCTAGGGATTATGAAGAAACTAAAGATTTTAAGGATACACTTTTTATCATATAATTTTATCACCCCAAAATGTTCTTACTAAAACATATCCTGTGGAATGGTAAGTTTGCACTTTGGTCATTTTGAGAAACATAGCTCAGTGCTGAAGGGCTGGGCAGTTTGGGATGATACAGGAAACCCTAGGTAGTCCCTTATTCTCCCACCTCAAGATGGCTGAAGTAAGGTAAAGAGGTTGTATCAAAGCTTCTTCTGATAGGATTGGCTACTAAACCAGGAAGAATAGACCATTCAGTGCATCTTAAAAGAGAGTGACCCCACTTTGAACTCTCTTTTCTTCACCATTGGCCCAGGGTCAGTACTATTTGAGCCTCTCCCTATAGGTACAGGGCTACCTTCACCCAGGCAGCTTGCTAATTACTCTCATATGGAAACTACAGCAAGGACTAAGCCAAGTGAGTTTGAGCATTAAGTGAGCCCCCAACTGCTTTTTCTACTTTGTATTTTTTTTTTCGTCTGATCATAGGTGACTGACCAACGATTCTGAGATGGACTTGCTTGGAGGGGCAGCCTCTGGAGTTGCTGGGCTCTCAATTGATGCAAGGAAAGGCAGGATAAAATGGCTATGAGGAAGCTGAATAATAAATGAGTAGATGGTTGACTTAAGAAGATAACCCCTCCTGATTTTGTGTCAGTAAGCCCAATTGGACTCTATTTCAGGTAATGATAGAGCTAGTGTGTCTCTTCTAAGCCATGTAGTCTATGGTAGTATAGATGTCAATGTGAAGATGGCTAAGTCTAAGAACCACCCCCCCCCCCAAGTCCTGTAAGTGATACAAAGATGATATTAAGAAACGTAGCCACAGAAATAGGAGTCTCTAAAATTAATTAGCTCCAAGTTTCTGAGGAAGATACAAGCTATGCTTAGAAGAATAACAATATACAACTGATGAAAATGCAGATCAATAATACCAAAGCCATCAACACCCAGGAAGAGGCCATCAGAGATCTCAGCCCAAAGGTCCACAGGACTTAGATCCTTAGACACGGGATCAACAAAGCCACTGGCCCCAAAACTCTACCTAGATGTACCAGACTGTAGCGGCAAGCACCCCAATATCCCCAGGGTGACTGCCAACACAGGTTCTTAGATCTGCTTTTCAAAAGGAAAGCAACTCAAAATGGGTTGACAAGCTTACTTTAATCAAACAAAAGTATATTACCTAGTTCAGGGGGAAAAGGTCAGCACCCCAAACTTCAGAGTATGTAGAACTTACAGATCAAACAGACAGGCTTCCAAACTGTCCAAACATTATATCAATACCAAATCACAGTTACCAGAGAGGGAAGCATCAACATCTGGGTTTTCAAAGCCAGGGGGCTCTCAACAACGGCTTCCCAGAGTCTCATCTGGTTAAATCACACAACACTTCTCAAAGTGAGCCCCAAAGCAAAGCCCCTCATCAGAGTTTATATAGCCTTCTCCTGGCTCAAAGAATGTAACCACCCTTTTGATCCACTGCCCAATCACACAGCATCAAGGTGTGGTCATTCCTGAAAACCAACCCTCCCACCACAGGCTCCATGTGACCACATTCAGCCTATTAGGAGGCAGAGCATATTTTCAAATCAAGGAAGGTTTTCAGAGTCTCTTAAAGCCAATCAAAGTCTCTTAAGCCAATCAAAGGGCCTAGGGGCAGGGAAGATCTTTAAATCTGCATTTCCATTACATTGGGCCCCAAGATCTTTCATGCCCATAGCATACGCAATTTACATTTGAATTAGCACTAAAACATCTCTTAGGTCACATTTTCAAGGTACATCTAAAGTTACCAAAGTGGCCACTGGGTCTTAAACAAAGTACATTGCATTTTCACATCAATTCACAAAATACAAAGCATTATCACATAAAGTTCTCTTGGAGGAGGGGGGTGTCCTTCCCATAACACTGCTCCAGCCCCTGCTTCCAAATCCAGAGAGGGAACTAGGCAACAAAACCAAAGTGGGGTCCTTGGGGTCCATGGCACTTCACCCCACCCACCATAGTCACAAGTCCATCCCCCCTGGGTCCCAAACTGTGGGATGCAACAAGGAAACACATTCAGTGCCCCTGCTTTGCCACACAGTCCTTATCTTATCCTGTGGCTGAATTCCAAACTCCTGGGTTCCTTCTCCAGCAGAAGGCAGCAGCTCCAGGCTTCTCCACAGGTCTCCATGCAGGCAGCTCACCATTCCTGCTCTCAGCTCAGTGAAGTCAGCATGCAGGCCATTCTTCTCTCCTGCTCCATGGCTCCACAGAATCACAGCTACCACAACTGGGAAACAAACAATTATCCCAATCCCCATACCTTCCTTTTACTCAGCAGATCCCATCCTCATCGCCATTTTGTAGCGGCAAGAACCCCAATATCCCCAGGGTGACTGCCAACACAGGTTCTTAGATCTGCTTTTCAAAAGGAAAGCAACTCAAAATGGGTTAACAAGCTTACTTTAATCAAACAAACATATATTACCTAGTTCAGGGGGAAAAGGTCAGCATCCCAAACTTCAGAGTTACAGAAATTACAGATCAAACAGACAGGCTTCCAAACTGTCCAAACATTATATCAATACCAAATCACAGTTACCAGAGAGGGAAGCATCAACATCTGGGTTTTCAAAGCCAGGGGGCTCTCAACAACGGCTTCCCAGAGTCTCATCTAGTCAAATCACACAACACTTCTCAAAGTGAGCCCCAAAGCAAAGCCCCTCATCAGAATTTATATAGCCTTCTCCTGGCTCAAAGAATGTAACCACCCTTTTGATCCACTGCCCAATCACACAGCATCAAGGTGTGGTCATTCCTGAAAACCAAGCCTCCCACCACAGGCTCCATGTGACCACATTCAGCCTATTAGGGGGCAGAGCATATTTTCAAATCAAGGAAGGTTTTCAGAGTCTCTTAAAGCCAATCAAAGTCTCTTAAGCCAATCAAAGGGCCTAGGGGCAGGGAAGATCTTTAAATCTGCATTTCCATTACACAGACTCAAGACCACTATCAAATGCACTGATCCCAAGGCTGCCACCAAACATCCTGGCCCCAAGATCATCCCACCCATCAATCTTATAGTTGTCAGAACTCCTGATGCCAAAGCTCCTGAGCCCACTGACCTCAAAGCTGTAAATGCTAATATTCCAGGGGCCAAGTCCCATGTCTATAGAATATGTGGCTGAAGATAGAAGAATTAATTTGAACACTAAACTTCAGTCTTTCTTGGAGATGGCATCATTACTCACTATTTTTTAGTATGATAATGGAAAGGAGGAGGTATGAAGGGGTAAACAAAGGATTGATGGATATGATCATCTGGTTCTTGCAGGTGGTCTCTGAAAAGTTATGGAGAATGGGAGAGGTGAAATGGGACTGGAAATTGGCAGGTGGTATTCAAACTATTGGCTAGTGATCTTGTCTTCAATGAAGGGGATGATTCTTGAGCATTCAGAAAGGGAAGTGGTAATCATTAAGAATTACCCTGGATTCCTCAACTACCAGTCATGCTAGTCTCATTTCCTTTATTGGCAGGATTTTCAGACTGATAGATCAGTACAATGCCATATAGAGTATATCTGGGTTTCATAAAGGCATTTGAACCTCTTGGGTGGCAAGACGAAGACATGTAGGCTAGACAATATTAGAGTTAGATGGATTCGTAATTGGTTGAATGATCAGACAGAAGGAGTAATCATTAATCAATGTCAGTCTGGAGGAGGTCCTGCAGAATGCATCAAAAATCTGTCCTTGGCCCCAGTGCAGTGACTTCACTTTATTAGTGACATTAATAGTATGTTTATGATGGTAAAAATAACACAGATCGACACAAACTTCAAACAATGTGAAAGGGAGCTCCGAACAACTTCTGGAGCCACAGCACCCACAGAACGGCACAGAGAAGCTAACCTCCTGCTGAGGACAGCCCAGCAGCCCTGCAGGGAGCGGCCAGCGCAGCGCTCTGAGAGCAGGCAGCACAGCGAGCTGGGAACCTACAGCGCAGCCCTCAGAGCCGAGCCCAGGTCCATGGTTTTAGGCCCAGAGCGGCCGGGCCTTCAGCTGGCTGGTGGAACCCCAGAACACCAGCAACTGTGGCGATTCCAGAATTATCAGCACAGATATGCCTAGGACAAAGTGAGAGGTTAGTGCCCTATGGACTTTGGGACCAGTATTTGGGGAACACGTGGCTTCCTCCCCTGGGGGCAAAAAGCTGCTGAAGAAACAGCTGCACAGAAGCCATTTTGCAGTGTCAGTAGTGGCTCTAGCTCCTCGTCTTCGAACTGTAGGAAGATCCAGCAATCAGTCTGGGGGTTAATCGCTTTTGCTTTAAACTCCCTGGATCTGGATTGTGGTCTGGGGGGGAAGTTTGGGGTGGGTATCCAACTTGCCAGAGTGGGTGGAGACTTTACAGAGGCCACCCAACTGGCGGAAGTTGTGAAGACCCCACATTTGGGCAGAAGCTCCTCTGTCTGGTGGCAGAGTCCTACTGTGGCAACAAGCCCCAAAATCAAGTAATTAAGTGGCAATATGCCTAGGCAAACGAAACAAAATAAACAGAAAAGTTCAACATTGGACTCCTATTTTAGGGGTAAAGAGGATCAAAGCATGGAGGAGGACTGTGAGGTCAGAACTCCTGCACCAAAAGCCCCAAATGAAAATACAAGCTGGCTATAGGCCATAGAGGACCTTAAGAAGCAGATAAGAGAAGTGGGGGAAAATTTGGGAAGAGAAATGAAAAAGATGCAAGAAAAGTATGAAATGACAGTCAACAGCCTGACTGAGGAAAATAACACCTTAAAAAATAGACTGACTCAAATGGCAAAAGAAGCTCAGAAAGGCAATGAGGAGAAGAATGCCTTAAAAAGTCTAATTTGCCAGATGGAAAAAGAATCTCAAAAGCTCACTGAGGAGATTCATTCCTTCAGAGTTAGACTGGAGCAAATGGAAGCTAGTGACTTTATGAGAAATCAAGATGCTGTTAAGCAGATCCAAACAAATGAAAGATTAGAAGGCAATGTGAAATATCTCATGGGAAAAGCCACTGACCTGGAAAATAGATCCAGGAGAGATAATTTAAAAATTATTGGACTACCTGAAAGCCATGATCAAAGAAAGAACCTAGAAATCACCCTTCAAGAAATTCTCAAGGAAAATTGCCCTGATGTTTTAGATCCAGAGGGCAAAATAGAGGTTGAAAGAATCCACAGATCACCTCCTGAAAAAGATCCCAAAAAGAAAACTCCCAGGAATATTATAGCCAGGTTCCAGAATCCCCAGATCAAGGAGAAAATACTACAAGCAGCCAGGAAGAAACAATTTCAATATTGTGGAAACACAATCAGAATGGCACAGGATCTGGCAGCTTTTACATTGAGAGATAGAAGGGCATGGAACATGATATTCCAGAGGGCAAAAGAGCTGGGAATGAACCCAAGGGTCACCTACCCAGCAAAACTGAGTATCTCGTTTCAGGGGAAAATATGGTCATTCAGTGGAATAGAGGACTTTCAAGCATTCTTGATGAAAAAACCAGAGTTGAATAGAAAATTTGACATTCAGACACAAGAAGCAAGAGATGCTTGAGAAGGTAATCAAGGAAAAGAAATCAAAAGGAACTTATCAAAGTTGGACTATTTACAGTCCTACATGGAAAAACAATAACTGTGTTTGATGAAACCTTTCTCATTATGAAAATAATTGAAGAAGGGTACATGGCATATGTTCACAGGTATACATGGATAGAGGGCACAGGTTGAATTTGATGGGAAGGGATGATTATTTTTTTTGGAGGGCAATTGGGGTTGGGTGACTTGCCTAGGTTCATGTGGCTGGGTTTTTGTTTGTGTGTTGGGTGTCTGGGGCCAGATCCGAGCTCGGGTCCTTCTGGCTCCGGGGCTGGCTCTCTGCTCGCTGCGCCACCTAGCCGCCCCAAGGAAGGAATGATTCTTAAGGGGTCAAGTCAAGAGGTGAGAGAGGGAAGTGGCAAGAGGAGATGGAGAGAGACAGGGTAGGGCAAACCATCTCATGTAGAAGAGGCAAGGGGAAGTAGTTGCAGGGGAGGGGAAGAACAGGAAGGTAAAAAGGCAAAAGCATATTCTCATTGAAGTTGGCTCAAGGAGAGAATCACATACATACTAAATGGAATATCTTACCCTCACTCACTCTCCTGAGTAGGGGAAAGGGGGATGAGAGGGGGGATGATGGAGGGGAGGGCATTCTGGGGAGATGGGAGGTTAGAAGTACCCACTATCAAAGAGGGACAGGATCAAAGTAGGGAATGGACCAGGTGGGAGGTGAGACGGGTGGGAGGGAAATATAAGCAGTCTTTTACAATATATCTACTATGGTAAGGTTTTGCATAGCTATACATGTACAACACATACTGAATTGCTTATCTTCTCAGAGGGAGTGGGTGACAGGGGAGAAAGGGAATGGATCTGAAAATCGAAGTTTTAAAATTAAATGTTTCATAAGATGTCCAGGCAGTGGGGCTCAGAGATTCACCTTGCCCTAATGGCAAAGTCGAAGGGGATATGGGAGAAGATATGGGAGAGAGCAGATTGGACGAGGGAATATCTGGTGGGACTGCTATTCTGGGGTGGTGGGTAGGGAAAAAATGGGGGGAAAATGTAACTCATAATTTGGTGGAAATGAATGATGTAAACCAGAAGTTAATAAAGCATTTGTTTAATTAAAAAAAAATAACACAGATCTACAATAGCTACTGGTGCTAATAAGATGAAAATTATACAACCATGCAAAAGATCTATGATTTCTTCAATACAAAGATCTTGACCTGTGAGAACTCCTTCCACTATAGTAGCTAAGTCCTAGAGGGTAATTTACTAAGTGGTCACTTAGCTAGTATCAGAGGCAGGAACTGATCCCAGGTCTTCATGATTTCAAGCCTAGGATTCTGTTTATGGTGATGATGATGATGATGATAACTAGCATTTATATAGTGTCCACTGTGTTCCAGGTACTGTAGTTATCTCATTTGATCTTGGAAACAAAGATCAGTATTTTTTCGATGTTGATAATCTCTAGGCACTTTTACAAATCATTATTTATTTTATCTTCACAATACCCCTGGTGGGGGGGGGGTAGGCACCATTATTATCTGCATTTTACAGATGAGAAAATTAAGGCAAAATTTAAGTGATTTGCCCAAAGTCACACAGCTAAATTTGAACTTGGATCTTCCAGACTTCAGGCCCAGGGCTCTATCCACTGTACCATCTAGCGACTACACCACAGCATTTCTAGTGGATGAAATTTAATTTCAAATCTAACATTTGGGGTTAAAAAAATCAATCGTACAAATCAACATAAGAGAAATATGATTAGACAATAGTTCATGTAAAACAATTTTGTTCTTTGTATATTGAAACGTTTATACTTGGTGATAAGTTCATAATGAAAAAGAAAACTTTTTTTTTTTAAAGCAATTGGGGTTAAGTAACTTGCTCAAGGTTACACGGCTAGTCATTATTTATGCGTGGGTGCTCACCGGCGCTCTTACTCACTGCGCCACCTAGCCGCCCCTTTAGGGCAATTGGGGTTAAGTAACTTGCCCAAGGTTACACGGCTAGGTTTTTGTTTGTATGGATTAAGTGTCGGAGGCCGGCTCCGAACTCAGGTCCTTCTGATTCCAGGGCCGGCGCTCTATTCACTGCGCCACTTAGCTGCCCCAAAAGAAAACTTTAAAGAAGGAAAAAGATATGTATTGCCTCATAGCTTTTTTATTAGTTTGTTTGCTTTATTTTTTATGAATTTTATTTTTATTTTATTTTCCAGTGTATTTATTTACTTCTAGTTTTCAACATTCATTTCCACAAGATTTTGAGTTATACATTTTCTCCCCATCCTTCCCCTACATCCACCCCAAAATAGTGAGCCTATTGAATAGCCCTTTCCCCAATCTGCTCTCTCTTATATCCTCCCTCATCGCCCCCCGCAAATTTCTAGTAGGGCAAGATGAATTTCTATACCCCAGTGCCTGTATATCTTATTTCCCAGTTGCATGTAAAAAATATTTTGTTTTAACGTTTGTTTTTGAAACTTTGATTTCCAGAGTCTTTTCCTTCTTCCCTCCTCATCCACCTCCACTGGGAAGACAAGCAATTCAACACAGGTTGTACATGTACATTTTCATGTAGTTAGGCAAAACATTTCCATAGTAGTTATATTGTGAAAGACTATATTTTCTTCCATCCTATCCCACCTCTCACTTATTATAGTTTCTCCTTTGACCCAGTACCTTTTCAAAAGTGTTTGCTTCTTAAACTCTCTCCCCCAGTCTGCCCTCCCTTTTATCATCTCCCCTCTTATCTCCATCACCCCTATTTTCCTGTAGGGTAAGATACCCAATTGAGTGTGTATATTATTCCCTCCTTAAGCCAAATTCAATGAGAGTAAGGCAGAGAGAAGACCCTTTCACCTTCCTGCTGTCCCCTCCATTATAACAGTTTTCTCTTGCCTTTTTTATGTGAGATAATTTGCCCTAATCTATCTCTTCCTTTCTCCTTCTCCCAATATATTCCTCTCTCACCTCTTAATTTTACTTTTTTAGGTATCATCCCTTCATATTCAACTCATCCTGTGTCCTCTGCCTATATATACAAGTACATATATATGCACACACTCACATATATATATTAAACATATATACACCCTTCTATACATACATACACACACACACACACACACACACACACACACACACACATATATATATATATATTCCCTTCAACTATCCTCATACTGAGAAAAGTCTTATGAGTTACAATTATAGTTTTTTCATGTAGGAAAGTAAATAGTTCAACTTTAATAAGTTCCTTATGATTTCTTTTTCCTGTTTACCTTCTCATGCTTCTTGCTTCTTGTATTTGAAAGTCAAGTTTTCTGTTCAACTCTAGTTTTTTCATCAAGAATGCTTGAAAATCCTCTATTTCATTGAATGACCATATTTTTCCCTGAAGCATTATACTCACTTTTTCTGGGTAGGTGATTCTTGTTTTTAATCCTAGCTTCTTTGACTTCCTGAATATCATATTCCAAGCCCTTCAATCCCTTAATGTAGAAGCTGCTAGGTCTTGTGTTATCCTGATTGTGTTTCCACAATACTCAAATTGTTTCTTCCTGATGGCTTGCAGTATTTTCTCCTTGACCTGGGAACTCCGTCATTTGGCTATAATATTCCTAGGAGCTTTCTTTTTGGGATCTTTTTAAAGAGGTGATCAGTGAATTCTTTCAATTTCTATTTTGCCCTCTGGTTCTAGAATATCAGGGCAATTTTTCTTGATAATTTCTTGAAAGATGGTGTCTAAGCTCTTTTTCTGATCATGGCTTTCAGGTAGTCCAATAATTTTTAAATGATCTCTCCTGGATCTATTTTCCAGGTCAGTGGTTTTTTCCAATGAGATATTTTACATTGCCTTCTATTTTTTTATTTGTTTGTATATGTTTTATAGTATCTTAATTTCTCATAAAGTCATTAGCTTCCATTTGCTCCAATCTAATTTTGAAGGAGCTATTTTCTTCAGTGAGTTTTTGAAATTCTTTTTCCATCTGGCCAAATTAGCTTTTTAAGGCATTCTTCCCCTCATTGGCTTTTTGGGCTTCTTTTGCCATTTGAGTTAATCTAATTTTTTAAGGTATTTTAAGGTATTATTTTCTTCAGTGAATTTTTGGGTCTCTTTTAGTAGGCTGTTGACTCGCTTTTCATGATTTTCTTGCATCATTCTCATTTCTCTTCCCAATTTTTCCTCTATTTCTCTTACTTGATTTTCAAAATCCTTCTTGAGCTCCTCTATGGCCTGTAACCAATTCATATTTTTCTTGGAGGCTTTTGATGCAGGAATTCTGACTTCGTTGTCTTCCTTCCATTCCTTGCTTTGATCCTTTTTGTCCCCAAAAAAGGATTTTATGGTCTGTTTGGGCTTCTTCTGCTTGCTCATATTGCTAGCCAATTACTTGATTTTTAAGCTCTTTGCTGTGGTATAACTCGGCTTCCAGATTGCAGAGGGCTATGTCCCAAATCTCTGGGGTCTTCACAGCTGGAAGCACTATTAGGAGGGCACCCTCTCTGCAGCCCCCACAAGCTCTAGCACACTGGCCACACACCTCAGGACCTTCACCCAGGACTGTGATCCAGATCAAATCAAGTTAAAGCAAGAGCAATTACCTTCTGAATGGTTGCTTGGTCCCCTTACAATCTGCAGGCCAGGAGCTCTGGAAGCAGCCATGAAGCAGCAGCTGCAGCCACAGCCATGCCTCTGCCATCTCTTGCCCTTGGGGCTCATGCTCTTCTGTGTTGCAACTGAGTTCCACACTAATCTTTTACTTTATCTTTGGCGTTTATGGGTTGAGAAATCTGAAAACTGCCACAGCTATTGGTGATTCACTCACCTGAAGTCTGCTCTGGCTGCTGCTGGTCTGGGCTGACCTGGGGCCAGAAACCACGTGGCTCACTTGGGACTGTATGTGGCTCCCAGCCTGGCGCAAGAGACCCTTCCTGTTGGCCTGCCAGACTACCTTCAGAAGATTTGTTTCTCTCTGTCACTTTGTGGGTTCTGTAGCTCTAAAATTTGTTTAGAGTCATATTTTTACATGTATTGGAGGTGGTAGGAGCCAGAGCCAGAGCCAGGCAGAGGTCCTGTTTTCACTCCACCTTCTTGGCTCCACCCTCCTGCCTCATAGCTTTTAAGCTCAATCTGAGCCCGGAGCTGCAGTTAACAGCTAATGTCATCTCAGCCCGCATCCGCAGAAGTACGGTCTAGAATGGGAGAGGTGATATTTGTACCTCCTATTCTCTCTGCTGTGGTCAGACAACTGAAATGCTGTGATCCATGCTGGTGTCTGAGGCCTGTCAGGTGATCTAGGCTCAGGACTGGAACAAAAAGAGACCCTGCGACATTTGATACAGATAAGTTTATAATAGCATGGAAAGGATCACCTGCAAGAATACAGAATTGGCACTGGTTGGTGTAAACACTGCCCCCACACTTGCTTCTATATGGAGGCATGTCTGTTCAGCATCAGTGATGGGTTGATGGGTGGGTTAACTCCTAGAGTTAATTTCTAAGTCTAAGAGCACTGATCCCTCAAGGTCTGGACTTTTTATGCTCTTTGAGTCCAAGAAGCTGCATAAATAGCTCAAGCCTTAGACCCCTGGACCAATTAGATCTTAGGGTCCCTTCCTTGTCTCTTAGGTAAACAGCCCAAATTATGAGTCAGGGCTTGCATACATATTGCTCCTATCACAGAGGGCAACCAAGATGGTGACAGGACTGGGGACTGTGTTATATGAAAATGGGTTGAAAGAACTGGGAATGAAGTCATAGCTGTCTTCAAATACAGGAACTGATGTTATGTGCAAGGGGATTTAAACTTGTTCTGATTGATTCCCAAGTACAGAACTAGAAGAAATGAGTGGAAATTAGAGAGGCCAATTTTCTTCTTATATCAGAAAAACCTTTTTCACAATTAGAGCTGGTCAAAAGCAGATGAGTCACCTCAGGAGAGAGTGAGTTCTTTATCCCTGGACACTTTCTTTTTAATGTTTTATTTTTTCCCCATTTACATGTAAAAATAATTTTTAACATTTGTTTTTAAACACTTTTGAGTTCCAAATTCTCTCCCTCTTCCTTTGCTCCCCTCTCATTGAGAAGCTAGCAATTTGATATAGGTCATACAGTGCAGTCATGCAAAACATATTTCCACATTAGTCATGTGGTGAAAGAAAACACACAAAAAATGCCAAGGAAAATAAAGTAAAAAGAAAAAGTGTGCCTCAATCTACATTCACACTCCATCAGTTCTTTCTCTGGAGATGGATAACATTTTTCATAAGCCCTGGACACTTTAGAGACTAGACCTAATGATGACTTATCAGTGATATTATAGATTTCTATTAAGTATTCAGTGGATCCAGAAGTAATTTCACCTCTGAAGATACTACCAACTCTGAGGTTTTATATGATGGATTTTATATGTACTTTATTTTTAATTATATTTAAATTTAAACTTTAAAACCAACAAAAAGTAATAAACACAACAAAAAAATAACATTTTGCATAAAATTCTTTGTATTTACACAGTAGAACCAAAGTATTTGTTGTTGTTGAGTCATTCCAGTCACATTTGTCTCTTCATGACCCCATTTGGGGGTTTTCTTGGCAGAAGCACTGGAGTTGTTTGCCATTTCTTTCTCCAGCTTATTTTAAACATGAGGAAACTGAGGCAAACAGGGTTAAGTGATTTGTCCAGGGTCACATGGCTACTATCTGAGGCCCGATTTGCCCAGGTCTCCCTGACTCCAGGCCTCATGCTCTATCTACTGTGCCACTTAGCTACCCCAGAACCTAAGTAATTAACGGACAATAAATAACAAAAACGTGTTTTACTTGGTATCCCTTTCAAGTCTCTTTGAAGTTCCTTTATCTTTGTAATGCCTGTGTGGTACATGAGGTTATCTACCCACACCATAACACCATATGCTTCTTGTATGGATGAATGGACATCTGAGTTGGTTCCCCTTCTCCCACCTGCTCTCTTAGTTTTATAGCTGTTAAATTCTTTATAGACTTTGTCAGACTTTTATTTAATATGCTTACTACAAATATTTTCTCTATCTTTTTTAGTTATTTTGCTTTAAGATCTAGTTTAACATTCTATTCAGTTTATTTATCTTTTTGTTGAATTTATCATATTCTAATAATGAGGTGCTATGATTTGCTTTTATTTATTTTTAAGTATTATAAAATTTTCATTTATTAATTGTACTTAGATTATTACACATATTTATGTATTCTCTTTGTAATAGACCCTTTTATATTAATATAATGTCCTTATTTAATATCTTTTAATATTTTCTGGCTTGAATTCAATTTTGTCCAGTATCACTAGTGCCACTATGGATTTTTCTAAATTGCCAGTAAATTTTAGACCATCCTCTTATTTTGAATTTATTTAAATATTTCTAGATTTAGAATATTTTTGTTTGGTTTTTTGCTGTTGTTTTTTTGGAGGAGGGAAGATAGGGCAATTGGGGCTAAGTGACTTGCCCAAGGCCACATGGCTAGTTTTTTTTGTGTTGTGTCTGAGGCCAGAGTTGAACTCATGTCCTCCTGACTCCAAGGCCTTGCTCTATTCACTGTGCCACCTAGCCGCCCCCAGAATATTTTTTAAAAAACAATTTAATGTAATATTCTCATTTTTATTCAAATGTAATGCCCTGATTAGAATCACTTGCCACTATTGGCTGGTTGAATTCCCACAGGGATGGATGTTACTACTCTCAGAATCCTAGGAGTAATTCTGTGGGTGTCTGTCCTCCTAAACATTGGCTCATAAGCTGCCACTGGTGTGCTTCCACTTAGCAATTAGCCAGTAGACCCAGTTC
This sequence comes from Gymnobelideus leadbeateri, assembly GCA_011680675.1. NCBI lineage: Eukaryota > Metazoa > Chordata > Mammalia > Diprotodontia > Petauridae > Gymnobelideus > Gymnobelideus leadbeateri. The sequence continues at coordinate 529,493 of WOXC01011362.1, forward strand.
TTTAGGAAAGGCATTTATACAAATCATACAATGAGAAGAGTAGTTACAAATAATTTCCCCCAAACTATTGATAAACTTTCCCACAAATATGCCCAGAGACTAGTGGCAGGGGGGAGGTGTGGTGAAGTGCTCATGGAGTTAAACTACAATGGTAGTTTTAGTGAGGCATATGCCTAGGGGACATGTATGGCCAAGGCAACTCACAGCTCCAGAACTGTCCTTGATGTCCTTTCCAGAACTGCCAGACCTTGAAATCCTTTCTCTCTAGAGGGTCCTCACCAAGTTCACTATGAATTTCTCTACTATTCAGTGTCTGGCTTTTTTGCAGGGCACGGTGTCTCTGTTGGATTGTTAGGACAGCCAGACTTCTTAGATGGGCCAGTCCAGGCTGTGTTAAGCCAGTCACTTGGTGGCTTTTCTGGATCCTCACCAGGCTCCAGGGCTATGGGATGGGGCTAGACTGGGCTGCTCTCCCTCTGGACAGTTCCAGGTACCTGGGGCTGGCCTGGTAGTTGCCATGAGATTGGGCAGGGCAGTCTATTTTGGTGCTGGGCAGCTACTACCAGGTTGATCCAGGCAAACTGCCCAGCTGCTGAGCTCTTCTTAGCATATGATAACTGCTAGGGGTCTTTTTGCTAATCTTCAGGGCTAATTCTTAGACAGCTGGGATCTTTCCCCATCATAAACAACTGGCTGGATGGAGAAAGAGTGCTACAGAACCCTTTCAACTAGAACTACATTTAGCTTAGAATTGGCAGGAACATCACCTTTGCCTCCTTCAGAGACTCAGCTTTGAAGTTGTTTTCCACCTTCTGGCAGGAGACAGGAGAAGCATTGCCTCTCTGGAAAATTTTTTCTCTCTCAAAAGCCCCTTGCTACATCATGTTCCCTTAGGATATTTAGTTTCAGTTCAGTAATTTTTACTTCACGTATTTCTTTGGAAATCTTATATAGATGAATGGTTAAGGACAAAGGTGAGAATGAAGTCTATGCTCTAGAAGCATGTTCATTGACTTTCTGGTCTCGTCACATGGAATTAAGATATTCAAGCCTCCCACCCTTTCTAAGCTTAAATAAAAATAAACCTAAAGATGTCTTTCTACCTTCATTGAAATATCATGACTTTTTCCTTTTATTAGAGAATTTATTCTGTTCATACTTAACATTATTAGGTTTGATATAGAATCCTAAGAAGATGATAGAATTTTAAATTTCTTATTTCTCATTTTTTTAAACTTAGATATTATATCAAAACAACATCACATTTCTCCAAGTGAGTTCATCCCTGATCATTGAAATATTACATCCTACATTTGGAATTAGAAAAAACAGAGTCTTCATGAAATTTTAGAAAATTTCAAGGACAACAGACTTTCTGAACCAAAGTCATGATAATTTAGGTGTTTGTAGTTGCATTGGTGACACTTATGTTGATAAGCTTGCACAGGGTCAAGTTTTACTAGCATCTCACCCAGAAAGAACATCTGGATTCAATAGACTGCAACATTATCCATGGGTACTCTTTTAGGAACTTATTATTATACAGAGAGGCCATGTGGCTTCAGTGAAGAGTACTGAGGACTCCAGCCCTGCCCCTTGCAACCTGAGCAACCTTGCACAAATCATGGAACTCCTCTGGGCTTCAAGCTCCTCATCTATAAAACAGAGGACATGGACTAGCTGATCTCTAAGGTTTGTTTCACCTCTAAATGCTGTGACCATGGGCCTTTCCTTGCATCTATCCCCTGCTGTGCTGTGTGTTCAATCCACTAATTCAGTTATGCAGGTTACTTTATGAAGAAAAGTTTACAGAGAAATTTGAGGTATGGACTATATATATAATATAATATAATATAATAAGTTATGAGCATGCAATGAGTTATAGTTTTTACAGTTCCTTTGTTTCTAATCCTTATATCTACTCCCATGCCAGAGCTATATTTTGTAAAAACCTCATACTTATAGAATCTAAGTCACAGAGATGTATAGACATGACACATAGCTGGCTTTTAAGTTTAATCTTCACCATTAACATTTTCTTGATCACTTTTTAAAGTAAAGAAGCAATCAATAAAACAAGAAATCAGATCCAGATTTGTGTGCTGCCCATTTCACCAGTGTAAATGCTCACAGCAAAAAACTAACAATCTGCCCTAACCAGTACAAGTCAGCTCCAACATGGCCCCTAGAAGTGATTGGATCCAAACTTTCAGCCACTTTGTTGGTAACTGAGGAATAAAATTCCTTTGCTTCTGGACCCCCATTTCTACTCCTCAGTTCTGGATTAAAATGGAGTCAGGTGTGGTGGTGTATGCTTGTAATCCCTGCTACTGTAGAGGATGAGTTTGGTGGATCCCTTGAGGTCAAAGGTTCTGATCCAGTAGGACCAAAGTCAATTGGATATCCAAACTCTTGTCATCATTTAATACAGTGAGCTTCTGGGAGCTGGAGTGGAGGACAAGCATTATACTAAGTGCCTTGTAGTTTAGTCAGGTAGTCATGTATGACTCTTTTGTGACCCCTTTTGGGGTTTTCTTGGCAAAGATACTGGAGGGGGGCTGCCATTTCCTTCTCCAGCTCATTTTACAGATGAGGAAACTAAAGCAAACGGGGTTAAGTGACTTGCCCAGGGTCACACAGCTAGTAAGTATTTGAGGCTGCATTTGAAGTCAGGAAGATGAATCTTCCTGATTCTAAGCCCAGTGCTCCACCCACTATCTGCCCAATAATAGTAATAGCTATTATTTATATAGTAACTACTATGTACTAGGTACTCACCAAATATTATCTAATTTGATCTTCAAATGAACCTTGGGAGGTAGATGCTATTATTATCACATTTTACAATTGAGGAAACCGAGGCAAATGGAAGTAAAGTAACTTGCTTCCAGTCACACAGCTAGTAAGTGTCTGAGGCTAGATTTGAACTCAGGTCTTCCTGACTCCAGACCCAGCATTCTATTCATTGTGCCCCCTTGGTGTACCAGGTTAAAATGAGATTTTCATGAAATCTTTTGTCTTCTGACCTATCTGGGTAGATGACATGGCCTACTACACTTACATATCCTAGAGATTTTTCTTTACTTTTCTTCTTTGCTGGTTCCCAATCTTTCCGCTCCTAATGAGTTCATATTCCCCAAGGATTGGCTCTGAGCTCTTCTCCCCTCCCCTCCCCTCCCTTCCCCTCTCTTTCCCTTTCCTCCCCTCCCCTCCCCTCTCCTCTCCTCTCCTTCCCTCCCCTCCCCTCCCCTCTCCTCTCCTTCCCTCTCCTCTCTCTCTCCTCTCCTCTCCTCTCCTCTCCTCTCCTCTCCTCTCCTCTCTCTCCTCTCCTCTCCTCCCTCTCCTCCCTCTCCTCTCCTCTCCTCTCCTCTCCTCTCCTCTCCTCTCCTCTCCTCTCCTCTCCTCTCCTCTCCTCTCCTCTCCTCTCCTCTCCTCTCCTCCCCTCTCTTCTCCTCTCCTCTCCTCTCCCCTCCATCTCTCAAAAATTCCGTTTATTCTGTAACGATCACCCCATGACAGATGACTCTTCTTTTTCTCCACTCTCAATCTGCCTTTCAAGATTCAGCCCAGTGTTTCCAGGTGCTTGACATATTGAGAGAGCTTTTGAGATGATGCCTTGAATTATTAATCAGTGCCATCCTCACTTAGCTGTTGGCTCCACATTGTCTGGAAGATAATAGGCAAGGACTAATGGGGGTCATGCATCCACTCTCCTAAAGGAAAACTAAGCTCTTAGAAGTGCCAACTTTAGTAATTTCGTGTTAAGAATTTAGTTCTTCAAGTAGGTTAACCATCTCCTGAAAGAGAGGTGATGGAGACAAGGAGCAGAGATAACATATTTCTGGACATGGCTACTGTGCAGATTTCTTTTACTTGACTTAGTCCTTCTAAGGGTTTTTTCATATTTCTATCTCTTAATATTTAGTGGTGAGAAGAAGGCTTGAAGGGGGATAGCAATAGTGATGCCAAAAACAAAAAGATGACTGATGAAACAGGTTTTTTAAATGTACAGAAGAAAATTAAAGGATGTTCAGAAGGAAGCATAGATAAGCAAGATGTATTTGAAAGTGACATGCAAAATTTATTACATACTTTTAAAAATGCACTAAATGGAAATTCAAGGTTTTCATATAGATACTCTTTGTGTTTTCTGAAATGTGTATGGAATTTGTGTGTGTGTGTGTGTTTAGGTTTGTGTTTAAGTTCAAAACAAAAAGAGGTTCAAGTTTTGTTGTTAAAGTTCAAGTTAAGTTCAGACCAAAATATTTTTAATAAAAAATAAATCAAACCAAATAAAACAATAAAAAGAACCAAAATTTAAAAAACCCTTAGGTCTTCAAAAGCCATTTGCCAGTAAAAAAGTGGTCAGAGGATATGAACAAGCAATTCCAAAAAGAAAAATTACAGTCTATTTAAAAGCAAAAGAAAGAATGCTCCAAATCACCAATAATAGAAGTGAAAATTAAAACAACCCTGAAGTTTCACATCATACCCAACAAATGTTCAAGGATGGAAATACTCAATATTGGAAGGGTTGTAGAAAGATTGTCATACTAATGCATTGTTGGTGGAGCAGTCAGACACAACTATACAACATCAACGGAGGTTAGAGCCATGGACAGAGAGCTATACCCCCTCCAAATCCCTTTAAGGTACCAGGTCTCTGTTTTGACTGTCCTTGGCTTAGGTATGAAAAAATATTTTTATCATCAAAAGAATAATTTTCTACTTTTTTTAAAAAAAGCAGATTATATAATGCTGGAATTAACTGTTCTTTAAATGTTTGATAGAACTTGCTTGATTACATATGTATTTTTATAATGCTTCCTTAATGTTCTTTTCCTTCTTTTTTTCCATCATTATCACTACTTACCCCCTTCTGCCCCTACAACTAGAAGCCCTCTCTTGTACCCGACTGGTGTTTCCAGTCTTATTTGCTACTGCTTTCTAACACATACTCTTTGTTCTGGCTCAATTGTTCTCTAGGCATGCCTCATGTTTTTACATTTCTGTGTCTTCTCTACTGTTCCTACTGCCTGAACTATAGTTTCCTTGCACCACCATTTATCCACAAATTATACAGACAGTATTAAGAATTTACTATGTACCAGGCACTTTGCTAAGCACTAGGGACAAAAAATGAAGGGGAAAAACAGATTCTCCCTTCAGAGAATTCACATCCTAATGGGGGAGAAAACATGTAAACAAATTTTTGTTGTTGTTGTTCAGTTGTGACCCTTTTTGAGATTTTCTTGGCAAGGATACTGGAGTGGTTTCTTATCTCCTCCTCCAGAGGATTAAGGCAAATAGAAATTAAGTGGCTTGCCCACACAGGTAGTGAATGTATGAGGTTGGATTTTAAATCAGGTCTTCCTGACTCTAGGCCCAGCATTCTATCTACTGAGCCATCTAGCTATCTTATGAAATATTACTCTGATGCAAAACATTATGAACGTGATAAATACATAGAAGCATGGAAACACATAAATGAACTGATACAGAGTAAAGTAACCAGAGCCAAGAAAACAACATACATAGTGTCTACAACAATATAAACAGAACAATCACATACACACAAAATCAAAAGTGAATGTTACACAATTATAAAGAACAAGAATGTCTTAAAAGAAGAGATATTAGAAGCAAACCCCACCACTTTGCAAGAGTGGAAGGTCTACAAGTATTGCACATTGCACATATTTTCAGCATTTTTCAATGTTTTTGTCAGTTATGCTGACTCTTCCTCTTTTTCTTTTGTGTCTTTAAAATACTCTTTGTTATATAGGATGGCTCTCTGGGGAGGAGCGGGAGGGGGGCTGGGGAAAACGATGGTGATGTAAAAAGCAAAAGATATTAATTAAAATTATTTTTTAAAAAGAATGTTGTGGTAGTCTAGGCAAGGAATGATGAGAATCTGAATTAGGGGGGTAACTATGAATGGACAGAAGACAACATAGACAAGACATTTCTGTAAATGTAGAAATGACATGATTTTGCAATGGATTATATTTGTAGTGTGAACTAAGAGAGAATGGTATAAAAATAAAAGGATGGATAGATAAATAATGAGAACGAGAGAGAGAGAGAGAGAGAGGGAGAGAGACAGAGACAGAGAGAGACAGAGAGAGACAGAGAGAGAGACAGAGACAGAGAGAGACAGAGAGAGAGAGAGAGGAAGAGAGAGAGGAAGAGAGAGAGAGAGGAAGAGAGAGAGAGAAAGGAAGAGAGAGAGAGGAAGAGAGAGAGAGAGAGGGAGAGAGAGAGACAGAGAGAGAGAGAGAGAGAGAGAGAGAGAGAGAGAGAGAGAGAGAGAGAGAGAGAGAGAGGGAGCGCATTTATTAAGGGCTTACTATGTCATAGCCATTTGGTTTGATTAAGTTCTGGGGAATGCAAGCATACAAAGCATCAGCTGCCCTCAAAGAGGTTACATTCTAATGGGAAAGACAACACATACAGAGAAACTGGGGGAAGAGGAGGAGGTCTGCTTTGTCCATAGCATAGTTCATAGCTGATAGCCTTGAAGTGAGAGGGTTCTGGACAAGATAAAATGAAAGCTCACCTATTACAGCTCTGAGGGATTGGGGACGGAGGGTGCTCCAAGTTTCTGCTTCTGAGAAGGTTGTGATGTTGGCTAAAATGGAAACGGCATAGTTTGGAGGTACTGGCCAAGAAGTTATAGTGCCCCCACCAGTAACTGGGAAATTTAGAAGAAAGCAAAGTTTTCATGGAAAAATAGCGAGTTTTCTTTTGACAGGTTGAGTTTGAGATGCTACAGGTAGAGATGTCCAAAAGGCAGTTGGTAATTCAGGATTCCCTCCCTCCATCCTTCCAGCTGGAAGTGATCTTCAAATTTTTTTTAAATTTTGAACTAAAAAAGAAAACAATACAATGAATATTTTCATATATAGACTAGAGTAGGCACTGAGGATTGGATATGAATTGTTGATCTCAATTACAGTCACTTTACATGTCTAAGTAATGATAAATTAAATATTTTGCTTTTCAAAGTTGTCTTGCTTGTCTTTATTGCCTTCTGTACTTTCTTCTGTGCATTAAAAACAAACCTTCAATGACCCTCTTTTCTTGTTTTTTTAAACAATACTGGGGCAGCTAGGTGGTGCAGTGAGTAGAGCTCCGGCCCTGGAGTCAGAAGGACCTGAGTTCAGATCTGGCCTCAGACACTTAACACACACAAACAAAAAAAAACTAGCCGTGTGACCTTGGGCAAGTTACTTAACCCCAATTGCCCTCCAAAAAGCAAAACAAACAAAACAAAACAAAACAAAACAAAATACTATTGGTAGTCCCCTTTTCTCTCCAAATCTTCTTCCCCAAGTTGAAAAAAAAAAAGAAAACACTTATAACAAATAAGTATAGTTAAGCAAAACAAATCCACACATTGGCCAGGTCTCGTTTTACACCTCAGACTATCATGTCTTTGTCAGAAGGTCGGAGTGGTAACTAGTTATTTTATGGACCAAAATTCTTCAGTCTCTCAAAATTGTTTTTCTTTACAATATTATTATTGTATAAATATCTTGGTTCTGCCCACTTCACTCCACATCAGTTCATAAAAGTGGAAGTGATCTTCCTATAGCTGAACCTCCATTGCACCTCTCATGTGGTACCCAGCCTTATACTGTAGTTCTCTGGGAGCAGCCAGGTGGCACAGTAGATTGAGCACTGGGCCTGAGTCAGGAAGACTCCTCCTCATCCTGAGTTCAAATCTGGCCTCAGACACTTACTAGCTGTGTGACCCTGGGCAAGTCACTTACCCCTGTTTGCCTCAGTTTCCTCATCTGTAAAATGAGCTGGAGAAGGAAATGGCAAACCACTCTAGTGTCTTTGCCCAGAAAACCCCAAATAGGATCATGAAGAGTCCGGTACAACTGAAAATCTTCCTTCTAGATTTTAAGATTTGTGAGATCAAATACTGCCTCCTGTTCATCTTTGTATGCACAGTATCTTTCAGATAAAAAGTGCTAAATTAACCATCTTAAACTTTTTGATTTTCTGAACCATGCACTCTTCTATCATTATCAGGTGAGTCTGATTTAACTGACCATAATATCATAAGCACTATTTTTAGGTAAGGCTACTATTACTGTGGTCTTCTACCTCAATACCCTTTTGAAACACACCACTGCTATATTTTTTGGTATTTGACAAAGACCTGAGAATACTAACATTGAATATACAAACAGATTTGCCAAACAAGTTTAATGAATTGTGAATGTAATTGATTGATGGTGTGGAATAAGATGATTTTTTTTTGCCTTTATGATGAAGTATTCATGGATGGGTTGCAATCTGCACAGGTAGTGGATTTACCCATACTCATGAGCTCCTGTATACATTAAACTTCTGAAATATGAAAAAGGTTTCCTGGACATTAATGATTTAGTTTTTTGAGGCAGGGTAATATTCATCAATTCCTGATTGACATGGCTGTTCCTTTCTCTTTCCTCTTCTTCTCATCCCCCCATTACTCAGCAGGTAGTCCTGCTGCCTCTTACCTACCTGACCCAGTGTATGTGCCCAAACTCTCCCTTCCTAAAAGGGCCTCCCTACAGGAGGAAAAATCTCCATTATACATACTCACATGAGTTGGTTAAAAAAATAAAATTATCTCACAGGTCATTTAGTCAATCCACTCTTGTTTACAGACCTTTTTAGTCACTTAGAAATAGCCTGCAATCTTGAGTTTAAAATGTAACTGGACCTAGTAAGAGCATTAACCAGCTAAATTGGTGTGTCCAAATATTATAAATCATCATCATCATCCATTTATCATCAGTTCAGTGAATGGTCTGCTATTTATTGCAAACATTTCTATAAATAGCCTGGAGGTGAGAGAGGGAAGAAGAAGAGAGGGAGGGAGAGAGAGAGAAACAAAATTGTTATTCATTCGTGTCTGACTCTTGGTGACTGTTGGGGATTTTCTTGGCAAAGATATCTTTGCCATTTTCTTCTCCAGCTCATTTTACAAATGAGGAAATTGAGGTAAACAGGGTTAAGTGACTTGCCCAGGGTCACACAGCTAGTGTCTGAAGCTGGATTTGAACTCACAAAGATGTTTTCTTGACTCCAGGTCTGACATCCTATCCACTGTGCCACCTAGCTGCAGATAGACAGAGACAGAAACAGAGACAAAGAAAGAGACAGAAAGACATAGAGAAACAGCCAGTGCCAGATAGGAGAGACAAGGAAGCCAATTAGGCTCTTGCAGTAGTCCAGACATGTGGTGATGAGGGCCTATAGTATAGTGGTAGCCATATGAGTAAAGAGGAAGTGATCTGATGTGAAGGATGAAGAGATTTGGCATTGCATATGTACCATGAGACTAGGTATGGACTTATGGATAACACTGAAGTCATGAACCTGACAACCAAGATGGTAATACCCTCAACAGTATTAGGGAAGTCCAGAAGGGGGAAGTGAATGAGTTCTGTTTTGGACGTGTTGGATTTGAAATGATACAGAATATCCCATTCTGAGTTGTATAAAATGCAGTTAGTAATTTGAGATTGGAGCTCAGGAGAGAAATTAGGGTTGGGTATATGGACCTAGGAGTCATCTATATGAATATAAATCCATGGGAGCTGATAATCTTTCCAGAAAAGAGAATATATAGAACAGTGATTCTTAACCTGGGATTCATAAACTTGTCTTTGTAAGATGTTTTATTTTTTTTATTTTCTTTTTAAAGCAATTGGGGTTAAGTAACTTGCTCAAGGTTACACGGCTAGTCATTATTTATGTGTGGGTGCTCATTTTCTGAGGCCGGATTTGATCTCGGGTCATCCCAACTCCGAGGCCGGTGCTCTTACTCACTGTGCCACCTAGCCGCCCCTTTGTAAGATGTTTTAATAACTATTTCAATATAATTGGTTTCCTTTGTAATCCTATATATTTTATTTTATGCATTTAAAAACATTATTCTGATAACGGGTTCATAGGATTCACCAGATTGACAAAGGAGCCCATGTCACAAAAAAAGTTAATTACCCTGGTATGGAGGGAAATTGTGAAGGGTTCATTACACAATCTTGGGGGATATTCGTGGTTAATAGGTATATAGAAAGTGAACAGACAACCACAAAGTCCTAGGAAACTTATAGTTTATGGTTTTATTGAAATGATAATTTAAGAAATGATTTATTGTGATTTCTGGTTGACATTAAATTGGTAGGTCAGGAGAGTTGAATTCCAGTTACAGCTGCCCATAAGCTAATTGGCTGCCTTTTGACAAATAGGAGACTAGAGATGATTGAGTATCTATAATCTCTGGAAGAATAGGTCTTCAGAGAATCTGGGCCACTAGGAGTAGGGCATCAAGACAGTAACCATGGTGGTCTGCTGACTATAATTCCCTATCTCAGTGTACAATCACCCCAGATTTTACCATCTTCCATTTGATAGCACACTGACCTGGATCTATACCCAGGTGATCAGGGGACCTGTGGTCCATAAATACCCCCCCCCCCCCCAACCAGGGGCCCATGGATAGATTTCAGGAGATCCATGAACTTAGATGGGGAAAAATTGCATCTTTATTTCCATATAATTTGGGTTTTTTTGGGAGGGTAATACTATGCATTTTATTTTATGCATTTAGAAACATTATTCTGAGAAGGGGTCCCTAGGCTTCATGGGACTGCCAGAGGGGTACAGGACAAAGAAAGAGTTAATAATTCTGGCATTGGATCTATGTGCTAGTGGAGAGGCAGGAAAGATTCCTCATGAAGGAAGTCCTTGAGTCCTTAAGATTTAAGATGTAAGAATTACTCTCCAGCACTTGATGGAAGGATTTGGGCTAATAAAAGGACCTAAGAATGAACCTACCACTTTCATCTCCTTAAAAGAGAAGGACTTGGCGGAGCCAAGATGGCGGAGTAGAAACAGCTCCTCCAAGCCACTCTGCCCCCAGATTTCCTCCAAACTATGTAAAAGGGGACTCTGAACAACTTCTGGAGCCCCAGCAGCCACAGAAAGACACAGAGAAGCTAACCTCCCGCTGAGGACAACCCAGCAACCCTGCAGGAAGGACCAGCAGCACGCAGCACACAGAGCAGGGGGAGCCAAGCCCAGGTCCGTGTGAGCGGTTTTAGTCCCAGGGCGGCTGGGCCAGCAGCCGGCTGGAGGGACTCCAGAACACCAGCAGCTATGGCGATTCCAGAATTATCAAAATAGACATGCCTAGGACAAAGTGAGAGGTTAGTGCCCTATGGACTTTGGGACCAGTATTTGGGGAACGCATTGGCTTCCTCCCCTGGGGGCTAGAAGCCTCTGAGGAGACACGCCATTTTGTAGTTTTCAGAGGCAGCTCCAGCTCCTGGCCTGCAAACTGTAGGGAGATCCAGCGATCAGTCTTGGGGGGCAATCGCTCTTGCTTTAACCTCCCTGGATCTGGATTGTGATCTGGGGTGGAAGTCGTGGGTGGGTTTACAGCTTGCCAGAAACGGAAGTTGCCCCCGACACGTTCGGGACGAAAATTCCCCTATCTGGCCGCAAAGTCATACTGTGGCAACAAGCCCAAAAGTCAAGTAATTAAGTGGCAACATGCCAAGGCAAAGGAAACAAACAGAAAAATGCAACCCTAGACTCCTACTTTGGGGGCAAGGAGGGTTGAACCATGGAACGGGAAGAGGACCGTGAGGTCAGAAGTCCTGCTCCAAAAGCCCCAGGGGAAAACACGAGCGGGTTGCAGGCCATAGAGGACCTTAAGAAGGACTTTAAAAATCAAATAAGAGAAATGGAGGAAAAATTGGAAAGAGAAATGAGAAGGATGCAGGAAAAGTATGAAATGAGGGTCAACAGCCTGACTGAGGAAAACAACACCTTAAAAATAGACTAACTCAAATGGCAAAGGAGGCCCAAAAGGGCAATGAGGAGAAGAATGCCTTAAAAAGTCGAATTTGCCAGATGGAAAAAGAATCTCAAAAGCTCACTGAGGAGATTCATTCCTTCAGAGTTAGACTGGAGCAAATGGAAGCTAATGACTTTATGAGAAATCAAGATGCTGTTAACAGATCCAAACAAATGAAAGATTAGAAGGCAATGTGAAATATCTCATGGGAAAAACCACTGACCTGGAAAATAGATCCAGGAGAGACAATTTAAAAATTATTGGACTACCTGAAAGCCATGATCAAAGAAAGAGCCTAGAAATCACCCTTCAAGAAATTCTCAAGGAAAACTGCCCTGATGTTTTAGATCCAGAGGGCAAAATAGAGGTTGAAAGAATCCACCGATCACCTCCTGAAAAAGAACCCAAAAAGAAAACTCCCAGGAATATTATAGCCAGGTTCCAGAATCCCCAGATCAGGGAGAAAATACTACAAGCAGCCAGGAAGAAACAATTTCAATATTGTGGAAACACAATCAGAATAGCCCAGGACCTGGCAGCTTCTACACTGAGGGATCGAAGGGCATGGAATATGATATTCCAGAGGGCAAAAGAGCTGGGAATGAACCCAAGGGTCACCTACCCAGCAAAACTGAGTATTTTGTTTCAGGGGAAAATATGGTCATTCAGTGGAATTGAGGACTTTCAAGCATTCTTGAGGAAAAAACCAGAGTTGAATAGAAAATTTGACATCCAGACACAAGAAGCAAGAGATGCCTGAGAAGGTAATCAGGGAAAAGAAATCAAAAGGAACTTATCAAAGTTGAACTATTTACATTCCTATATGGAAAAACAATAACTGTAACTGAGGAAATCTCTCTCACTATGAAAATAATGGAAGAAGGGTGTATAGTCATGTGAATACATGTGTGAATGTATGTGTATATGGTTACAGTTATATATGGATAGAGGGCATAGGTTGAATTTGTTGGGAAGGGAGGATACTCAAGGGGTGAAGTTGTGAGGTGAGAGAGGAAAGTGGCAAGAGGAGATGGGGAGAGACAGGGTGGGGTAAACTATCTCATGTAGAGGAAGCAGGGAGAAGTGGTTTCAGGGGAGGGGAAGAATAGGAAAGCAAAAAGGCAAAACCACATTCTCATTGAATTTGGTTCAGGGAGAGAATGACATACATACTAGGTGGGACATCTCAACCTACAGCAGAATGGGGGAAGGGGGATGAGAGGAGGGATGATGGATGGGAGGGCATCCTTGGGGGCAGGCGAGGTTGGAGGTACCCACTATGGAAGAGGGACAGGATCAAGTGGGGAATAGACCAGGTGGGGGGTGGGATGAGGGGTAGGGAATTATAAGCAGCTTTGTACAATATATCTACTATGATAATGTTCTGCATAGCTAGACATATACAACATATACTGAATTACTTATCTCCCCAGAGGGAATGGGTGGCAAGGGAGGAAGAAAATGCATCTGAAATTCAAGGTCTTAAGATTAAATGTTTCAAATATATATAAATACTATTATTAATACTCTTTTGCTTGTAATTGGGAGATAAGATGTGCAGGCATTGGGACACAAAGATTCACCTTCCTCTAATGGAGCTGTCAAAGGGGGTATGAGAGAAGATATGGGAGAGAGCAGATTGGAGGAAGCGATATCTTGCGGGGCTGCTGTTCCGGGAGGGTGGGTAGGGGAAAAACGGGGGGGGGGGAATATGATTGTAACTCAAAATCTGGCAGAAATGAATGATGTAAAACAGAAGTTAATAAAGCATCTTTTTAAATTAAAAAAAAAAGAGAAGGACTTTTACTGATGCTAGCCTAGGACTTTTGGGCTTGAAGAGGATCCTTGGGTGGACTTGGCCTTTGCTATATATAGTAATCATGGGAACGAATGCTTTGGTGACAGGAGTTCTTCATTTGAAGGAACTTCAGAAGAAGCTGTTACCCTAGTCCAGGCAAAAAGATTCACACATACCCACAGACTTAATGAGTGAGGCAAAATAAGTCTTCTTTTATTTATGTCTTGGTCATGCTTTCTGTATGTGTCACCAAGGAGATCAAGATACTGGTTAATCAAGTTGTGATATATGAATGTAATGGAATATTATTGTTCTATAAGAAATGACGAGCAGGTGGATTTCAGACAAACCTGGACAAACTTATATGAACTGCTGCAAAGTGAAATGAGCAGAACCAGGAGAACATTGTACACAGTAACAGTGACATTGTATGATGACCAACTTCTCAGCAGTGAAGTGATCTAAGATAATTCCAAGCGTCTCATGATGGAAAATGCTATCCGAATCCAGAGAAAAAATTATGGAGTCTGAATGCAGATTGAAGCATACCATTTTCCTTTTTTTCCTTTTTTTGTGGTTTTCCCCTTTCATTCTGATTTCACAACATGGCTAATGTGGAAATATGTTTAACATTATTGTACATGTATAGCCTATATCAGATTGCATGCTGTCTTGCCATGGGGGGAAGGGAAGAGGGAGAAAAAAATCTGGAATTCAGAATCTTATAAAATTGAATTATGAAAACTATCTTTGCATGTAACTGGAAAAAAATACTGTTAAGTGGGAAAAGTAAAAATACTAGTTAAGGCATAGATTTCCCAGCATTCACCTTTAATCACCCTGAAGAGTTTTACTTTGACCTTAGGACGTGCAGAGAGTCTGACTTTGGAAGGATCTCCCCTTTGACTTTTGGATTGGTGAAGTAGCATTTCAGCAGCTAGGGAGGAAGGCTTCAGAGGGTTGTTTGCCCTGGGACTCTGATAACAAGTTGGTATAGATGAATCATACATCAGGGCAGAGTATATACTACCCAAATCAGTTTGGGCTGCAGACCAAGGCCAGTGAACATTCTTTCCCTTTCCATTTCCCTCTCTCCTGAGAGGGTGAATACCTTATTCTCATGTTTACTTAAGGTGTAGGAAGTGTTATCAATGTGTTTTAAAAGTCTGGTTGTCCATTCCAGAGAACAATTTAGAACCATGCCCAAAGGGCTATAAAACTGTATATACCCTTTGATATAGCAGTACTACTGCTAATTCTATATCCCAAAGACATCTGAAAAAAGGGGAAAGGACCTATTTGTATAAAATTATTTTGTAGTAGCTCTTTCTGTGGTAGCTAAGAATTGCAAATCAAAGGAATGCCCATCAATTGGGGAATGGCTAAACAAGCTGTGGTATGTGATTATAGTGATTGCATATTATTGTGCTGTAAGAAATGACAAACAGGAGAATTTCAGAAAAGCCTGGAAAGACTTACATAATTGATGCATAGTGAAGTGAACAGAACCAGAACATCGTACACAATAACAGCAATATTGTTCAATGAAGAATTGTGAATGACTTAGCTATTCTCAGCAATACAATGAGAAAAAACTAATATTGATTGAATACAGACTGAAGCATGATATTTTTCACTTTCTTTCATCCTTTTTCTTTTATTTGTGTCTCCTTGTACAAAATGACTAATAGGGAAATGTTTTACATAATTGCACATGTATATAACCTGCATCTGATTGTTTACCATCTCAGAGAGCAGGGAGGGAAAGAAGGATAGAATTTAGAACTCAAAACTATAAATAAAAATGTTACAAACTTGGGGAAAAAGTTTGATTGTCATTTTGTTTAAAAGCTTATTTTAGGGGCGGCTAGGTGGCACAGTGAGTAGAGCACTGTCCCTGGAGTCAGAACGACCTGAGTTCAGATCTGGCCTCAGACACAACACACACAAACAAAAACCTAGCCCTGTGACCTTGGGCAAGTTACTTAACCCCAATTACCCTCAAAAAAAAAAAAAGCTTATTTTGCTTTCTTATGCCAATACATATAATAAAGTTATTGATCAAAGAATTGCTAAACTATCTGTTCTGTTGCTTGAGGGAAGAGAGGGAGAGATATGAAACTGCTAAATTTATCAGAGAAAAATTTCTGGCTGGTGGCCTAAGGCTGAAAAAGAGAGCAATTCATTCATTCATCTGTTTGTTGTTTATTTGTTTACCTGTTCATTCATTCATTCATTTATTAATTTATTTGCTTTTTTGTTTGTTTGCAGCCTCCTAGTATGGAGGGAATACTCCTAATGAAGATGCAGGGCACATGAGTTAGCAGCTGGAGATTGAGCAGTTAATTGGCTGGGTTGGCATTGCTATTATTGCAGCATGGCTAGAAGTACAAATCATTCATCCAGTGGGGAAGTCCTGAGGGCTAAACTATAGATAGTCTTACCTCTAAGAGAAGGGATGGGTTATAGGGTAATAGTGGTGCAGGATGTGGATTAGAATCCTGACTTTTCCAATATTAACCTGGGGCACTATGGGCAAGTCTCTTAGTCTCTCTGTATCCCAGTTTCTCTGTAAAATGAGGTGGGACTAGTTGGCCTCTGAGGTCTCATTCTAGCTCTTAATTATATGACTCTATGAGCTAGAAGTATAGAATATTGTATACTCTGTCACTGTGGGATCATTGTGTCAATGGTTTTTTTTTTCTTTCTTACAAGGGAAGGTTGGGAGAAGTATCTAAAGATGGGAGGGATGGGTGATAGGGTAATAGTGATTGACAGGCAGCCCTTTCTGCTTGCTTCTCAGCTCAGTGTATAGTTAGCATCACTGCTCTTCCCTGTTGGCACCAAATTAAAGCAGCCTTTGTTGCAGACTTCAGCACTTGCTTGCCCCTTTTTGAATCTTGTAATTTCTGATTTTGCCTCTTTTGCTTTCTCTCCAGACAAGTTTTTCCACCTTTGGTCCTTTTAGTTCCATGATTTGTATGCCCAGGTGTTGACCTCAGTTTGTTTATAGTGCAGTTCTATCCCTCTCCCTAGGCATTAACTTTTCAATTAAAACTCTTCCTAGCCTTCTTTTTACAATTTTGTTTTATTCTTAATTTATGGAATAAAACAATCATTTCCATAACATAGCACAATAAAAAAGAACAACTACAACTACAACAGAAGATTCATATAGAACTTTCTCAGCCCCTCCCAGCCCTTAACTAGATGACTGTAGCCCCACCCAAGGGAAGGACTGAGGAAATAGGACCCAGAGCACTCTTCACTGTGCTACACTCCCTCAAAATAGATAAAATAACTTTTACCCAAGGGGTCACAATTAGTTTTCTAGCGCCTGGGACTAGAACCTAATTCTTCTGACCTACCAATTAAATATTAACCTTAAATTACAATAAAGCATCTCTAATTTTATCTCAATAAAATAATAAACTAGAATAATTTACAAAACTATCATTACATGTAGCCTTCAGGAACACTCATATTAAATTTTTTAAAAATTTCAGAAACAAAGATCCTGGTAATATCTACTTTTTAAGGAGATGGGTAGTTGTACCAAGAATTCCATAGAATGATAGAAGACAGGTTGTTCATCTAAAAGGCTGAAAAAATGTGTCATGATCTATATTTGGTGAAGATGATTGTATTTTTTAAAGTTCACTGACTAGAGGAAGAAACTGAGACCCAGATAGATAAAATGAGATGTCCTAGGTGACTTAGGTATAGACTTAGGATTCGATCTCAGATACTGTGGCTCCAAATACAATGCTTTTACCATGGACCATGCTATATCACTCTTTCAATAATAAAAGGAAGAGATGAAAAACTGAAAATGTCTGTAAAGGTTTTCATAACAAACTTTTTTTCACCATCAAGGACAGATGAAACCATTATACTTAGTCTTTTAACATCACAGTCCCAAATGTTTTTCTGGGAGAAGAGAAAATGACATAGAAGAAAACAAAGATGGGAAAAGCAGTTTACTCCATACACCATGATAGATAGAGGTGGTCCATCTTGGAGACTACACAGTTTTGAAGGCAGTGAAGGAACAATTCTAAAGGTATCTGAAGAAGTGGAGGATAGAAAAACATGGAAAACATGTTACACCTCAAAAAATAAGGTAACTGAGGGAAGAACCAACCCAGATTCCTACTTTCTGATTTAGACAAAATTTACTTCCTAATCTCTCCTCCCTCTAATTAATCTCAGCTCTGCACAACTGCTAAAATGATTTCCCTAAAGTCTAGGTCTTACCATGTGACTCCCAAACAAAATCACTCTTTATTGCTTCCTCTGTTTAGCATTCAATGCCCTTTGTATGCTAGCCATTTTTCCAGTCTTCTTACATGTTGCTCCCCTTGCATACTCAGTGGACCAACAAAACTGGTCTTGTCCTGTTCTTCACACATAACATTCTGTCTCTTGTCACTGTACTTTTGTGGTGGCTATCTGCCATGCCTGGAATGCACTCTCTCCTCACTTCTGCGTCCTAAAATTCCTTATTTCCTTCGAAACTCAGCTCAAGCACCACTTTCTATATGATTTCCCATTATCTTGCACACTTGTGTACTTTTTGTGTGTTCTCATATAGGTACCTATTGTCAATCTTGATAGAATACAGGGTCCTTGAGAGCAGGTACGATTTCATTTTTACCTTTTTATCCCTAGAGCCTAGCTCAGTGCTTGGAACATAGTAGGTACTTAAATATTTTTGATTGGTTAACTGGAAAATTGCAGTGCCTCTTAAATAGTATCCATAGTATCCAAGAATTTGACCTCATTATGAAGGAAAAATCAAGTGAGTGAAGAATGTCTATTACCCAGACTAGGATATTCAGTTGGATAGACAACCTATAGAATTCATGTATCGTCAGCATATAACTCATGGACAGATGTTGCAAATATATAATGAACTGAGCTCAAACTATTTGGTGCTTCTAATGACTACCAAGCTTCTCTCTGAAACAAAAATCCATTTTTCAGAACACCAGTGGTCATTTGGTGATATGTATGGTTGTAAAAAATGGAATCCTGGAGTCTCCAAAGAAGGTTGAAGACCTCTTGAAGGGCAATGGCAAAGATACATGGTAGATGAGTAAGCTGCAACATGTTACAAACAAAGGATTATGCAGGAGAAGTCCAAGTGTAACCTGTATAAACTCTGGGGGTCCTTTTTCTAACTCTCATTCCCATGGGAGAAGTTAAGGGCCCCAGAGCAAGGCTAGTTCTTCCCTTTAGGAGTTAATAACCTCAGGGGTTGCATGGTTTCTTTTTTATTTTTATTTTTGCTTTTTGGAGAGGGGAAGGTAGGGCAATTGGGATTAAGTGACTTGTCCAAGGTCACAAGGCTAGTGTTGTGTTAAGTGTTTGAGGCCAGATTTGAACTCCTGTCCTCCTGACTTCAGGGCCAGTGCTCTATTCACTATGCCACCTAGCCACCCCTACATGGTTTCTTT
Source organism: Gymnobelideus leadbeateri (assembly GCA_011680675.1). Classification (NCBI taxonomy): domain Eukaryota; kingdom Metazoa; phylum Chordata; class Mammalia; order Diprotodontia; family Petauridae; genus Gymnobelideus; species Gymnobelideus leadbeateri. The sequence continues at coordinate 548,619 of WOXC01011362.1, forward strand.
AATGCTTTTGGTTCAAGCTTGATTCTTGTATGGTCCTCCCAATATCAATCATAAGTGATTAGTGCCATATATTTCATTTAATCGATTAATAATGTCAGTTAGCTTTTACAAAGCTATTTCCTGAGAAGATAGATCCAGAACAGAAACATAAACCACTCACATCCCCCTCTTCCCCAATCAGGGACACACTTTCCTCTATCTCACCTCAGTCCCTGCTGGACACAGATGAAAATGTTTCTTATAAATTATTCACCTCTCCCAGCATGTTCACTTGTGAATGCAGTGGGCCACAACTGATGGATGAACCTCTGTCTGGAAAACATATAATGATAATTACTAACATTTATGTAGTTCTTACTGTGTGCAGGCACAGCGTTAAATGCTTTACAATTATTGTCTCATTTGTTCCTCACGACAACCCTGGGAGGTTGGGGCTGTTAGTATCCCCATTCTATAGATGAGGAAACTGAGGCAAAAAGAGTTTAAGTGACTTGGCCTGGGTCACCCAGCTAGTAAGTGTTACAGGCTGGATCTGAACTCAGGTCTTCCTGATTCCAGTCCTAAGACTCTATCCACTTTGACACCTGTGTATAGTCATTTGTTTGTGAGTAGCAGTCCTGTTCTATAGAAAAGCTAGGCAAGGAAGAAAACCAAGTAGGGAGTAGAGAAGAGCTGGCAAAGAAAACTAGATGATAATACAAAGCATATAAAAGTCAGTCTGACTCACAGGGAGGAAACCAGGATATCCTCAGGATCCTACCACTTTCAGCCCTGGGCCTTGGGTTTACTGATCTTGATTACCCAGAAATTATAGCTCCTTCTCATAACTGATTCAGACTTTCCTTTTGGTCTCTGGGCTTTCTCCTTTCACCTTGTAACTGATCAAGGGGTCCATGCCCTTCCCCCAGGCTTTTAAACTTTTGTTGCTGTTGTTTTGGTTCAGTCACATTTTTTTTAGTCTTATCTAACTCTTTGTGACCCCTTTTGGAGTTTTCTTAGCTAAGATACTAGAGTGGTTTGCCATTTCCTTCTCCAGCTCATTTTACAGATGAGGAAACTGAGGCAAACAGGGTGAAGTGACTTGTCCAGGGTCACACAGCTAGGAAGTGTCTCAGGCCAGATTTGAACTCAGGTCTTCCTGACTCTGGGCCTGGTGCTCTATCCATTGAAACATCTAGCTTCTCTTTTGCTTCTTGTTAAATCTCACTGATCACTGTAACCAACTTCTAGGTACTGTACCACTTGCCAGTCTTGAACTCTGAGCCTGCTTTACTCAAAGATCTGCCCCAGAAACGGATTTGGAATTCCCTCTTCTTCTGGGTTTGCCACTGTCATGTAATTGTATGGCTAGTGACAGTTCAGAGAAATGTCTTAGGAAAAGGGTAATGCATTCAGGAAGAATAATAATTTATTTTTCTAATTAATTAATTAATTTGTAGTTTTCAACAATCACTTCTGTAAGATTTTGAGTTCCAAATTTTCTCCCCACTTCTCCCCTCCTGCTATCCCAAGACAGCATGTAATTTGACACAGGCTCTACATATACATTTATATTGAATTATTTTCATATTAGTCATGTTGTAAAGAAAAATTAGAGTCAATGGGAGAAACCATGAGAAATAAGAAACAAACAAAAAAGAGAGCGAGCAAATAATATCCTTCAATCTGCATTCAGACTCCACAGTTCTTTTTCTGGATGTGGACAACATTTTCCATTATGAGTCCTTTGGAGTTGTCTTGGATCCTGTAGCACCAGTGTAATAGTTATAGCCCCTGTGATCATGATCAAGACCGTGACTATAAATATTGCATGACTTTCAATCACAAAATATACCAGATTCTCCAGGTAGAGGATAGAACTGAAGCATTTATTTAGATACCAGAAAACCGAATCCCAAAACTAGCAAGCCATTTCCATCATAGTACCAAAGATATTCAGAAACCATAATAACACTGAGAACCACAGCATCCTTCAGCCTTCCCACAAACCAATACAAGATCAATATTTACTCACAAACCTCTCTATCTCCTTGCCTGAACATCCTCTCTTCCCCTCCGTCTGTCTGGCTCTGACTTACCAGCTTCCTGTGGGCTCTGCTTCCCTTCATCAAACTCTTCCCACCACGGGCTCCACATGACTATATTTGGCCTATTAGGGTATAGAGTTTATCTTCACAGCAGCAAAGCTTCCTGTGGGCTCTGTTCCACCCTTCAGCAAATTCCGTCCATCACAGGCTCCATATAATTACATTCAGCCTGTTAGGGGGCAGAGTTTACTTTCAAAACAGGGGAGGTCTTCAAACTCCTCCCTAGGTCTATTAAAGGGCAAGGAAGATCTTCAAATTCCCCCATTACAGATCCTCAGGAAGAATAGACAGGGGCACTCAGATACTCAGATATGTCCATGGTGTTACTGATGTGGGTATTTACTCCTGTGATGAAGGCTGCAACCCATGCATGCCTGGCTATCCTGAGTGATTCTCCCTTATGTTATCCCATAAGTTGGCCACAGGGTTATCTGGAGGTCTCCTCCTTATCCTCTTGACAGTATGATAATACAAATGGGGTGCAGGATTCTCTCAGCCCCCACCTTGTGACCTGCCCATGTTGTTTTTCACTTATAGGCTTCTTTCATGACATTCTTTACTCTGCTTCTCCGTCTTCATCTCTTGTTTTTCCTGTGACTTGGTTTATAGTGAGTATGTCAAGATTCATATGATCCAGTCCTGTTTGGATGTCCACTTACTTGTTGGTATTGAGTAAGGTCTTCACATTTAGAGTACCAATAAGCTAAATGAATGTTTAAAGTCAATGGAAGACAGCAAGGTATAATGCACAGAGAGCTGACTTCAGAGCCATGGAGTCCTGGGCTTAAATCCCACCTATGTTAGGCATTGCTATGTGATTCGGGTTTAAAGAAAAAAGTGGCCTCTCGGTGACTCAGTTTCCTAATCTGTAAAATGAAAGAATTGAACTCAATGATCTCCAAGGTCTTTTCCAGCTCTGAATCTATGTCCTTATGAGAGACTATCTAAAAACTATGACTGTTGGCACCCTGTGGTCCCTTCCCCACTTTGCTATTGTCTCTGTAGAATTGGAAAGGAGAAAAGACTGTTTTGTATTTTTCTTTATTTGTGGGTTTGCCATGGTCAAAGCGTTTATCACCAAGTGACTAGTGTATGGTGATGAATCATGCTATGCTTACCTAGGCTGGCCTTGAAGAGAAGATTCAATCTGTGGACTAGACCACATTCAGAGGCAACAGTTTGAATTTTCTCTTCAAGGTCATAGTAGATATGTCTATCAGTAGATATATCTTAAGACAGACATTACAGATGGATAATTGAGCCTGAAATTGAAAAGAAGGAAGAGAATGAGCTTTACTGAATTTGGGAATTCATGTAGCACTGAACATTTCTCTGAAACAAAAACCCATTTTTTAAACTTTGATATTTTTCCAGTGATACTCATTTGGCTTTGAAGTCACAGTCTCCTAGGAATCAGCATTGTGTATCACCATAAAAGAGAAATAGATGCAAGGTGGTTGTGAAAATACTGTGGAATATTACCAATTCGGGCAGCTAGGTGGTGCAGTGGGTAGAACAGGGGACCTGAAGTCTGGAGGACCTGAGTTCAAATGTGATCTCAGTCTCTAAGTGTGTGACCCTGGGCAAGTCACTCAACCCCAATTGCCAAAAAAAAAAAAGAAAAAATCTTACTAATGATGAATTGTACATGCAAGGCAATACAAACTATCCCATCTGAAAAATGTGTGAACTGAAAAGCTGCCAAAAAGTCAAAGCAAGGGGAACAGATGGACAGATCCAGTGGTGGGTTGGCACCCAGGCAATGAGAAGTATTAGACTTGTCCTGATTGACTCTAGTAGCAGCAATATGTGGAAGTTGTAAAGAGGCAAAATTAGGCTTGATAAAAAGAAAACCATCTGAACAATTAGAGGGATCCAGAAGTGTTGCCTTGGAATGTGGTGAGTGGCAGGGTTAGGGTTAGTTCCACACAAAACCTGCAAGACCACTTGTCCAGTATGTTTTAGAGAAGATTCTTATTTAGGTGTGGGTTACACTGAATGGTTTCCAGTTCTGTGGAATTCCAATTCCAATACTGTGATTCTTTAGAAATTAGTTGCCATGAGCCGGCCCTGGAGTCAGAAGGACCTGAGTTTGGATCCGGCCTCAGACACTTAACACACACAAACAAAAACCTAGCTGTGTGACCTTGGGCAAGTTACTTAACCCCAATTGCCCTCCAAAAAAAAAGAAAGAAATTAGTTGCCATTCAGGAAAGTAGAGAAAGGGTCCTTTGAACACAGAACATTGCAGGGAATGGAGTTCTAGAGTGTCCAGGCTTCATTAAAGGAAGGAGAGATCCTGTTGAACTACGTTAGTAATGACTTCTGGGCAGCCAGGTGGTGGTGGCAGTGATAATGGGCATTGTAAGGACACTAAGTCCATGGGGGGGTGCCCAACAATGCTAGATATTGTTTGGGGGGGTTTTGGAGGCAATCAGGGTTAAGTGACTTGCCCAGACACTAGTAATTGCTGAGGCCAGATTTGAACTTAGATCTTCTTGACTCCAGGCCTGGTGTTCTGTCTACTGCACCACAAGATGCTAGATTTTGATAATTTCACAATTTTGTTCAGGGTCAGCTTTCCTTGGAAGCAAACAAAACTTCTACTAACACCCCTGTCCAGGTTTCCCAAAAAACACTTCTAGGATGCTGAGTCCCTGTAGAGAGACACTAGGGATTCTCTGAGCCTGGGAGGAAAGAGGAAAGAAGCAGAGAAGGGGAAAGAGAGGGGGAAAGAAGGAGGGAGAGAGGGGGAGGGAGGAGGAAGACAAAGTATGAACTTTTGAATTGCTAAATTATCTTCCTAAAGCAGGAGTCTGACTACTTTGATGAGGATACAAATAGTGCCCTTAAGGGTTCAGAGTTGTTTTTCCCTAGTTTGTTCTCTTACTTGAAGGCATCCTAAAGTCTCTTCTCCTTCTCTTGAAATACCATAAAACTTCCCCCTTATCCTGGACCACAAAATTCCTTGTCTCCCTCATCCTGGGTCATACATTTTCCTGTCTCCTTTATCCTGTCCTTATAAAAACAAGCCCCTGCCCCTCAGTAAATTGCTAGTCCTTCTTCCAGGGCTAGCCTGCTGCTTTTGTGTCAATAAAACTTCCCTTGGTTAGGAGAAAATTCATCTAAGTGAATTCTTTTACAACTGAACCTGATCTCCAAACTCTGACCTCAACAATTTAGTGCTGAAAACATGTTGGTCCAAATATTAATTGAACTCCAATGATCTTCTCCTAACCACTGGGATAAGTGCCCTGTTCTTTGTTCTCATCCCCAGACCTTTCTGCTACTACTGTCTCCATGGCTGAGAGACCCCTGGAGCGCCCAGACACTGCCAGCTTTAAAAAAAGGTCAGTGTCTAAAGCTCTGACTTCTGGGCGGTCAGTGGGACCGAGGTTTCTAGGAGGGAAATTTGGGAAGGAAATCTTAAGGAAAAGTGCCTAGTGTTCCATTGTAACATAGCCTGAGCTCAATATAATCTAGAAAAGTGATTTGTGAAGAGAATTTCTAAACAAAACAAGCTTACTAAGAAACTTGGTCTCCAAAACTTAAAGAAATGGCACCTTGCTCTGCTTGAGAGGACTTTTTTTTCTTTTTTTTTTAAACAAATGCTTTATTAACTTCTGTTTTACATCATTCATTTCCACCAGATTTTGAGTTACAATCATTTTTCCCCCCATTATTCCCCTACCCAACCTCCCAGAACAGTAATCCAACAAGATATCGCTTCCTCCAATCTGCTCTCTCCCATACCTTCTCCCATACCCCCATCGACTTTTCCATTAGAGGAAGGTGAGTCTTTGCATCCCAATGCCTGCACATCTTATCTCCCTATTTCAAGCCAAAGAGTATTAATAATAGTATTTATATATATTTGAAACATTTAATGTTACGACCTCAAATTTCAGATCCATTTCCTTCCTCCCTTGTCACCCATTCCCTCTTGGGAGATAAGTAATTCAGTATATGTTGTACATGTCTAGCTATGCACAACATTATCATAGTAGATATATTGTACAAGGCTGCTTATAATTCCCTCCCACTCATCCCACCCCCCACCTGGTCCATTCCCTACATGATCCTGTCCCTCTTTTATAGTGGGTACTTCCAACCTCCCCTCACCCCAAGGATGCCCTCCCATCCCTCATCCCTCCTCCCAACCCCCTTCCCCCTATCCTGCTGCAGGTTGAGATATCCCATTTACTATGTATGTCATTTTCTCCCTGAACCAAATTCAGTTTGAATGTGGTTTTGCCTTTTTAGCCTTCCTTATTCTCCCTCTCTTTTGCAACCACTTCCCCTTGCTTCTTCTGCATGGGATAGTTTACACTACCCTTTCTCTCCCCATCTCCTCTTGCCACTTTCCTCTCTCACCTCATAATTTCATCCCTTGAGTATTCTCCCTTCCCAACAGATTCAACCTATGCCCTCTATCCATATATGACTGTAACCATATACACACACATTCACATATGTATTCATATGACCACACCCCATTCTTCCATTATTTTCATAGTGAGAAAGATATCATCAGTCACAGTTATTGCTTTTCCATATAGGAATGTAAATAGTTCAACTTTGATAAGTTCCTTTTGATTTCTTTTCCTGATTACCTTCTCAGGCATCTCTTCCTTCTTGTGTCTGGGTGTCAAATTTTCTATTCAATTCTGGTTTTTTCCTCAAGAATGCTTAAAAGTCCTCTATTCCACTAGAATGACCATATTTTCCCCTGAAACAAAAATACTATTCAGTTTGCAGACCGTGGGCTCATTCCCAGTTCTTTGCCCTGGAATATCATATTCCATGCCCTTCTCGATCCTCAGTGTAGAAGCTGCCAGGTCCTTGGGCCATTCTGATTGTGTTTCCACAATATTGAAATTGTTTTTCCTGGCTGCTGAAGTATTTTCCTTGATCTGGGATTCTGAACCTGGCCATAATATCTCCTGGGAGTTTCTTTCTTTTTTTTTTTTTGAAGCAATTGGGGTTAAGTAACTTGCTCAAGGTTACACAGCTAGTCATTTGATTTATGCGTGGGTGCTCATTTTCTGAGGCCGGATCTGATCTCGGGTCATCCAAACTCCGAGGCCGGCGCTCTAACTCACTGCGCCACCTAGCCGCCCCTGGGAGTTTTCTTTTTGGGATCTTTTTCAGGAGGTGATCTGTGGATTCTTTCAACCTCTATTTTGCCCTCTGGATCTAAAACATCAGGGCAATTTTCCTTGAGAATTTCTTGAAGGGTGATTTCTAGGTTCTTTCCTTGATCATGGCTTTCAGGTAGTCCAATAATTTTTAAATTGTCTCTCCTGGATCTATTTTCCAGGTCAGTGGTTTTTCCCATGAGATATTTCACATTGCCTTCTACTCTTTCATTTGTTTGGATCTGCTTAACAGCATCTTGATTTCTCATAAAGTCACTAGCTTCCATTTGCTCCAGTCTACTTGAAGGAATGAATCTCCTCAGTGAACTTTTTGAGATTCTTTTTCCATCTGGCAAATTCGACTTTTTTAAGGCATTCTTCTCCTCATTGCCTCTTTGGGCCTCCCTTTGCCATTTCTGAGCTAGTCTATTTTTTAAGGTGTTGTTTTCCTCAGTCAGGCTGTTGACCTCATTTCATACTTTTCCTGCATCCTTCTCATTTCTCTTTCCAATTTTTCCTCCACTTCTCTTATTTGATTTTTAAAGTCCTTCTTAAGGTCCTCTATGGCCTGCAACCCACTCATGTTTTCCCCTGGGGCTTTTGGAGCAGGACTTCTGACCTCACAGTCCTTTTCCCACTCTATGCCCCCAAAATAGGAGTCTAGGGTTGCATTTTTCTGTTTCCTTTGCCTTGGCATGTTGCCACTTAATTGCTTGACTTTTGGGCTTGTTGCCACACTATGGCTTTAAGGCCAGATAGAGGAATTTTCGTCCCGAACGTGTGGGGGGCAACTTCCGTTTCTGGCAAGCTGTAAACCCACCCACAACTTCCACCCTAGATCACAATCCAGATCCAGGGAGGTTAAAGCAAGAGCGATTACCCCCCAAGACTGATCGCTGGATCTCCCCACGATTTGTAGGCTGGGAGCAGGAAATGCCTCTGAAAACTACAAAATGGCATGTCTCCTCAGCGGCTTCTAGCCCCCAGGGGAGGGAGCTGACGCATTCCCCAAATACAGGTCCCAAAGTCCATAGGACACTAACCTCTTACTTTGTCCTAGGCAAGTCTATGTTGATAATTCTGGAGTCGCCACAGCTCCTGGTGTTCTGGGGTTCCTCCAGCTGGCTGCTGGCCCTGCTGCCCTGAGGCTAAAACCTCGGCTCATGCAGACCTGGGCTCGGCTCGGCTCCTGCGCGCTGCACGCTGCCAGGTCCCAGACCACTGCGCTGGTCCTTCCTGCAGGGCTGCTGGGCTGTCCTCAGTGGGAGTTTAGCTTCTCTGTGTCGTTCTGTGGGTGCTGGGGCTCCAGAAGTTGTTCAGAGTCCCCTTTTACATCATTTGGGGGGAATGTGGGGGCAGAGTGGCTTGGATGAGCTGTTTCTACTCCGCCATCTTGGCTCCGCCCCCCCAGGACCTTGAGAGGACTTTTTACCCTGTATTGTTCCCCCTGCACTTTGGCTTAACCTACATTGCTCCTTACCCTCCTCCACGGGAAGTGGGCCTCTGTGCCTGGTTTTCTTTGGGAGTCCCTGCAGCCTGGTTTCAGGCTCTCTGTGCCCTTTGTTGTTCCCCTCCTGGGTGGGACATTTGGGGAGGTGGGGAGGTGGATTTCTGCACCTAGAAAAACTACCCAGATGTAAGCCTACCCTTTTTCCTTATCCTTTACTTTCCCTCCCCTGTGGGATATGCATTTTCTAGTCTGATAAGTCTCAAAGGTAAAAGAGATGTGGAACTATAGGTCTTCTCCAGCCAAGACTGAAACGTATGCCAGCCTTCCCCCTCACCCTGCAATTGGGGCTGCTCTCCAAGCACCTAGGAAGACTTGGAAGTGCTTTTTGGGCCAGATGTCTAAGGTCCTATTAGAGCAGACAGTTACAAGGCTGTCTCAAACTTGGCCTGACACTCTCAGGCTCTTGGTCCAGCAGCTCGAATTTATGGACCTGGACACACCTTCCAAAGCCTTATCCAGAAGGGGAAGTCCAATTCTCTCGTCTCTAGGGAATTGGAAAAACTGCAAGTACTCACTTCCCCCTACACCCCAAGACTCCTTGTCCCCTGCAGGATCCTCCTTCTCTCCTGACCACCAGATCCTCGAAGTTTGACTCAGCGGGACTTCCTTAAGAGTTACCCCCTAAGTTAGCAAAGAAAAAATTGAGATTCATCTTCCTGAAGTCCTGGCTCTGACCATGCCATGAAAAATTAGAACAGTGGGGGGTGGAGCCAAGATGGCGGAGTAGAAACAGCTCTTCCAAGCCTCTCTGCCCCCAGATTCCCCACAAACTATGTAAAAAAGGACTGTGAACAACTTCTGGAGCCCCAGCACCCACAGAACGACAGAGAGAAGCTGACCTCCCGCTGAGGACAGCCCAGCAGCCCTGCAGGAAGGACCAGCACAGCAGTCTGGGAGCCGGCAGCGCGCAGAGCGCAGGAGCCAAGCCGAGCCGAGCCAAGCCCAGGTCCGCGTGAGCCGAGGTTTTAGCTCCAGGGCGGCAGGGCCAGCAGCCGGCTGGAGGAACCCCAGAACACCAGGAGCAGTGGCGATTCCAGAATTATCAACATAGACATGCCTAGGACAAAGTAAGAGGTTAGTGTCCTATGGACTTTGGGACCTGTATTTGGGGAATGCGTCAGCTCCCTCCCCTGGGGGCTAGAAGCCGCTGAGGAGACACGCCACTTTGTAGTTTTCAGAGGCATTTCCGGCTCCCAGCCTACAAATCGTGGGGAGATCCAGTGATCAGTCTTGGGGGGTAATCGCTCTTGCTTTAACCTCCCTGGATCTGGATTGTGATCTAGGTGGAAGTTGTGGGTGGGTTTATAGCTTGCCAGAAACGGAAGTTGCCCCCCACACGTTCGGGACGAAAATTCCTCTATCTGGCCTTAAAGCCATAGTGTGGCAACAAGCCCAAAAGTCAAGCAATCAAGTGGCAACATGCCAAGGCAAAGGAAACAGAAAAATGCAACCCTAGACTCCTATTTTGGGGGCATAGAGCAGGAAAAGGACTGTGAGGTCAGAAGTCCTGCTCCAAAAGCTCCAGGGGAAAACATGAGCGGGTTGCAGGCCATAGAGGACCTTAAGAAGGACTTTAAAAATCAAATAAGAGAAGTGGAGGAAAAATTAGAAAGAGAAATGAGAAGGATGCAGGAAAAGTATGAAATGAGGGTCAACAGCCTGACTGAGGAAAACAACACCTTAAAAAATAGACTAGCTCAAATGGCAAAGGAGGCCCAAAAGGGCAATGAGGAGAAGAATGCCTTAAAAAGTCGAATTTGCCAGATGGAAAAAGAATCTCAAAAGTTCACTGAGGAGATTCATTCCTTCAGAGTTAGACTGAGCAAATGGAAGCTAATGACTTTATGAGAAATCAAGATGCTGTTAAGCAGATCCAAACAAATGAAAGATTAGAAGGCAATGTGAAATATCTCATGGGAAAAACCACTGACCTGGAAAATAGATCCAGGAGAGACAATTTAAAAATTATTGGACTACCTGAAAGCCATGATCAAAGAAAGAACCTAGAAATCACCCTTCAAGAAATTCTCAAGGAAAACTGCCCTGATGTTTTAGATCCAGAGGGCAAAATAGAGGTTGAAAGAATCCACCGATCACCTCCTGAAAAAGATCCCAAAAAGAAAACTCCCAGGAATATTATAGCCAGGTTCCAGAATCCCCAGATCAAGGAGAAAATACTACAAGCAGCCAGGAAGAAACAATTTCAATATTGTGGAAACACAATCAGAATAGCCCAGGACCTGGCAGCTTCTACACTGAGGGATCGAAGGCATGGAATATGATATTCCAGAGGGCAAAAGAACTGGGAATGAACCCAAGGGTCACCTACCCAGCAAAACTGAGTATTTTGTTTCAGGGGAAAATATGGTCATTCAGTGGAATAGAGGACTTTCAAGCATTCTTGAGGAAAAAACCAGAGTTGAATAGAAAATTTGACATCCAGACACAAGAAGGAAGAGATGCCTGAGAAGGTAATCAGGGAAAAGAAATCAAAAGGAACTTATCAAAGTTGAACTATTTACATTCCTATATGGAAAAGCAATAACTGTGACTGATGATATCTTTCTCACTATGAAAATAATGGAAGAATGGGGTGTGGTCATATGAATACATATGTGAATGTGTGTGTATATGGTTACAGTTATATATGGATAGAGGGCATAGGTTGAATTTGTTGGGAAGGGAGAATACTCAAGGGATGAAATTATGAGGTGAGAGAGGAAAGTGGCAAGAGGAGATGGGGAGAGACAGGGTAGGGTAAACTATCCCATGTAGAAGAAGCAAGGGGAAGTGGTTGCAAAGGAGGGGGAGAATAAGGAAGGCTAAAAAGACAAAACCACATTCCCATTGAATTTGGTTCAGGGAGAAAATGACATACATACTAAATGGGATATCTCAACCTGCAGCAGGATAGGGGGAAGGGGATGAGAGGAGGGATGATGGATGGGAGGGCATCCTTGGGGTGAGGGGAGGTTGGAAGTACCCACTATAGAAGAGGGACAGGATCATGTAGGGAATGGACCAGGTGGGGGGTGGGATGAGTGGGAGGGAATTATAAGCAGCCTTGTACAATATATCTACTATGATAATGTTTTGCATAGCTAGACATGTACAACATATACTGAATTACTTATCTCCCAAGAGGGAATGGGTGACAAGGGAGGAAGGAAATGAATCTGAAATTCAAGGTTGTAACATTAAATGTTTCAAATATATATAAATACTATTAGTAATACTCTTTCGCTTGTAATAGGGAGATAAGATGTGCAGGCATTGGGACACAAAGATTCACCTTCCTCTAATGGAAAAGTCGATGGGGGTATGGGAGAAGGTATGGGAGAGAGCAGATTGGAGGAAGCGATATCTTGTGGGACTACTATTCTGGGAGGTTGGGTAGGGAATAATGGGGGGAAAATGATTGTAACTCAAAATCTGGCGGAAATGAATGATGTAAAACAGAAGTTAATAAAGCATTTGTTTAAAAAAAATAAAAATTAAAAAGTCCTATAAAAAAAAAAGAAAAATTAGAACAGTGAAAAGTTAGAATAGCTAAAAACATCGTAGCAGATTCTGGATATTTTTGTGATCAATCATTAAGGAGTTTGGAAATTGACATTCCAGGATTGCAGGGGATAACTCTAGGAGCTTACTTGTGCTGAAATTACTCCTCCCAATCCTGATCATTTAGCATTCCCCACTCCTTCACTAGAGTTAAGAGGGTTTCTTAGTATGGGGATGGCCACAGATTGGCAGTGGCCCTAATGGCCCATGCCCCTGGGCACCTTGCAGCCCACCCTTCTAGGTAAAGCTTGGAAATGTCACCTGGGTCCTAAACATTCTGCTCAACCTGCCCCCACATCTGCAAACTGCCCCAGGCTCAGTAAATTCTGCAGCTGTGAGTGAAGGGAGAGGTAGAAAGGCTGGGTCTGTGGAGAGCATTCCCTAAACTCTACCACCAAGAATTATCCCCAGTGGGAAGCCCCCTAGCATCGCCTAAGTGAAGTGAGAAGCCAGCCTCTGGTCTTGGTAACTCTACATTTCTCTGTTCCAGTTGCAAAAATACATTTTTATCTCTGTTTGCCCCATTTCCTGATTTGTAGAGGGAAAATGAGCGTTGCTATTATGGGAACAAGATGATATAATCACTGCAAAAGGTTTAACACAATGCCTAGCATATGTTAGACACATCATTATTATCTCTCTAATTTATTTATAATGTAATTGTCCCATACCTGATAACTCTGAAGTGGTTTTTATTTTTATTTTATTTTAATTTTTTTGGCTGTTTTGATTCATTTCATTTTATTTAGACCTAATTCATCAATGAAAATTCACTACAGGCAAAATACAGAGGCATTTAAAGTTGAGGCTTAGCTTTAGAATATGAATATGGGTAAAGTTCCCCAACAGTGAACATGGAGTTCAATCTCAGGAACAATCAGTAAGACAAAATGCACCGCCTTTCTTATTCAAAATAAGCCCACACTGAATATTCCTTGAGGTAGTGCTTAACAGAAGACAAAGAGATGGTGATAATTTACTAATATTCCTGTTTTCTCAGGAACATCAAATGAAGGAAACTGAGCTTGGCACAACTACAGGTATTTACTTAGTAGAGGCATGCCCAGCATAAAACCACTCCACCTCAACATCAGCTAAGAGTTATATAATGGTCCAGTCCTATACAAGTTGAGACGATCTTTTGGCTTGAACAAGACATCCAGGAAGGACACCTCCTAAAAGTACCACAAAAAGCATAGGAGAGAAGGATCCAGTCAACTGCAATGCTCTGAAGCTTTGGCCCTAAACTACAGCTGAGGCTGTTGTTGCTTCTGCAGACTTCCCACCACTGGCCTTGAAGTAGTAAGCCTTGACATTTCACCCCTTATAAGGGGCCCATCTTTGTATCCTGAATTCCTGGAACTCAAGAATCTCCTCTCGGCTTGATCAGTGAACAGCCTGCCCCAGCCCACATCCTGCACCTGCATGATATCTGCCTGACCAGTCTGCCCCATTATTGTTACTCCTGATACGATGGTGGTCTTTGACTATTTAAACTGTGGGTCTACTGGGGTTCGGTGCAGCTCCTGGGACTCTAACCCTAGGACTGCCGCTGGCCAGCTAATAAACACTTCCTGAATTCGATTACTGATGGTCTTGGCCTGTTGATTCTGTCCGAGTGTCCATTTCAGCCTCATTGGGAGTTTCTTTTTTAGCCCAAGAGTTCCTTGGTCTTCAATGCCAAGTGCTTGGCCAGCTCAGCTACCGTGTCATCTGCCATTTGCCCAATCTGTTTCTCTATTAGTTTAATTGTATCTTCAGCCACAGTATCCTTGGATTTCTTCAGTTTGTTCACTGCATTTGTCCGCACTTTCCTCAGGGCATCCTTAGCCTTGTTTGTGTTCTGTTTTGCAAGCTTGACCAGCATTTCTCTGTGTTCCCTTGTAACTTTGGGAATTGGCACCCGAATTACTGTCCCATTGTCTTCTGGGTTCAGATTCATTCCACTTTATCTTATGGCCTTGATAGCTGCAGCTGTACACTCTGGGAAATGGGTCATGTTTACTAAAATCAGCTGAGGCAACTTCAGGGAGATTTGGCCAATCTGATTTAGAGAAAACTTCCCATCACCAGTTGTCACAGTTATGTGATCCAGGGCCCCTGGAGAGGTCCTTATATTGAGATTTTTGTTGAAATTATCCTTAAGGGCTTCTACCACAGACTTCATTTCCATATCTACCTCTTCCAGACAGATTATGTCCTCCACCAAGGAAGCATTAATGTTGACTTGGGGCTGGGAATGTCCTTTACCTTTGGCTTTGGCTTTCTTGGTAGAAAAATGTCGGATGGGCACAGTTGGATAGGCCCCACATTGCTGGCAGTTATTCCAGGTTATACTTGTACTCCTCAGCCTAACTTCTGAAAGAGGCCTTGTCAAGACTGAAAGAGAGTTGCAAAACCCAGGCTGCATCCAACGAAAGCATCTTAGTCCCACAGCCATGGTTCAAAACGATCCTTGAGAAACCATATAATGGGCTTGTTATTGGTATTTTGAAATGAATTAAATATTGTTAAATTCTTTTAATTTCTAATATAATATCGGCAGTCATAACCCACATAAAAGTTCTTCACGGTCCTGGATAATTTTTAAGAGCATAAATGAACTAAAATGTTTCCAGAACCTCTTCTCTAGGTCACTGATTAAGTACTTTACTCCTTCCCCTCAGCCTAGCTCAGGAGTGACAAACATTGCTCCCTTCCCCCTAAACCCTCGGTATAGAATACCTAAAGTGATTTTTAAATACCAAAAGTAATAAGATCAATAATTTCTATATGTGATAATCTGAAAATGCAATTGATTTCATCAGAAGTTCATTGTTTATGTTATTATTGTATTTCTAAAACTCTCTTAGAGTGTGAAATTTGAGAGACCACTGTGAGGTAGAAATGGTGTTAAAGCAATTTTTTTTTCTGCTTTTTGGAGGGGAAGGTCAGGGCAGTTGGGGTTAAGTGACTTGCCCAAGGTCAGACAGCTAGTAAGTGTTAAATTCCTGAGGCTGGATTTGAGCTCAGGTCCTCCTGACTCCAGGGCTGGTGCTCTATTCACTGTGCCACCTCGCCTCCCTGTTAAAGCAATTTTTAATCTGAATTTTGTTGTATATGAATTGGTCATTTGAAAGGGTATGATAAAAACTTGATAATCTGAAACACATATTTGTTTATAAATAGGTAATAATAATACTGATATTTACTATGATTAGCAGATTTTTCATTTGAAATCTTGGCCATTATGAAATTATATACAGTGGTATAAAGTTATAGCTTCAACATATTAATGATGAGATGAATGATTCTCTCTGCAAGGTAATTGAGAAATACAGTGACCTAAACTGATAATGGGTTGTTTCAAGTTTAAATACATAATAATGTTTAGGGCATTGTAATTTGGTAAACAGCAATATTGTTGAAAAAGCAATTCCTATTGTAATCTAGATGTTAGAATAAAAATTGTACCAAAAATTAGGGAAGAATGAAGGGGTTAGGATAAACTTCCAAGTTTTCTCTGTATTTAAGAGGAAGTTTCACCTGAAGTTCTAATAAACTCTGTGCAAAAGTGTCTGTGTTGTAGAATTCCTATTGAGAAAATGAGAATCCTTGAAAAAAAATAGGGGTGTGATTATCAAGCCTGTTTCATTTAAGGATATATTTATGTATGTTAATTTGGAGGTTTATAGACTACCACATTCACTATCTATGTGAGATTCCAGAATGTAACGATTTTCCTAATTTCTAGTGATATATTTAAGGACAAAGGAAAGAAAAGATACTGAGTAAATTTTTAAAGGTCTGGTAAACTTTGTTATTGTGATAAAGGCTAACTTAATTGATTATGTTCTTCTTGACTTATAAAAACAATCTCCTCTCCATTACAAACACCTTTTTTTTTTTTTTTTAAAGCAATTGAGGTTAAGTAACTTGCTCAAGGTTACATGGCTAGTCATTATTATTTATGCGTGGGTGCTCATTTTCTGAGGCCGGATCTGATCTCGGGTCATCCCAACTCCGAGGCCGACGCTGTTACTCACTGCGCCACCTAGTCGCCCCTTTAGGGCAATTGGGGTTAAGTAACTTGCCCAAGGTTACATGGCTAGGTTTTTGTTTGTATGGATTAAGTGTCGGAGGCCGGCTCTGAACTCAGGTCCTTCTGATTCCAGGGCCGGCACTCTATTCACTGCGCCACCTAGCCGCCCCCACAAACACCTTTTTGACTAAAGAACTTTGTGATATCTAGGAATTCTGTAATAACTAAGAATTCAATTTGTTATAATCCTTTGGGAATTTGTGTTATTTAAGGACATTTTATACCAACTTAGTTTTGATGAATTCTGATTTTTAAAGGTTTCTTTTTGCTTTAAGGAGGAAGAAAGAAATATCTATCATTTTAAAACTTTGCAACAATTTTCTTCATAAAAGTTTAGTGATTATTCCTCTTAACATCAAGACAAATTTAAGCTGTTGTTAAAGAAGGGGAAATATTTTAGTTGAAATGTTTTGAAAAAGAAGAATCTCCTGTGTGAATTTTAGAAGGTCTACTAAATTTTCAAGATAATTTATTGCTAAATTAATGTAATGTACTATAAATCAGAAGAGATCTTGCTGTAGTCATTCCATGGCCTAAGCAAAAGTTAAATTAGTCTTTGAACTTATCATATGTATAAGATTCAATTCCTGAAATGTCTCATTCTTCCAGACTGAGTATAATTAGAGAAGAATAAACAAGGACATAAATCCATCAACTTGTGAGGTTAAAGTTAGGAACTTTTTGTTAGTTTAATCTGGAATGGGATTCCAGTAGAGACAGTTATGTTAGTGAAGAGTAGTAACTTATGAGCTCTTTTGCATTGTCTAATGGGAAATCTAATATTATTTTAAGTCTGGAATTAGAACTTGTACAGAAACTTATACAAATTGCTCAAGACTCACTTTAAGATATTTCCACTGTTTAAAGGGATTCTGAGAGCAATAATATTTTTCTGTGATCAGTCTTACTGCTACCAGTGTGAAATTAAATTCTTATTATCTTGGATATGTGATCCTTGAAAGCCAAACTCACCTGAAGCCCGGATTATTGGAACTTGCTATTCAAGACTTTATGGGACTACGATTTACTGTTGTTTTGAGTTTTGATTACAGGGATAGTTATCTGAATTGTCATAAAGCTAATAGCATCTGCTGTAGGCTGAGAACTGCTAATGGTGGATGTCTATGCCTGGGAAGAGTTTTGAGGACAATCTTGGAAATGGCCTAGGTAGGATCTTCCTGACTCTATTTTCCAGTTGTGCTATTTCCTTTCTGAAAGAAGAAAATTCACTATCCAATGAATCCTGAGTTCTGTGTTATGGGAATGGGAATTTAAGATCTTCCCCGCCCCTAGACCCTTTGATAGGCTTAAGTGACTCTGAGTGACTTTCTTGATTTGAAAATATACTTTGCCCCCTAATAGGCTGAATGTGGTCACATGGAGCCTATGGAGGGAGACTTGTTTTTCAGGAATGCCCACACCTTGTTACTTTGTGATTGGGCAATAGGTCAAGAGGGTTGTGACATTCTCTGAGCCAGGAGAAATCTATATATCTGATGTAAGATTTTGTTTTGGGACTTGCTTTGGGAAGAAAAACCAGATGTAAGTGCTCTGGTAACTGATTAGGTATAAATGTAATGGTCAGACAGTTGGAAGCCTGCCTGCTGATATTTCTCTGTATTTGTTGTTTGCTTGTAACTTGTTTGTATTCTTGGAAGTTAAGGGTACTGACCTTTTCCTCCTGAACTAGGTAAATGACATATATTTGATTAAAGCAAGATTGTTAACCCATTTTGAGTTGCTTTCTAAGCAGATCTAAGAACCTGTGTTAGCAGCTTTAGTTGCTTTCTAAGCAGATCTAAGAACCTGTGTTAGCAGCCACCCTAGGTGTGCTAGGGTGCTTGCTGCTACACCCTGCTTTTAATATCTAGTGATTACATGATTGGCTATCAGATATGACTCATGCCTGGAATCAAACAGAGTTAAGGAAGTTCTTTCCTTCTGTTATGGCATATAACATTGTCCCTCCTTTTCTTTTATAGCAAATTTCTACAATCAACTGTAAGTACAATACTAAATTTATTAAATAATAGATGGAAACTGGAACAGCTCTGAGTTACTCTGAGGATGCAAAGATAAGTAACATTGCATGGCTCTTGGTTTTTTTCTTTGTTTTGACTCTTGGTTTCTTTCTTGGCTTAACTCTTTTCTGACATCACTTTTAATGTTCCTTCTATTTGGGCCCTACATATTAAGCTAGCTTATCAGATTTGTGTCTCCTAGACTATTGGCTATCTACCTGCAGATGGTCATACGACAAGGATACCTGTTCCACATTTCTCCTCATCCCCTGGACATTGCATCAGCCTCATTATAGTCCCTTCCCCACCCCCACTCAGGCAGGAACAACTCCCTTGTCCCTCTCCCAAAAGCATTTGGGCGGATGGTGAGGTAGACAGGAGTGCTGAGGCAGAAGCAGGAGGCAGGATGTGAAATGTGAGATAAGATCCAAGGCCTGACTAGCCAGAAAAGTGATCAAAGAAGACTATGCGTTGAAGCCCCTCACCTTGGGCACTTGCCTGTGTGCTTTCTAGCTATGCCATGTTCTGGGCTCCACCTTAAACCACTTCTCCTATTCCTAGCCCACCGAGTCCTGATTCCTACCCTGTGCCTAGGGTTCAGCCTGCTTCCACAGGACTGGGATTCTAATGCCTTAATTCAAATAGGGAACTCTGTGGGGCAAGGCAGAGTACACTATTGCTGGGTGTGTCACCATCATCCCCAGGATACTAGCTCACTCCCCATAGCTCTCCCCCTATTCCCTGAAGACCCTATGTGAGATTTATCCTTTGAGCACTCAGGCAGCCTCTTGGATGCAAGACATTCACTCCAGCCTGATATCTCCTCCTATGGCCTCTTGGGAGTTATGGTTTCTCTTTTTTCCCCCCATTCTGACCCCATTATTAATCATTTTACTTGCTCTTATACTTGGTCCTTGCTTGTTTAACCTCTTGGTTTGCTTTGTGTCTTCTGGCCTGCAGAAATTCCACTTTCAACTTTTAGGATACCAACCCCTACCCTTGGTATCCCCAAGTGGTTTCTCTCTCTCTAGCCTGGACTCAGCTGGCACTGCAGTCCACATCCCCATGTTCTCCACCTGTCCTAAACCTATTCTCAACTCCTGAAATGGACTCTTTGTCCCTGTTCAGCAGGAGGCAATTACTGAAGACAATGACCTTTGCCCCTTCCTCCCTCCCCCTGAAAGATTTTTCCTGTCTAGTGGTTGAGTAGAGAAATGAGGATACAAACAGTGCCTTAAACGTTGAGTTGTTTTTCTCTAGTTTATTCTCTTACTTGAAGGCATCCTAAAGTTTCTTCCCCTTATCTGAAAATACCATAAAACTTCCCCCTTATCCTGGACCACAAAATTCCTTGTCTCCCTTATCCTGGTTCATATATTTTTCCATCTCCTTTATCCTGTCCTTATAAAAACAAACCCCTGTCCTTCTGTAAATTGCTAGTCCTTCTTCCAGGGCTAGCCTGCTGCCTTTGTGTCAATAAAACTTCCCTTGGTTAGGAGAAAATCATCTCAGTGATTTCTTTCACATCTGAGTTCAACTCTGACCTCAACAATGTCCCCCTCTCTATTCAATCAACTCCAATGGCTTCCTGTCTCCTCCACAATCAAACACAGAATCCTCCATTTGCCATTCAAAAGCCATCAGTACCTGCCTCCCCTGCCACTTTCCAGGCTTCTTACACCTTATTCCCTTCCACCTCGTCTTCAACCCAGTGACATTGGTATCTGTCCTGTTCTTACATGACACACTCCCCTCTCCTCCCCCGCCAACTCTGGGCATTTTTACTAGTTGTGGCCATATGTTTGCAATTCTCTCCTGCCTCCTCTCCACCTCCCAGCCTCCCTGGCTTTCTTTAAGTCCCAACTAAAATCCCACCTTCTACAAAGAACCTTTCTTCATCCCCTTTAATTCTAGTTTTTACTGTTGATCATCTCCAATTTACCCTATGAGCCTCCTGAGAGCAGGGACTATCTTCTGCCTTTTTGTCTATCCTTAGTGCTTAGCACAATGGCTGGCACAGACACTTAATGAATGCTTGCTGACTAAATCCAGAACCCAGGGAAAAGAGCAACGTACTGCTAGACTGTAAATATCTGGTGTATAGTAGATATAATTGTGGCCCAATACTCCAGATAGGAGAGTGGAGGAGTGACCACCCAGCCATAGGTCACCTCTTGTTGCTCCCAAAGGTAGAAATCAGCCTCACCAGAGACAGAGAGGTCCGATCCCAGATCAGACATCTATCTGTCTCTGCTTCACATGCCTCTCCACCTCTCTGTGACTTGGTTAAACTTCATTCCACTTCTAAGATGGAGCTAGTAAGACCAGAAGGAACAATTAAGGAACCTGCTCTGGGCTGTTTTTTGATTTAGGATTATTAGCCTAGAGACATTAAAAATTACTGATTGATTTTGTTCATTGAGGTGTGTTGTAAAACTAGGTTTGGGGCATATGAGGCATTACTCACATAAGTAATCTGTTGAAAATGTTCATTGGCTGTTTTATGAGTAAATCACATGCCAGGTGGGAAGAAATTGCATGGTTGCTCAAGAGGTTAATTACTAGGTATTTCCTGGAAGTAAAGAAGGGGCATTTTGAGTCAGGCTTCAAGGGATAAGCACAGTGCAGAGCTAAGTCCATTCCAGCCATTTGGGGATTGAGAGAAATGTTCACAAAATAGTAGCTGTAACAGAGTTTTTATATTGTGCATTTATGTGTCACTTTAAGATTTGCAAAGCACTTTACAATAATATTTCATTTCATCTTCAGAACCATCTTGGGAGGTTGATGCTATTATTATCCACATTTGACAGATGAGGAAACTGAGGCAAGCAGTGCTTAAGTGACTTGCCTAGGATCACAGAATTAGTAAATATCTGGGACTAAATTTGAACTCAAGTCTTCTTGACTCCACGACCAGTGCTCCCTCCACTATGCTACCTAGAGCTAAACAGACCAGTAATGGTTAAAGCAATAGAACTTTATTATAGAATGTTTTTAAGTTGCCAAAGGGAACCCTCAAGGCCCGAAATTAGACAGTGAGATACAAAACAGGAGAGGTCCTTAAGACCTTGGGCATGAAGATCTTCAAGCTGTGATAGAAGGAAGAAGGAAGTTCATGAAGAATCTGCAGAGAATTGATTAGAGAAATGCAAATTAAAACAACTCTGAAGTACTACCTTACACCTATCAGATTGGCTAATACGATAGAAAAAGAAAACGACAAATGTTGGAGGGATATGGAAAAATATGGACATTAATGCATTGTTGGTGGAGTTATGAATTGCTTGGACCATTCCAGGAAGCAATCTGGAACTGTGTCCAAAGGGCTATAAAACCATGCATACCTTTGACCCAGTAATACCACTACTAGGTCTGTATCCCAAAGAGATCAAAGAAAAAGGAAAAGTGCCTATATGTTCAAACGTATTTATAGCAGTTCTTTTTATGAAGGCAAAGAATTGGAACTTGAGGAGATGCCCATCAAAAATGGGGACTGGTTGAACAAGTTGTGGTATATGATTGTGATGGAATACTATTGTGCTATAAGAAATAATGAACAGGATGCTTTCAAAAAATCTGGAAAGATTTACATTAACTGTTGAAAATGAAATGAGCAGAACCAGGAGAGCATTGTATATAGTAACAGCAACATTGTTCAGTGATCAACTATGTATGACTTAGCTATTCTCAGTAACACAATGATTCAAAGCAATTCTGAAGGACTTACACTGAAAAATGTCATTAACCTCCAGAGAAAGAACTGATGGAGTTTAAAAAGCAGATTGGAGCATACTTTTTTTACTTTATTGTTTTTGGTTTTTTGGTCTGTGTTTTCTTTCGCAACATGGCTAATATAAAAATGTTTTGCATGACTGCACAAGTATAATCTATATCAAATTGTTTGTCCTTTCAAGGAGGGGGGAGGAGAGGGAGTGAAGAAGAAAATTTGAAACTCAAAGTTTAAAAAAAAAGAACGTTAAACTTTTTTGTTTACATGTAATTGAGAAAAAATAAAATTAAAATTAAATTAAAAAAAGAAACTGTACAGTTTGCATCTGTATCTACAGATACAAAAGAATTGTAGAGAGGTTGCCCTTGAACATGCCACATGTGGCTTTAGAAGCTCTGCACCAATCTTTCTATTTGAAGTGTGGTGTGCCTGGTACAAAGTATGGCACTGTCACGTCCATTTGAGGCCAATGAGGGCCACAAGTACCTATTGGTTTCCTATCTCTAACATTAAAGGTATGGAGAAGCCAAGGATGCCCAGGAGAAGAACCTGCTATACAAATATGGGGCTTGGAAGTTTCCACATAAGGGCAGAAGGTGTTAGAGAGGAGAAGGGTGTGTTTAAACAGAAGGACAGGTTACTCAGAGCAGAGGTAGCTAATATAGTAGTACAGGCTTAATAAAAAACAAACAAAACCCCAGAATGGTTTTTAAAAAAAGAGAAAAGACTGTCACAGGTGCACATGGTAGGCTCTTAATGTTTGCTGAATGAATGGAGGACAAAAAGGAGATGGAATGAGGAGAGTCACCTTGATCTTTGGGAAATTAATATTTTAATTGTAAGCCAAAAACAAGATAGTCTATGGAGTGCAATGGAGGTGGAAAAGGATAATCTTTTCTTTTAGAAAGAGGAGTTGCTTTAAAAAGATTTTTATTGAATTTATGTAACTTGGGGGTGAAGCCTAGGCATTAGCACAAGTCTTTTCTCATTTATTGAGAATGATTATGTGATGCTTCTTGCCTGCGAGAGAGGCCAATTTAGCAAGGTCTTGGGAGAGGAGCTGCTTCAGGATTTGAGAAAGAACGTGGAAGTCCCTAAAGAAGAGAAAGTCTTGGAAAGAAGCTGACAAATAGAGGAGCCAGCATCTTGGGCATGTCCCTTTTTCCAGAGTTGGCAATTTTCCCTTCAGTGAGATCAAGGTCTCTTTCTCTGAAGATAGCCTGGAACTCAGTAGCTGAAAGCCAGAGACAGAAGCCTCATTTCCTGCCCAACATCCTGGGTCCCTGTAGACATCTGGGATCTCTTCTTGCTCTTGGGCACAGCCTCAGATCTCTCTCAGTCTCCATAAGGTGTGCCTGTCCCCAGTGTCCACAGACCTCTTCTTGTCTCCCTGTGCTGATCTGGGCTGAAATTTTTGTTTCTTGCTTTTCTTGATCAGGATTTGGTGTGGTGCATTTTCTGGATCTGTCTGGAGAAGTTGAAGGCATACTTCTCCCTGCTACTCCAATATCTTGGCTCTACCTACCTGAGGATTGATTTTTAGCATTCACTTCCAGAGGTCTTAGAGCATTTTGTAAACACTTTATTTTGTCCTTGTTTTAAAAAAATTGTTATTTATTTACTTTTCACAGAGACTGATTTCTCTGATCTTGATGTGGTTTCCCTGACATTTTATTACAATCCAGCTGTCATTTTTTTAAAAGCAATTGGGGCTAAGTAACTTGCTCAAGGTTACATGGCCAGTCATTATTTACATGTGGGTGCTCATTTTCTGAGGCCGGGATTGATCCCAGGTCATTCTGACTTCAGGGCCAGAGTTCTTACTGCACCCCCTAGATGCCCCTGTCATTTCTAACAGTCACTAAAACAAAGTGGTCTCTGGATGTCTATCTCTTTCCTGGTTTCCTTGCTTCTGGTTCCATAGCCAAGAATAAAAATTTACAGAGCTTTGAGATCATGACTACTAAATGCCTATTCGAAGAGGCTATAGGTTGTGCTTGTATCTCCTCATCTTCTTGTAAAGATGAGTGGCTACTTCTGGGTTTGCCAGTGTGGTGCCTGTAGAGAGGGTGCCCTCCTCAGACCTCTGACAACATTTGCAAAACCCCCAGCGATTTGGGACAAAGCTCTCCTCTCTGGAAGCAAAGTTCTACTGTGGCAAAGAACTCAAAAGTAAAGTAATTTACTGGTAATATGAATAAGCAGAGGAAGCACAAACAGACCATAGATTCCTTTTTTTGGGGACACCGCACATCATCATGTCTCCTGTGGATATAGTCAAGACCAGATACATGAACTTTGCTGTGGGCCAGTGGATTCCAAGCCTTCTACAAAGGACTCATGCCTTCCTTCCTCTGCTTGGGCTCCTGAAACATAGTGATGTTTGTCACCCATGAGTAACTGAAACAGACCCTGATGGCCACTCATGCTTCCCCGAAGCTCCTTCCTGAGCCCTCTCCTGCTAGCTTTCTGCCTCACACCCTTCCCCTTTGAGTCTAGACCTCATCCTGCCCCCACTCCCTCCCACTTTTCCCCTACTCCTCTCCTACACTGCTTTTCCACTGAAGAACCCTCCCTGCCTCTCTTAAAGTTGACCCCATTCAATCCTTCTCCAGCCTCCTTTTTCTGCTATTGCAACCTCATCCTATTTTCAAGTTCCTTACTTTTAATAAAGCCAGATTAGACCAAAATGGAGATAGTGGGCTCACACTTAACACAGTTTTTTCATAGCATCTGTTTACCAAGCTTGTGTTCAAATGAGGCACAAGTGCCAGTTAAGTCCTTATCTTAGCTTCTGCTGGTCTGAGTACACAATGTCATTCCTTGATCCTTGGAACAATGATGCTCGGCTGACTGCAAAACTCAGCATGCACTCAACTCTCAGATCCATGTTCTCCTAGTTCATGTTCCCTTGACCTCTTGAAACTCACAAGGTAGTTTCAGTTCATCTAAAAACAAGAGTAATGCTAAGGCAAAGAAATGAAACACTTATTCACTAGGCCATATGACAGCCTTGGAAGGGAGACAGCCCAAGGCCTCTCTCCTTATATTCCTGCCTTTCATCAGATGGTGTCAATAGAATCAAACCAACAGAAGAGGCACAATCTAGAATGTAGCCAAAGTTCACAAACGCCCTTTTGAAGGCACTCCCAGGTCCAGTTCTTACCCTGCAGTCAATTAAAGAGTTTACTATCTACTATATATCTAGCAGACTGAAACTAGTTACTGAATATCGAGGTTTGCTCCAGATTCTTTCCAAAGCACTTACATTACACGTGGTCCTGGTTTTCCTGGAAGTAGGCTGATCCTCAGTGTCTTCAACATAGGAAATTGTACCAGACACATCAGTTTCAAAAAGTCAAAAAGGTAGATGGTGTTGTGATAGTGGAGCTCAAAAATGAGACCAAGGAAAATTATAGGATATAAAATAAACCTACATCAATCCTCAGCATTCATATATATTTCTAACGGAGCCCAAAAGCAAAAAATAGAAAGAAATTCTATTTAAATTACTATAGACATTCTAAAATATTTGAGAGTCTACCTGCAAAACAAACCCAGGAACTATATGAATACAATTACAAAACACTTTTCATACAAATAAAGTCAGATCTAAATAATTGGAAAAACATCAGTTGCTCATGGTTAGGCAGAGCTAATATAATAAAAATGACAATTTTACCTTAATCAATTTACCTATTCAGTGCTGTATTAATCAAACTACGAGAACATTATTTTATAGAGCTAGAAAAAATAGTAACAAAATTCATCTGGAAGAAAAAAAGGTCCAGAATATCAAGGGAATTAATGAAAAGAAATGTTAGGGAAGGTGGCCTAGCCATACCAGATTTTAAACTGTATTATAAGGCATCAGTCATCAAGACTACTTGGTACTGGTTGAGGAATATAGCAGTAGACCAGTGGAATAGAACAGATACTCAAGACAAAGTAGCCAATGACTATAGTAATCTACTGTTTGATAAACCCAAAGACTCCAGTTTCTGGGATAAGAACTCACTATTTGACAAAACTGCTGGGAAAACTGGAAAATAGCATGGCATAAATGGGGCATAGACCAATACCTTACACCATATACCAAATAAAATCTAAATGGGTTCACAATTTACATATAAAGGCTAATACTGTAAGCAATCTTGGAGAGCAAAGAATAGTTTACCTGTCAGATTAATGGAGAAGGGAAGGACTTCTGACCAAACAAGAGATAGAGAACATTACAAAATGCAACATAGATAATTTTGATTACATTAGATTGAAAGGTTTTTGTACAAACAAATCCAATGTAATCAAGATTAGGAGGGAAGCAGAAAATTGGGAAAGAATTTTACCACCAGTGTCTCTAATAAAGATCTCATTTCTGAAACATACAGAGAACTGAGTCAAATTCATAAGAATACAAGTCATTCGATGAAACCTTTCTCAGTATGAAAATAATGGAAGAAGGGTATATGGGCATATGAATACATATGTGAATGTGTGTATATATGTTTACAGTTATATATGGATAGAGAGCATAGGTTGAATTTTTTGGGAAGGGAGGATACTCAAGGGATGAAATTATGAGGTGAGAGAGGAAAGTGGCAAGAGGAGATGGGGAAAGACAGGGTAGGGCAAACTATCTCATGTAGAAGAAGCAAGGGGAAGTGGTTGCAGGGGAGGGGAAGAACAGGAAGGCAAAAAGGCAAAACCATATTCTCATTGAATTTGGCTCTGGGAGAGAATGACATACATACTAAATGAGATATCTCACCCTGCTGGAGAGTAGGGGGAAGGGAGATGAGAGGGAGGATGATGGAGGGGAGGGCATTCTTGGGGGGAGGGGAGGTTGGAAGTACCCACTTTCGAAGAGGGACAGGATCAAAGTAGGGAATGGACCAGGTTGGGGGTGGGATGGGTGGGAGGGAATTATAAGCAGCCTTTTACAATATATCAACTATGGTAATGCTCTGCATAGCTATACATGTACAACACATACTGAATTACTTATCTTCCCAGAGGGAATGGGCGACAAGGGAGGAAGGGAATGGGTCTGAATTTTGAAGTTTTAAAATTAAATGTTTCAAATATATATAAATACTATTATTAATACTATTTTGCATGTAATTGGGTGATAAGATGTTCAGGTATTGGGGCACAGAGATTCACCTCACCCCAATGGTAAAGTCGAAGGGGGTATGGGAGAAGATATGGGAGAGAGCAGATTGGATGAGGGGATATCTTGTGGGACTGCTATTCTGGGGTGGTGGGTAGGGGAAAAATGGGGAAAATTGTAATTCAAAATCTGGCAGAAATGAATGATGTAAACCAGAAATTAATAAAGCATTTGTTTAAAAAAAATACAAGTCATTTCCCAATTGATAAATGGTCAAAGGATATGAATAGGCTATAAGCATATGAAAAAAATGCTCTAAATCACTATTGATCAGAAAAATGCAAATCAGAAAAACTCTTAGTTACCATATCTCATTGGTCAATTGGAAAATTGGAACACTAATGTGGTGTTGGTGGAGTTGGGAACTGAACCAACCATTCTGGAGAGCAATTTGGAACTATGCACAATGGATTATAAAAATGTATATACCATTTGACCTAGTAATGCCAGTTCTAGGACTGTGTCCCAAAGAGATTATACAAGTAGGAAAAGGACCCATATATACAAAAATATTTCTAGCAACTCTTTTTGTGGTAGCAAAGAATTGGAAATCAAGGGGACGATCAATTGGGAAATGGCTGAAGAAGTTGTGGCATATGAATGTAATGGAATACTGTTGTGCTCTAAGAAATGAGGAGCAGACAGATGCCATAATAACCTGGAGAAACTTATATAAACTGATGCTGAGTGAGGAGAGCAGAACCAGGCGAACTTTGTACACAATTACAGACGCATCATATCTGTGATGACTGACTTTAATACTTGGCTCATCTCAGCAATGCAAGGTTATAAGACAACTCCAAAGGATTCATGATTGAAAAGGCTATTGTGTGAAAAATGGTGAAGACCCTTCATAAAACTTTTAGGCTAGGGGACCCTCATAGAATTAAAGGTTGGGTTTTCAATTCAGTTTTGCTGTAAAAACAAGCTGCTGGGGGTGGCTAGGTGGTGCAGCGCTGGCCCTGGAGTCAGGAGAACATGGGTCAAGTCCAGCCTCAGACACTTAACACACACAAAAAAACTAGCCGTGTGACGTTGGGCAAGTTGCTTAACCCCAATTGCCCTCCAAAAAAGCAAAAAACAAAAAACAAAAAACAAGCTGCTGACCCTAAAGTGTTCCAGGAGAAGAAGAAAGGAACATAGGATGCAAACACATCTACATGGTTACCCAGACCAAGAGACTAACAAAAATGGAAGTTGTACAAGAATTCTTCAATTACTAAATCTGCAGGCTAATCATATCTGCTTAGTTCCTTTCCCAGTTATACTGTAAGGGCAAGCTGACCATAAAGTGTTACAGGAACAAGGACAAGAACACAGGCTTTGATCACATCTGTTCATTAATCAAAGGAAAAGGGGTCCTCAAAAAATATAGGAGCATGCCAAAGTCAATGGCCTGCTAAACTTACAAAGAAACTGCATCTGCTTACCATATATATGTTATCACTGTCCTTGGGTTAGATTGATCACATTTAGATTGTGCCTTCAAAGCTCGTGGAAATGAGCAGAGAGGAAGGGGCTAGGGAGGGGGGATTGTAATTAGGTAATGGAGCTGGGGTCTAAAAGTATGTATCTTCTCTAAGCCTGGCATGATCTGACACTGAGAACGTAATGAATGCTCTTGTGTGAGTCGTCCTTCTCTTTCGAGAATCGTAATAAATTCCTTTCTACTTTCTACCTTGAGAAGCCTCTGAGTTTAATTTGGGTAAGGATCTTTGTTACCCCCCACACTATCCACATACAAAAAAAGAATGACAAAGTCTGAATGCAGATTGAAGCAAACTACTTTCTCTCTCTCTTTTTCATTTTGTTTTGTTCTTTCTCCTTATTCACTCCATTGGTTATAATTCTTCTTTACAACTTGACTAATGTTTAATGTGAAGGTATATATAGAACCTATATCAAATTGCATGTTGCCATTGTGGGGGGGGGGAGAGAAAATTTGGAGCTCGAAAACTTGTGGAACTGAATGTTGTAAACTAATAGTAAATAATTTTTTTAAAAATGAGGTCAAGGCTAGGCATAAAGATCTGAGAGTCATTTGCATAGAGCTGTTTATCCAACCCCCTAGGCAGCTGATGAGGCCACCAAGAGAAGGAAGGGAGAGAGAAATGAGAAGGGGCCATCTGACAGAATCTTGGAGAACACCCAATTAGGAGATCGATAAGGATGATGGACCAGCAAAAGAAACTGAGACCTGAGAGGAAAACCAAGAGTGAGCAGTGTCCAGAGCCCAGAGAGACCATATCCAGAAACTACAGAAAGGTTAAAAAACAAAAAGGCTGATGACTGAGAAAAGGCCATCAGATCTGACAGTCAGAGATTCTTGGTAACTTTGGAGAGAGTAGTTTCAGTTAAGTGGGGAAGTAGGAAGTCAGATTTCAAAAGATTAAAAAGTAAGCAAAAGGAAGACAAAGGCAATGACCATAGACAACTTTTCTCTAGGAGTTTGGCTGAGTCAATATTAGCCTGGATGGTAGAAACTAGTTAGGGTGAGTTTTTATTTGCTTTTTGTTGTTGTTGTTACTTGTTTTTTAAAGACTGGGGATATTTGACATGTTTGTAAGTGGTAAGATAGGAACCAACACACAAGAGATTAGAAAGATAATGGGGACAATAGCAGGACCAATCTGCTGGAGAAGTGGATGGGTGCAGATAGATGGATTGGCTTTAGGAGAAAGAGGAAAAGGAGGAGAGAGTAGGGGATGATATTAAGGGATTATAAGATGAGGAAGAATGGAGAAGCAGGAACTGATGGCAAATAGCTTCAATTTGGGGGGCCTCTTGGAGACCTAGGCCCTGTTTCAGGAATTGTATTTACCAATTCTGTTCAGCTACTGCTTCTTCCCAACTCTCCCCCAGCCATCATGGTGGAAAATCAGAAGCAGTAGGCCAGAGTTGACACAGAATAAATGCCCTCTGCTAACCTGTTGGGACCCAGCTATAGCACCACCTCTTCCAAGAGATCAAGCAAGTCAGCGTGATCAAGGTCCTATGGCTGTGACTCTTGCCTAGCAGTAGCATTCCTTGGGAGCTCTTTTATTTTCCGTCTACCATTCCATACCACCTTGATGGCTAACCTGTTTCTCTCCCTATTCCTATATTAATCAATCAGGTCACATAGGAGAAAGCTATGGGGTGAGTTCCCTACCTCCTATTTTCTCATTTCCATTCTCCTTAACCATACAGTATACCTGTCCAACTCCAACCCTGCCCAGTCTTTCCATTGTGCCCTCTGGAATTCCAGTTGCATAGTTAAAAAACAAAAACAAAAAAACCCTGACTTCCTATTATCATGGCTCTCATTCTCTTGTACTTTTTACCTCTATTACTGGATCCTCCTAATGTTGAGTATGACTCCACTCTTCCCTCCCCCAACTGATCCATGAGCAGGAATTTTAGCCTAGGGTAAAATCCCTATTGAGCATGATCCTATTCTTCCCCATCCCCTGCCCCCTACCCCCCACCGGATCTTCCCCATTGTTTCCCCAGATCTTCATCCATTCTAGGTTCCCTGTCCCTCAGCCTAGGGTAAACTTCGAGCACTCGGAAATTCAAATATATACTGTCAAATCACTAATTGTAGTCTCGGCTTGCGCAACCTGACTGTTGGCCTTGTGGCATCACTTTAAAAACCATTCTTCATTGTCCATGGCAACTCACTGTCTGATCTGAGCATGTGACCCCAGCAATCCCGTAGTAATAAAGTCCACTTCCAAATTTTACTCTCGGGGATTTTTTGTCTCACTCCTTTAGGCGAAATGCTCTTCACCACTGCCTATACCTTCACCTACACTCCTTGACATGTAGTTGCAGAGAGGAATATGTTACTTCTTATTCCACATTGTATTGTCATGATCTCATTTACCACCGTCATACCACACACTCCTCCTTTGAAGTTCACAGTATCAACATTTTCCACCCAATCTAAATCTAAATTATGGTGGCTGTTGTATGCTGGCCCCAGGATTCTCCCTTCTTTTTCACCATCATTTCTTTCGTTCTATCTCTTCCTCCCCTTCTTCATCAGCTGAGGATTTTGACTCTAACTTTACTGAGAAAATTGGGACCATTCAGTATAGGCAACCTTTTCTCTTCACCTTCAAATCCCTTGACACTACCCTGACTCTCTCCTCCTTCCCTGATTCTCTGACAATGAAGTGACCTTTATCCCTGCTAAGACCAACCTTTCTACATGTGCCTTTGATCCCATCCCATCCTGTCTTCTCTAGCAGATTGCAACCTTGGTCATTTCCTCTCTTTAATTTTAAACCTTTTCCTGTTTACAGGCTCTTTCTCAACTGCCTTAAAACAGTCCTTAAAAAACAAACAAACAAAACCCAACCTTGACTAGATCCAACCATGCTCTCTTTGGAGGGGGAAGACAGGGCAAACTATTTTTAAAAACCACCTGAACAAATGCTCTAAATCACTAGTAATAAAGGAAATGAAAATCAAAACAAGCCTGAGGGTTTACCTTATACCTAGCAAATTTGCAAAGATGATGAAAGAAGGAAATAAATAAATTCTGGAGGAGTTATGGAAAGAAAAGCATTGTAATGCATTGTTAGTGGGGCTATAAATTTGTACCATTCTGGGAAGCCATTTGGAACTATGCAAATAAAACTACTAAAATGTCATACCTCTTGACCCAGAGATTCCATTGCTAAGCATATACCCAAAAAGAAAAGGGGCCATAGTGCTACAAGAAACGAGGAGCAGATGGACTTCATATTTACCTGGAGAGGCTTATCCAAACTGATGCTGAGTGAGAAGAGCAGAACCAGGAGAAATTTGTACACAGTTATAGACACAATGTATGTGTGACAACCAACTTTGATAGACTGGACTCTTCTCAGCAATGCAGGGTTATAAAGAGAATTCCAAAAGACTCATGATGGAGAGAAATGTCTACATTCAGAGAAAGAACTAGAAAGAACAGAGTTTGAATGCAGATTGAAGCAAACTACCTGCTTTCTTTCTTCTTGTTTAGTTTTGTTTCCCCTTTCCCATTGTTCATTCCATCTGATACAATCCTTCTTTATAACCTGACTAATGTCTAATGTGAAAGTATTTGCGGATCCTATACTTGATTGTATGCCGCCATGGTGGTGTGGAGGGAAGGAAAGGAGAGAAAATTTGAAACTCAAGGAATTGTGGAACTGAATCTTGTAAAACTAAAAGTAAACCAAAAAAAATTTTAAAAAGCCAAAAAAAAAAGAAGAAAAGTGAAGGGGCCATAAACACCAAAATATTTATAGCAACACTTCTTAATGGTAGCAGAGAATTGGAAACAAAGCATGAGGTGGATGGAGAAGGGAGGGAAGAGTAGATTGTTAAACATTTACCAGCATGCTCCTGAATGCAATGTAAGGAACAGTGAACATGATAAAAACATGAAAAGACTAATATGAACTGATATAAAGTGAAGTTAAAGTAGAGCCAGGAAAACAATATAAACAATGGCTACAAAAAGTAAAGAACAACCACAAAGTAACAGCAAATGAACATTGTGAATTTTCTGAGAACACTCTTATCTCTTGTCAAGATATTAGGAGACACCCTGTTTTCCAGAGCTAAAGTCAAGCAAGTAGTCTGTGTCCTGAGCTCCACATAATAGCAATTCTTTGTGTTCATCCTCTGACAGAATCATATAATTATTGTATTGTTTTGACCAGCACCAGGTATTCTCTAAGCTTGGACAAATACCTGCTGTATTCCTATTCTGGTCATGATGTCCTGCTATGAATCAAATTTGTCACTTTGTTGCTGTTAGCTCTCATTGTCAGGGTTACAGTTCACTGCACAATCACTAGTGTAAGTACTGAGATTTGGACACACTAAAGTAGGTCCCCCCATTAGGTGCAGGGTCCTGAAATATGTGCCCTTACTTCAAGCTGTTTCCTTCACTTTGAAATCAAACTTGTGTTTGATTCCTGACTTTCCTGTCTCTAGACTGCTCTGTTTGGCTCTGGCCATCCATGGGTTAGAGGCCAGTTCAGTCTGGTTGACACTCCCAAAAAGAGATATGAGAAGATACTTCTCACCCTTCTTTGCAGAAGTGGGGATCCTCAGATATAGAAAATCTGTACACAATGTTCTAATGGAACATACCCACCCACCCATATACATACACAATGATAAGTTAAAACCCGAATTCATTATTATCTTTTATCATAAAACCCATCCCTCTTTCAAGCTTCCATATTTCTGTTAAATACACCACAATTCTTTTAATCTCCCATGTTTGTAAACTTGGGATTCTCCTTAACTCCCTACTCTTCCTCATCTCACAATTAGTTGTCTGATCAGTTACAACATTTTGCCACATGATGGCTTCGACTTTCTGGTCTTGGGATTTGGTTTTCTGGTGTCTGAATAAATGTTTTCCTTCTGTCTTCTATATAGAAAATCTGCTATATTTTGTGATTGAGCAATATTCCAGCATATTTACAGTTGCTGTCAGCGCTGTGAATATTGTGTTGGTGTTACATTTGGCAATGAGGATGGGATCGTGAAATATCCGACCTCTTTGTGGAGGCAGAAGGGATTTAGAAGAAGAAATGTTGCTATAGCAAGTACGTGAGAATGCTATGTAGAAGCCTGCAATGGCCTCGTGGAGGACACTCCCCAAGAACACTCCTCCTCGTGGAGGACACTCCTCCAAAAAGAGGACTCAGATCCTCTGCTTTGATCGAGGGGATTATGATCTATTATGGCCCAGAGATGAACTGTGACCTAGGAGTGGACAGTGTTATGTTCTCTGCTGCCCCTAGGGATGCGCTGTGTTAGGGAAGACCCTGACCCAGGCCCCCCTGATATATAAGTAGTACTATGGACAGTAGTTTTGGACAATACCTAGTGAGGAGGAGTTGGCTGCTCACTCTGCACAGATTTTGGTCCCCCAAAGAATATATAAGTCGTGGTAGTGGGTATGCTATGTTATATACCATGTGCAATGTCACATACTGTGTGCTATGTTAACATACTGAGAGTTATGTTACATATTGAATGTTATGATCATTTTAGGCCTTGTGATCATACTTGCTGGGGAAAAGAGCAAATTATTTTTGTGTCTGTTTGAGGCCATGTGGCCACTTGGGTAATATGATTCACTTTGACATTAAACTTCTGTTTGATTCCTGACTCTCCTGTCTCTAGACTACTCTGTTTGGCTCTGGCTGGTTCAATCAGGTTGACACCCCCAAAAAGAGATATGAGAAGACACTTCCCCATCCTTCTTTGCAGTAGTTGGGGTCCCCAGATATAGAAAATCTCTCTATATAATGTGTAGTAAATATCAATTATGTCACCCCCATATCTCACAGTGAAGCCTCAGTAGGACTGTCTGTTACAATAATTCTAGGAATTCCTATCTTGGATCCTTGGGGCTGTTCTGAGAATTATTATCTAACACCTGGAAACTAGACATTGCCATGGCCATGGATCCTGAGAAATTAAACTCCAAAAAGGATAACAAAATCCTCCTTAATTACACCATCTTTCTAGCCTTAGGGAACACTACCCTCTTCCCCCGCTTCCAAAACTCTGTGGTCTCTCCAAACTGGTCTTTATGTTCCTTACATATGATATCACATGCTGTTGCATTGACAACCTTACATATCCGGATTGTACAACCGCCTCTCTGTTTTCTCACAGAAGTCTTTTCTTCCTTCCAGAACTGAAGCACTACCTTCTGCTACCTGAAGCTTTTTACTGATTCCCTCAATTGGCAGCACATTCTCCCTCAAAATACCTTGTATTTAAGTACTTTGTTTTATTTGTATTTATTCTGTAGTCACACATACTTGTACATATGTATAATATACACGTGTATGTCCATGCACCCATAATCCTTGTTGTATTTCTGTTAGAATGCATTCTCTTTGGCAGAAGAAATTGCTTCACTCATTGTGTTTCTATTTCTGGACCCTAGTTCAGAGACTGGTACATTATAAGCATTTTTGAATGGTTGATTGATTAATTTTAATTATTGAGGGGAGGTCCTGAGCTGATTGGGTAGGGGAAGTGAAACTTGAGGAAAAAGGAGAAGGTTTGGGTTAGTTGTCAATGAGGAAAAAAATAGATTGTCTCGCTGCAGAGAGGGACAAGTTGTGATTAGATAATAAATTCATAATGGACCCAGTTAATACACAATACATAATGCAGTTACAATATTTCCTCCAGCTTGTGTGCACCCCAAAACTGTGTGCAACAGAGATCCTTACCCAAATAATACTCAGAGGCTTCTCAAGGTAGGAAGCAGAAAAGAATGGTTTATTATGATCTAGAGAAAGGGCCATTCTCCCTCTGACAAATGGTCAGGGAGGAGAAACAATTTACAAAAGGAAACAGCAGAGTTCTAAAGCCCTAATGCAGAATTCTCCTTCACCCCCCTTCTGACCTTTTTCTTCCATTGGCTGGAAGTCAGGTGCACAATCTAAGCTGGGCAATCTACCTCAAGTACCTGAAAAAGGAAACAGACATCAACAATCCTGACATTTGAGAAAGCACTTCTGTCCTTATTTGGCATATCTTATGCTCAGGTGTCACTGAGGAGAGGGGTGACTCTCTACTGCTCTGAGTTCTGAGTTGTAAATCATGTGATTTCTGGTGAAGGGGAACTTGGGCCTGTTTACTGCGAAAAGCCTTACTAGATTTTAGAGTATAGTCTGAGAAGTTTTCACTCCTTTCACTCAAGCTCCAGCTAGATTTCTCCAACATGTGAATAGGATTAAAGAAGGCAGCTGGTAAGAGTAGAAATCCATGTTTGGGATTTGTCTGGCAAGGCACAAACATGACAGAAAGGACAAGAGAGCAAGGAATTTGAAAGTAAAGCATAGTGTAGAGTTGAACAGATTATTTGAGGGTTAAAGATTGGGAAGGGGTCAAAGGATCAAGATTGGGAAAGCTGGAGAGTGTAGCTAGAACAGGATGAAAATAGGGACAGGACACTGCTTTGGGACAATGACAACTGACAACACAGAGAAGCAGAGCTCCTCAGTGTTTTTTCCCTGTTTTCTCTTGAAAGGAGAATGACCTTTATGTTAGAATTGATGAAACAAAAATGACTAAGAGGGAATTGATAGCCAAGATAATTAAGGAAATAGTAAGAGAACACTTGGTACTCCTTCATGAATTCCAGTTCCTTGGCTTGGATGATCTATACCCTTGGGCCCTGAAAGAACTGGCAGGTGAGACTGTTGAGCCACTCACTGTCAATGATATCAGATGGAGCTCTGAAGATTGGAGAAGGTCCAATGTCCTGATTTTCAAAAACAAGACAGAACAAAGTACCACACTCTAAACCACTGAACTTAGCTTGTTTTCTGGGAAAAATTCTAGAAAAGATCAATAAAGAGATGATTGCTTGAATTGTTAGAAAGGGGAGCCACAATTATATTAAACCAGCATCAAGATCATGAAGTTCGATGGCTGCCTAATCTCATTTCCTTTTTTTTGGATAGGATTACTAAATAATTAAAGAATTAAAATAAGAGGAAAGCTAGGGATAAAGTTTGCCTAGAGTTTAGTGGAATGGGGATTGTCTCATTCTTTGCGTTTATATCCCTAGCATCTAGCACAGTGCTTGACTCTTAGTATGTGCTTAATAAATGCTTGGTGATGGATTGAAAACTTGACAAAGTATCTCACAGTATTCTGTGGACAAGATGTATTGATGCTAATTAGATGATAATACAATCAGATGGATTCAAATCTGGCTGCATGGTCAGTTGGAGTAAGGAATAGGAGGCAGAAAGCCTCCAGGGGAGTACCCCAGAAATTTGTGTTTGGCTCCCCTGTGTGATATTTTTTTTATTAATGACTAGAATGAAGGATAAATGGTATACTCATCAAATATGCAGATGACACATGCAGCTAACAGGCTGGTTGATAGTTAGGAACTAAAAGAAATTTGACCAGTGAGAGCATTGGGCTTCAACAGGGCTAAGTTTTCACTCAGGTACTAAAAATCAACTTTGCAAAAGCACAAGATGGGACTAGCACAAAGAGACAGCAGTTCTGAAAAAGTATATGAACATTTTAGTAGATTAGAAGCTCAATATCAGTCAGCAGTATGATGTGGCAGCCAAAAATGCCAACGTAGTCTGGGGCTGTCTTGAGGGACCTCAAGACATAGAAGTGATAGTTCTACTTGTCTCTGCCCTTATCAGGCGTTATCCTGATATCTGAGCATTTTGTTCAGTTCCCAGCACAAGCATTTAAGAAGGTTACTAATAATTTGTATTGTGTCCAGAGGAGGGCAACCAGGATGGTGAAGGGCTTTGAGTATATGACATGAAGGTCAGATGAAAGACCTATTCCTGTTTAGTCTGAAAAAAGAAAAAAACTGGCAGAGGATGGTGGGAATGAAACTGTCTTCAAGTATTTGAAGGCCATGTGTTGGAGGGAATAGACTTGTTTCATTTGGCATATGAGAACAGAACCAGGTGTGTTGGGTAAAGGAGACTAACAGGCAAATCTGGGCTCCACATCAAGAAAAAATTTTCTAACAATCAGTAAAATGGGGAACAGCTTTTCTTTTTATTATTTATTTGTTTGCTTCTTTGTCTTAAGCAGTTTTTCTTTTTAAAGTTTGATTTCCAAATTCTTTCCCTCCTCTGCACACCCAGAAGGTAAGCAATATGTTATCAATTCTACGTGATATTGTGTCAAATATATTTTTCACATTAGCCATGTTTTTTTAAAGCAAGAAAAAGTAAGTGAGAAAATTATGCTTCAATTTGCACTCAAAGTTCAACAATTCTATTTATGGAGATTGATAGGTTTGTTGTTTTTTTTTTTATACCATGAGTCCTTTGGAATTGTCTTGGATCAGAGTAGTTAAGTCTTTCATGGTTGGTTGTTGTCACAGCATTGCTGCTACTGTATGCAATGATCTCTCAGTTCTTCTCACTGAAGCCCTGCATCTAAAGCCTCTGGTCACTCGAAGTCACTTTATTTCATCATATCCCACCACTGCCACCAATTGTCACAACTCCATGAAATTTACGTGAAAACTACCTTTATTGCAAGAGAAATGAACGTGCATGTAGAACCCAAGGAGTTCACAATCCATACAGAAGTTTACGTATTCATAACAGTACAACAAAGGAAGGGAGAGAGAACATAAATCTCTATCTAAAGGGACATGGCAGAGGAGGGTGAAGTAAATGTGGGAAGAGGACAAAACCCCTCCTGAAGGGAAGGAGCAAGATGAGGGCAAAAGTGTCACTCTTTTCCACTGGAAATTGCTAGACCATGAAGATTGGATGGTCTGTTCATCTACAGGGGTTCCAGCTGCACAAGCAATTTCTCAGCTTAGTATAGACTGACTGGTGCCTGTCTTGACTCTCAGGGACACACAGACGGCCCAGTTTGGGATACAAACATTAAATTATGCAGCTGGGGATTAGGGGTAGGGGAATGGTTCATCCTTAACATATTCGGGGCCTCCTGCATACTTTGGGCCCAGTGTTTCTGGAAAATATGGCAACTCAAACAGACAAGTTCAGGGGACCCCTTAACAATGTAGATCTTGCTATATTTTTCTGAAACCACCTCCCTCATCATTTCTTATAGCCCAGTAATATTCCATCACAATCTTATGCCACAATTTACTCAGCCATTTCCACAATGGATGAGTATAACCTCGATTTCCAATTCTTTTCCACCACAAAAAGAGCTGCTATAAGTATTTTTGTATCTATAGGTCCTTTCCCTTTTTTCTTTCATCTCTTTGGGATATAGACCTAGAAGTGGTATTTCTGGGTATGCACAGTTTTATAGTTCTTTGGGCATAGCTCCAAATTGTTCTCCAGGATGCCTGAATTAGTTCATTAGTCCACTAACAGTTCATCCACTAACACTATACTTATTTTTCCCTCATCCTCTTCAGCATCTGTCATTTCTGATAGGTGAGAGATGGTATTTCCGAGTTGTTTTAATTTGCCTTTCTCTAAACAACAGTGATTTAGAGCATTTTTTCATATGATTATAGACTGCTTTGATTTCTTCTTCTGAAAAGTACCTGTTCATATCCTTTTTTACCATTTATCAATTATAGAATAACATATTATAAATTTGACTCAGTTTTCTATATATTTAAGAAATGAGGCCTTTATCAGAGAAACTTGCTGTAAAGTTTTTGGTATTATTAAATTGTCTGTGGTACCTTTCAGCAAAATGTAGTTTTCCTGATTTTCCCTTATAATTAGATCTGTTCTTGCTTTTACTTTGAGATCATGATTACTACTCTTGCCTTTTTTACTTCACCTAAAGCATTTCGGATTCTGCTCCAGCCATTTATCTCACCTCTCTTTGTGTCTTTCTGTTTCAAATATTTCTCATAAACAAAATATTGTTGGGTTCTGGTTTCTAATTCAGTCTGCTGTCTGCTTCTGTTTTACAGGAGACCATTCACATTCATAGTCATGATTACTATGTATTTCCCTTCATCCCATTTTCCTCTCTCTCTCTTTTTATAACTATCTCTCCTCAAAAGTATATTTTGCTTCTAACCCCTGCCTCCCTAAACAAGCTCTTCTTTTTACCATCTCCCATTTTTTATTTCTTTCTCCTCCTATTTCCTTATTGAGTAAATTACATTTCTATACACAACAGAATGTATGTGTGGATACACATACATATATATATTATATGAATATAAAATATATATCATATGTATATTCTTTCCTCTTTGAACCAATTCCAAAGGGAGTGAGATTCAAGCATGGCCCACCACTGCCCATTTTCCCATCCACTGTCTTGCATGCCTCTTTTATGTGAGAAATTTTTCTCCATTCTGCCTCTCCCTTCTCCCACTGCATCCCTCTTTCTCATTCAGTTCACTTGCAAGTCATGACATTTCCTTCCTGATGTCATGGTCCTCTTCGAGAATGGAGGACAAACAATAATAACAACAACAAACTTTCTCATCCATCCATTTTTTTTCAGGGGGTGTCCTTTTCCTTAGCAATTTCCTTCTATTTTGTCCAAGCAGTCCTAGCTACTGGTGACTATGGACCCCTGGGGAAATGATCCCCAGTTTTCCTTTCAGTGTCCTTGTCTTGAGTCCAAAGTCTCATGGGAAATGCATTTCTTCTGCCATTATTCCAAACACATTCTAAACACATCCCCTGCCTCCCTATTGCTCCTCTGGGCAAAGGGACAGGAAGGGAGAAAAAAGGTTAAGATTTTTGCCAAGCTTGTCTGATGCCAGTGTAGTATTTGGGAGCATCCCCCCACTTTCATGTTGTTCCCCTCAGACATCATATCCCAACTTCAATGGACTCTGAAGGGACACATTTTATTCAAAACTACACTTTATGAGCCCCTACCAATGTATTTACTCTTATTAGTCAGCTAGTAGAGAAAATTTGTTCAAAGCAAAGGTATTTAATGGAGCAACATAGTAAAAAATGTAATAAATTAGTTCCTCCTTAAACTTAGACCAAATTTTCCCAAAAATTAATATGTCATCAGGGGAAG
This sequence comes from Gymnobelideus leadbeateri, assembly GCA_011680675.1. NCBI lineage: Eukaryota > Metazoa > Chordata > Mammalia > Diprotodontia > Petauridae > Gymnobelideus > Gymnobelideus leadbeateri. Next base: position 589,411 of record WOXC01011362.1, read on the forward strand.
AATGGGCACATCCAGAGGATACATGTAGCAAGGAACATGTAGTGTTCCCTACCCATCTGAGGACACTTATGGCAATGGTAATCATATGGATGGACAACTCATGCCTCCAATGATATGCCAGCGTCTTTTGGTAATATCATTGTACTTATTTCACTAGGGCTACTTATACACCTTCACTCCCCACCCTAGCTTTGGTATATTATGCAATTTCTGTAAGATGTGTAGTCTCGACAAAATGAGCTTGTAGTATCAGCTGGATGTTGTTCCCTGCTGATCTTGCATGGTCATTTTATAATAGTCCTGTGCTAGTCTCATTATCACTACTGTTCATGTAAGGTGAAGCTCCTCTGAGCTCAACATTGCAAAAATGGTCTGTATTTCAAAATTCTGATTTCAGAGACACCCACAGCGAATGTGCTTTTTCCCTATAAGAGATAGGTTCTGCCATGTCTCTTTTTAGCTTAAAACCTAGATTTAAACTCTGATTCCTTTAGAAATGCAGTACCCTCTCATACCTACTACCACAGTTGGTGGGGAAAGACTGCTGATTTCCCTTCCTTTTAAGTGTGAGTCACTTGCAATTTTGATTCTTTAACAATCATGGTTAATTGTTGCATAGCATGCCTGTGAGTATGTTGGCATTAAAAGGTGTAGGTTTTTGTGTCAGTGAGGAACTCGGGGTAAGTGATAGCAGTGTGTGACATCTCACATGCAAACCAGGCTGCTGTCTTCTTCCTGTTCAATTCTGGGCCCAGCTCACAGTCTATCTGCAGTGCTTGGAGAAGATATATATATATTAATAGAATAGGTCTATGCACAATCCATCCACAAGCAGGTCACAGTCTAGTCAACAGGCATTTTATGTCTATTTGGATTTTCCTGGGTGGATTTTGTTATCGGTGTTATTGTTTGGTTGTTTCAATCATGTCAGACTCTCTGTGACCCCATTTGGGGTTTTTGTGGCAAAGACACTAAAGTGGTTTGCCATTTCCTTCTCCAGCTCATTTTATAGGTGAGGAAACTAAGACAAACAGGGTTAAATGACTTTCCCAGCATCACACAGCTAGGAAGTGTCTGAGGCCAGATTTGAACTAAGGAAGATGAGGCTTCCTGATTTCAGGCCTAAAACTCTATGCATTGTGCCATCGTAGGTTGATAGTAAGGCCAAACTCTTTTTGAGTGATTATGAATCCAATTCTGGCGACCCTGTAGTGCTCCTGGGCTGGATGTAATCAGAATAATATCATCTACAAAGAGGAGCATCAGGAGAAGCCCACCACCTTTTCCTTCTTCCATTTGACTTCCATATTAGGTATCTTCCATGAAAGTAATTACCTTTAGAGAGCATATGACCTTTTCTGTGCCTCCTTTGAGATCTGTCATAAGTTGCTGTGCATTAATGGGAGAAAATGGCAGATCAGAATTTCAAAAGATGCTGAAAACCACATATGTATAATAGGATTCCATATATTTCTAAGCTGAACAAAGAAAATATCACATCTGCACTGAAGGAAATTGTATTGTTTAATAACCAGTGGCTATGATTACCTAAGACTAGGGCTGTTATTTTTTATCTTTGTTGCTAAAAATGAGAAGCATCATGACACAGTGGATAGAGAGCCAGCCACAGAGCTCGGGAAAACCTGGGTTTGAGTCCCACCTTTGATACATACTAACATTTGTAACCCTGGGAAAGACATTTAATATCTAGGTCCTCTAGGGCAGTGATTCTCCAAGTGAAATATGCATATTCCTGGGGGTTTCTTGAGATCCTTTCTGGGGGTCCAGGAAATCAAAACTTTTCATAACAATACTAAGATGTTTAAATTTCTTTCTTTTTCCTTTTTGGAGGAGCAATTGGGTTAAGTGACTTGCCCAAGGTCACATAACTGGTAAGTGTTAAGTGTCTGAAGCCAGATTTGAACTCAGGTCCTCCTGACTCCAGGCCAATGCTCTATTCACTGTATCACCTAGTTGCCCCTCAATTTCTAATTCAGTAAATATTGAAAGATATAACCCCACATGAATAAAAGTGCTTTGGGAGAGTCCTCAATGTTTAAGAGTGTAAAGTATCCCAAGACCGGAAAGTTTGAGAACTGCTGCTGCTCTAAGAAACTAAATTAAGACTATGATGTTTAGAGAAAGGGCTGACCTACATTGGCAACTGAGAGTTCTCAAATGAGAGTTCCTCGTATCAATGACATCATAGGTTCTGCCCCATCCACTCCTTCCCTTTTTTTTTCTGTTATCAAAAAGAAAAATAAAAGATCTTACCAGATAATAGAAAGATATAAGAGATAATTAAATGGATCTCACAAAAACATACAGGCAATAAAAAGACATTAAAATGTGCCTTTAACATATATTCACAGTTGAGAAACCTAGTGGCAAAAATCTTCATGCTTCCTGTTCCAAAAATAAAACCCATGCCCACTGTTCACTAAGCACCGAGCTGTCTCCTCCCAGCCTGATTCCTTTACCTCTAACCACTAAAGAGCAGGGACTTTTAGTTGTTCAGTTGTGTCCAACTCTTATGACCCCATTTGGGGTTTTCTTGACAAAGATACTGGAGTGGTTTGTCATTTCCTTCTTCGACTCATTTTCCAGATGAGGAAACTGAGGTAAATAGGGTGAAGTGATTTGCCCAGGGTCACACAACCAGTAAGTATTGGAGGCCAAATTTGGAAGATGAGTCTTCCTGACTCCAGGCCACCTAGCTGCTCAGCAAATAACTACTTTCCAGAAATAAAATATTACCAGAGTCTGGTAGAGAAAATGTTAAATAATAAGTGACATTTACAGGGCATTTTAACATTGGCAAAGCATTTTACAGACATCATATCATTTGTGCTTCATAGCATCTTTGGGATGCGGTTACTTTTTTATCCCTATTTTACAGACAAGGAAACTGGAGCTCAGTGGCTTCCCCATGTACACAGAGCTAATAAGTTTCTCTCAAAGGCAGGATTGAACTTAGGTCTTCCTCCCTCCAAGTCCAACACTCCCTGTACCAGATTGTGTGGCAGAACATTAACCTTCTCTGACAGAAGACCAAACACAGCCAAAAACAGAATTTAAGTGTGACCTTAGATATAAAAGTAAAATTACTTCATCTAAAACTGGAGTTTATTAGCAACATGACCACCCATCCAATTAATAATAATTCTAATAATAACTAATATTTATATAACACTACTATGTGTCAGGCCCTGTGCAATTATTTGCAATTGTTATGTCATTTGATTATTTTTATTTTTTACTTTTTGGTGGGCAATTGGGGTTAAGTGACTTGCCCAAGGTCACATGGCTAGTTTTTGTGTTAAGTGTCTGAGGCTGGATTTGAACTCAGGTCCTCCTGACTCCAGGGCCAGTGCTCTATTCACTGCACCACCTAGCTGCCCCCATGTCATTTGATTCTTCCAACCCTAGGAGATAAGTGCTATTATTATCCCCACTTTACAGATGAGAAATCTGAGACAAATAGGATTTAAGTGACTTCCCAACCAGTAAATGTCTGAGACAGGATTTGAACTCATGTTTTCCTTACTGATAGAGTAAGTAAGCCCAGTGCTCTATCTACTGCATCACCTCACCATCCTAATTATGCATAGAATGAGTGGGAGAAACCACATTTATTATTTCCTAATTAAAAATTGCAGTTAGGGAAATATTTGTGGCAGTGAAACTATGCAAATAAATAAGGTCACAGGACAAAGACAGGTGTTCTGTATGGAGCTCTGTGAAGCTTTAGAGTGTCACTATTTCCCTGTCTCCTCTTTATTTTTGTTGACTCTTTCCCAAAACAAGGGATCAGGTATTCTATTATGATCTTCTTAGATCTTTGGTGTTGAAATGCTTTTGCCTTCTGTTCTTTGTTCAGTTTTTATGACATCTTGAGTAACTCTGCTGGTGGTTGAGTAAGAAGCTGATGAGGAGGGCTGGGAAGGGCCAGCACAGATGCTGCTGCCCATCTTGCCAGCAGAATCATAGAACAGCAACTAGAGAAAGGAAGGAAGCTAGTGATTATCAGACCCAACTCCCTCACTTTACTGCCAGGGAAACTGTGGGCCAATGTGGTAAATCCTCTTGTTCAAGCTTACACAGACAGTTAGTGGCAGAGCCGAGATTAGAACCCAGATATCCTCATACACATTCCCATGCTCTTTTCAACTAATCCCTGGCCCATATTGTGATAGAATATGTCTCAGATGGATTTTGATGTCAGGATTTTGAAAGGTGGGAAAATGTCAGTCTTCTTGCTGAAGTTTCTCACCTTCTTAAACTTCATTTACCTCATACCTTTGAGGGAGAGAAAAAAACTCTCCTTCAACACTGCATCTTCACTTTTGGACAGAATGTCTCCTCATAAGACCCATCTTCTTTCCTGTCCTGATAAACAAGTTTACACAGCTTAGAAGGAAACTTGAAAGTCTCTTGAGCTAGGAAACTCCCAAACAGTTTTGGCCTAGGGAGTCAGGACACCGTGCTAGTCCCCCCACTAATGCACCAGCTTGGCACTTCCAGCTCTTCAAAATCACAGGTGTCTCCCATGGACAAGATAGCTTGCAACCCAAATGCCCAAGTTCAATGATCCTCCCCAACCCATGTCCCATCAACACCAGCCCAAAGATTCCGTTTGCTCCAGCTCTCCTGATACATATTTTTCACTCTTACTAAAATTTTCACCACCAAGGCTTCTGATTTCTGGACAGGGTAAAGGGTGGATTGTAAGAAGGCATTTCCATGCTATCTTCCACTCCTCACTCCCCCTCGCCTCTCCTATCCAATCAGTTGCATCCACATTCTCTCTAATCACAGTCACCACTTTATTCATACTCTCTTCACCTCTCCCCTGGACTAGTGCAATAACTTCTTCATTGGCTTCCCTGATTCAAGTTTCTTCCCAGTTTAACTCATCTTTGATGCAGTTGCTGAAATGATTTTCCTTAAGCATAGATTTGCACATGCCACCTACTCTGCTCAGTAAACTCCGGTGACTACTGCTTCCAAGATCAAATAGGAACGCCTCCATTTAACTCTTAAAAGCTCACTCACTAATCTGACCCTAACCTACCTTTCCATGGACACATACATTACTCCCTTTCCCATGCTCTACAGTTCAGTCAAACAGACTTTCTTGCTATTTCTCACACATGCCACTGTACTTCCCATTCCTGCTCTAACACTAGATGCTCTCCCTACCTGGAATGCAATCCCTTCACACTACTGTCTGGGAGAATCCCTTACTTCCCTCAAGATACAGAGCAGATCAAGCACCATCTTCTACAAAAAGCCTTTCCAGATCCTTCCAACCAGGAGTATGCTGGTAAATGTTTAACAACTGGATCTCCAAAAAGGCAAGACATACTTTTAAGTTTAATCTGCATTATTAACATCTTCTCCCTCACTTTCTTAAATCTAGACAGCCAACAAAACAATAAATCAAACCCTGATTTAGAGTGTTTGGTTTCCAAGGTATAAATGGTCACATTGAAAATTTAGCCATCAGCTCTCTGACCCTGGTTATCTGGCTCCAGCATACTTCTACTTCCAACTATTAGTTCCTTTCCTTCCTAAATTACCTTGCATTTATTCTCTGTGTACTTATATTTGTATATATTTATAAATATATATGCAATCATATATGTACGTGTACATATACATATGCATACATGTGTGTGCATACACACAGTGTATATACACACATACATATCATATCCATACACATACACACATAAATACATACATTATATATATATGTATATATATATGTATATATATATATATGTATATATACACACACACACATATACACACACATTTATATATCCCGATAAACTGGAAGCTCTGGGAGAGCAGAGACTGTTTCAATTTTGTCTTTGTTTTTTCAATATGCACACTATCTGGCACGTAATAGTTGCTTAAAAAATATTTATTTGGTTGGTGTCAGGTTATGGCTATCTCTGCCTTAGGGTGGAGGATTATTCCATCTCCTTTCAAATTTATTTCTAGTGTAATAGGATTACTGCTTTTACTATTTTTCAGCCTGATTGCAACATCTGGCTCCTTACTCAATCCTCCTACATCTCATTTCCCATGAATTTCCCCATCAATGATTTGTAGGTGAGTGGAATAGGATCAGAGTATTATCCAGAAATTTGGACACCCTTGGAAACAAGTTGACAAGTAGTCAACTGGGCCAGGCAGAATCCTCAAATCAATTTTGTGATTCATGTTATGAAAATATTACTTTTAATTAAGGAAAATGACTTATTGAGAATAGAACCTCAGAGTTGGAAAGGACATCTGAGGTCATCTAGTCTAACTTCTGAGATTTGGGCTCCCATGCTGAAAACTCTCGCCTTAGTGAAGCTCCCTTCCCCTTTCATTCATCACAATGAATAGTATCACAGTTATTTAGCAATTAGGTGGCTTAGTGGTTGGGGATCTGGATTTAGAGTGAGGAAGATGTGAGTTTGAATTCTGCCTCATACAGTTTATTAGCTGTGTGACCTTGGACAAGTAGCTTAACCTCTCCCAGGTTCAGTTTCCTTATCCATAAAATGGAGATAATAGCAGTTGTTATGAAGATCAAGTGAGACAACCTATGTTACTGCACTTTGCAAATTTTAAAGTGCTACCTAGATAAATGCTAGCTAGCTATCATTATTTGCTCTCACTAGGGAGATGTGCCACTGTTTTTGCTAGAAGGGCAGGAAAAGTTTTGTCTGCCTAGAAAAGAAGCAGGGAAAGAGAAGCCCTATCAAATAGATGGGGTAGGGAATGGCAAGTTAGAGATTTCTCTTATGGGGAAGAGAGACAGAGAGACAGAGACAGAGAGGGGGGCAGAGAGAGAGGCAGAGACAGACAGAGAGACAGAGACGGGGGGGCAGAGACAGACAGAGAGACAGAGAGACAGAGACAGGGGGGTGCAGAGAGAGAGAGAGAAGGAGGGAGAGGGAGAGAGAGAGAGAGAGAGAGAGAGAGAGAGAGAGAGAGAGAGAGAGAGAGAGTCATCAATCAAACATCAAAGCTTACTAGGTGCCAAGCACTGTCCTAAGTGCTAAGGATACAAAAATGGGCAGAAACAGAACCCCTGTCCTCAAGGAGCTCCCCTTCTAATGTGGGAGACAACATGCAAACAATACAAGATATAGTCAAGGTAAATAGGAGGGAATCTTGGAGGAAGGCATAGGATAGGGAATGTAGTGAAAGCATCTTGCAGAAAGTGAGATTTGAGTTAAGTCTTAGAGAAAACCAGGGAAGTCCAGAAGTGGAAGGAATGCATTCTAAGCAATGAGGATGGCCAATTAAAAGTCAGGGAGTCAGGACATAGAATGCCATATATGACAGGCAGTAAGAAGCTTAGCTAGGTGTTTCTGGATCATAAAGGAAGTAGAGAGGAGCCAAGTATAAGAAGACTGGAAAGAGTGAAGGAATAAATTGAAGGATAGTCCCCAGTCCCCACAGTTACTCAGAACACCACTGAGTTCAGCGTCCCCTTACTTCCTTTATTTTCCTAAGGGAATGTGTAAGTAAAATTTTGTGACTTTGCACCTTCTAAATTTCTTGCCCTGGGGCAAAGTCCTAGTGGCCCTGGGCTTGTTAGAGTTCTACATAGGATAAAGATGCTTCACTATAGCTTTGCCATCTACCAATAATTATCCATGGTTGGGGGTGGGGGTAGAAGTGCTATAGCTTGAAAATACCTGGAATAATTGGAAGTGCAAACATACTTTTACCCTTATGGGAGCACATATTCCTCTGGTTGGATTTTAGGACCCAGATCTCATCATGCTATTGTACCTACCATTATTCACAGGATAAGATATGGGTGCAATTGCTAGTCACCACCCCTACCTGCAACATAGACACAGTTTCAGCTTGCTCATACCACCTGAAAAGACATTCAGAAGAGAATCCAGCATCTGATTTAACACTCAGGGTAATTATCAAACAAGGAAGAGTCGCAAATTGGTCATGTGACTTGGAGGACACACCCAATATTAAGAATATTGATTGTGATCTTGTAGTAAGGATGTGGGGAATATGTTCTATAATTTATTCTTCTCTCCCTACTGCCTCCGGTGGAAGATAAGCTTCTTGGGGTCAAGGATTATTTTGTTGTTGTCTTTTATTCCCAGTATCTGACATAATGCCTTGCACATAGTGAGTGCTCAATGAATATTTTAAAATTGAATTGAATAAGTACACTAAGTTTTTTTCTGATCCATAGGCAAACTTAAAGTGGATCTGGGACGGAGCCCACTGGAAGACGAAGTATGGCAGAGTCCAGCCCAGGAGGTTGCCCAGTGTGTCCGCACAGGTCGAGCACAAACGCATGGGGTCTGCACAGCCCAGACCTAAGAGCAGACAAGCAGACTACAGCAGAGAGAGCAAAAGCCCCAGCCTGCAGATTTACCGAGGACGAATCACAGTCATCTCTCAGATGAGTAGGATCATTGGAGCCAGGTAGGAGAGTTGGGCCCTCAGTGGAAAGAGCGGCTTCTCTAGCTGCATTCAGCCCCCAGCCTGGAAGTTTAGAAACTGCCTGCCTATATAATACAGGGGCTGGAATGGCAAAGTAAATTCTAGCTGCTCTGATCCTCCCATCCCTCCTTCATGAAGCAGAAAACCCAAAGATAAGTCTCCCACCCAGATTGAAATCCTGAGTTAATGGAAATAGCCCCAGGCTTGAGAATCTCCAAGAAGGGGTGTAACTGAGTTAGCCAGGAATCTGAAGAGAAGAGAGGGTGGGGTCCCAACAAGCCCCACCTCTCCTTACCAACAAAAGCCTACTTATAGCCCAGGGGTATAGAGGCAGAAATCTGAAGTGATCAGACGCACCCATACCTACTCATCTACATCCCTCATTGACTTCCCTGACTTAGCCATAAACTAGCCACCCAGAGGCATTCAAAGTCAAGGATCAGGCCCTAAACTCAGAGCGTGAGAAACTAAGAAACAGGAAGTCACAATGGGAAAAAAAGAAGCTGAGAAGGAGAAGGGGAAGGCAAAAAAGTCTATTCCAGCATACTATGTAGGGCAAGAACAACAAAACACACAGGACAATATAGACTCTCTACCCACACCTGAGACCACAGAAGGAAACATGATCTGGTCTCAAGCCCAAATAGCATTCCTGGAGGAGCTTAAGAAAAATTTTAAAGAGCAAATCAGGGAGGCAGTGACCAACTTGGAAAAACATCTCAGTGAAGTAATTGGAGAAAATACCTCCCTAAAAAAGGAACTTCAAAAAATAACTGAAGACCATAATTCGATAAAAATTAGAAACAATCAAATTGAAGCCCAGAACTCTATGATGCAGCAAGAGTCAATCAAACAAAACAAGACGATCGAAAAATTGCAAGAAAATGTAAAATATCTCACTGGAAAAATAACTGACCTAGAGAACAGGTCCAGGAGAGACAACCTAAGAATTATTGGTCTACCAGAAAGCCATGATGAAAAAAGCAGCCTAGACAACATCCTCCAAGAGATTGTCAAAGAAAACTGTCCTGAGGTCCTGGAATCAGAAGATAAAATAACTATCGACAGAATTCACCGGACTCCTCCTGAGAGAGATACCAAACTGAAAACTCCAAGAAATATAGTAGCCAAATTCCAGAACTACAAGATTAAAGAACAAATTCTACAAGCAGCCAAAAAGAAACAATTCAAATATCAAGGAACTACAGTTAGGATCACACAGGACCTAGCAGCTTCTACATTAAAAGAGCGGAGGGACTGGAATTTGATATTTTGTAGGGCAAGAGAGCTAGGACTACAACCAAGGATTAACTACCCGCAAAACTGAGCATAATCTTCCAGGCAAGGAGATGGTTGTTTAATGAAATAAGGGACTTCCAGATGTTCCTGCTGAAAAAGCCAGAGCTCAATGGAAAATTTGATCTCCAATTACAAGACTCAAGAAAGACATAAAAAGGTAAACAAGAGAAACACAGACTCACACATGCATAAGCGCACACACCCACACCCACAAACACACGCTCATTACTTGGGATGCAACAAGAGCAAAATGTTCACATCCCTTTATGTGGAGCTGATAACTGTCAATATTCAAAATCTTTATGATTATCATGACCTTCAAAAGGGTTATACTTAGAGGGTGTGGGTATGAATGCACTAACCTGACATCTAAAAAAAAAAAAACAAAACTATTAAGGGGATCAAAGGCACTGTAATGGGAAAAAGGAAAGGATGAGCTAGGAAAAGGTAAAATATGCCATCTGAAGGGACATTAAAACACACTATAGAAGAGGGGAAAGAAAGAGGGAGAGGAACATCATTTAAACACTATTCACACTGGTTCTGGTACAAAGAGAGATCAACTTAAATCAGTGAAGTTTAAGATTTTAATGTGAATAGACACATAAATTCATTAAATAGAGGAAAAGGAGGGAGGGAAAGGAGCACTGTTTGAAATTTACTCTCATTGGTTTGGAATCAAACGGGGAGTAATTCACTCTGATAAGTATAAAAACTTACTTCGTCCTATAGAAAGCAGAAGGGTAAGGAGGGGTGAAAAAGAGGAGACTAAAGGGGGGATTAGAAAGGAGGGAAACAGTAATAAGGGGAGAGGGTAGGTTAAGAAGAGGGATCACTGGGTGGGAACACTGAGGGAGGGGGTGGTCAAAAGGGAAAACTTCAAGGAGGGGAAGGGAGAAGGAAGAAACAAAAACATAAACAGGGGAAGGAATAGGATGGAGGGGAAGAGACAGATAGTCATTATTACTGTGAATGTGAATGGGATGAACTCTCCCATAAAACAGAGACAGATAGCAGAATGGATTAAAAACCATAATCCTACAATATGCTGTCTGCAAGAAACACATTTGAAACAAAGGGATACCCACAGGGTAAGGGTAAAAGGTTGGAGTAAAATCTATTATGCCTCAGCTAAAGTAAAAAAAGCAGGGGTAGCAATACTTATCTCAGATAAAGCAAAAGCAAAAATAGATCTAATTAAAAGAGATAAGGAAGGAAACTATATCCTACTAAAAGGCACCATTGAGAATGAGGCAATATCACTACTTAATATATATGCACCAAGTGGTATAGCATCTAAATTCCTAGAGGAGAAGTTAAAGGAATTAGAGGAAGAAATAGATAGCAAAACTATACTAGTGGGGGACCTTAATCTTCCCCTCTCTGAACTTGATAAATCTAACCTCAAAATAAACAAGAAAGAAGTTAAGGAGGTGAATAAAATCCTAGAGAGACTAGATATGATGGATCTCTGGAGAAAACTGAATGGGGATAAAAAGGAATTTACTTTCTTCTCAGCAGTGCATGGTACATACTCAAAAATAGACCATGTACTAGGGCATAAAAACCTCACAATCCAGTGCAGAAAGGCAGAAATGTTAAGCGCATCATTCTCAGATCATGATGCAATAAAAATTATATGCAATAAAGGGCCATGGAAAGATAGACTAAAAACCAATTGGAAATTAAACAATTTAATCCTAAAAAATTGGTGGGTCAAACAAGAAATTATAGAAACAATCAATAATTTCATTCAAGAGAATGATAATAATGAGACAACATACCAAAATTTATGGGATGCACTAAAGGCAGTTCTCAGGGGAAGTTTTATATCCCTGAGTGCATACTTAATTAAAGCAGAGAGAAGGGAGGTCAATGAATTGGACATGCAATTGAAAAAGCTAGAAAAAGAACAAATTGAAAATCCTCAATTTAGTACTAAATTAGAAATATTGAAAACCAAAGGTGAGATTAATAAAATTGAAATTAAGAAAACCATTGAATTAATAAATAAAACTAAGAGCTGGTTTTATGAAAAAATCAACAAAATTGATAGACCCATAGTCAATATGATAAAAAAAAAGAAAGAAGAAAACCAAATTATGAGTATCAAAAATAAAAAGGGTGAATCTACCTCCAATGAAGAGGAAATCAAAAAAATAATGAGGAATTATTTTTCCCAATTGTATGCACATAAATATGACAATCTTAGTGAAATGGACGAATATTTACAAAATCACAAGTTGCCCAGATTAACTGAAGAGGAAGTGAACTACCTAAATAACCCCATCTCAGAAAAAGAAATCAAACAAGCCATCAAAGAACTCCCTAGGAAAAAATTTCCAGGGCCAGATGGGTTTACTAGTGAATTCTATCAAACATTTAAAGAACAATTGATTCCAATACTCTACAAACTATTTGGGAAAATTAGTGAAGAAGAAGTCCTACCAAACTCTTTCTATGACACAAATATGGTGCTGATTCCTAAATCAGGAAGAGATAAAACAGAGAAAGAAAATTATAGACCAATTTCCCTCATGAATTTAGATGCAAAAATTCTAAATAAAATATTAGCCAAAAGACTCCAACAACTCATCACAAAAATAATACACTCTGATCATGTAGGATTCATTCCAGGAATGCAAGGATGGTTTAATATTAGGAAAACCATCAGTATAATTGAGCACATCAACAATAAAACTAACAGAAACCATATGATCATCTCAATAGATGCGGAAAAGGCTTTTGACAAAGTACAACACCCATTCCTATTAAAAACACTAGAAAGTATAGGAATAAATGGAGCCTTCCTCAAAATAGTTGATAGCATCTATTTAAAACCATCATCAAGTATTATATGCAATGGAGATAATAGAAGCCTTTCCAATAAGATCAGAAGTTAAACAAGGGTGTCCACTATCGCCCTCTTATTCAATCTGGTACTAGAAACACTAGCAGTAGCGATTAGAGAAGAAAAAGAAATCAAAGGAATCAAATTAGGTAAAGAAGTGACCAAGCTATCACTCTTCGCAGATGATATGATGATGTACTTAGAGAATCCTAGAGAATCAAGTAAAAAACTACTAGAGACAATAAATAAATTTGGCAAAGTTGCAGGATATAAAATAAACCCACATAAATCCTCAGCATTCCTGTACATCTCTAATGAAACTCAACAGCAAGAGATAGAAAGAGAAATCCCATTTAAAGTCACTGTAGACATTATAAAATATTTGGGAATCTACTTGCCAAAACAAACCCAGAATCTATATGATCACAACTACAAAACACTTCTCACACAAATAAAAGCAGATCTAAATAGTTGGAAAAATATCAATTGCTCATGGCTAGGTCGAGCTAATATAATAAAAATGACAATTTTACCCAAACTAAACTATATATTTAGTGCCATACCAATCAATTTACCAAAAAACTACTTTCTAGAGTTAGACAAAATAATAACAAAATTTATTTGGAAAAACAAACGGTCTAGAATATCAAGGGAATTAATGAATAGAAACGCTAGGGAAGGTGGACTAGCTATGCCAGATCTTAATCTGTATTATACAGCAGCAGTCATCAAAACTGCTTGGTACTGGCAGAGGTGTAGAGTAGTGGATCAATGGAATAGATTAGGTGCAGGAGACCCAGCAGTTAATGAATATAGCAATCTATTGTTCGATAAACCCAAAGACCCCAGTTTTTGGGATAAGAATGCACTATTTGACAAAAACTGCTGGGAAAACTGGAACACAGTATGGCAGAAACTGGGCATAGATCATTATCTAACACCATATACCAAAATCAAGTCCAAATGGGTGCATGATCTAGGTGTAAAGGATGATACTGTAAGCAATTTGGGAAAGCAAGGAATAGTTTACCTGACAGATCTGTGGAGAGGGGAAGACTTTAGGACCAAACAAGAATTAGAGAGCATTATAAAATGCAAAATGGATAATTTTGATTACATTAAATTGAAAAGCTTCTGTACAAACAAAGCCAATGTAACCAAGATCAAGAGGGAGGTGGGAAATTGGGAAAGAATTTTTACAACTTGTGTCTCTGATAAAGGACTCATCTCTAAAATTTACAGAGAATTGAGCCAAATCTATATGAATACAAGTCATTCCCCAATTGATAAGTGGTCAAAGGATATGAACAGGAAATTTTCAGAGAAAGAAATTAAGATATCTATAAGCATATGAAGAAATGCTCTAAATCACTATTAATTAGAGAAATGCAAATCAAAACAACTCTGAGATACCACATCCCTCCAGTCAGATTGGCTAAGATGACAAAACAAGAAAGTGACAAATGCTGGAGAGGATGTGGACAAATTGGAACACTAATACATTGCTGGTGGAGTTGTGAACTTATCCAACCATTCTGGAGAGCAATCTGGAATTATGCCCAAAGGATTATAAATAATTTCATACCCTTTGACCCAGCCATACCACTTCTAGGGTTATATCCCAAAGAGATCATAGAAGTGGGAGGAAGACCCATATATACAAAAATATTTTTAGCAGCCCTTTTTGTGGTTGCAAAGAATTGGAAACTGAAGGGGTGCCCACCAATTGGGGAATGGCTAAACAAGTTGTGGTATATGAATGTAATGGAATATTATTGTACTATAAGAAATGAAGAGGTGACGGATTTCATAATTACCTGGAGAGACTTATACAAACTGATGCTGAGCGAGAAGAGTAGAATCAGAAGAAATCTGTATACAATCACAGACATACTATATCTGTGATGACCAACTATGACAGACTGGACTCTTTTCAGCAATGCAGTGATATAAGTTAATCCTGAAAGACTCAAGAAAGTGAGAAATGCTCCATCCAGAGATATAACTAGAAAGAACTGAACCTGAATCCTGATGGAAGCAAACTAAATGATCTTGTTCTTTTCATTGTTTGGTTTTATTTCTTCCTTACCATCTTTCATCCCACCTAGTACAATACGCCTTTGTAATTGAAATAATGTCTAATATGAATGCATTTGCAGATCATATACTGGACTATATGCTGTCGTGTGGGGAGGGGGGAGGGAAGTAAAGGAAATTTGAAAATCAAGGAACTATGGAATTGAAACTTGTTAACTGAAACTAAACTAATAAATTAATTTAAAAAAAAAGTGGATCTGTAGCCATGTGACCTTGGGCAAGTCACTTAACCCCAATTGCCCTCCAAAAAAGGAAAACAAAACAAAACAACAACAAAAAAAAGTAATTGGATCTGGGGGTGGCTAGGTGGCACAGTGAATAGAGCATTGGCCCTGGAGTCAGGAGGACCTGAGTTCAAATCCGGCCTCAGACACTTAATACAAAACTAGCCGTGTGACCTTGGACAAGTCACTTAACCCCAATTGCCCTGCCTTCCCCCACTCTAAAAAGCAAAAAAAAAAAAAAAAAGACCCCTAGTGGGACATACTTTGCTTGATCTTTAGTCCAATTTATTGAACTTTCTTGGGCATTTTTAGGCCTACTCATCTCTTTACTTGCTTCTTCTAGTACTAGTTTTCTGCTGACCTTTTGTGGGATATCAGTTGCCTTTGCATAAGTAGTATGGTCCTAGATCTGTATGATTCCCTTTGTGGGAAACACAATCAAACCAATCCCGATGTTCCCCTCTAACTTTGCTGATGGAAATTTCCTTTATCCCCTTCTGTGGTCTACTCCACTACTTGAAAGCAATTTGGTCAGGATGGGCCAGCCCAGAGAGTATCAATTAGTGAGTTAACGAGAACCTTTTGCCACTTAGCTGCATTTCACACCTTAAACTTCATAACTGGACTCCCAAGTCAGTATTCTTTATATTAGGTATGATCCTTCTCTAAGTCACATATACAATTGTGTCTGTTATTCAGTGACTGTCTCCATAGACTAAAACAGCACTCCTGAAGGACATGGTCATATCAAAGGTTTTCAGTGTTGCTCCCAAAATGACCTACTATTTATCTAGGTTGTTTCAGAGAATCTCAGGCAGCCTCCCACCTACTATTTCCCATTCCCGTACCATCATTCAGAAGGGTATTACCTTGATCTTGTGGGACCACTCTAATTTCTTCCTTGTTTTCTAGGTCAACCATATGTACCAGTATGGTGCTCTTGTAGGCTGTAGGGTCAGGCCTCCTCATTAACTCTAATGGCTGTGCTCAGCTTGGGGTAGAAGTTCTTCATCCTGTGCCTATTTTAGAGCATTATCTAGTCTTAAAATTCTTGGTCTCTTCTCCAAAAGATATAATAGTACTCCTCTACAAGTCCCCAGAAGAGGTAAGAGGATCTATCATGAATCCTAAGTCTGTCATCCATTGTGTTAACTATCCCTCCCAGCTATACATCATCTGCAGATTCAAAGAGCATACCACTGATGTCTTTAATTGAATCACTGATAAAAATTGTTTACCAGACTAGAGCCAAGCACAGATTTCTGGTTTACTCTAGTAAAGACCTCCTGCCATGGTGTTAGTCAGTCCACAGGCATTTTATCAAACATTTACTATATACTATAGTAAGTTCAGATAGTACTATGTGCCAATGCTGTCCTAGGGAGCACTGAGTCAGATCACCATCCCCTAGACTTCTGTCCCAACTCTAGAACTGAAGCCCTATTCCAACCCTTATCGAGGCTACTCACCTCACTATCTCTCTTCAGAGACTTCCCAAGGACCACTGCATCATCCTGGATCTAGACATTCAACTAGGGCATCTCTGTTCCAGAGACTTCTCCAGTTCTTTGCAAGCCTTTCAGGATCTGTCTACTGTAAAATGGCCCTCCTGGCCCTCAACACACACATTAGCACATGATACTAGGTTGGACCTTGAGAGAAGGTCCTACATAGTCTATTTACCTCCCTCCCTCAATGTCTATCTCTAGACACAGCCACATTCCACCCAGACTCATTCCTTAATAGTTAGCATATTCCCATGACACATACTCTCCTCATCCCATCTTGAAACTGTAGAATCATTAACTCCTACTTTTTGTGTCCAGCCATAAACCAGGTCTGAATCCATCTCATTGGGTTATTGTCTAATTCATCTCTGTTTACCTTCTCCACAAGAATAGCATGAAATACAAAAGCCTTGGGGTGACTAGGTGGTGCAGTGAGTAGAGTGCTGGCCCTAGAGTCAGAAGGACCTGAGTTCGGATTCGGCCTCAGACACTTAACACACACAAACAAAAAAAACCTAGCTGTGTGACCTTGGGCAAGTTACTTAACCCCAATTGCCCTCCAAAAAAGCAAAAAAAAAATACAAAAACTTTAGATAAACTATATCCACAGCATTGTCTTTATTTCCTAGTTTAATAATCCTGTCAAAAATGGAAATGGGGTTAGTCTTATATGAGTTGATCTTCATGAAATCATGCTGGCTTCCCTAGCTACATGTACTACAACTACTTTTTTAGAGATTCTTTCTAGAATTTTCCTAGAAATCAAAGTCAAACTCATTGACCATATTGCATGCAGATGCTTTACTTTCCTTTTTTGGAAAATCAGGACATTTATCCTTAGTCTTGAGAGTAACCTTCCATTTTGTGTAGTGTTTCAAGTATCACTGACAGTGGATTGTTAATCCCATCTGACGAATCCTAATGGACTCAATAATGGAGTTGGTCTAGGCCAGATGACTAAAATTCATCAAAGAAACCTGGATACCTTCTTTCCTTGATAATTTCTAACCGTATTATGTCTAGGCTCTTTTTTTTTAACATGCCTTTCAGGTAATTCAATAATTCTTAAATTATCTTTCTTTAATCTATTTTCCAGGTCAGTTGTTGAGATATTTCAATTTGTTGAAATATTTAGATTTCAATTGTTGACATATTTCAATGAGATATTTCACATTTTCTTCTATTTTTCATTCTTTTGATTGTTTTATTATTTCTTGATGTCTCATGAAGTCATTAGCTTCCACTTGCCCAGATATAATTTTTAAGGAATTATTTTCTTCAATGTGCTTTTGTACATTTTTTTCCATTTGGCCAATTCTACTTTTTAAGGAGTTATTTTGTTCAGTGAATTTTTGTACACCTTTTTATATTTGGCCAATTCTGCCTTTTAAGAAATTTTTCTCTTCAGTGGATTTTTGCTCCTCTTTTACTATTTGGCCTATGTTTTTTTTCAGTTAACAAGCTTGCTTTAATCAAACAAACATATATCATTTACCTAGTTCAGGGGAAAGAGGTCAGCACCCCGAACTTCAGAGTATACAAACAGTAGCTTCAAAACAGAGAAACAAACAGATCAAGCAGACAGGCTTCCAAACTGTCCAACCATTATCAATATCAAATCACAGTTACCAGAGAGGGAAGCATCAACATCTGGGTTTTCAAAGCCGGGGGGCTCTCAACAACGGCTTCCCAGAGTCTCATCTGGTCAAATCACACAACACTTCTCAAAGTGAGCCCCAAAGCAAAGTCTCAAATCAGGGATTATATAGTCTTCTCCTGGCTCAGAGAATGTAACCACCCTCTTGACCCACTGCCCAATCACACAGCATCAAGGTGTGGTCATTCCTGAAAACCAAGCCTCCTACCACAGGCTCCATGTGACCACATTCAGCCTATTAGGGGGCAGAGTATATTTTCAGATCAAGGAAGGTTCTTAGAGTCACTTAAGTTAATCAAAGTCTCTTAAGCCAATCAAAGGGCCTAGGGGCAGGGAGGATCTTCAAATCTGCATTTCCATTACATTGGGCCCCAAGATCTTTCATGCCCATAGCATACACAATTTACATTTGAATTAGCATTAAAACATCTCTCAGGTCACATTTTCCAGGTACATAAGAAAATCACAATATAATCTCAAAGTACAAAAGTCCAAGTCTTCCACTCATGGGGCATGTTAACTCAGTCACTTATCGGTAAAATCAAAAAATAGTCACTCTTAAGTTAATTCAATCAGTCACATCAGTTTTCAAAATACATGGTCAAAGTCTTCCACTCATGGGGCAAAATCTTGATTAACTCAATTAGTCTCTAATCAGTAACAATCAAAGTACAATAAGTCACTTATTTGGTAAAGTCTTACTAAGTATGTCCATAGCATAGACAATTTACATTTCAATTAGCACTAACCATCTCTTAAGTCCTATTTTCAAGGTACATCTAAAGTTACCAAAGTGGCCACTGGGCCTTAAACACAAAGTACATTATCACATCAATTCAAAACAAGAGTCCAAATAAAGTTCTCTTGGGAGGAGGGGGGTGTCCTTCCCATAACACTACTCCAGCCCCTGCTTTCAAGTCCAGAGAGAGAGCTGGGCAACAAAACCAAATGTGGGGTTCTTGGGGGTCAACAGCACTTCACCCCACCCACCATAGTCACAAGTCCATCCTCCCCCTGGGTCCCAAACTGTGGGATGCAGCAAGGAAACACATTCAGTGCCCCTGCTTTGCCTCACAGTCCTTATCTTGTCCTGTGGCTGAATTCCAAACTCCTGGGTTCCTTCTCCTCCAGCAGAAGGCAGCAGCTCCTGGCTTCTCCACAGGTCTCCATGCAGGCAGCTCACCATTCCTGCTCTCAGCTCAGTGAAGTCAGCATGCAGGACGTTCTTCTCTCCTGCTCCATGGCTCCATAGAATCACAGCTACCACAACTGGGAAACAAACAATTATCCCAACCCCTATACTTTCCTTTTACTCAGCAGATCCCATCCATTGTTGCCATTTTGTAGCAGCAAGCACCCCAACATCCCCAGGGTGTCTGCCAACACAGGTTCTTAGATCTGCTTTTCAAAAGGAAAGCAACTCAAAATGGGTTAACAAGCTTACTTTAATCAAACAAACATATATTACCTAGTTCAAGGGGAAAAGGTCAGCACCCCAAACTTCAGAGTATACAGACAGATCAAACAGACAGGCTTCCAAACTGTCCAACCATTATCAATATCAAAATCACAGTTACCAGAGAGGGAAGCATCAACATGTGGGTTTTCAAAGCCGGGGGGCTCTCAATAACGGCTTCCCAGAGTCTCATCTGGTCAAATCACACAACACTTTTCAAAGTGAGCCCCCCCTTTTTTTTTTGCTTTTTGGAAGGCAATTGGGGTTAAGTGACACACTAGTCACACAACTAGTTTTTGTGTTAAGTGTCTGAGGCCAGATTTGAATTCATGTCCTCCTGACTTTAGGGCCAGTGCTCTATTCACTGCGTCACCTAGCCGCTCCTATTTGGCCTATTTTTAAGGCATTATTTTTCTTACTTGATTTTTAAAATTCTTTTTGAGCTTTCCCAGGAATTTTCTGAGGGGTTCTGAGACCAATTTTTCTTTGAGGCTTTTTATGTAGTTGATTGATTTCATTATATTCTTCTGTTTTGTCTTTTGATTTTTCCCTAGTAACATAGTAACTTTCTATGGTCAGGTTCTTTTGTTGTTGTTTTTTGCTCATTTTTCCAGCCTATTTCTTGACTTTTAACTTTATGTTAAAGTTGGGCTCTGATCCCAGTGTGGAGGTGACACTGTTCTAAGCTTCAGGTTTTTGTGCTGCTATTTTCAAAGGTAGTTTGGAGGGTCTGCAATCTCCCAGTTCTTTCAAGGTTGTATTATCTAAGGTGATGAATGAACACTACCCTCTTGGCCTGTGCTCTGGTCTGTGAATAACCACAAGCACTCTTTTCTTTCCTGGAACTTTAACCAGGGTTCCTCCTCCTGCTAGTGCTCCTCTTTGCCCTGGGAATGCTACCTGGAATCACATATGAGCAATACAGCAGAGTCCTACTCCCAGAGCCAGCAAAGGGTTCTCTGTAATCTCCTTCTGACCAGTGGTCCAACCCCCTTACCATCTATGGGCTGAGAGCTCTGGAAGCTGCAGTTGCTAATTCAATCATTCCAAAGGCCTGATGCTGTCTCACTGGGATGCATCCTACACTGGACTGCACTCCACTCTCAACCCAGTGAGTCAGACCTTTCCTGCTAACCTTCTAAGTTATCTTGTGCTGTAAAACTATTTCCTTCCATCCTTTTGTTGTTTCTGTCATTCCAGAATTCTTTTTGAGACATTATTTAACAGTTGTTTGGAGGAGAATTTGGAAGAGCTCAGATGAATCCCAGTTTTTACCCTTCCATCTTGGCTCTGCCTCTCCTGAATACCTTCTTAAAAGCTCTTGAGTTTCAGCTTCCTATTAGTCATTTCTTATTCTGTCCATTCCATCGTAAAAGTTTTTCTTCTTTGCTTCTATCTCTTGCACTGTTTATATGTTTCTGTACTCTCCTGATCTTTTTAAAACTTGAGTTGGTTGGTGAATCCCTTGTACATCCACATCAGTCTCTTCAGACAAATCCCATTTTTCCTCCTCATTGGAATGGTTTCCTTTGGTGTCTTTTAATTCTTAAATGTCTCCCATCTCTCCTGAAACATTTTAGTCCATGCGATCCTACTTATCTTTCCTCTGAACCCTTTTAAATATGCTTGCCCCAAATCTAGAATGTATGTCAGACTATACCTAGATTTCCTCTTCTCTATCATAAATTCTCGGATGGAGTGGTTCCCACAAAGATCCCTATCATTTCCTCACTAGCAACCAGTTCTGCTAAGGAAGAGAGAATCAGATCCAGTGTAAGAATTCTTCACTCAGGAATTTCACTAAGAAAAGTCAAGAAATTCATGGTTTCTCTGTTAGAGGAGAGACAGACAGACAGACAGAGAGAGAGAGAGAGAGAGAGAGAGAGAGAGAGAGAGATTGATTTAGAAGCAGATAGATGTCTGGATAACTCAAATTCCCCTACTCTTTGCTAGGTTTCTGATCTGTTTTCCAAACTACTCATGTATGTTCCTTTTCTTCCCTTTAGTATATTTCAGTGACAAAATAATTTCTGTTTCTCTCTCCTTTGATCTTCACCCAAATACTTTCAGTCATGTTTCTCCCCTCTAATTCCTGGATCTCCATACATTAATATACATTGTTAATATATAATGGTTTTATTGTTCAGTTGTGTCTGACTCTCTGTGATCCTGGGGACCAGACCACACCAATATTGTCCATGGATTTTTTTTTTGACAGATACTGGAGTGGTTTGTCATTTCCCTCTTCAGTGTCAGAACCTTTTGTCGGAACTCTCCACTTTGAACTGTCCTTCTTGGGTAACCCTGCACAACATAACTCACAGTTTTGCTGAGCTACACAAACTGTTCCACCACAATAAGGTAGTGATCCAGGAGGTGAATATATAATGGTACCCCACCTCTACTTTTATTGATATTATTTCTTTTGAATAAAGTATATCCATCCATAGCTATTTTCCAGTCATGGGTTTTATCCCACTAAGTCTCAATGATGCCTATGAGACCAAATCTGCTTCTTTGCATTAGGACACACTACTTTCTTTTGTTTGTTGCTTAAATTTTCAGCATTTGTGTAGAGACATTTGAGGTCATAGGGCTTGCTATTCTCTCTGTCCTTGAATTTTGTCTCTTGTGAATTTCTAGATGTCTTTTCTGTTATTATTTTTTTGAGTCTACTTTCAAGAAAATTTCAGTACAAAACGAGCTTCAGACACTTATTAGCTGTGTGACACTAGGCAGGTTGTTTAACCCCTGATTGTATCAGTTTCCTCATCTGCAAAATGGTGAGAGTAGTACCTACCATCCAGAGTTGTGAAGATCAAAGGAGATAATTGCAAATTGCTTAGTGCAGTGCCTGGCAAATGGTAAATACTATAGAAATGTTGGCTATTATTATTATTACTTTTACTAGTTAGTTTCTAACTTAAAGGATATGGATATACATAGGCAGTTTTCTCCTTCCATTATTTTTAGTTTAAAGACCTTTTGAGTAGATTTGCAAGACACCTGACAAATACATTCTTACCAGGCTTTGTTTAGTATGCCATCTCTGGTTAGCCTGTCTGTCAACCCTCTATTATAAGCCCTGATCAAGAAATACAAATGCTATTTTCAGACTCCAGCCTTTTAGGCAGTAATTGAATCATTGTGTCTAGGACCTCCACCCCTTCTTCAGTCCTTTTCTCCCACTATCTGCAAAGAGATCAGCTATTTCACTTAACATGGCCTCTGTGGAATAGAACCCTAGTGAGCCAGGGAAATCCAGGTCAGCAGGCAATGTTGCATAGGGAAGTACTTTGTTCTATTCTTGTATGAGGCTAACTGCTTTGGGGTGATATTGGACAAGATGATATACATTAGGGGACAGCGTGGCATATATGCTTTCCTTCAAATCAGGAAGACCTGGGTTCTAACCTTGCCTCTGACACTAACTAGCAGTGTCACCTTAGATATTTCCTCTAATCTTTCAGCTTCAAGGCACTTGTTTGTATAATGAGGTTAACAATACTCATAATACCTACTTGCAGGGTTCTTGTGAGGCTGAAATGAGGTAATGCATATGAAGATGCATTTTGCAAAGTTGCTGAGGAGGAGTCACACAGCTAGTGACTGTCTGAAGTAGCATCCACCACAGGTGATCATGTCTTCAGGTCCAATACTCCATCTACTCTGTTGTATTCACTATTCCTATAGCCAGATTGTATCTGAAACATCTTTAATTAACTCTTTAATTATTAGGGTAACAAAACATCAGATAGCCTTCTTCTATATGACCAGGGGAAAGGGGAAAGGTCTTTGACTAAAAAGTTTATCCAGACTTCTCAAACTTAACTGGGTTCTATAGAACCCAAAGGGTCTGTAAATAGATTTCAGAGGTGCCAGTGAACTTGAATGAGGTTACATATTTATTCAGTATAGTTGAATTGCTTTGTAATCCTATGTATTTTATTTAAAAACCTTACTCTGAGAAGGGGTTCACAGGCTTCCCCACCCTGCCAGAGGGGTCCAGGATACAAAAATTAAGAACCTCTGCCCTAAAGGGAGAGTAAGAATCTTTAAGATCTTTCCCTTCTAGGGAAAAAATCTGAAACTCAAAGTTTTAAAAACAAATGTTTAAAAAATATTTTTGTGACTTTCCTGGTTTGTCTGTTCATGAAGTACCATTTTGTGGGTATTCTGAGGGAGAGTCTTGTGCAAGTAGGCTGTGTTGCAAGATGTTAACAGTCTTAAGGTTAGTGTATTGGTTGGTAATAATGCTGTTATTGATGACAGCTGGGTCGCTCCTTTGGCATGATTCCCTTTTTTGGAGGTCTGCCTATGTCAGAGGTTGAGGAGCCCTGACAGGAAGAAGCATTACCTTTCCTGGATACTCAAGTGCTCTTGTTAGTCCAGTTGCTCTAATCACACACCTTGTATCAGCAAGGATCATAGGCTTAGCACTAGTGGGTACCTTAAAGACCATCTAGTGAGGAAACAGAGGCTTTGATTGAGTGACTTGTCCAAAGTCACACAGGTAGGGAGTTAAAAAGGTAGAATTCGAACCCAGCACTCCTTCTGTCATACCACACTTCTGCCCTGCTTCACAATTCTCAGGAAGAGAAAAATTATACATAACCTATACCTACAATTATATCATCAGATCCAGTGATAAATTAGTACAGCCTCTCATGCCTTATGTGTTTAAAGTTTTCAGAGTCACCACATCTCTTCCCACAAAGACAATTTCCAGTATTTTTATTTGTTATAGAGGTAAAGAGAATTTCCCATAATTCCTTTCCCTTGATGGTTAAGAATAATAATAGCTGGGGTGGCTAGGTGGCGCAGTGAGTAGAGCGTCAGCCCTGGAGTCAAAAGGACCTGAGTTCGGATCCGTCCTCAGACACTTAACTCACACACACACACACACACACAAAAACAAACAAACAAAAAAAAAAACCTAGCCGTGTGACCTTGGGCAAGTTACTTAACCCCAATTGCCCTCCAAAAAGCAAAAAGCAAAAAGCAAAAAAAAAAAAAAAAAGAAAAAAGAAAAATAATAGCTAATATTCCTAATAATGTTTTGATTATATATAATATATATAATAATAATAAATAATAATGTTTTGAGCTTTACACAGGGTAACTCATTTGAGCCTCACAGGGTAACTCATTTGAGCTTTACACAGGGTAACTCATTTGAGCCTCACAACAGCTCTGGGAGGTAGGTACTATTATCATCTCCAGAGTTACACACTAGTAAGTGTCTGAGGAAGGATTTAATTCAGATCTTCTTGGCTCCAAGTTCAATACTCTATCACCTAGCTGCCTATCTGGTTTAGAAAAAATGCTTTATGTTTCCATTCTCCCTTTTCAACAGTCTCAAAGGCCATTGCAAAAGTCAGAGAGGAATCTCTTCTAGGTGGCTCAGATTAAATATTTTCTCCCTATGGCAAAGGAAATACTGCTTTGTTGTGAAACTGACTTAGAGATGGGGAAAAAATATTTTATTAGCCCAATAAGCATTTATTAAGTGCCTATTATATTACAGGCACTGTATTAGACATTGGGAATACAGAGACAAAAATAAAACAGTCTGTGCCTTCAAGAAGTTAATATTCTATCAAGGGAAACAAACTGAATGCAGAGTAATTTATGGCAGGTGCACACTTTCAGAGTTCTGGATCATAGCGGTTAAAGTCCTTGTGGGTGATGGTGAGAGCTAAAGTATGATCGTCCATACGTTAGAAATATACTTGTGGAGATCACAGAACTTCCCAGGCAAGGTACTAGCCCTCAAGAAGACCCACATGATAAACCCATTCTCAGAAAAGAACTCAGACCCTGCACCCCCCTCATATTGTGAGAAACAGGCTCACTTTAAAGAAAGAACAATAGTTGTTATGAAATCAGGAAAGCTCTCACTTTATTTTAGTCAATTATTCTGCATTTCTAGTGAACAGGTCCCTCCTGAATGGAGAATACATTTGCTTCAGACAAATGCCAGGCTTATATGCCCTGCTTTCAATTAGAATTTCCCGGCTGCCTCCTCTTGGGCAGCATTCTAGGGTTCACTAAATCCCACCTCTTGATTACATCTTCTCATTTCCACATTTCAATTCCCCCACCCCCTTCTCATCTTCATTTATTTTTATTTTAATATAGGAATACTTTTAGTCTCCTCCCTATTTGTTTGTATCAGATAGCACTGAGAGAGGAATGTTCAATTGCTTAGAGAACTGACAAAAGCGGGAATCTGAAGATTTGAACCCAGAATATGGACAATGAAAGTCCCATTATAATGGATCTAGTCCTCATTCTTTGTGAATGAGACCTGGCCTGGCAGTTCTTTTTTTATATCAGCAGATATATACTGATTTTCAGGTACCAGCAACCCCCACTGCCTTCTACAAGCAGTTTTGGCCCTGACATTAGCTATCAGTATGGCTTTAAATCATGTTTCATATAATTTCTGTGGAAACAAAATTCAATCATACCTTACACATATCATATAAAACAATACAATATAGTACAATGCAATACAAAACATTTATTAAGTACCTATGTGCCAATCACTATGCTAAGAACTGGTAATACAAATAAGATAAGGAAAGATAGTCTCTTTCCTCAAGGAGCCCATAATTTAATGGGGGCAGACAGCACACGAAAGAAAGTGAACTGGGGTAGGGTGGGTACAGAAGGAACTTGCTAGGGGAACATAATGATGATGGAATGGAATCCATGGGAAGGGGGGCTGAGGATGTTGATCAATTGGTAGAACAGGGTTTTTGAGAGGATGTGAAGATATGTCTTTAAATAGATGAGTATGAGGGAAGAATTTGAGGTGGGAAGGCTAGGAATAAATGACCACTTCTCTGGAAAACAACATTTAAACATTGGTCCTCCTGAAAGAAACAGTGCTAACAATGGTCTCGTTGAACTTTATGTGAATGATTTGAAAGGGCACCATAAAATTTCCAGCTTTTCAGTTGATACTAAACTCTTCTGCTTAGTAAAACATGAAAGTGATAGGAGTAAGCTATAGGAAGAGCTCTTAAAGCTTGGGGAGTAGGCAGAAAAGTGATACACAAGGTTCAATTTGGACAAGTATACTTTGATGTTTAAATGGATCTGTGATCTCCTCAATGTGAATTCCTCCCTACAAAGGTGAAGAATGCAACCCTTTTCATCCTGCATAACTTCTACCCATGTTCTTCTGACAGGAAAATTAATTTTAATATTGTTAATAACAAATATGATATTCCCTTCTCTGTCAAAAGACCATCCTGCCAATAATTTAAAGAGAAGTCCTATATAGTCCTAGTAATGTCATCGCACTACTGTTCTTAAGGCAATTTGTTCTCAACTAAGTTGGGCTGGGCTCCACCTTGGGAATCTGAGCTCTGTTTACCCTGTTAACAAAAACTAACTTGGGCTAGTCCTAGCTACCAAAAGTGACCCAAATGCCCTTGATCTTCTCATTAAAGTTTGGGGCAACTTGGATCATGAAAGAGAAAACAATCAGATTGAAGTGGGTTTTCTTGCTCAGATTGCCAGAGGTAGCTGGAATCTCATGACGAGGACTTTCTCTTCATATGACTCCCTTTCCCCACCCCTAACCTTTTTCTCCTGAATGTATAAAAACCTTTCTGTAAGTTTTCTCTGTGGACACTCATGTATTCAGATACATAGCACTACCCCACGTGGGTCACCCTCTTTATTTTGATTAAAGACACTGTTTCCTCTACATATGAGTTTGATTTATTTCAGGGGTAGATATTTCCATAAATACTCCACAGGTGATCCACCTATTTAATAAAATGTTAATTTAGGATGAGCAACCCCATATAAAAAAATCTCCATTTTGTGACTAGTTATATAAGCT
This sequence comes from Gymnobelideus leadbeateri, assembly GCA_011680675.1. Lineage (NCBI taxonomy): Eukaryota > Metazoa > Chordata > Mammalia > Diprotodontia > Petauridae > Gymnobelideus > Gymnobelideus leadbeateri. The sequence goes on from WOXC01011362.1 coordinate 616,854, forward strand.
GTTTTTTGTTAGATAAGCACTTGCATATAGTCTGGCAATGACATATATCTTCTAAATTTGGCAAACAGCTACTAACAATGTGTGCCCCTCCCCGCCCAATTTGGTAAACAATTACTGATGACTGAGTATTCCACTCCTATCTCTCAGCTCTGGGCATTTTCTCTGGCTGTAACTATGCCTGGAACATTCTCCCTCCTCTACTCCAGTTACTGACCTCCCTGGCTTCCTTTAACTAAAATCTCACCTTCTACAGGAAGACTTCTCCAACCCCCTTAATTCTAGGGCCTTCCCTCTGTTAGCTATTCTTATGTATAAATAGTTCATATATATGTATGTATGTATATATGTATATACATATATATTTATACACACATATTTATATTCTGTCTCTCCTATTAGATTATAAGCTCGTTGAGAGCAAGGACTATCTTGCTTTTTTTTTGTCTCCCCTTAGCACAGTGCCTGGTACATGGGAGGTGTTTAATAAATATTTATATACTGGCTGACTAATCAGTTCATCCCCCAGATTTGGTAAAAAAAACAAAACAAAACTAATAATGACATGTGCATCACCTCCACTCCCCTCCAAAAAGCACACCTGGGAAACAATTGATAAACACTTGCTAATGACATTAACTTTGATTGATAATTTTCTTTTATCATAAGCTTGGGTGTTTGCTGCCTTAGAACTCCAAGAGAAATGCCAAGAGTAGAACAGAGGTCTGTATATGTTTGTAGATCTGACCAAGGTCTTTGATACTGTCAGTCATAAGGGCTTATGGAAAATCATGTCAAAATTTGGTTGCCCAAAGAAGTTCATCAGTGCTGTATGTCAATTCCATGATGGCATGCTGGCCCAGGTTCTGGACAATGGACAATGCTCTTGTGTTTTCCCAGTCACCAATGGAGTGAAACAAGGCTGTGTGCTTGCTCCCATGCTCTTTAGCATGATGTTTGCAGCCAAATGCTTTCAATAGGGATGAATACAGCATCAAGGTCAGCTACCACACTGATAGTAAATTCTTCAACTTGAAAAGGCTACAAGTCAAGACCAAAGTAGAGGGGAGTCTTGGTACATGATTTTCTGTTTGCAGATGACTGCACTCAATACAGCCACTGAAGCTGAGATGCAACAAAGTATGGATTGATTTTCTGTTGTTTATGCTAATTTCGGCCTAACAATTAACACCAAGGAAACACAGGTGCTCCATCAGCCACCACCACACCATCCATATGTGAAACCATTGGTTATAACAAATGGAGAAGTTTTGAATGCTGTGGATAAGTTTACTTACCTTGGTAGTGTACTTTCCAGGGACATACACATTGATAATGAGGTTGATGCACACATTGCCAGAGCTAGTTCAGATTTTGGGAGGCTCCAAAGGAAAGTATGGGAAAGAAGAGGTATTATGTTGGACAAGACTCCACCTTCCCCTTCCCTTCATTGATCTGTAAAGTGGACAACTCCACTTTCTCCCTTTCCTTCATTGATCTGCAAAGCAGACAACTCCACCTTCCCCTCCCCTAATTATTCTGTAAGCAAGTACAACCCCTACCCTTCCCCTTCCCCTAATTGATCTGTGGGCTGGAGTTTCAGCCTAGGGTTTCTCACTGGCTGTAAATTCACATGTACACTGACCAATCACTGTAGTTTCAGCTTACATAACCTGGCTATAGAACCTCTTTAAAAACTGGTACACTGTCTGTGCCAACTCACTGTCTAATTTGGGCAAGTTACCCCGACAGTCCTGCAATAATAAATCCATGTTCAAATTTAATCTCAGGGATCTTCTGTCTTGCTTCATTCGGGTATAGCATTAGACTGACTACCAAACTGAAGGTCTACACAGCTGTTGTGATGACCTCATTGTTGTACACCTGTGAAACCTGGACAGTCTACCAGTGCCATGCCAGGAAACTGAATCTCTTCCATTTGAATAGTCTTCAGAAGATTTTGAAGATCACTTTCAGGGTAAGATACTAGACACTGAGGTCCTTACTCAAACTAAACTTCCAAGCATTCAAACTTCAGAGAGCACAGCTCCAATGGACTGGTCATGTTGTCTGAATGCAAAATATATGCTTGCCAAAAAAGACTCTTTTATGGAGGATTCATACAGGGCAAGCATTCACATGGTGGTCAGAGGAAGCAATACAAAGACACTTTCAAGGTCTCTCTTAACAACTTTGGAATTGATTGTATGACATGGGAGACACTGGCACAGGACCACTCAGCATGGCATACCTACATTAGAGAAGGTGCCATGCTCTATGAACAATGCAGAATTGAAACAACTCAAAGGAAATGCAGGATGTGCAAATTTAGAGAATCCATCCCAAATGTTCACATGAACTATTTGTGTCTGACCTGTAGTAGAGCATTCTGAGCTTGTATTGGTTTGATCAACCCCAATCAGACACAGTGAAATGACTCTGGCATAGTGATATCATTTTGGTCCTCTTTGAGAATGAAGACAACCACTAACAACCAGGTAATTTATCACCAATCAGAACTTAGATGTAATGTGTAAATGTCCTTAGTCAGAACCATAAAACCTCACTGGAGGTCCTAGCTATCTGCTCCAGGGTCACAAATTAGGATACACTCCTGTGTTTTCCCTATAAGCATCCTGTGTTAGCTAGAGAGAAGTGCTGATTAATGGAGACTTGCCAGAATGTCACCTTAGAGGAAGATACATGGTCTCTTACTGGGCAGGAAGGAAACCTTGTCATGAGAGCTGGTATGAGACAGGCTTACCAGGACTTCTAGGAATCAAGTTGGTGGTTTGTTCCTTGAAGGTTTGATGATTGTATTATTGAATAATCAATAAAGTCTGATTGTATGCATCGATGATTGAAAACCATATTAGTATACCATTACTCTTAATAAGCATGTGTAACAGTAATTTGTCCATTTGTTATTTCTCACAGCTATATGTCTGACAAGTACAAGATAATTAATTTAAGGAAAAGTAGTAAACTTACATGTAATGGATGATGGGTTCTGGGATAGCAATTAAAATTTAAGAAGGAGACATAGGAAGGTATAGTACTGTCCCCTGAAAAATATTGACCTGATGTACTAAGACAAAGTCCAGTAGAGGGCTGTCTGTTATCAAGAAAGAAAATGGAAAATAAAGTAGAATGCATCATCTTAAGTTTGTACTGTTCAACTCAATTCAGGAAGCACTGATTAAGGGCCTGTGGTGTGCAAAGAACTTGTACAATGGAGCTGCATCATATAGGCTTTTAACTTCAAATTCAAATGTGTGAATTCAGGAGAGGAAAAGAGACAGAGACAGAGACAGAGACACAGAGAGTGAGAGAGATGATTTAAACAGTGTACTGACTATACCTGTCACTCACAATTCCATTTAACCTTCTGCTCAGAGAGTGTGTGTCCTTGGAGTGAGGAAGATAATATGAGAGACATGAATCAGCTCTTCCTTTAGTTGATCTGGTTCCTCTCTGCCTCTCACAGAGTGTGCATCCTGAATGTGAATTAAGGATCTCCTCTTCTTACTCTTAATTTTATTAATTCTGCTTAGGCTGGGAGAGTCTAGGAGAGGGATGGCCTTAAAAGGTCTCATTTGCATTTCTGATTAACTAAATTTTTTTTTTAATTTAATTTTTGCTTTTTGGAGGGGGGAAGGTGGGGCAATTGGAGTTAAGTGACTTGCCCAAGGTCACACAACTAGTAAGTGTTAAGTATCTGAGGCCAGATTTTAACTCAGGTCCTCCTGACTCCAGGACTGATGCTCTATTCACTGTGATACCTTAGCCACCTCTAAGAAAATATTTTTTGCTTTTTTGTAGTGCAGTTGGGGTTAAGTGACTTGCCCAAGGTCACACAGTTTTGTGTTAAGTGTCTGAGGCCAGACCTGAATTCAGATCCTTCTCACTCCAGGGCTGGTACCCCATTCACTGTGCCACCCAGCCTCCCCTCAAAAAAAATTTTTTAAAGTCTTTTTCCCTTTGACTTCCTTTTCTCATAATAAAGTATGAGGGGGAAAATCCATAATATGTTGATACGATCACCCTCTAATAAAATCATTTTTAGATGTGAAGAGCATTCTGTCCCATGTCCGCCATTTTTTGGTTTTCATGCTAGTTAAGTCTTTACTTAAGGGAAAAATAACATTTAGATCTAAAGCAATTGTTCCCTTAGCCTATACCTGAAATCCAACTGCTTTCTAGTGTAAATTGCCTATGCTTAGATTTTCACCCCTTCCCAGACAATTAAAAATACTACAATGTATCGTATGGACAATTTAAGGAATTTTCAAGGATAACTGACTATGCCTATATTATGGTTATGGGATTTAAAGATCTTCCATGCCCCTTGAATTTGCTGACGTAAAGGAAGGGGTAGGGCAAGAGGAAGCAGAAGCCAAGCTAGTGCACATGTGGTGACTGGAAGCCTGGTGGCAGTGGCAGCAGCAGCGTGGAGGCAGCAGCAGCAGTGGCAGTGGCTCCTTGAACTCCTTTGTTTTTTGAGCAATTTCTGCTAAGGACTCCTGCTGAGGACTTCCAGGGACAGGAACCTGGTGGGGCTAGAGCTGCTGGGAGCATGCTTCCTGGACACTGAGCAGTTGCCATGAGTGGGGAGAGGAGGACCTTTGCCTGAGGTAGCCTGTTCTGTTTTGAAGGCTTGAGAATGTGGGTGTTTACTACATTAACTACATGTGCCAACTTCATAACTACTGTGATGACTTTGACTTTCAGGTTTGGGGACTCAGTTTTCTGGTATTTGAACAAATGTTCTAGCTTTATTCCCCATGTAGAGAGCTTGGTATATTTTGTGATTAATAATCATATCACCATATTTATGGTTACTGTAGGCATTGTGAATACTGCATTATTGATACAGCCTGATTTTGGCTTACATACTGACTTTAGAACTTAACCCTTTATGTGAAATGCAACACTACTGTTACTAGGTATTACTGATACATAGTTTAAATAAGACATACTTCATTAAAAGCAGATCATAAAAAAAATTAGAGAAGTAGGCCACATATATTTCACAATATGGATAGAACATAAATTTTTAAAATGAATTAATTCTTAGTGTTCAACATTCACTTCCATAAGATTTTGAGTTCTAAAATTTCTCCTCCTTTCCCTCCCCCCAAGATGGCATGCAATCTGATATAAGCTCTATATGTACATTAATTTAAACACTTTAACATTAGTCACACTGTAAAGAGAAACAATGAGAAAGAACAAAAAGAGAGAGAGAGAGAGCAAATAGCATACTTTGATCTGCATTCAGACTCCATTGTTCTTTTTTCTGGATGTGGATAGCATTTTCCATCATGAGTCTTTTGGAGTTATCTTAGATCCTTGCATTGCTTAGAAGAGCTAAATGTATTGAAGTTGGTCATCACACAATGTTGCTGTTTCTGTATACAATGTTCTCCTGGTTCTGCTCACTTCACTTAGCATCAGTTCATATGAGTCTTTCTAGGTTTTTCTGAAGTAGGACATGTATAATTAATCAAACAAAGGATAGAGGTGATTGCAAAACATAAAATAGATTTCTGATTACATAAAATTGAAAAGATTCCTCACAAACAAAATGAATGCATCTAGGATAAGAAAGGAAGCAGTCGAATGGGGGAAAATCTTTGTATCAAATTTCTCAGATAAGGATTTGATATCTAAAAGATGCATGCATGCATGCGTGCATGCGTGCGTGCGTGCGTGCGTGTGTGTGTATGTATGTATGTAAAAGCAAGAGTCACTGCCCAGAGATAAAAGGTCAAAGAATATGAACAAATAGTTCTCAAATTGAAGACTAAAAACAACAATATGAAATAATGCTCTAAATCAGTATCAGTAATAATTAAGAGAAATGGGAATTGGGGATGGAGTCAAGATGGTGGAGTAGAAACAGCACTTTCATGGTGCTCCAGCTCACACCACTTCAAAATTATGTAAAAGGGGGACTCTGAACGACCTCTGGAGCACCAGAACCCACAAAATGACACAGAGAAGCTAACCTCCCACTGAGGACAGCCCGGCAGCCCAGCAGGGAGCAGCCAATGCAGTGCTCTGGGAGCTTAGCCCAGCAGCCAACTGGAGGGACCCCAGAACATCAGTAGCTGTGGTGTTTCCAGAATTACCAACACATAGATGCCTGGGAAAAATGGAGAGGTTAGTGCCCTAGGACTTTGAGACCAATATTTGGGAGTGTGTCAGCTTCTTCCTCTGGGGGCGAGAAGCCACTGAGGAGATGTGGCACAGCCACCATTTTGAAGCTTCAGTTGCAGCTTCAGCTCCTGGCCTGCAGACTGTAGGGGGAATCCAGAGATCAGTCTTGGGGGTAATTGCTCTTGCTTTAACCTTCTTGGATTTGGATTGTGATCTGGGATGGAGGTCTTGGGGTGTGTGACCAGCTTGCTGGAGTGTGTGGGGGCTTCAGGGAGGGCACCCAACTAATGCCTCCAGCAGTTGAGAAGACCCCAATGTTTGGGATGGAAGCTCCCCTGTCTGGTGGCAGAGTCCTACTGTGGCAACAAGCCCCAAAGTCAAGTAATTAAGTGGCAATATGCCTAGGCAAAGGAAACAAAATAAACAGAAAAATTCAACATTAGACTCCTATTTTGGGGGCAAAGAGGATCGAAACATGGAACAAGAGGAGGACTGTGAGGTCAGAACTCCTGCACCAAAAGTCCCAAATGAAAATATGAGTGGGTTACAAGCCATAAAAGACCTTAAGAAGCAGATAAGAGAAGTGGAGGAAAAATTGGGAAGAGAAATGAGAATGATGCAGGAAAAGTATGAAATGAGAGTCAACAACCTGACTGAGGAAAACAACACCTTAAAAAATAGACTAACTTAAATGGCAAAAGAGGCTCAAAAAGGCAATGAGGAGAAGAATGCCTTAAAAAAGCCAAATCTGCCAGATGGAAAAAGAATCTCAAAAGCTCACTGAGGAGATTCATTCCTTCAGAATTAGACTGGAGCAAATGGAAGCTAGTGACTTTGTGAGAAACCAAGATGCTGTTAAACAGATCCAGGCAATTGAAAGAATAGAAGGCAATGTAAAATATCTCATGGGAAAAACCACTGACCTGGAAAATAGATCCAGGAGAGATAATTTTAAAATTATTGGACTACCTGAAAGCCATGATCAAAGAAAGAACCTAGAAATCATCCTTCAAGAAATTCTCAAGGAAAATTGCCCGGATGTTTTAGACCCAGAGGGCAAAATAGAGGTTGAAAGAATCCACAGATCACCTCCTGAAAAGGATCCCAAAAAGAAAACTCCTAGGAATATTATGGCCAGGTTCCAGAATCCCCAGATCAAGGAGAAAATACTACAAGCAGCCAGGAAGAAACAATTTCAATATTGTGGAAACACAATCAGAATAGTGAAGGACCTGGCAGCTTCTACTCTGAAGGATTGAAGGGCATGGAATATGATATTCTGGAGGGCAAAGGAGCTGGATTAAAACCAGGAATCACCTGCCCAGCAAAACTGAGTATCTTGTTTCAGGGGAAAATATGGTCATTCAGTGGAATAGAGGACTTTCAAGCATTCTTGATGAAAAAACCAGAGTTGAAATAGAAAACTTGACATTCAGATAAAAGAAGCAAGAGAAGCATGAGAAGATAAACAGGGGAAAGAAATCAAAAGGAACTTATCAAAGTTGAACTATTTACATTCCTACATGGAAAAACGATAACTGTAACTGATGAAACATTTCTCAGTATGAAAATAGTTGAAGAAGGGTATATGGTCATATGAATACATATATGAATGTGTGTGTATATGTTTATAGGTATACATAGAAGGCACAGGTTGAATTTACTAGGAAGGGATGATACCTAAAAGGTAAAATTAAGAGGTGAGAGAGGAATATAACGAGAGGAGATGGGGAGAGACAGAAAGGGGTAGACTATCTCATACAGAAAAGGCAAAGGGAAGTGGTTGCAAGGGAGGGGAAGAACAGGAAGGCAAAAAGGCAAAACCATATTCTCATTGAATTTGGCTCAGGGAGAGAATGACATACATACTAAATGGGATATCTCACCCCACAGGAGAGTAAGGGGGAGGGGGATCAGAGGGGGGATGATGGAAGGGAGGGCATGCTGGGGGGAAGGGAGGTTGGAAGCACCCACTTTTGAAAAGGGACAGGATCAAAGTAGGGAATGGACCAAGTGGGGGGTGGGATAGGTGGGAGGGAAATATAGCCAGTCTTTTACAATGTATCTACTATGGTAATGTTTTGCATAGCTATACATGTACAACATATACTGAATTGCTTATATTTCCAGCAAGAGTGGGTGACAAGGGAGGAAGGGAATGAATCTGGAACTCAAAATTTTAAAATTAAATGTTTCGGGCAGCTAGGTGGCGCAGTGAGTAGAGCATCAGCCCTGGAGTCAGAAGGTACTGAGTCCAGATCCGACCTCAGACAATTAACGCACACACAAACAAAAACCTAGCCTGTGACTTTGAGCAAGTTACTTAACCCCAATTGCCCTCCAAAAAGAAAAAAAAAATTAATTAAATAATTAATTAAATGTTTCAAATATATATATAAAGAAAAAAAAGAGAAATGGGAATCAAAATATTCCCAAGGTTTCACCTCATCCCCACCAAAAAGACATCTTCTGATAAAGATGAGAAAAGATGACAGTACTAACTATTGAAGTAGCTGTGGGAAAACAGGCACTCTGATGTGTTGGTGGTGGAGCTGTGAAGCAGTACAACCATTCTGGAAAGATATTTGGAATTTTAATTTATTTTTTTTAAAGCAATTGGGGTTAAGTAACTTTCTCAAGGTTACACGGCTAGTCATTATTTATGTGTGGGTGCTCATTTTCTGAGGCCGGATTCGATCTCAGGTCATCCCAACTCTGAGGCAGGCGCTCTTAATCACTGCGCCACCTAGCCGCCCCTTTAGGGCAATTGGGGTTAAGTAACTTGCCCAAGGTCACACGGCTAGGTTTTTGTTTGTGTGGATTAAGTATCTGAGGCTGGTTCCGAACTCAGGTCCTTCTGACTCCAGGGCCGGCGCTCTATTCACTGCGCCACCTAGCCGCCCCTATATTTGGAATTTTTAAAATAAAGTCACTAAAATATTTAAAACCTTTGATCCAGAGGTTCTACTACTATATAAGTTAAGAAGAAAATTCCCATGTATACCAAAATAGTTGTAGCAGTGCTTTTTATAATAGCAAAGAATTAGAAACAAAGTATATGTTCATTGATTAGGGAATGGCTTAACAAAGAGTGGTACATTAGTGTAATGGAATATTACTGTACTATAGGAAATGATGGATATGATGATTACAGGGAATTGTGAAAAGATTTACATCATCTGATTCAGAGTAAAAATAATATACACAATGATGGGCCAAGAAAAAAAAATATACACAATAATGAAAACACTGCAAATCAAAAGAACAGCCACAAAGCAATCAAAAGTGAATGTTGCCAAATTGCAAAGAATAAGTATCCCTCCAAAGAAGAGATATGAGAAGACACTTCCATCCTCTTCTTTGCAAAGGTGGGAGGTCAATGGGTGTAATGCATTGCACATATTTTCACATTTCTCTTCTTTTTTCTTTTCATTTTCCTTTAAATTATCTGTCATATGATTTAGAACTACATCCAAAGGGCTATAAAGCTATGTATATCCTTTGACCCAGCAATACCACTACTAGGTCTATACCCAAACAGATCAAAGAAAAAGGAAAAGCATCCATTTGTACAAAAATATTTTTGGCAGCTCTTTTTGTGGTGGCAAAGAATTGGAAATTCAGGAGGCACCGATCAGTTGGGGAATGGCTAAACAAGTTGTGCTATATTATTGTACTGTAAGAAATGATGAGCAAGATGATTTCAGAAAAACTTGGGAAGAATGATGTGAACTGAATGAAAATGAAAAAAAAAAGTGAAATAAGCAGAACCAGAACACTGTACATAGTAATAGCAATTTTATAAGGATGATCAGTCTACTCTGATCAAGACAATTCCAAAGGACACATGATGAAAAATGCTATCCACCTTCAGAGAAAGAATTCTGAGTGCAGACCGAACCATATTTTCTTCTTTATTTTTCTTGTTTTGTATGTGTGTTTTCTTTTGCAATATGGTTAATATAGAAAGATGCCTTGTTATATCTAATTAGTATCATGCTTGTCTTCTTAAGGAGTGGGAGAGGGGCAGAAAGGAGAGAATTTGGAACTAAAATTTTTTTAAATGAATGTTAATTTTTTTACATGTAATTGGGAAATATTTAATGAAATAAAAATATATTAAAATGTTTTTTTAAAAACTATTTTATGATTTGGGGAGTGGGGTGGAGGAGATGAAGATACTGAAAGTCTGGTGATATAAAAAAAAGATATAAGTAAAAAATTTATTTAAAAAAAAGGGTTGGTCCATGACCTCTTGGAGTGCCTGATGAATGCCTCCAGATGTCCATCAGCAGGGAATAAGTCTGTCCAGTAGGTATCTTGCTGTGGCAGTTAGCCATAAGAATTATACAAAAGAATTAATGTTAAGAATGATAGGCAATTGGGGAAGCTAGGTGGCGCAGTGAGTAGACCATCGGCCCTGGAGTCAGAAGGACCTGAGTTCAGATCTGGCCTCAGACACTTAACGCACACACAAACAAAAACCTAGCTGTGTGACCTGGGCAAGTTACTTAACCCCAGTTGCCCTCCAAAAAGCAAAAAAAAAGAATGATAGGGAACTGAGGATCTCAGTATCAGTGAATATAGATTGTAGAAGGAATTTTAAAGTGATCTATGCAGAATATGCTATGCTTATATTTCTACAATATGAAATAAGAGCAACATACATGCACAGAATTCAAGTAGGTATCCTTTCTGGAGGAGAAGCTGACATACCTATAATATTTCTTTACTCCCCAGATTATCAGAGAAAATGAATTACAGTGTTTTTTGAAAGAATCAACAATGAACTTCAAATGGAAAGAAAAAAAAACAATGTAAAGAGATGAAATGGAATGAAATCTTAGTTTGTGACAAGAGGCCATAGGGTAGAAAAATGTGGCACAGAAGGAAAAGGACCAATTCTCTCTTTGAGGCATGTAACAACTATGAGTCTTTATCTCAGATTAAACCCTTGTTAACCTTGAAGTCTGGTTAAAGGAGACAAACAGGCTAGGTGATATACATTTATATTATTTATTCCCTTAAAGCTAGATGAAGCGAGCAAGCTTAAGCTTGTATGTACAAGTAGCCAAAACCTAAATTCTGACTGCCTGATATAAGATTAACCAAGTTTTTTTATATGTTTATGGACAATCCCTAGATAGTTGCTCTGAATCCAGTTTCAGATGGTTTAAGTATGTTGAGAGAATGTGAGGAAGTATTTTAAGATGATAGAAAATTTATGTAAATTGATTTGATAATTAATAGCTCAATCAAATTTGAGTTGGCCCTATATGAAGGATACCAGCCCATATTTACTTGCTATTTAAAACTTTATGGGACTGCAATTTACTATTGTTTTGAGCTTTGATTACAGGGATAGTTATCATAAAGCCTATTGTAGAATGGCATGTACTGCAGGCTGAGAACTGCTAAAGGTGGATATCTATGCCTGGGAAAAGTTTTCAGGACAACCTTGGACACAGCCTAGGTAGGATCTTCCTGACTCTATTTTCCAATTGTGCTATTTCCTTTCTGAAAAAAGGAGAATTCTCTACCTGATTAATCTGTCTGATGGGTTGAGTAGGGGAGATTGGAGGAGTTTATCTTTCCCTGTGGTTGGACATCCCCAGAGATGGACAGTCATTGCAAAGTAACTGTAAATAAGCAGAAGGAGCAGGCTGCAAGAGGATCCCTGCTTTCAGCGCCTAGGGGCTACATGATTGGCTATCAGATAGGACTTATGCCTGGAATCAGACAGACCTAAGGAAGTTCTTTCCTTCTTTTAAGATATATGTATAACAAATTTCTATAATCAAGAAGTTCTGTAAGTACAATGCTAAATCTCTTCCAATAGATACTTGGAACATCACTGAGTCATTATAATAGGATGCAAGAATGAATAGCTTACAATTTTTACCTATATTCATGGCCAAACATAATATAGAGATATTCTCCAAAAGGAGGAAATAATTAGGTCAAGTAATAAGACAAAGATGTAATGTGATGGATGTCTAGATAGGATAGAAAATTTTGAGAAAAAAAAGCAGCAGGATCAGACTGATTGCTCTAAGAATTATATACAGATGTGTATAATTGGCTTCCACAATATAAGCATGCTTTGGTAAATAGATCTCAGATTTGGATTTTTGCAGAAAAAATTGCATAGTAATAAAAGTGAAATTATTTTCCCCTTATTAAAGTATCTGTCTGATAATTTTAAAAGGTAGATGAGTTCATATTATGGTTGGACCCTCACATTTGAAAGGATTCTTATACCAGGTACAGGGTTTAGATAAGGACAGAAACAGAAGCAGAACTCCATTTTTGAATTGTCCTAAGAATAAAACCTATTGTAACATTGGTATTAATGATCATATTGATTTCTATGTTTAAGTTTTCTTGGTTATCTTGGTGATAAGTAAATCTCCCTTCTCAAAACTAGTCTATTGTGAGCCATCTAAGTAGTTTAGTCTGTACCTGGCTTAAGGTAATTATGCAATTTTGTGAAACTGTGAGAAAATCTTTGTCATATTGTTTGAACCAAGCCCTGCATAGCTGGGAAACTGAACCATTTCTATGTGCCTTTAGCCATGTTAGCAATGTTGTGTGGTTTCCTCTCAATTATCAAATCATATGACTTCTGGGAGCTCCTTTCAGGCCTGTCTTTGTACTCCCATAGCTACTGACTTGTGGATACAACCTCCTGGATCCATCTGTCACATCTAAAGATTGTGGACATCTGCTCCTCATTGGATATCTGAGGCCATAAGAGACCTTGCCCTCCAGTTTTGAAGGGCCCTAAAAAAGATATCAGATATAGATAGCTTTCCCAAGAGTCTGGATCAGGCCTGCATGAGGAAAAGCTCTCTCCTTCCCTGAGCCATTTAAACACCCAACACTGGTTACCTATATCTTTGGCAGCGTTAGCTTATTTTTACTTAGTTTCTGTATATTCCCATTATGCTTCCTACCTTGATTCCCCTGCAGTCTGTTCCTTCTGCTTGTTTACAATTACTTTGCAGTGGCTGCCCATCTCTGGGGAAGTCCAACCACAGGGAAAGATCAACTCCTCCCATCTCTCCCACTCACCCCATTCGACAGACTCTGTATGACAAAGAATTTGTCCTCATCATTAGTACCTCCTATTTTTTGTCTACAGGTGGTAACTTTGGCTTACCTTTGACCAAAAGGAAGAAATGATAATCATTTCAGATAATTTGAACCCCCATAGTGCCAAAGCCTGAACTAATCAGCCATATAGGTTTTGCTTTTAAAATGCCCTTTCCTGTGTCAGCAACTTTAAGACCAGATAAGGCTGACAAGGAGCATTCTTCCTGTTTTTGCAGAATAGTGGGACTTCTCTTATCTTGATATCCCAGGGGCTATACAGGGGAAACACAGATATCCTGGGACCATAATTGAAACTACTTTGTCAATTATCTTGTCAGTTTGTAACACATATGGAGACCATAAATCTGAGGGACTCAGACATCCTGGGACTGTCCTAAAACATATAAAACATTTGTCATTCTTTTATCAGATAGCTATGTTCTAGCTCCTTGTACATACAGGTTAGCTAGCTTCAGCTAGCTTTAATGGAATAAACAATATGAATTTATAATCACCTAGACTGTTTGCCTCTTTTAACCAAACTTTCAGGTCTACAGCTAATATGGAGGAACTGTTTGCTAAAGCATAAAAAGAGGGAAACTTTGAGGTAGTAATAGAGGGGAAGGGGAAAGTCAACTATAGTCTTTTTTTTTTTTTTTTTACTATCTCAGATTGAGGAAGAATGGGTTTCAAAGGGCTCAGAGAAATGAAAGGCAGCATCTATTTCATGGCCTACAGAAGAAGTTATCCCCCAAGAGGTCTGTTTAACTCTCAAGTTAAAAAAAAATCTTGGGGTGGCTACGTGGCGCAGTGAGTAGAGCGTTGGCCCTGGAGTCAGAAGGACCTGAGTTCGGATCCGGCCTCAGACACTTAACCCACACAAACAAAAACCTAGCCGTGTGACCTTGGGCAAGTTACTGAACCCTAATTGCCCTCCAGAAAGCAAAAAAAAAATCTGATTATATAAGCAGAAATTCTATTGGAGAAAAGTGGGAACTGTTTAAAAATGATGAGATAGATGCCCGTTGGTCTTACTAATTTGAAAAATACATATATCAGATGAGAGCCAGAAGAAATAACTAGAAATGAATGCAAAGACATAACACAACCCTATAAGAATAATTTCAGTAAGTTAAAAACTTGTGAATGCTGAGAATGTGTTTAAAAAACAACATATTGGTGAATAATAGTGGTTTATTGGGGAAAGAGGAAGATCAAAATAGTGATAGGCTGCTACTTGGGGTTGGTGGATTGATGGTAAAGGCAATGGAGAAAACAGTATATCCTATCCACTCCAGAAGTGAGAAATTAAGGTTGAGGATTCTGGGCAGAATGCAGAGTAGTTCAGAAAATTCCATGCTCTCCAGATCTCCCCCACAAACAAGACAAAATTGTCTCAGGGTAAAGGTAGAGTGGTAAAAACAAACAAGAGTTGGGGGCAGAACAGTGGTCCTCCTGGTATAGTTGGAAGAAAAATCCTAGGACTGAGTTTTGATGCCTGTGAAGAATGAATACCTCTAAGCTAGTTTCACTGAAACACCAAGCATCAAACTCTGGGTTTAGAAGTAATCTTGGCTCCAGTCACAAGAACTTTCACCTCCTGGAGAGTGTGGGGAGTTGGGCGTCTGAGTTGGAGAATATTGAGGGAACCTTTCCTGATTAGAGTTGCCAGCCCCAGTTGTGCTGCTGAGACATGGCCCTGCATAAGAAGTAAGAATTGAGAATCCTCAATTCTTAATCTCTCACTTCTGGAGCAAAAAGACATACTGATTACTCCATTGTCTTTATCCATGCACTCACCATACTCCTAGTGAGTGCAGAAGCAGCAGGGCAAGACGCTTATGACTGGACATTTAAAGGAGAGTGGAGTTCTTGGTTTCTGTTCTAGGAGAGAGGGGGACAACTGAGGGAGGATCTGAGGTCAGAGACACCATCCCCCATACTTCAGGACTAGAAGTGATCACAATAACAAATTACTATAAATAAAAAACAAAAAAGGCAAAGAAGAAAGAGCCTAACCATAGGAAGTTACTATGGGAATAGAGAAGACCGGGGTTCATCATCACAGCAAAAAAATGTCTCTTCTACACTTAAGGGTAAGGTCAAATGGTCACCTGCCCCCAAAAAATTCATAGAAGAACTTTTAAAAAAGACCTTAAAATTCAAATGAAAGAGATGGAGGAAAAATTAAAAAGAAAAATAAGAATAAACCCAAGAAAAACAAGGAGATTATGAAAAGAAAGTCAACCAACCAGAAAGGGAGATCCAGAATCTTAAGGAAGAAAATAACTCTTTGAAAATTAGAATTGGGCAAGAGGAAGCAGTGAAGTTACGAGACCAAGAAATAACAAAACAAAATCTAAAAAATGAAAAAAAAAAGAGAAAGTGAAACATCTCAAAAGAAGATAACTGATCTGGAAAACAGAAAGAAAACACAAGAATAAGCTATGATTAAAAAAAGAATCTCAATATAATGGCAGAAGAAATAATTAAAGAAAATTGTCCTGAAGTGTTAGAACAAGAAGGGAAAGTAGAAATAGAAATATCCATTGATTACTACCTGAAAGAGATCCTACAAGGAAAATCTACAGTAATACTATGGCTAGATTCCACAACCCCCAGTTCAAGGAGAAAATA